>JBAMBE010000361.1:520000-1257500 GCA_037043585.1 Drosophila mimica | reverse complement strand
TCTGTCTATCCGTCTGTCAGTTTTGCGGAGTGTTTGTCTGCTCAAATGACGGCATGTCTGTGCATCAAATTGAAGGGTTACAAATTTACACACACACACACACACACACATATATAGACAATATCCTAGGCACATTCTCTGCATGGTTTTTGTTTTTGTTTTTAATATACATTTAGGCCAAGCTCAGCCTCAGTTTTAGCCACTGGATATGTTTGATACAAGTGTGTCGGCAGAGTTGGTAACAAAAAGCCTTGAGAAACAACTTAATCACAAGGATACCTAGAAAAAGGTACCGTCTTTGGCTGCACAAAGTTAAGAACTGCCTTCGAGAGAGGGTTTTTGGTACAAATGTAAACAATCTGTTAAACTAAAATATATCTGTAATGAAAAAACAAAAATCTTAAGTCAATCTTCAGTAAACATTTATAGCTTATTTTAGAAAAAGTTGAAGGAATGATAATATTTATAAATGCTTATCAGATGTATTAAAAACTGTGAAAGAAGCTAAAATAGATTAAATGAGTTTAAGAAAACTTATCTTTTTACATTATTATTTAAAAAGTTAGTTAAATACTTTTAGGAATTTACTTTCAGATATTATATGCGATATATGCTGCGAAGGCAGTGCATTAAATACCCTGTAAAATTCAAAAATTGTATCTAATGTATCTATTTCCTTCAACAGATTCGGATCGGATTAAAAACACAGATTTGCTAACTGAATCGTATTTTAATATTCAACAAATTATCATCAATTTGTTGTTAAAAAGTATTTATAATATATATCTTGAGGCAGCTATTTTGCTTATTTTCTATATTATGTAAAACTCTTTTACTATTTTATAATATCAAGTACTATTTTAGAAATTCTTTAAATATTTAAATTGAAATTACTTGAATAATTGCATCTTGGATTCGAGATAGTTTTCTACAATTTGCTACCAAAATAAAATGTAGCAAAAGTTGAAAAGAAATGTTCTTTCCAAAAGTAATTGCAATTGAAGTAAATGAAAAGAATTTAATTAAAGTAATGCTTAAATTAGCGCTCAATTCTTTGCTAGTTTCATCAGCATTCATTCGTTTTCATTTAGTGGCACGTTGCACGTTGCAAGTGCAAAAAAGTAGCTAAAATTCACAAAAACAGTTGCACTCGATTTCGTTTAAAATGCCAAAACGAAAAACGATTTTCAAAATACAAAAAAAGGGGACATTTGCCGTTTGTTTGTTACAACTCGATGCACCCCCCCCCACCACCACCACCCCCTCAACCCATTGTCCGCTCACTTGCCCCTCGCTTGACAGGGGGCAAAAGTTTTTTAATTTGCTTTCATTGAGGTTGTCGTTGGCTGTTTGCGTCAAAAGAGAAGAGTGTGTGCCACACAACACAACACAACACAACTTGCAACTAATAGAATTACACACAAAAACCTACAAAGAAACGCCACTCACATACACACACACATATACACACATGTGTGTAACCCTCCACTCTAACTAAAAATGCGTATCTAGATACAAATGCCAACACAGACACATGCGAAGCAGGAGTTGCTACTGTGCCCCGGCCAAATAACTGTAGTTGGCGGGGGGTTCAGGAGGGGGGTTCAGGAAATGGATATAGAGTCGGGTTTGGGAAATTTTTCGTAAAATTCGTTTAACAATTTCTTAATTGTTTGCAGATACGCATCTGCTGTTGCCACTGCGGCTGTTGAGTTACAGATACAGATACAGAGATACATTTGTGCTGTGGCACAAAATCAATAGCTACTAAATTAGCTCTGCACTTTAAATCAATGTGAGAGCAAAGAGAGCAGAAAAGAAGAATATATATATATATATATATATATATATATATATGTGTGTGTATACATGTTATATATGGCATATTACTTACTAGGCAACTGATCAAAATTCAATACGTGTTGCAAATATCGAATTTCCATCAAAACAGAAACAAAAACACAAAAACACACATAAAAAACATTTGAGGGTTGCAAGAAAAAACAGAGAAAAGTGTAGATGAAATTGTGTGTATATTGGTGTGTGTGCGTGTGTGTGTGTGTGTTTATATCGTATATATTTCTCATATGGGGCAGACTTTGTTGCTGCTGCTAAAAAAGCGTAACTGGGCCTCGTCTTTTTGGGCTCGCCTACTTATTATGATAATAAATTTTTATGCTGCAAGAAATAAAACCGAGTGCAGAGCAAAAAAAAAGGAAGCAAAAAATAAAATTAAATAAGAAAATGTATCTGAGACAAGACGCCCACACAACATGAATCCGAGCTGAACAGAAGAGAGGGATAGCGAGAGAGAGAGAGATAGAGCGAGAGAGAGCATATCTTACGTAAAGTGAATTAAATTGAATTGAAAACTGTTGCAAAAATAATAATAATAATAAAAAGGTCTCGGTGTGGAGCGCGCGGGGCAAGTTTAAATGCCCCGAATGGACCCTGTCAGCACTTGCAATCAAATTATTTAAATCTAATAACAAAAAACGGTTGCCCCAAAATGTTTGACACCAACAACACCAATAAAAAAGGAAGCACATCAAAGATGGAATGGCTGTCTTGGGCAAGCCGAAGATGATATACTATATATATAAATATATATACATATATATATATAACTTCTAGCTAAGTTTTACTTAAAATAATACTATTATTATCATATTAAGTTTGCTTCGGATATATTGGAAATCAAAAAAGTTATTTCCAGAAGAACTCATAACATGATGTGGATGTTCTTTAGTAATAAGTATATATATATTTCATACAAAAATTTAATTCTCGGGCGATCTTTCCTATGGCTGCTATAAAACTAGCCGATCTGGTCAACTTTCACATATTTACTGCAGGCAGCAAAAATATAGCTTCAAAACTGGGATTAGGGATTAGTTTGCATAGAAATATAAACTAACAGACAAACAGATATTTGCACATCGAATATTCTACAGCCGATCACGAATATATATATATATATATATATATTTTTTGGTTTACAAGTTAAGCAAAAAATTCATAACACCCTCTGTAAGGATAAAATTACACAGAAAAAGGAAGAACAAATTTCGGGTGTCAAATGTCTGGACAGAATGTGGGCCAGCCTTTGTCAAAACATTTTGCATAAAGATTTACCCTAGACTGACTTTTATATATTTAAATACATATACATAAATATATATATATACATATATATATATATATATATATATATATATATTGCTGCTGGGCATTTTTGTTGTTTCTTTTTATGTGCGTTTACTTTATGTATTTTGTCACACATAGAGAAAAAACGCTTTTCGTCACGTTCCGCGCACAGAAAATGGGCAAATAAATCTGTGTAATGAACAGCCCCTAGTAACTCTATATGTATATATATATATACATTTAGTATATATATATATTTATCTAGGAATATAGGCAAAAGGTGAGTGTAGTTCACTGTAACAGTTTGATCGAATCAAAATCTGTGTCCGTTTTTCTGTCTCTCTTGACATTTTTGTGTCTGCTTCAAACATTTTATTTGCACATTGATAAATAAGACAACTTTAATTGGGTTTACCTTTTTCACAGAAAACTGGCTGAAATGTGTTAATTAATGTTCAATTTCAGCTGTCAGCCAAATTGGTTTGACATAACATTAAATAAACTGTAGCCAATAATTCAACTAATGAAAACAAAACACAAATAAACTTTATAACAAAAACAAAATATACACAATAAATTGCCAGCTAATTTTATACGAATGAACTGAGTGATTTAATTTATTTGTGGAGAATGCAGAATAATTATTAATGATGTAGTTTTAGATGCATTTAATACATCAAATTATATCTAAAATCAACTTTTGCCAGAAGATTATAAAGTACTAACTAATATGCCAAACTAACCCCCTTCCTGAGGGAGGGGTCCTTAGTTACATGAGTAACTCGGAAGAACCCAGCTGAATTTGCACTGCTTCGAATCTGGGCTAGGAGTGAATCTAGAGCTATAGCTCTTTGATCTGGGAGATCCACAATATAGTTGGCAGTTTACACACTCTAGCAATAATAATAATAGCAATAATAACTAACAAGGAATGGTCCTGAACCCACTTAAATGAGTTTCATAAGGATTGCTTCTGTCTACCTTCTTCAAGTGGTTGCTGAGCGCTTTCAACTTTGACCTGCTGAGGCCATTGCTACACTTGAAAACCTTCTGCACACTAAAATCAACAAAGGTGACACTTAAGCGCAACAAACACAACAATAAAGCACAACAACAAACATTTGGGCAACAACAACATCGGGGAAAAAACAATTAAAAAAGGTAACCCGAAACGAGGCAGGCAAATGGATTTGGGGTAAGGCGTTGAGGCAACTCCTGAGCCATACACTGAGCCATAATTTGTAATTGTTTGAGCCCACGCAAAAGACAACAGCGACAAAAGTGTAACAGTTTTTATTGTTGTTGTTCGTGTTGTTAAAAACAACAAACAAAAATTAAAACACATGTGCACAAACAGCACACAAAACACATGTGGGGCATGCCACACAACGACGATGACAACGAAACCCTTGCCACGGGGCCACAAAGCAGCACATGCAGATTTCAGACTCTGTCTGTGTGTGTGTGTGCGTGTGTGTGTGTGCTAATGCGTGTGTGTGCGTGTGTTCTTTAAGGGTTTTTCTTTTATTTTTTGTTGTGTTTATTTTGTGTTTTTTTTCTCTGTAGAGTAAATGAACCCAGCAAGCCAAAACAAATAATTACGCCGACGAGGAGGAGGGGCGGGAAGGAGGTGGTTGGGCAAACAACAAGGACAACAAGCCAGGCAGGCTCAGCAGCCAGGACAATGAGTTGTTGTTGTTGTTGTTGTTGTTGCTGCTGCTGCTCGTCCTGCGACATTTTGTCGTCCTCGCCATGTTGAATGCGACGCTGAATAAATGCTGACAATGGACGTGAAATTATGACAAAACACACATAGATATACACACTATATACACATGTGTGTGTATATTATGACTGTGTGCGTGTGTGTGTGTGTGTTGCTGCCTGTTGGCACTTGTCACATTTGCGTTATGGCGGCCCTTTCGAGCTTATTATTAAATTGGCCCAGCTTAGCAGCAGTTGGCCCAAGAGAAGACAAGAGCTCCTCAGAAGTGCCTCGAGTTTTGGCCTAAGTAAGAGTCTCAATTGGTTGGATTCAATTTGGGTTAAACTACTCGTGTTTTGTTATTGCCTCCAAACAATGTACCAAATTTGTATCTGTTGATGTGTGTGTGTGTGTGTGTTTGTACTTAAATATAACTGAAAGTTGTCTGCACAATCAGCGCATAAATTCTTTGTTTAATTGAGTTTATCACTTGGAAGCTATATAAATAGACTCCCTAAAAGTTATCACTCCAGGATTGAGATGTACTATATTTAAGAATCATTTCTATAGCTTATCAGGATCATATAATAGTTTATGGAGTTGATATAAAAGTTGTGGTTCTATTCAATTAGGGAATATATTTTATGTTATACTTTTTCTGCAATTATTTTATGTTTCATTTTACATTTTGAATTTAATAACTACATGTTAATTTTGTATAAATAAATTATTGTTATAAATTAATTTTCAATTATTATTTTTCGTTAACATTTAATCAATATGAAAATATAAATCGATTTATTTAATTGAAATCGATTTAAATTAAATAAAATAACTATTCGAAAACATAAGACTGTGTCGAATATGTGCAATAAATCTGAAATATATTTTAGACTCTTCAATACTTTTGAAGAAGTGAAAGTTAGAATCAATGTCAGTATTAATATAATTCCCCTCCGAAAATCAGTTTAATGGAGCTTTCGACAATTTTCTGGCACATTACAAAATTACAAGCCGTTTGAAAACTATTCATCTAACTATTCATAAACATAAAATTGGGTCACTTTTAAAATATGCATATTTTGCCAAAATGCCAAATCGATTAAATCGGTTTCCCTTTGTAAATCTTGTAACCTGAGCTTTTCACCACAAACGATGCAATTTTAGTTTGGTAAATGTTGAAACCAAAGCAGAGTTTCTGTTGCGACCGCCCAAAAAAAAAAACAAAATAAAAATTCGAAAAATTCTTTTGCGCTGTAACCAAAACACAAAAAAAAAATTATCGAAAATATATACGAAAAATCAATAAGTACCAGGACATGGTTTTCAGCTTTTAAAGTCAAGCCTCACATGCTTTTGGACACTCCAAAAAAAAAAAAAAAACAAAAAAAAAGGAAGGAACGAAAAAACAAGAAGTTTAATGAGCCGGCTGCTTCACTTGATGGACGTCTTACACGCAATGCACAAGGAAGCCGGGCCGTGCACAAGGATGAGGATGGGGAAGAGGAAGAGAAAGAGGACGACACCAAACTTGTCCTTTTGCTTATTAAATTTCGTTCGAGCAAGTGTTGAGGCACCCCAAGCAGAATGCAAGCACAAATCTAAAAAAAAAAACGCAAACAAAGCAAAGTCAAAACCTGCCCAGGACGGGACAGGACGGGACAGAACAGGACAGAACAGGACAGGAGCAAACACGCACGCACACAACGAGGTCATGTGAGAGATAGAGAGACAGAGAAAGAGGGAGATACAAAGAGAGAGAGAGAAAGAGAGAGAATCCGATAGTAAGGCAACGGGGAAATATTAGATACAGGGCCAACATTGAGATTGAAGACAATTCAATTGAAGGATCGATAATCCTTACTACTGACCGACACACGGACATATGCCGCACTGGTGATGCTCAGAAATGTCCTTTAGTTTAGGTCCGTTGCTCTTAAACACTTGAAGGCTGCAGCGAGTGCCTCATTTGTGTGTGTGTGTTGCAACTTGAGCATGTGTGCTTTTTAATTCGGTTTACTTAGCGTCAAGTGGCTCCCAAGCAAAATTGAAGAATACTTCAACTCTCTTTCTCTCTCTCTCTCTCTTTCTATGTCTCTCTCTGTCTCTTTCTGTTGCTGTGCTTTCTTAATTTTGTTTGACTTTTGCTAAAGTTTAATGATAGGACTTACATGTTGTTTGTTTCCACAGAGCTTCAACAGCAAGCAGCTAGTTACAAGAAGGTGCGGCAGGCAGTGGGGGCATCTTTGCCGTGATCTGCAAGTTAGATTCAAGTGCTTTGCAATCGCCTGTAATCAACAGCCATACAAAAGAGTTGAGTTTGATTTGCTCGAATAAACGAGCAGTTTGGCAACACTTTTCTCTTGCTCTAAAAATAAGTTTTTTACTTTGAAGAAACCCATTAGATTAGATTCTTTATCTAAAAAATGTTAATTACTCTCACTTTCTTTTGCATGTCTCTCTCTAAATATTGTTAACCTTTGCACTCGTTACTCTCCCTTTCTCTGAGCACTTTCAATCTGTTAATTCTCTTGCCTCTTGCAGCGCATTTGCCTGCTTCGTCTATGGCCAAAACTTTCTCACATGTGCAGGGGCACCACTCATTCTATGTAAACAAGGAAGTAATTAACATTTTCGGGGCATTCTCCTTTTTTCCTCTTCTTTTTTCGTTTTTCCCCTCATTTATTTATTTTTTTTTTTTGTTGAGCTCGTTTCTACTTCATTTACTTTGCTTACTCAAATTTCGAGGCTGCCTATTTGCATGCAACAGCAGAAGAAAAAAAAACTTTTCCAAAAGAGCTTTTTTCTGTATGTTTGTGTATGACTGGTGGGGAAGGGGGGGGGGGGCAGCACTCCTCTCGTTACTCCCCTTCTGCGCCCCGAGGCTGCACTTTTATAAAGTGTTAATTTGCCGTTGTAGAAACG
This sequence comes from Drosophila mimica, assembly GCA_037043585.1. Taxonomy (NCBI): domain Eukaryota; kingdom Metazoa; phylum Arthropoda; class Insecta; order Diptera; family Drosophilidae; genus Drosophila; species Drosophila mimica. The sequence continues at coordinate 1,249,723 of JBAMBE010000361.1, read as the reverse complement.
GGTTTAACCCTTGCTGGGCCCAAACCCAAAAAGAGACCCGAACCCAGCCATAAACTGCATGTTTATTAAAACTTTGATTTGCGTTTGAAGCGTGTGACAACGACTAATGCACCGTTAGACCGAACATTTATTAATAAATTTTATTAAACAGTAAAATTGTTTATGACCAACAACAACAACAAAAACAAACTACGTGCGTTTCCTCTAATCAGCGACATTTTATGTGGCACTTATGGGATCGGACGTTGGCTGCCTCTGTGATTGGGGCTGGGAATGGACTGGGCCGGGAGGGGGGCGGGAAGGGAAGGTGAGTTAAGGTGACTTTGTTACATGTTTGTATTAAGAATGCATAAAACTATAACCACATAATTAGCTATTATAAGCAGCGCTGGTCTAATTTTGCATGCAGCGAAGTCAAACCAAAAAACCAAAAATGTTTAACTCTGCTTATTTTTATTTAAATATAAAGCCCATAAATGTTTATATGGCCTGAACTAACTTTATGATGCTCATAAAAAATAGAGCATGCATTGTATATATATATATGTGTGTGTATGTAAGTCTGTGTGTGATAAGCTTAGGTAGTTTCTGGATTTAGTCAATAATGGGGCAGCACTGAAAAAATAAGCCAGTGGTAAATGAAAACAAAATACTAAAGGGGATAAGTAAAGCCCTTACTTGAGGAAGATCTGTGATCTGTGAGAAATATTTATTTTTATTTAAAAAAGTTACAAAATAAAACAATTATCTTGAAAAAAAAGTAAGATAGAACGTTGCAGTCGGACGTAACCGACAGCGAAATACTATTATACCATAAAATTTTGCGACTCTAGCTTGCAAATTACGGCAGATATGACAAATGCAAATTACGGCAGATATGACAAATGCAAATTACGGCAGATATGACGTTGACGTTCCCTACTCAAAAACTGCGGAAGATATAGCCATTTGAAAATTTTAGGGGCGGGGGTGATGAGGGCGTGGGAGGTGGGCGTGACACATGCCGATCTTTCAAGGACCTCGCCAACAACCTACCAACCAAAATTGGTGACTGTATCCATTAAATTGTGAGAGATATGTGGAATTTACTGCTATCGGAAATCTAAATGTATCGATAATTCAGAAACTGAGGCAGTTATCGATAAAATATTCAAACTTGATCTGCGCCTGGTATACGAGATCTTATATTCCAAATTTGAAGTCTCTAGCTCTTATAGTCTCTGAGATCCGCGTGTTCATACAGACGGACAAACGGACGGACAGACGGACATGGCTATATCGACTTGGCTGTCGATCATGCTCAATAATATATACATATATATATATATATATACTTTATGCTTCCTTCTCCATGTAACATACATTTGCACAAACCCATTAAACCCCTTTCATCCATTTTTAATGGGTTCAGGGTATAAAAATGTTGTTATTGTTTTTCTTGTTGCTTTTCCTGTTTCCCTCTTTCCCTCTTTTCGTTCGTTGTCGACGGAGGTTTTTTGTACTATTTATGGATTATTTAGTTGAAGCGGCAATTATTGGTTGTTAGCAAATTTCTTGTGCTCAAAACATAATGCGAAACATGTGTGGGGCATGAGTTGCGCAAGTGGATTCAACAAAAGATAGATTGACTGACTGATTGACTAACTTACTGACTGAATGACTACCTGACTAACTGACTAACTAACTAAATGACTGGCTGACTGATTGGCTGAAATTACTGAATGACTGACGAACTGAAGAAGATTAACTAAAATATGACATCTCTTCCAACAACAAATAACTCTTATCACTTCTCGCAAAACAATCCCAGGCTTTGCTATATACTGATGACGTATTTACTGATGTTCTTTAAACAAATACCTGATAATAAACTTAATAATTATATGTAAGAGTGCTCGACTAGCAGTTACCCTCTAGCAAAGATTGTTATAAATAAATAAATCATCTACGTCTCAAATTGAAGAAGAAAATGCTAATCAAGAATAAATATACTGTCTGGTGTTCTTCTTCTTGTTAGATATATCGGTCAAACTCTGCCTAAGAGAACTGTGTAGCCCATTCCTTTCAGGCCGACGAAGAAGTCTTTGTAGAACTTACACATAAATTTGAAAAAATTTAATTACAGTGGGACGATGGGCGGAAACTGGACAAACATTATGCGTCGATCGACTTTGGGAAAGTATATTGGGGAAATTCTTTAGAACTTTAAGAAATCTATTTGCCCATACTGAGAACCAAGCATTTGATAATACATGTAAATTTGACAGTAGAATGACGAAGTTGATGCTCAGGGCTGGACAGATATTATGCGTGGTGTCACTTGGGGAAGCGACGTTGAGCGAATTCTTTAGAACCGGACATTGGCTTGATCTTCAACGGGAAGGTGATAAGAAACACGCGTTGAGTTGACAAAAAGCGTGCGAGTCATTATCATTAAAGAATATATATATTTAATTGTTTTTTAAAAATCCCCAAAATATTATATATTATATAGAAGCAAGCTGAAAGCTGCCTATAAATTCAACAGGTAGCAACTCAGTTTCTTCAGTCTTGTGTGATCTGTGCTATTTTCAAATACTTAAATATTCAGAACAAAATGTTTCAGTTTATTTGCACTGTGTTTTTATTATTTATTGCTGTACCACAAAGTGGAGGAGAGTGCGTCCGACAAGAGGAAAAGATTTATAAAGTTCAGAAATATGCCAACAGAACGGAAGTACGACTTAGGATCACTGATATATGCAACAAAGTTGAGCAATTGAAGCTCGAGGAGATCAGGTTCGTATTGGAAAACATTTGTATTTCCAAAACATTTGAAATTTTTCTTATCCCCACATTCACAGGATACAACAGAATCGTCAGAGCGAATTGCAGAACGATGTGATAAGTAAACTTGATCAGTTCAATGAGAAATTCAATAGTTTGGAGAAAAAAATCATATCTGAACAGAGCAGGCAGAGCGAATTAGTGAATGAGGGGATTGGTAAACTCCACGCGTCGATAACCGAGCAGAATCGTCAGATTCTTAAAGATATGAATGAGAAATTCAATAGTTTGGAGAGTAAAATCATATCTGAACAGAGCAGGCAGAGCGAATTACTAAATATGAAGATTACTGAATTACTGAATGAGAAGATGGGTAAATTGCAAAATGATGTGATAACTAAACTTGATCAGTTGATTGAGAAATTCAATAAAGTGACAAGTTTGGAGAGTGAAATCATATCTGAACAGAGCAGGCAGAGCGAAGTGCAGAATGAAATTGTGGGTAAACTCAATCAGCTAATTAAGTTTCCCAGCAGCTGTGACAATGTGCCGGCTGTGAATCGTCGAAGTGGTATTCTTCAGATCGTCGTGCCCAGCTTTAGTCGGGATCCGTTTAACGTTAGTTGCATTGAGGAGACACAGGGCGGAGGTTGGACAACTGTGCTGAGGCGTCAGGATGGAAGTGTGGACTTCTTTCGGTTCTGGAATGACTACAAAAATGGGTTTGGCAATTTATCTGGCGAGTTCTTCATTGGTCTCGACAAACTTCATTTCATGACCAAAGCTGTAGGTCAAGAATTACTCATAACCATGGAGCACCCCAACGGAAAACATCGGTATGCAAAATATGATCGATTTGCAATCGATGGAGAAAATGAAGCTTACAAACTGAGCTCATTGGGAAAATACTCTGGAGATGCGGGCAATTCTTTGCGATATCATGAGGGTAAAAAGTTCAGCTCACGAGATAATGACAGCGATGACTGGGAGGATGGCAATTGTGCTGAATTGTTTACGGGTGGTTGGTGGTACCATGGTTGCCATGACAGGTAATATATGCAATCAGTTTTTATTAGTGAGCAATTGTATTTTAAAATATGTTTATATTTGACAGCAATCTGATGGGAAAGTATAATGAAACGGAATATGGCAAGGGCATTAATTGGTTTTACTTCACGGATCGCGAAGCTTCACTAAAACGTGTTGAGATGATGATAAGGCCGAGAAGGGATTAAAATAGTATCTGAATACTTTGAGAATATATTTTTAATTTTTAATCTTCAATAAGATGCTCTTGATTCCAGTGCAATGTGTATAAAAAATTAACATAGCTCTAAAAAATTGTATATTTAAAATTATATTGAATCGTTTTATTCCAGATTAAATAATATTAAATCAAGTTTGATGTCATCTTATTTGTAATTTTTATACTATGATACCGAAGGAATCTCTCACAATTTAATGGATACAGTCACCAAGTTTGGTTGGTAGGTTGTTGGCGAGGTCCTTGAATGATCGGCATGTCCCGCCCCACACGCCCACTCCCGCCCACAAAACCGATAAATGCCCATATACCTCGCAATTTAAGTTAGTTAGTTACCAAACTGGGTAGGAAGATTATTAGGAAACTTCTCAATCATTTTTTTGGGCAAAGCCTACTCCCGCCGCTAAAATCTCGAAAAGCCCATATCTCCGGAATTTAAGAGTGAAAGTTCTCAATTCACACATAAATTATAAATATAAAAGATATTTTAAAAGCACAGAATTGTTTGTCAATATAAACGTGGCCTAAAACAAAAGATCTCTTCAACATATTTATAAATTAGATAGCTATTCAAAAGTCGCCATTAGTCTTCTTTCAGTGTTGTAGAACAATTTGTGGCAGCTTCACTGAGCTGCCTGCCTGTCAGAGACTGCCTGTCCATCAACACAAACTATGAGCAACATCAAATCTATTGAGTAACATCGCAAATCCGACATTGAAACTTGTTTTGCTTTTTTTTCTTCGATTTTGTATTGTTAATTTTTGCAATTTCTGCTGCGGCTGCTGCTTTGTGTGTCTGTCATAAGCATTTTGAAAGATCTTATCACAAACCGCTCACAACTCAAGTTACAAATTAACTTGACCAACCAACGATTTTTGGCCATTTCATTTTGTTGTTATTGTTGTTGTTGATCAAAGCAACAAAAAGGTTTTGATTTCCTAAGCCACACATAAAACGTAAAAAATGATATGGCCAAGATATAAGTTATAAAATCAGCACGCGTAGCAAAAACGTTTAAAATTAAATGCCCAGCAAGAGATGTCTCAGAGAGGATAGTGTTGGAGAGAGGGGCGGAGGAGAGGGGTGATTGGAACACCCCCACAGTGAAATTTATTAGCTGACCGATAAGCATCTTGAAGCCACAAAAAAACATCACAAACTCTTGACTATTGATTGATATGAGCGGAGATACTTTGACGGCTTTGAGGCCAGCAATAAAATAAAAGCCAAAAGTTGCCGGCTATTTTGGATAATCGAAGACCTTATGGGTTTTTGATGGCACACACATACACACACACACACATCCATGTGCATAGTTGTGGTCAAAAGTTGGCCCATTGTGTGTTTCGGGCTAATAATAGCGGTTAACTAAGCTAATGAAATTCTGTGTCTGCAAAGTGAATTCTGCTGCTGGCAGTCAAATGGAATTCATACGAATATAAAAACTTTGTTCATTCATAAATCGATGTTGGATGTGAAGAAGAAAATAGAATTCATAAATATAGGTTTTGGGTTTATATTTAGAGCTGAACAAAAAGTAGCCAGCATTCTGAATGGGCTTTATTTTCTTTAAGTACTTTAAGTACTCGATTCTTGAACTTTTTATTGCACTTGTGGTATTTATCGAGAAGATAAACCCTTAAGTTCCTTTTGGGAATTTGTAATATGGGTTAAGTTTGGGCAGTTGAATGATTTGAGCCATATTTCTTGGCATAGAAGCTTAACATAACTTTCCACCTAGAATCTTTAATTTTAACTGAATTCCAATGTAGAGATTCAACTATTCACAAAAAGCCTTTGTTTTTAAAAATCAGTCTCTGGCATTGAAAATGCAGTAATGTGTAGTAAAGACTTTAACTTAGAAGCCAAGTTTTATTTTTAAATTTGATCACTTTAACCAACATTTTACTTCTATTATTTAATTTTTGAAATTTATGATTGTTAACGCATTTGCTCTTATTGTGCGCATTCCCCACATAGTTGGGTCTTAGATAAGACCCTGATCCGAGCCGTGCCCCAAAAAAAAGAGTCGAAAATTATTTGAATATCATGGCTCAATTAATGCCTAATACAAGACACACCATCAGTGCTCAAATCATTAGTCTTAATGTTATATTTTCGATATCACGAGCTCAAATCTAATACCCGCATAATATTGGTTGTATACGAAATTTTATACGATTTTTCATTTGATTCGCTATGCATTTGAAATCATATTTACCTTGATCGGCCAAATGTGAAGCTGGGCCATCATTATTTTGCCTATCTACGCACATATCTAATTTAGCTTGTACATATATATATATATTAAACATTCACAAATTATATTTGTTTATTAAGTTGAAAATTTCAAAAATTTGCATTGGCAAGTGAAACACAAACACACAAAAACTGAAACTACAAAACGACAACATTTGCTTATCTAACCAACCACGCTTGTAAATGCAAACAATATGTAAAAACCACCTGACCAAACTGACCCTTGACCATCCCCCCACCCAGCCCCTCCCTGCCCTGCCCTTCCCTCCATTAAGGCCAGCTCTCAGTTTGATAGATAGCTGATGGCTGATAACTGCTCCGTAATGAGTAAACATTTAATTATTGAAATTTTTCTAATTAACTATTGCACAATAAACAACCAAGAGGAAAACTGGTAATGAAAACAAAAAATGAAAAAAATTATGAAAATAATGCCAGACTTTGTCTTTATTAAAATTTATGCGCGTTGACAGTTTGAACTGCACTAAAAAATTAACCCAACTTGGGCCGTAAAATGCATTAAATTTGACTTAGTTGGGTAGACAAAAAAAAAAAAATATATAAAAAATAAACTCAGTAGAAAGAATGGGTTTCTAATAACGATCTGAAGGGGCAGGGTTTGTTAATACCCTGCTTTTAAAGTACAGACTTGGGGTAGGTTGAAATTGTGAATGAATCAAGTGAAGTAAATTCAAATAATTTAAGAAGCGGCAACTTTTATTATTAGTCTTTAAAGTTGTATAACGAACCGAAAAAAGAATAAATTGGAATAAGTTCAGCTTGAAAAAATTATATAAATACGAGCTTAAATATTAAAAAATGTTAGACTGAAGTAAAAAATTAACTATTCGCTTGTTTTGAGTTTTTTAATAGATACACGCATTAAAATTCATTTAGTTTTTTATTTACTGATCAATCAATTCATAATTAATTTACCGGAATTTCCACACTTCACTTACTGGAACCGGAACCGCAACCGGAAACCAGAAATTCGGTTCGGTTTGACAGGGTATGCGCTTAGTCAAACCCTCCCGTCGTAGATCATAACTACTTGTTTTGTTTATTTTTTCTGTCTCTTTCATTTCATATTTTACGATTGCGTCTTTTATTGCCTCGACCCCTGAGTTAAAAAAGTATAAATGGTGTAGGGGCAGTTGCAGGGGCAGGGTATGGGGCAGGAGTAACGGGGCAGCGCGTTGATTGCACGCACCATGCAGGTTGGCATTTTATTAATGAGATTAATCAATTTTTTGTTCGCTCTTTTTGGTTGTGCTGTATGTGTGTGTGTGTGTGTGTGTGTGTGTGTGTGTGTGTGTTGGTGTGTGTATTAGTGTGTGTGTGTGTTGGTTTGAACTTGTGGTCTGCGAGTCGGTTGGAGTCTGGTGGTGTTTTTTACGATGCCTTTGGCCAAGGGGCTTAATATTTATGTGGGAGTTGTTGTCGTCGTCGTCGTCGTCGTCGTCGTCGTCGACGTCGTCGTCGTCGTCGTCGTCGACGTCGTCTACTTGGCCGGGTTTTCAGTTGACGGCCTTTTACGATCTGTCAACGCCGAGTCCCTATGTGTAGAATATATGAGCTCAATTGTCTTTTTTACGACTGCAGCTCATTTGAGTCGCCCCCTATTCGCTGCCCCACACACCTCCCCACACCCTCTTCTATGACTGGCTGCCTATCAACAGTTTACACAAACAACCACAACAACAACGACGTAGCTATTTTATGTTCACTACAAAATGTATGAAATGTACTGCTAATAGCAATAGTCTCCCCGGGGCAGAGTTGCAAGGTGAAGGCGGGGTTGCGGAGTGTTGTTGATATGTAGGCGTCTCGCATTTTGTCTCCACTCCAAGTGCAAACAACTAAAAGGTAAAGCGGAAGTTTTATGACTACAGATGTGCAGCAAAAGGGGGGCAAGCCCAAGTTGCAACAACAACAACAACAATTACGAACAACTAGAGATGTACATAGAATGACAGATTTGTTGTTGTTGTTGTTGTTTGTATCTCTGGTTTAATGCCATGCGTAATCAGGCGCCTATGACCTCGTAAGTCAGCCCTGCCCCTGCCCCTGCCACCGCCACAAAGGTGCAAGCTGGGATTTGAGAGTTAACAGCGCAGTTAACAGTCATAAATCTTGGGTTCATTTCATTTTAGAAGTTTGCGCAGCTGAAATTGCATGATTTGCTGACATATGAAACCACTTTAGTTGCTTTTGTATCTTTTGTATATATTTTGTATCTACCTGCAGGATAACAGTTTGAGTGCTAATTATGTCGGGTCTCGAGTGGCTCAACTAAGATAACTTTATGGTCGTATTATAATAGCGGAAATTGTGACTAGCTGGCTTAATAAATCTTTAGTTATGACTTATTAAATAAAGTAAAAATGCGTTAGTTGAGACAACTTGAACCCAAGGCTTTACCTAAGGTAAGTCATAAAGGATTTAGATATTTAGTGGTATTCTGTGAGTTTATCTATGTATTGAGTATGTTTGTATATGTGTGTATATGTGTGTGTATGTGTGTGGTTATATATGTGTACATGCCACTGTGTAATTTGGCTAAAATAAAAACACGATTTACTTCCATGTTTCTGTTCGATTTAACTGCAATTTTTATAAATGATCAAAATTATGGATTACACATTCTTGATTAGAAATGTAACTTTTAAAAATTATGGTTTTATATTGCTATCAAAAATTGATTTGCATTAATATTCGTGGAAAGAAAAGAGTTGTTGGTAAAATTAAATAATGCTTATGATTTTAAAAAACGGATATTTCAGATTATAAAGACAAGGCTAAATCAACTTGGATACTGGCTAAGAATATATATATACTTTATATATAGATAATAGTATAGTATAGTAATAGATATAAATAGTAACAAGTGAAAGTGTATTATTATATTAATGACATAATAAATCTTGTGGCTAATAAATCATTAGCTTTGTGCCAAAATTTACTGATTTATTCAATTATGTTTTTTTTTTCAATATCTCTTCACATGGATGATATGAAATTATAAATCTTGTGGCTTAATAAGTCTTGTAATTAAGTTGTTTTTGGATTTTTAGCAACCATTTTTTCATTCAAAAATATTTGCCATCGTAATCGTTTCGCAAATCGCATCTTTTTTATATAAACCGAGTTATTTAATTTATTTTCTGGTTCGCAAAAAATACAAATTGCTTGCTGTGCATTGTTAGATTTTGAGCTCCGTGCAACCGCCATAGAAATTGTTACAAAAACGCTGCGGGCCATTTGCCAAAGAGCTCAAAGAGCAGCGCTTGACAAACGTTAAGATAAATGCAAAAAAAAGACAAATTTAAAGCCAAAATGAAACTGGGCAACAATTGCTCAACACAACAAAAAGAAAAAAAAGGCAATTAAATTCCCAGAAATTTTTTGAGGCTCAGCCGCATACGTAATGCAGGCGACATGCCACAATGCAACACACCTACGTTGAGCAGAAAAAGATCAGCAGAGGTAGGGCGGAGGGGGAGGGTAAAGGAAATCGGTAGTCATAAGTAGCCCCAACTAACAATGCAGTCATTGAGCGTTGTCAGATTTAAGGTCATCGGTACAAAATAAAATAGCAAAACAAATAAAATGAATCCGAAGCCGAATCCGAATCCGAATCCGAGTCTGGCTGAGGCTGAGTCAGAGTCCGTGCGATTGTTTGGCTGAGTTGGTCAGGTAGATGATGTTGAGATCAACGGGTCATCATCAGGTGGCATGACAATTAAAATTAGGTAACACGGTGAAAATTTGAAAGTTGCCGCCTCCTAAGAACTTTGAACTGCCCGCGCCGCAATCTGAGATACGGTTTTTTGTGTGTGTTGCTTTGAAGCTGGCCGCCGCTTTTGTTGCACGCTTGATAGAGTAATTTGTGTGCGTGGCTGCTGTTGCTGCCCCAGCTATTTAACTAAATATTTTGATTAAAGTCAGGTTGCTGCTTTAAGCCGTCAGCAGAGAGAAAAATCAATAGACTTCCGTCGCTGCCGACGACGACGACGACGACGACGACGATGGGTCGGTCGCTTTATTTAAATGGCAAGTTCACGCCCGACGCTGTCGACTGTCGTCTCGTCTGTCCATTAAAAGTAAATTCCTCACAAAAACTTTTTGGCTGTCAGCAGCAAACAATGTCAACATGCCCAAAACATGCGACCAGGACGAAGGGTCCTGTGACTCTCACTCTGGCTCTGTCCCTGTTACGGTCACCCTTAAGAAAAATCAACGAAATATTCATGCGAAAATTTGTTAACTTTTTCTCAAGGCAACGCTTTGGCTCTCTCTCTCTCTCTCTCTCTCCCATCTCTCTCTATTTCTCTTTCTCTTTAACGTGACCCCCTCCAACATTTGTTGGACACAAAAAGGGCTAAGCTATACAATTTTGGGGCCATCTATTGCTGTCGCTTCCTTTACGCATTCCATGTCCTTTGGTCTCCTCTGCTCTCTATTTTTTTATTCATGAGCACACAAAAATAATACAAATGAAAATAATAAAAATACAAATTGAAAGGAAAACAAAACACTTTTTGTAGCATGCATGCTTATTGTTGTTGCTGTTGTCCTTGCCCCTTTTGTTGGCCAAAATAAAAATAAATATATTATTTTACACGCTGCCAAGAAGACGCACGCCAGACGCCACACACACACACACACACACACAGTGAGAAAGAGAGAGATCTAATTCAAATTCAGTTGAAGAAGTGGCAAAATAATGTGCCAGCAGGGCGTGCACCATGTGGGTGGAGTCCTTGCCACAAGCGGGCGATGGGGTTGTCTCGCCGCGGGGCGGCGCCCGTGACGACCATAAAAAAGGAAGAAAAAAAAATAAGAAAGGCAGGCAGGAAAAAGGCGACGCCGGCACGGGCCACCCATTTGTTGTAACGGCACAACACACACTCCCCCCCCAAACACACACCTCCCCAACACACACACACACACACACATGCCGAAAATAACTCAACTCAATTCAACTCATTCTATATGCGATGCTAACGATTGCAGCCTGGCTGAAACCAATACGTGTCCTTGCGCCCCACGATACATTAACATATTTGTTTTGTCTGCTTTGCTTGTACTTACTTCTCTTCCTTCTCCCTCTCTCATTCCCTCTCTCTCTCTCTATCTCTCTCTCTCACTCTATCTCTGTCTTTGCTGCTGTCACTTTCACTTTGCTCGTCGCGGGGGGTTCCCTTGCAAGTGTGCCCAAGAAATTATGGCGTCAAATGGAAAATATGAAAAGCCACTGAAACAACTACCTCCTCCCCCACCCCTACCCCACTGCACCCCCCGCCCACGACACGCACTGCGAGTCCGATTGTCAAGCGAAACAATGGAATTGCCTTGAGTGCTAAGTGGGTTGAGTCGACTGCAGAATACGCTTTTCTAATTGACCTTAATGTTTATTAATGGTGAAAAGGGTTTTCCTAATTTTTTGTGTTATACGTGGAGCAGTAAAGAGTTCTTGGTACAAATAAACTTGGATAATGGAAGTGAATTCACTTATGGAGTAAAATACTTTGGGGAGTTTTTTAGATTATTTCATAGATTTCTGGGTAATTTTTGAGTAGTTAGCTTAGCTTTCATTCAGTGTTCTTTTAGGTGACCAATTAATGCTAAAAAGAGTTGCTCTAAATTCGTTAGTAGTTCAAGAAGATAATGCCAAATAGTTAATCTAAAGGAATGCCTTAAAAAACTGCTACAAATTTTACTAAATTAATTTAGCTATATTATGAAATGTTCACAAACAATGCCAACCAACTCTTTGGCAAACATGTTCGACAATCTCCAAAGGTATATAGCCTACAATCCCGTTAGATTTATACAAGTGCTTATAATCCATGATTGCTTTCACGCTTCTGAGCTGCACTTAGACAAACCCCAATATACACGTAGACATAGACATATATATAGATAGATAGATATACATATATACATAATAAATACACCCAATCAAGCCGTGGACATGTGGGTCTCTAACGAATTCTGGCAGCTATCCCACAGTTCCTTCACTCTCCCCACACACACTCCTTTCTCTCTCTCTCTCTCTCTCAGTCTGACATCCACTTAGAGAGCTGAGGCATAAAAAACATATGTTGCCTTGCCGCTTTGCTTGGTCCTTTCGTTCACTCCTTCTACGGCTGCTTCTGCCTCCGCTCGAGTCGGTTGTCCTTTTCCCAACAATTGGTTTTTAGGTGGCAGTCGAGCACATTTTAAGTGGTAATCATTTACGCTTCGCAAATAAATACCGAGTTTGTGATTTGAATTTTCTCCCTGCTGCCGCTTGAGTACCCCTACCAACCCAATCCCCCACCCATGGTGCCCCACCCTTTCGGTTGCCCGTTGCCAGTTGCTTGTTTCTTTAGCTGCTTTGGTGATTTGCTTCTGTTTTGTGTTTTACTTTGCGTTTTTTATGTTTTGGGTTCATCCTTCATTGTTTTGTTTTTTGTTCAGCTTTTTCACTTCCCTCTCTCTCTCTCTCTTTCTGCTTCTCTCTCCCGCTTTTTCTGCGCCTTGTCATAAAATTTGGCGGGCCTTTGAGCATTGTAAATTTTAAAGGTACGACCCTGCCCCTGCCTCTATCCCTACATGCCCCTTGGTAAAGCTGCAATAGGTTCAGTTTATAGCGATTCTTCTGCACGTTGCAGATTTCCAGTTAAGTCTTCCGCCTGGCGGCTTTACACCTTTTCAGCAAATGTGGGGCAGAGGAGGAGGGGGACTGGGCTTTTGGTTAATGAGGGTTAGGGCTCAGATTCATAGTCATCATTGGTATTGGTTTCATTTTTATTGCCTGCTGCCAGCCTGCAAATGAACCATTGAAATTGTCAAAGCCAATCTAAGCTTTCGTTTTACTTAGCGAATGAAATCGAAATGTTTGCATTAAATAACTTAACATTCAGGTAAACCCAATCGAAAAGGTTCTTAAATGTTTCCTTTTGCTTAGCTCAACAGTTCTCCTAAATACAGTTTCAACTTTGGAAAGATATAAAAATGTTTTGGGTTTTTATTTATTTTTGATTAGCTGCCTTAAAATTTAAATGCTCTTGAGCTCATTTCCTGATAACTATAAGTTTATATTTTGTATCTTTTGTAAGATTATATTTTGATAGTTGATAAATATCTCTTCATATTTTATGTGTTTACAAGACTTATCTTTCTTTCATTTACCGCATTGTTTCAATTGAATTTATTTTATAAAATGTAGCTGCTTATTTTGAAGCCAATTTATTTTGAATGCCAACTCAATCTTGAAACTACTAAAAACTAAGCATTATCTGATGGAAGCATATCTCCGATTTGGAATCAACTCGAGTTGATTAACAAATTGAGTAGAGTAAATAAATTGGGTTTACGATTCAAATTAAGCATTGATGATGACTACTTCTGTTTGACTTCCCCTTTTTATCAGTTTCACTCGACCATTATTTCGCCTGGCTTTCACATGGCTATTCTAATTTTAATAGTACATACCAATTACGGCCAAGGAAGCATTAAACTGAATTTGAACTCGTTTTTGGTGATTGTTGTACTTTCGTTGGAGCGCGTCTAAAAGTAAAAACCCAAAAACGAAAGTTCAATTTGTGGTCGCCCCATAGAAAAAAGCAGACATGAGAAATGGGCTAAAAGAACCAGACGAGGGATGAGCTGTTTGTTGGTCGGTCGGTCGGTTGGTTGGTTGGTTGGTTAACAGTCACAGCTGGGCCAAGTCAATCGGGCCAGAACGCAGCACTCTGTGGGCTCTCTAATGAATTGGCCGCGTGCGCGCAACCGCAGTTAATGACGCACACGCACACGCACAAGGCAGCCACAGTGGAAGAGGCAAGCAGCGGAGTGGATTGGGGCAGCAGTGAAAACTGAGAAGACAGTAAAACTGAAAAGTCGAGAGTAACACGATCAGGTGCGAACAAAATTATCAGAGGTCGCTGCGCAGATGCAGATGCAGATGCAGATGCGTAAATAAAACAACCAGACGCAGACGCAGACGCAGATGCAGACAAAAAACAGAGCCAGCGGCTAAAAAGAGAGCGAGTGAAAAAAAGAGGCTGTTGCAGACCTCAAATAAAAAGTGGAAAAAAAATCAAAACTTGCCGCGAGAAGTTAATTATAATTGCCTGGGCAAAAAAGCAGTGAAGAAAAAGGTTTTTCGTAGCGGAGTCAGTTGAGAGTTCCACAAAAGAACTGAGACCAACAACAGCAACAACAACAACAACAACAACAACAACAACAACAATAACAATAACAATAACAAGCAAAGGCAGCTCGTTGGTTTTATTGATTCGGCGCTCAGTTTTTTATTTATTTTTTTTTTTATATTTTATTTCTTTTTTAAGCGTGCGTGTGCCGGCAACTTAAATAATTTTTCATTTGAGGCACGTCGCTGTGTCTGTTTGTCTGCCTCTCAACTTATGAAATAGCATTCAAGTTGGTTTGCTGCGATTTTTGGTTTCCATAATTATATTTAATTTCAAGGTTGTCCAGCGGAAAACAACAAATAATTGCTTCAACATAATCGACGACTCTCTGGCCTGGACCGGCCTGGTCAGCTGCTTAACGCCTTGTCAGAACAATGGCCTTAGCTCTATGATTAGGCCCCACACTCTACAGATAAATATATATATATATATATACATATATAATACATATATGATTAGATAGACAATTGTTCAGCTGCTGCTGCTGCTGTTAGGTGGGCGTGTGCCGTCAGTGTGACCGAGTGCTTGGGAATTAGCTCAAGTGCGGCCACTCTTCGCATGTGTGAAGCACGATTCATGCAACACAGAGTGAAATAATCAACGAGCTTCATCTGTGGATAATGGATTTGTTATTGAGAAACGTTTCTATACCAATTGAGCTCTGCGAATTGATTGAAATAGTCGCTTGCTATCTCTTTCTTTATCTCTCTCTCTCTCTCTCTCTCTGTCCATATGTGTACAATCAGAGATATGGAAACACAATTAGCCATAAATTAGACGACTCAATGCTAACCACTTTCAATTAGCCGGCAAAAAGGGAATTGTGTCAGTAAAAAACTCTTTTTACTTTATTCGCATAATGCAGTTTGGCTTACTTGCAATTTTCTTTGACTGTAATTGTTGGCCTATCAATTAATCAGTTTTCGTAATGTATAAAAAAGCACAATGTGCTTATTTATATTTTAAGATACTATTGTAATTTTATCGTAAAGTAAATATATTTCTTGCTCAGCATCAGTAGAAGAATTTATATAGATTTATCCCTTACTTTTGATGCAATTTTCTTTTCATAAGTCCGGCTTTTAAATTTTTTGAAAATTTTAACTCTGGCGTGTTCTTGTTTTTATAGAGCGCTTAGAATTCCTATTGAGGTCTACTTTTACAATGTTTTCAACTGAATTATATTTCCCATAAAGAAAACTTTTTATTACTTCCTTCTTTTTACTAAGTCTCTTCTAAGGCGATGTTAAAAACTGTAAAAGACAACTTTGCCACGTAACCAATTGTTAATTAACCCTAAAAAAAGGAACTGCTAAAAGCATTTTTCTTTCAACACAATGCTGCTGCCACAGAAAAATATGCACAAGACAAATAGACTTGATAATAGAGTTGTCTTCTAATTGAACCAAATGCACAATACACAAAAAACTACCTACGTGCAACAACAACAACAACAACAACAACAATGGAGTTTATGGTCATACATCGGATATATTGACATATCAATTTCCCCAGCCCCAGCCATGTGTAAACATATCAAATCGATCGTGCAACTTGTCATGCCCAAATAAACTGAAATGCCAAATGGATGTCAGACACTAAATGAAATTGTAAACACACAAACACACACACACACACACACACACACAAACACACACAAACACACACATTCACAGAGACTGTGACGCATTGTGTTGAAAAGAAATTAACACGAAATCGAATAAAACATTCACCGAACAAACAAATCTTGGCAAACACTTCAACAACAACAACAACAACAATAAAAGAGTTGCAAGCAGCTCAATTTGATTTTCAGAGCGCCGCAACCAAAGTCCATGTCAAAAATTGTTGTTGTTGTTGTCGATGTTGCAGTTGTTGTCGATGTTGCTGTTGTTGCTGTTGTTGCTGTTGTTGTTGCTGGGCTTTCAACGCCTGCGCAAAAGTCAAGCGCGACAAGCGTCATAAATTGAACTACAACATGCTAAGCAACAATGCTAGCAGCAACAACAACAACAACAACAACTACAACTACAACAATAACAACACGACTAAAATGTTTTTGTTGCTGTTGTTGCCTTTTGTCGTGCATTTTGCGCCACACCCAACAACAACAATTTAGTCAATACACACAGATATGCATCAGTGGCCTGTCCCTGGTTCAGACTTGGGGGTCTACGATCTAAATGCTCTGCGCTCCATTCTCGTTACTCCATTCTCCATACACGCAGAAAAAAACTATAAAGTTTTTCTTTTATTTTTTTTTTAATAATTTCTAAATGCAAGAGCAAAAATTTCTAAAAATTCGAAAGTTTTGCCTTAAATTAACAATTATTAAATACACTAATTATTAGGAAACAAATTAAAAATATACGCGTAAGCAATAATTTCCATACAAATCTTTTTCGATTATAATGTTTATTATTAATATAATAATAATAACATAAGCTTGAAAATTCACCCTTAAAATAAATACATATTTTTTTAATTCTAGAAAAATGTTTGCTGAAATTGGAAAAAGAAAAACGCTGCCTTTTAGTTATCAACTTTCTGGATAATAAGGTGAGTTTCACTTGACGACAAATTATGATCGATTTTTTCTGAGTGTACTCCAAGCTCGGTTCCCTCAGCCGTCAACTTATTGAATTTCACACGCAAAATAGAGTGTCTAAGTGGAGTGTCTAAGCCGTGTTGCTGTTTTGCGAGTTGTTGTTGCAAGGTGATCTGGAACTCCACCTATGCAAGACAGCGTTTCCCAGTCTTGTGCACTTTTCAATCGTTCACTTAATCACATGTGTGTGTGTGTGTGTGTGTGTGTGTGTGTGTGTGTAGGTGAGTGTGTGTTTAGTGTGCACTCCAGTGTCTGACGGCAATCACTTAGAACTGCAAAATTTCAACGCCAGCTCCAGCTGCGTTTTTATGTTGCGAGCTTTGTTGAATTGTGTTTTGTGTGGAGCTCAGCTCTTAAACTGATTAGACAAAATTTGACTATGGCTATAACAGACTGTTAACATGAATAGATAATTGTACACACATGTTTAGCTATGTTTAGTTAGCCAAATAAAGTTGTAACACGCTTTGTGTTAGATATGTGAGTAGATTGTCGATAGGGTGTCTCCATGCAGAGCAGAGTTTTGCCTGCTGCTAGAACTTGCCTCACTCTGAAGTGTAATTTTGAGGTAGTTTTCAATTATTGAACAAAGCTGCAGATTGTTTACTTCTTGATTCAGATACCCTTGCAGAAAGTTTAATGAATTTGCTGTGCAACTTGTAGCGATATAAAAAATGCAAATCAGTTGTCAAAGAAAATCACCACTTACTGTTTAAAAAACCAACAATTAGTTGTGCAATTTTATTTGAATTAAATATGGATTATATATAGATTTATATACATATATATAGATCTATAAGTTTACTTCGATATGCAGGAGTAAGTGCAATTTTTGCTTAAGAATGTTGCTCTGCCTTGTTTTTATACATTTTCCATATAAAGCTGCTCTTTGTGCTATTTTATTGCTAGAGACAAGTCTGCTCTCAGCTGCTAAACTTGAACTTTAATTAGCAAAAAACTGACACACTACAGTGAAGACTGAGTTTTGACTGTTTTTAAACAATGGCTCTCTATTTTTGCTCTCCCTTCCGCCCCGCTTCCGGCTTGTCACTAAAATAATCATTTTAATGCATCATCATATTCAGAAGATAATGAGGAGCTGAAAGAGAGCTTGCTGGGGGCAGTCACTGCATTTGAGGCATTTAAAATAGAGCAGAGGCATTGATAATTATAAATATTCATGCAACACAAACAAAACACACACACACACACACACACACAACATACATTGACAATATTCCCAGTGTGGCATTTACAACGCGGCTGCTATAATAAAATGCAAATGTGTCAATTAAAGTGTGCTTTATTTTGACAACAGCAAATGCTGAGGCTACACTAACCCCTGCACCCCCCGCCCCTTGCCACACCGGCTGCTCCAGTTGCGTTGGTTGTTGCTGTGGATGTGGATGGATAGATAAATACATATATACATACATATATAGACAGCACTTGGATGTCAGTTGATGTTGATGTTGATGTTGAGTGTTGCTCGCTGGCTTGCTGCCTGCTGCCTGCTTGTTGGCTGACTGACTGGTTGTTGACCTCACTCAATACACACACACACACACACATTTAGTTGCACACCCACAGTGACAACAAAGCGTAGTTTCACTTACAATTAAATGACGTCGACGACATTTCTACAATTGTTTGCCACAATAGCAACGGGACATCAATAAAAACGAGACCCAAGAGCTGTGTGCTGTGTGTGTGTTGTGTGTGTGTTGTGTGTGTGTGCTGTGTGTGCTGTGTGTGTGTGTTTTGTGGTTTTACAAAAGGCCAGCGATCGGTCAATGTGCTAGTTGTTGTGCCCGCATCAAATCGCTTCCAACTTATGCAATCCCCGACGCACAAAACTCGCTGACAATCGAGTCAACATTTAATTGAGTTATTATCACAATTTGCATAAGCAAAACTCCGACTCCGACTCCGACTCCGACTCCGAATGACTCAACTCAGCTCCGACTGATTTTCTAATTAGTCAAATCCAAGCGCCACACGTGCACCATAGACTCTCCCTCTCCCTCTCCCTCTCTCTCTCTCTCTCTCTTTGCCCCACTTACAACCACTGTCACTGCTTTGCTATTTCGTACACTCAGAAAAACATCAGCCTGCATTTCAGATTATTCGGCATACTTTTGGGCCAAGTATGACGCACTTATTCAGAATATTGTTATTATAATTATTATTCGGAAAATATATTTTTTAAAGCCAGGGTTTTTTGTTCTTAATTTCAAGGTAAATTTTTTTAGATAATTAGAAAACTAATTCTACTTTTTAGAAATTCATATCTTAATTAAAAATATTTTAAAATTATATAGAAAAATATCATATTTTTGGGAATGTGCATTTAATTTTTTTTTAGCAAATTTATAGACTTACTTACTAAATTTCACATTGTTTTTCTGAGTGTACATTTTTGATTGACGCAATGCATCGAGTGTGGCCAGCGTTGCGAGCGTTGCGGTTTCCGGTCGTCGTCGTCGTCTGCTTGGTCCACTCGGTCCACTTGGTCCACTTGGTCCACTTGGTCCACTTCAGTCCAGTTGACGTTGTCCACGGCTTGCTTTACTTTGCTTTGCTGCACACACGAAAATTTATGTTTATTGACGTCTGTCAACAATTTATTTAAATTTATTGTGACAGCTTTTTCGACTCGCTCGGTCTCTTGCTATCTCCCTCTTTCACTCTCTCCCCAGATAGGTATGCAGGTACAGATACTATTTTATATATGAATGTGGCATGTCTTCTGTCAGTTCTTTGCCACACACACAACTTGATGTATTAATCGAGGCATCGAGAGGCAGCAGAGCAGGGGGCGTTAGCCAAGCGCAGCTGATAGATTCCATGTGTGTTGCGTTGTTTTTCGGGAATTTCCAAATTTTGGGATGCAGGTGCATCAATTAAAATTGAGCAGGGATGTGAAATAAGCGTAGGCAACTTCAAAAAATTATTTAAACACAATTGATCATGCTAAATATGAGAGGGCGTAGCTACAGCTAGTCATTTGTTATAGGCGATTGATCAGTTATTAGGCTAATTAGTGAGGCTCGATAAACTAATGAGTGGAGGCGGAAAATTCAATGTGTAGAAAAAGACGGAAGCCAGAGAAATTGGAGTCGCAGTATCTGGTATTAAATACAGTCAAATCGTCTTTCAATTTTTTATATAATTTTGAAAGACGAAATTAACAATATATGAGTTCTTATTCTTAATCAGCAGGCCGGCTATTAAAAATGTAATTCCTAGGCGCAAAGCTTAGCTTGTTATCTAAATTTCTCATAAAATGCATTATAAATGCCTAATAAATAAAATAGTTAAGCTGTCTGTTACCTACATTTGCACAAAACCATTGTACCCTTTTTAACCATTTTTAATGGGTTAAGGGTATAAAAATTCATTGCACTGACCTATAAAAATGTCAAATAT
Organism: Drosophila mimica; assembly: GCA_037043585.1. Taxonomy (NCBI): domain Eukaryota; kingdom Metazoa; phylum Arthropoda; class Insecta; order Diptera; family Drosophilidae; genus Drosophila; species Drosophila mimica. Next base: position 1,229,192 of record JBAMBE010000361.1, on the reverse strand, counting down.
ATAAATTATAGAAAGAGCTCGCCAGAAAATAAATAATTACTATTTCAATTTACTCCAGATTTAAATAGAATATATTGTGTTTATCAACAAACTCCACTAGAGCGTTAAGACTCTTCCTGAAATGATCTACGAGCTGTTGATGAATAACTTATTGACCCACTTTACAGGCAGTCTGAGAGCTATATATAAGCAAAACCTCGAATCACTTGATAATTTCTGCATTCCACTTGCAACTTGTTTGCCACAGCATGACTAGTAGAAAACTGTTCGGTTCTGTTGGGTTTTTTGTGTTGTTGCCGTTTCCCAGGAACTTTTAACTGAGTTGCAATCATCGATGACTAAAACGCAAACGAAAAGTTTAGTTTAATTCCTTTTGCATTTAATTTATTGTTTGGCTCTGCCTGCGGCAGAACTGAGAGCTGAAGCTGAAGTCGCATTTAAAAACGCAACCCTTTTTTCCTGCTGCCAATGTCGGGTATTGCCTTATTTAAGAGTTAACGTGTTGTGCTGTCCCGCCGTCGCTGTTGGCCAACCTGTGTGCCCAGTGTGCCCAGAAGAGACTACAACAAAAACATGCGCACACATAAATCATAAGCGTCGACGGCGGCGAATTACCCAGAAACGGTCAAAGCTACAGATACACCGCAACTATATATAGAGAAAGAGACAGAGAGAGAGAGATATATATATAGAGAATGAGACAGAGAGAGAGATACATTCGATATGTGTTTTTTGTGTGTGCAGATACAGATACAGATAGAGAAAATGGCAGTCAAAGTTTTTAACAAGCATTTAACGATTTAATTTGGCAAATACAGAAGAGCGAGCGGAGCAAACAGAGCCAAGTTAGCAAAAGGGTTTCAAGAACTAACCAACGGATATTTATGGATTGAAGGCGCAACCTTGCCAAAAACAAAAAATTAAACATAGCGAATAAGAATGCTCTAGTCGGGAGAGCTCGACTAGCAGATATCCTGAATCCGAGATAATTTTATTTCGATTTCGATTTCAATGAAATTCTTTAGTTTGATCAATGTTACATTCTTGATTAGAAAGATATATTTTTAAAATGGTGTATTCTTATCGCTATTAAGCCTAATCTACATATGGTATACGAGGATGTGATTGGCTATGCTTCCTTCTGCCTGTTACATACCTTTGCACAACTTCATTATGCCCTCCTTAAATATTTGCAATAGGTTCAGGGCACAAAGATGGAATAAAAGCAAAATCGAGTGCAGAACGCGACTGGGGAATTGCTAACTGCGGCAACTGTTGGCAGCAGCAACAGCAGCAGGAGGAGCAGCAGTAGTGGTAGTCTGGATGGAAGTAGTAGTAGGGGTATCCCGTATGCAAAAGTGCCCTAAATGACCGAATGGGATAGAAAGGCCGATCCAAATGGACAGGGTTTGTCCCGCATGGGGACGTGGCATATGTGCCTCCGTCCGTGTGTGTGTGTGTGTGTGTGTGTGTGTGTGTGTGTGTGTGTGTGTGTGTGTGTGTGTGTGTGTGTGCCGAACTGCCGACTGCAAATGGAGCACATAAATTATATTCCATTCGATGATATTTGCGTTTTGCTGCTCTTTACTTAAAAAGCAGCGCACTCTGCAAAGGCGACTGTTTCTGGGGAGTGGGGTGAAAAGGGATTGGAAACCAGGCACAGGACTCCTCTCGACCAGGATTGGGTGCTTTGCGGAGCAATTTTTAAGTTTTTCAACTCGTTGCCAGAGTCAGCAATTTGCTATGGCCATATTTCTTGTAGACTACACACATAAACACACACTCGCAAACACACACACACATGGATTTTAATGTGTGTTTTGGCTTTTGGTTTGGTTTTTAGTTATTTTTGTGCTACCCTCGAGCTATTAAAAATTGGGCATAAGATAGGATGTGATATGGTTGTAGGATTGTAGGTAACAGGTGGAGTTTATGACTTTATGAGGAGTGCATTCTATGGAATCAAAGATTATGGAAGCTAGAGACTCAAATTTAAAGAAATTGAATTGTTGATTCAACTGTTTGAAATACTTTATCAAATTAGTATGCAAATACACAAAAGTTGTAGAACAAAATGTTGTCAGTACTGAAGAAGCAACAATTCAAATGTTTGTTAAGAATCGTATCAAATATATCGATACCTGCTCCAGTAAGTATTTTGAATTGCTTAGCAATATTTTTCGCTATTAAGCGAATTTTTGCTAAATGGTTGTAAAAAATGTTTTGTAATCGGCAAAGTTGCGATTCAGATTCCAGTTCTACAGCAAGCTGCTAAGTCTTCAAAGTACAGGGTACACTCAAGTCCATCACACTCTTGTATTAGCCTGCTTACTGTCTGTCTATTTGTGAAATGTGCCTTTGGCTTGGCGTTTGGCTGCAGCTGAGTTTGGGTTTCAAATTAAAGGATTTCGAGGCTCGACCGCAATCATTTATCGACTCGTAACGTTTTTGGCTTTTTTTCTATCCATCTATCTGGCTAAGTAAATGCGCCATAATTTATGGAGCCTGCGCCATTAAAATACAGTATGTACAATAAACATACACATATCCACATCCACATATTTAAAGTTCGCCCATAAAAACTGCGGTTTAGGGCTGGTTTTTTCCCTCTTTTTATTTTGTTTTTTTTTTTTATTTGGCTGGTTGGGCCATTTGTTTTGTTTGTGAATTTATTTTTATCTTTTGCTGCTAATTGCACTGCTCAACAATTGATTTAAATTATCTACCAAATGTGCATGCACGAAACTTAAAAGTTACTTTTTTTGCTATGGCTGTATTTGTTATTTATGTGCTTGTTTGCATATAATAAATATTTCATAAATTAACGGTCGCAATTGGGTTAACCAACGATGAATAACACTGCAATTCAGCTCCACATAAAATACGCAAATTATTCGCCAGAAAAATGTGCAAAAACCAAACAGAAAACAAAAACCCAACTCACAAGTTTATTAAAAGCTCTGTCACAGCCATATGCGCATATAAATCTATATACATATATATATATATATATATGTATATATATTTTATTTTTATTTTTTGTTTTCATTGGTTAACATTAATACGACGTAAACAAATGCATAAATTACATTTTATGTGCTGCAAAACTTTTAAATGCATTTTTATCCATGTGTTCCACCGGCTGTTGCGGTTTAGTTTTACACACATCTCGTCCAGAATTGCAACTTGAATTTTGTCCAAGAATCGCGGTTTTAACTTTAAATGCATTATTAATCTAGAGGCCATAACGTGTTTAAGAAGCCCTGATTTTTGAAAATCTGCTTCGGTTTGACGGAGTTATGATTGTGTAAAGTTTGGTTCTTAATGATACTTTTTTTTATAGATTTTTTATACATGATTTTTTTACCTAGAATCGTATTTTTTAGCTGAAGCTTTGACCTAGACGCCAAAACATTCACAAAGAAGCATTGCTTTTGAAGATTGGCTCATCATTGTCGAATTTATGACAGTAAAAAAAATTGCAGTTAAGTTTCAGCTAAATTCCTCTGTCGAAAAAAAAAAAAATATATAAATAATGTAAACTTTCTTTGCTGATGCGAGAAGCTATGTTGGCTGTAATTATATAAATATGTTTTAATATTTTTTAAGTGTTGTCTGTTTACGAAATTGTCTGGACTGCAACAGCTCGCAGCTCAACTGAGAAATTGTTGTTGTTGTTGCTGTTGTTGTTGTTGGACCATTAATGACATATTCAGACACAAACAGCAACTTGTTAGCCATAATGGCCAGTAAATTAAACATTTAATTTATTAACAAACGGTTTTGCTGCCAGTCGCCAGAGACAAACGACAAGCAACAAATAACAACAACAACAAGAATAACAATATTTTTATAGTGCAGAGGCAACTGCAATAAACGATGTAAATTTGTTGCCGCTTCTTCTTCTTCTTCTTCAGTTTATTTTACATTAAGAAGAAGAAGAAGAAGAATGAGAAGAGGCAGACAGCAGTGAATGGCTGAGCTGAGTAAAGTGGAATGCTTGACGTTTTATTATTTGTGGCGTTTGACAGCAGACACAACTCGAAATTTTTAATAGCTTAAAAGCCCACACGCACTCACAAAATATGGACACAAATTAAGGCTGTTAAATGATAACAAAACACGGGTGAGATGAGAGTCTCTCTCCGCAGTCTCTTACTTGAATTCACTTGATTTGCTTGCCCCAAAAGCAGCTTTGCTGTGCAGCAACAGCAACAGCAGCAGCAGCAGCCCCAGCAGCAGCGCTCAAATTGAAATGCTCACTTTGCCCAAGTCAAAAACAAATTGCGCTAAATTGATAATTAGCCGGAGCAATGTTATGAGCAAGAATTGGTTACTCACTGCATAGATTACGGCTCTTTTTTACAATTTTTATTTGTTGCTTTTTTTTGTGGGGCAGCGATTGAAACTAGAACAAGCGCCGTGAGCGCTTTTGAGCGGGGCAAATTAAGCATTTTTACTCTACACTGTAACTACTAGGCTGAACTAGGCTACAGCCGATTTGTGCATAGATAATGAGCCATAATAATGCTGAGGAATTTAGCTAACAATTTTGTTCTATTCCTCAGCTATTTGCAAATATGCTCTTTGGGCTTAAAACAAAAACAAAAATGGAATAAGCAAGACTGTTCTAGTCGAGAGAGCTCGACTTGGAGATGACCTGAATCAATGTCTTTAACAATGCAAGATAATTCTATTAGAGAATAATTTTCTTCCACGTTTCCTAAACGATCTTTATACAATTTGTATAGATGATCAAGATTATATATAGCAAAGAAGTGCATTTCTCTCTACATATAACAATAAACCTCATAAGGTGAGGTGATTATTGCTTTCAATTCTAATTGGACACGCAAAAATCTTTTAAGTCTGGTAAGATCTTAAAGTCTCTTAGGTCTACTTATACAGACGGACATGGATACTTACTTTACTTACTTTTAATGCGTTTAGGGTATTATAATTAAGTTAAATCTCCCGGAATGTAATTGTTTTGTAGTAAAAACAAACATTATATTTCTTACTACTTGAGAAAATGAGCAGCTCAAAAGCTTGCTTGGCTCAACAAAGTGTCCGCTACGTAAACGAATAATTCTGCCACATTTAAAAACTACTTTAATTTCAATAAATTCTCATTTTTTATGGCACACTCAGTTGATGTTGCGTGTTGCCATTTAGCAAATTGCGATGCCTGCTCGCGATTCGAGCTCGTCACCCACTTAGGAAATGACCCACAAGGAGGAGCGACATTGCTCCAGATTTTGTAGTCGTCTGTTGGTGGTTAATATACTTGCTCCCTTACCCGGGATGGCAGCGTTTGGTCCGCTCAATTTATGACTTTTAAGAATGCATCATATATCATTATAATTGTCAATAATCGTTCGATTTATTTATATTTTCTCATATGTGCTATGGCATTTTATGGCCATTTGCCGGGGTCGGAACTCATAAAACTGCGACAGTCTTTTTTATTGTATCTTTGCAGCTGGCTTATAAATCATGCGAATATATGAAAGCAGCAGAAAAAGGGAAGTTGAGTGCCTGAATATGGGTGAACTTGAAATACTCTTTGCAAAAGTTGCGAATCACTTTACTTTTGTTCTGTAAAGTGAGTACAAATAATAAGTTTAAGCTTAAAATTATCTGTAGTTAACTTGTTGATAGTCTAGTTTTTTTTAAAGAATTAATCTGACTCTGTTTTGAAATTATTGTTAGGAAGTCTTTGAGGTTTCTGTGATAGCTGCTGTGTGGCATCATAGTTGCTGCAAATTTCATAATATCCTTTGGCAGTGGCATATGAAATATGAATATTTTTGCATTGTTATACAAAATACGTAGCTGAGTCGTAATATTTTATTAGGCATAATATTATTTTTTTGCTCCTTTGTTGTTTTATTTTTTTTTGCTTCGGTTAGCGACACATTTGCATAAGCGCAGGTTCCGTCAAATTATTATTATTATTTTTGGTCGGGTCGGCCGGGCTTAGATCAAAGGGCCGACTGTATCAATATTTAAAAGCCAACCAGTCCAAGGTCAAACGGCCAAAAGCAACAGAGTTGTCGTCCCACCCCCCAAAAAACAACAGCAAGAATTATGAATGAAAACGGCTGATGCGAAAATTCCATTGCTGCTTTGTTGTTATTGTTGTTGTTGTTGTGGGGCAAACTAGCTAACTGTCAGCAGCGGGCTTAACTTTACAGCGTTGCATGAATAAAAATTTAAATAATTTATAAAATTTGTTACTTATGGCGCCAGCCAAAACACCCCACCCTGTCTGCCATAAACAGCCCCTGCAGGCGCAGCAAGAAAAAAAAAAAAAACAATGCTGCGACACCAAAAAAAAAAAAAAAAAAAAAACTGCTGCGAAACGGTGGCGTATGCGTAATCCGAAATGCCGGTAAACGTGCAACGCTCTCTCTCTCCCCCTCTCTCTCTTAGCGTGACTCCATCTGCTACTGGCTGCTGCTGCTGCTGGTGCTTTTACCCAGGCTTAAGCTACACGGAAGTCGACAGGCTGCTGTCACCCCTGGTCCCTGGTCCCTGGTTCCTGGCCCCTGGCAACCCTCCATCCGTTGCTCGCTGTTGCTTTTTGTTGTGGCGTGTGTTTTATTTTTAACGAATTTTTATGATGTCTATGGCAATGGGGCAGACATTCTTTGTGCCACCGCCGTTTTTGGTACATTAAAAAGCGTCTACTGGGTCCACTCCACCACCTCCACCACCTCCACCGCCCGCCAGCCCCAATCTCCTGCTCCATCTGCATATTTTAGTGTGTAGTGTGCCGAGTGGCGTAATTCTTTGTCTTTCCCAACCGACTTTCCGTTACGCAAAAATAAAAAAAAAGAAAATAAGAAAATAAGAAAAGAAAAAAGTCGGATCGTGTGATAATAGCATGAGTTTTATGCTAAATGGAAATTTTTCAGCATGCAATTTGCTTGGCTTAGCCGAGAGTCCCCAAAGTCAGGCACCTGTGTCAGCTAGCTGCTGCTGCTGCTGCCTCCTTGCCTCCCTTCCCTACACATCCCTAGTCTCCCTTCCCCCTCTCTATTGATTTGTCGCGCTGACGGTGCGTATGCGTAATCCCATTGACTTTGGCTCGCTTGGCTGCCTTATTTTTGCGTAATTTAATAACTTTGTTTAACATAATTGTCAATTGAAGCGGCGACATCGCCGTTTATAGGTCGTTTAATGCCTCACATCGACATCGATAACGGCAACATCGACTGTGGCAACACGGCCTTAAGCCCATCCACATAAAGTGTAATGAGCTTTGAAATTTGATAAAGCAAAAAAAAAAAAAGAAAAAAATACAACAGAATACCGAAAACAAAATAAACATGGTAAATAAAATGTTGCGGTGGACTATAAAAAAATACCTTATCGCGAAACCTTTAAACATAAATTATTTCGCTTTCCAAAACACTCGCTAAGTAGCTCACTAAAAGTCTGATTAGATAAGTCTAGAATTAGATGCTTTGGGTTGTTGTCTCTGTGAAATCCTCAAATCGAGTTATGGATTTATGCAGAATGTATAAAAATCTTTTTCTTTAAATATTTATTTATAGATTTTAAGTCCAATTAGTTTACTTTAGTCGGGGAATTGGGTTAAGACACTTTAAGCCACTTATCTATTGCCACTTCTTTTACTTGCACTATCAGTTTTCTAGATACTCAATGAATAAGTAAACACTCATTTCATTCAACTATTTGACTGCAGCCTGTATTCAATATTCAATTTGAAACACAAACACATTTTGCTAATCCGCAATCAACGCAAGGTTATCAAAACCTAAAAAAGTTTAGCTAAAAATGCCTTCTGATAGTCGAGTCGAGTCGAGTCGAGTCTGGCCAAATATTTCAATTCATTTAATATTTAAGTAGCTGGAAAGCACTTTGACAAAATTGTTATGAATTTGTCACACACACTCACACTCACACACACACACACACACACGTGCAGAATATATTTTTGCTGAGTTTTGGGCGTTATAAAATTTTAATTAGTCGTCTGTGCGCTGAGCATGCCACCAATTTGGACTGTTTTGCAAAAGTTTTGTGGTGCCACAGTGCGTATCCGTTATTCATATGACTCGAAACTCTCTCGTATGTGAGTAGTCGGTTGTGTGCTGCTATCTTTGAATACCCTACAATGAACACAAGTGGTGTTTAAAATTTTATAATATGCATGTTGAGAATGTCAATTAAATTTATATATTTATATAAATATATAATACACATACACATACACACACACATACAGTTGCTGGTGGCATTGCTGCTTCATTAAATGCAAATACTCAATATTTTCAAAGCCACCTTCATTTTCATGTACATTTCTGCTGAGATATGTTGCAAATTTCAGTTCTGCAAAACAACAATCAAAACTTTCTGAATTTAAAATATAAATTTGTGTAAAAACAAGGCACGATTCATTCTTAGAAAAATACTTGCAATGTAGCAGCGAGTGTTAAAATAGTTGACAGACCTGGCAGAGTTGGCTAGAAATCAAATTAATTTATTTATATAATTATCTCATGTATTATTTAATGATTTATATTAAATATAGCACAAATTAAATATAATAAATGATATTGATATTAATAATAGAATAATAAATTTAATTTAAGTGCTTGCTAAAAAGAGTTGCGCTGCTTTAGCCTTGAGCTATTTGTCAAGTAGAGGGTAACTATTAGTCAGATGTATTTGAGAACAGGGTATCTCTTAGTCTTTAGCTTTACACTACTGCATTTTAAGTTATTTCATACTTCATGGAAGGACTCAAGTGCAGCGATGTCGTTGGAGTTGGAGGCTGCATCTTTTACACAAATGACAAACTGACGTACGTGACATTTATGCGAATTGGCAGCTGCTGCCAGCGGGATGGGGGCTGCGAGCGGCATGCAACATCAGCAACAGCAGCACAAATTGTAGGCGCCCCATATATATATATATATATATATACTTATGCATGTCGAGATATGGGCACATAAAATGTATGTCAACTTTATGTACAATCTGTATGTGAAATTTATGTCATGCTAAATGATATTTGTATGGCGCATTTAGTCGAATGCTTAAGTGAGGAGGGGTCTGGGGGAGGAGTGTAGTTTGTGGCTGAAAGAAATTGCAAGGATATTTCAAAATTGAATGACATGTCAAGGTTCTGGTTGTGACTTTGTTAAGGACACATCACCGACATGTCCTGATTCCCAAATGCTGGCAAATGAGTTCAAAACTTTTTAATAGCTTCTCAATGAACGCATGACAGAAATTTACATACGATCGAGAGTTAAAGCTTTCTGATTTTATAGTTATGTGTGGTTTCAAAATACAAGCGCAAGTTACTTCTAAATAAGACAGCAGGCAAACCCCAATCAAAGTACAGCAACTTCCCGTTAACCTAAATTGAATCTGGCCAAAAAGAAAGACTCTGCCAACTTGTGGCTGGAGATGGATGGATGCAGTGTCTTTCGCTGGTTTCATTAAAATGTAATGAAACCTTTTCGATCGATTGCGCGTAAAAATGTTTGCTATTAAATTTTAAATACACCAATACACACACTTGTATGTGTGTGTGTGCAATAAAATGAAGTCGAACAAATCGCATAATAAAAGGAAGAAGAAGCAGCAGATACACAAAATGGGTGGCGCAACTTTTTTGAGGGGGGTTCGCACAACACAATTTTCCGGTGCGGGTTGGCCATAAAATTTTCGCCAAATGTCGTTTGATACGTACACGCTTATCACACACACACACACACACACACACACACATGCACACACTTGAACATTATTACGACTTCATAATGTGAATGTGTGTGTGGGTGTGTGTGTAATGTAAACGTAACGCACATGTTAAAAGGGCCACACACATACATGGAAAACCGCACAACAAATATAAACATATCGAACACAACGAGACACGGCAACGCAACACAAACAACAACAGCAACAACAACAGCAACAACAACAGCAGCAACAGCAACAACAACATCAGCAGACTGAATGAAAGAATGACAGCTACAATAATAACCCCATCACGTATACGCAGCGTTGTGTGGCTGCCACACACGTGTTGTGCTCGCTCCTAGGGTCCTCGTTGCTGGGTACCTCTGCGATGAGTGCCGGAGTCCGCGACTCGCCTTTGATAAAATGACATTAAGAAGTCGTGACAATGCCACTAACTGAACCCAAAAAGGAGACGCCACCGTTGCCAAAAGACGTCAGCTTGAGCAACACTCGACTCCGCGTCGCGTCGACTCAACAGCAACGGCAACAAACCGCATCGTCGCACACTGATTCGCAATACGGTTGAAAATTAATGAAAATATGAGATGAGCTCAAGTTTTGCCAGCTTAGTCAAGGCACGTTTCGACAATGTGAGTTCAACTTTTTGAGACTTTTGACGAATTTTATTAGACCCGAAATAGTTGAAGTTGGCTTTGCGATAATTGTAATCTAATAAGGGATTCTCGTATTTTTAGAAATACGCACAAGGCAAAAGAACAACAGATTTTAAGAGCCAAATAAATCAACTTTTCTGTAGTTATTAAGTAGACGTTGAAGCAATATGAATATTTACAATATTTATTTTAATTTAGTTCTATTTTAATTTTTTTAAATATTATTTATTTTGTCAACACTGATTTGCTACCAGTACAAATAATACAATATAGTCTTAAATTTTATTGTAAATATTTTTTGTAATCAATTACAGTGTCTACCAAATATTTTCATTGCCTGCCATAAACTCATTATTCTTTATTTTCCAAAAATTCCAAATTCCATTCCTGGGTGCCATAAAAACGGAAACTCATCCAGGAACACTTAAAAATCGGTTATTCACATCGCCAAATAGCTAAAATGGTCAATCCAAACATCTAACTGTATTCTACTTCATTTGGAGTTTCGTCGACGAAAATTGGATGGAGGGCGAGGGCGGAAGGGCACCAAACAAGATTTTCACCGAGCAGGACGAGGCGAGGATCATCAAGAAAATAAGAGGAAATCAATCTAGGAATCCGACGTAAAGTACTGCCTTAGATCAAACTGCCCCCACATGATAATTCCACCGTCCATCCATTAAAATCCTTATTTATACGCCAAATATGTAACATTTCTTAAGACTGTTCCAGCTAAGCTGGGATTATTTTAATTAATTAATTAATATTTTAATAAAAACTAAAGTTTCTTGTTCAAATGTGATATAAAATTAAATTGACATTTAAGCATTTTGGGTTTTTTCCTTGCTTAATCTTATAGCACTTTAAACTTTTTGCTAGACTCCGTTCCAAATGAGCTGCGAAACACTGTATATTAAACTTGGACCCTTTTTATGCCGTTTCCCATTTTCTTTAGCTGACACCACTGTGCACCGTGTCCGCTTGGCATTCTGGGCCAGGTCTTCAGCTCCATTGGCCGTATCGTTTCAGGCACTCACTCGTCCGGGTCTATCTGCATGGTAATGTCCTTTGAGATACGACAAAGCGGCGATTCCACTTCAAATAAACTTGGTCAGGCTGCGACTCACACACACACACACACGCAGAACACCCCTAGCATTAGGGGTAACCTGCCCCCTGCCAGCGATGCCGCATTGTACAGTTGTGTCAACAAAGTGAACGTGCCAATGTGCACATTATATGGAGTTTTCCATGTCTCTTCCGTTGCGGGGGTGTGGTTGCTGTTGGTGGCACGGCTGCAGGGGGGGTTTGGCGGGTCTTGAGGGTGTACGCCAAATTAAATAGAATTTGTATGGCAGCAAACCACACCGAAAAATGTTGTGGTCGCCAGTTGTGTTTTCCTTGATGTTGCTGTTGTTGTTGTTGCTGTTGTTGTTGGTGTTGCTGGTGTTGCTGGTGTTGCTGTTTGGGCCAGCATTAAATTGAATTTGTCTAATGACAAGTTGTTGCTTTTTTGGGGAAACGGTGTCATTCTAATGGGCCGAGTACTGAGCGCAATAACTGTTTGCCTAACGTTCGGCAGTTAAAAGTAACTACCCTAAGCTACAGGTACCCCCCAGAGGACAAACCTAGGGGGCAACACACGTTTAGCTATCAGCAGCAGCAGCAGCAACAGCAACAGTAGCAACAGTAAAAACTGTTTTGTGGTTTGCCAACATATTCAGTTAGAAAAAAAAACACATGAAAAAGCAATGCGAAAACTCATGTTCCAGCATTCAATGGCGTTTTAATTGTGGTCGAGTTTGAAACATTTATGTGGACATCTATTCAGTATTTGTGAGGATATTGAAAGGAAATTGCAACCAACAAAGGAAATAAACATTTGCATTGCGATTGCGGTTGGCCTTCGGCCTGTGATTTCAAAGTGGAAATGCCTATTGTCAAGTCATTAAAATATTTAAATCGATTAGTTTTAAATTACGAAAGATATTTTTAATATACTGACTGTTTTTGTTTGTCAAAAAGTGTGCCTAAATTGTATTATATGAAAAACAAAACAAACTAACAACTTAAGTCGATGAAAAAAAACATTGAAATAATGTGCTCAAATCTAAGATATTAAATAGTGATTGCATCAAAATTAAAGAATAAGAAATTAAATTGAAAATTTAAAATAAAGAGATATTTGCAAATCTATATACCTCTAAGTACGCTCTGATGTTTCCTTTAACCCATTGAAAATGGATAAAAACGGTTTAATGGTTTTGTGCAAATGTATGTAACAGGCAGAAGGAAGCATCTCCGACCCCATAAAGTATATATATTCTTGATCAGGGTCAACAGCAGAGTCAATATAGCCATGACCGTCTGTCTGTCCGTCTGTATGAACACGCGGATCTCAGAGACTATAAAAGCTAGCGACTTCAAATTTTGAATATAAGTTCTCGTGTACCAGTCCCAGATCAAGTTTATTTTATTTGATCGATAACTGCCTCAGTTTCTGAATTATCAATACATTACGATTTCCGATAGCAATAAATTCCACAATTTGAGAGGCAGACGCTTCTTATTTATACATAATATGCATATTATTGATCAATAGACTTTAATAACAAAGTTATATTTACATATACATATATACATAGTGCAACTAAATTGAAATAACATTCTGTTCTGAATATATGAAATGAGTACAGATCACACAAGACTATTAAATATCGTAATTATTTATTATTATTATTATTATTTATTGATATTGGCGCTTTCTGGTTCATTGCATACGTGTAGCTCTGAAGATTTCAAACAAAGTCCAATCTCCAATGGAGCCACTCATATTAATTATACAGCGTTCGCTTTAAGTATTCTCATCGTTGTCTTCACACTGAGACTAGGTAAGAGGATCTGATAGATTATTCTCTTCTCGGCCTTATCATCATCTCAACACGTTTTAGTGAAGTAGAGTAACCCGCGAAGTATCTCCAATTAATGCCCCTTTCTTTGGTTTCATTATACCTTCCCATCAGATTGCTGTGAAATATAAACATATTTTAGAATACTAATAAAAACTGATTGCGTATATTACCTGAAATGGCAATTTTTGTACCACCAACCGCCCGTAGACTCATCAGCACAATTGCCATTACTCCAGTGATCGTTGTCATTATCTCGTGAGGTGAACTTTTTACCCAAATGATATCGCAAGCCATCGTCCGCATCTCCGGAATATTCTCCCAATGAGCTCAGTTTGTAAGCTTCATTTTCTCCTTCGATTGCAAACCGATCATATTTTGCAAACGCATGTGTTCCGTTGGGGTGCTCCATGGTTATGAGTAATTCTTGATCTACAGCTTTGGTCATGAAATGAAGTTTGTCGAGACCAATGAAGAACTCGCCAGATGGATTGCCAAAGCCATTTTTGTAGTCATTCCAGAACCGAAAGAAGTCCACACTTCCATCCTGACGCCTCAGCACAGTTGTCCAACCTCCGCCCTGTGTCTCCTCATCGCAACTAACTTTAAACGGATCCCGACTAAAGCTGGGCACGACGATCTGATGAATCCCAGTACGACGATTCACAGCCGGCACATTGTCACAGCTGCTGGGAAACTTAATTGTCTCATTGAGTTTACCCACAATTTCATTCAGCAATTCGCTCTGCCTGTTCTGTTCAGATATAATTTTGCTCTCCAAACTATTGAATTTCTCATTCAACTGATCAAATTTACTTATCACATCGTTCTGCAATTTACCCATCTTCTCATTCACTAATTCGCTCTGCCTGCTCTGTTCAGATATGATTTTACTCTCCAAACTATTGAATTTCTCATTAAAATCCTTAAGTTTTCCCATCACATCATTCAGCAACTCGCTTTGACGAATCTTTTCTGTTGTCGTTTCTTTTAGTTTAGCCATCAGCTCGTTGCGTAATTCTCTCTGACTAAACAGTTCTGATCTGTGAAGAAATCTTTGAAATGTTTTCGAAATACAATCAAAATTTCCCAGACAAACCTAATCTCTTCGAGGTGCGCCTGCTCAACTTTGCTGCAGATATTCTTGATCTGCAGACTTATTTCTGTGTTGTTCGCATATTTGAGAACTAAATATGAAAGTTTCGCATCTTTTTGAACATTTTCTCCTCCACTTTTTTGCACAGCAAGAAATAATAAAAACACAGTGCAAATAAATTGAAACATTTTGTTCTGATTATTTAAGTATTTGAAATTAGCACAGACTAAACAAGACTGAAGAAACTGAGTTGCTAGCTGTTGAATTTATAGGCAGTTTGCAGCTTGATTCTAGGTATAGTACATATATAAATACTATATAATATAATATTTTTGTATTTTTCCAAGAAACAAAAATTCTTGGAAACAATAAGGTACCGACGATTTTTATTTATATTTATTCCATTATCTGTCTTAAAAACATTTAAATATACATATTCTTTAATGACTCGCACGCTTTTTGTCAACTCAACGTGTGTTTCTTATCACGTTCCCGTTGAAGATTATGCTAATGTCCGGTTCTAAAGAATTCGCTCAATGTCGCTTCCCCAAGTGGCACCACGCATAATATTTGTCCAGCCCTGAGCATCAACATCGTCATTCTACTGTCAAATTTACATGTATTATCAAATGCTCGGTTCTCAATAGGGGCAAATAGATTTCTTAAGGCTCTAAAGAGTTTTCCCAATATACTTTCCCAAAGTCGAACGACACATAATGTTTGTCCAGTTTCCGCACATCGTCCCACTGTAATTAAATTTTTTCAAATTTATGTGTAAGTTCTACAAAGAATTCTTCGTCGGCCTGAAAGGAATGGGTTACACAGCTCTCTTAGGCAGAGTTTGATCGATATATCTAACAAGAAGAAGAACACCAGACAGTATATTTATTCTTGATTAATATTCACTTATTCAATTTGCGAGCTGGGACATCTGTGACGTAGATGATTTATTTATTTATAACAACCTTTGCTAGAGGGTAACTGCTAGTCGAGCTTTCTTACACTTAATTATTACGTTTATTATCAGGTATTTGTTTAAAGAACATCTGTATATACGTCATCAGTATATAGGAAAGCCTGGGATTGTTTTGGCGGGAAGCGATAAGAGCCATTTGTTGTTGGAAGATATGTCATATTTTAGTTAATCTTCTTCAGTTCGTCAGTCATTCAGTAATTTCAGCCAATCAGTCAGCTAGTCATTTAGTTAGTTAGTCAGTTAGTCAGGTAGTCATTCAGTCAGTAATTTAGTCAATCAGTCAGTCAATCTATCTTTTGTTGAATCCACTTGCGCAACTCATGCCCCACACATCTTTCGCATTATGTTTTGAGCACAAGAAATTTGCTAACAACCAATAATTGTCGCTTCAACTAAATAATCCATACAAAAAACCTCTGTCGTCAACAAACGAAAAGAGGGAAAACTAAACTGGAAAAGCAACATTTTTATACCCTGAACCCATTAAAAATGGGTGAAAGGGGTTTAATGGGTTTGTGCAAATGTATGTAGCAGACGGAAGACGGAAGACGAAAATGCTTATATTATTTTAAGTAAAGCCGTTTCAAGTAAAAACATATTTTCTTTAGAATGTTGGCTAAATGTCAATTGTTTTTGCCTCTCAGCTCAGCTGAAACACCCTCCTCTTTACTATTTAGTATTAAGGCACTTGGACGCGTTCCAACAGCAACTGTCAAAACAAAATATGAAATTTGAGCTGATTTAAGTGAAATTGTGTGCGCCCAAAGAGCCGGCTACCTTTTACCAACTACCTTGGCCACAACTCCTCCTTGGCCCACCTCAGACCCTATTACGTCTCTGGCCCAGCTGCTGAACAAAGAAAACTCATAACGTATGTTTGGTTAGTTGAGATTTTCTGACACAGATAGCAGCCCGTGGTTCGACCAGAAACTGGGCAGTCAACTGGGCCACAACGATGACGACAATGACGTTGACCAGCAGAAGCAGGAGAGGGAGCAGGAGCAGCAGCAGGAACAGAAGCATGAGCTGAGGTAGAAGCCGAAGCAGAAGCAGTAGAAGAGGCAGGACACGAAATGCCGACGCTTGCACAGATATTCATAGCCATGGCTATGGCTACAGCAGTAGACCAGCACACCCACCCACACACACACACACACACACACTGGTGTGTGCCTGGGCTTCAAAAATTGTATGAATACGAAAGTGATGAAAAGTCGTCGATAACGTGCCAAGGTCGTTTCCGGCCGCGTGCATATGAACCGTACAGCCGGAGCGCCCTTCCGCCGCCAGGACTTCAAACACAATGCATTGCGGTTACGTAGGATATAAAGAACCACCCCAACCCACCCCCAACCAGAGCAACTACCCCCTGCCAAGGCGGTGGTTAAGTCTTTAAGTAAAACCCAATTTTGTGGCGAGACCAAACAAAAAGTAGCTGTTAACGGACGTAAGTCAGTAATTTCAATTTTGCTGTTGCCCAATACTAAACGAACCCCCTCCACTGCCTGCCACTGCCACCATAACTCTGCAGCTTTCATTAAGTTGCACGTAATGAGCCTACTACAAATGTATACATAACCCGACTGAGGCAGCACTTGAAATCAGCTAATCAGAGCTGGCATGCCACGAAACTCAAAACCCCTTTCAGAAACACACACAAAATAAAGAAGAAGTATCTTCAAGATACGTAGATGGTTAGATAAGAGATGAGAGAGCATATTTAATTACCGCAGACACAAGAAATCGTCAAAATTAATTATGACAGCTGTCAGTTGAGAAGCGAGTGTGCCGAAGCTCAACTGACAGAATAAAAATGTGAGCAGCGCTGAAGACAATGACCGACTCGACTGGGTACAAATGAATGAATGAGTGAATGAATGAATGAGTGAGTGAGTGAGTGAGTGAGTGAGCGGGTGAATGCATGCATGATAATCATGAAATGGGTCAAGCATACCAAAAGTGACAACACGGACAGACGGACAGACGGACATCATCTTCAACCGTTCTGTTCTCGTATTCCATATTCTGTTTTGCGCCATTTGGTTATGCTCTGTTATGTGTTGCCTGGGGGCAGGTGCCACAACACGGTGTGTGCTGCATTACGGTAGATCAAACTGTGTCAAATCTCAAATTGAACCGGTTTAACAACAGTTTAACGTCACTCAGCCACTGCAGCTGAACTAATGATTTTCTGGTTGGTTCTTTAAATTATTAACTAAAACTAATTCAAGTCTCTGTTTTATGTATTGTATAGAATTTAAAGTTGCGGTAAATCTTGCTGCTCAGTTTGATCATTTTTAATGGTAGACTTAATAATTCTTTTTCATGGGAGAGTATTAAAAACATTTTTATTAAAGCTTGACTTAGTTTTGTTATTGCAACTGTTTTAGGTAGAAAGAAAATTGAAATTGAATATACAAATGGAATATAGAATTCTCATCAAGTCGTTGTTTATATTTAATTTCAAGTGAAAACGGATAAGGGAAACTGCTGCAGTCTGGCAAGCCATATGCCAACCGATTGGAATTTAATATATATATATTTTTATTCAAGTCAAATCTAACATTACTTAAATGTTCTGTTGAGGCTTTAATTGCCCATCCCAGCTGACTGACTGACTGACAGGTGTATCAAACTGTGAGTGATAAGTGCAAACTAGTTCGGAATACATCACACATTCCTATTTATATATATATATATATATATATATATATAAATATATATATATATATGTTCCTATATATATTCAACTATAAATATTCAACATTTGCAATGACTCAGCATTGTCTACACGTGCCTCAAAAAAGGTGTTGCTTATCCGCGTGATCTCAAGTATTCTATTCTAACTGTCTGGCTGGCTGTCCGTCTGTCTATCTGTCTGTTAAGTATACACTAAGCACATACATACATATATATATTATCACCACCCTTAACAACTATCTACTCCCTGCTCAGTGTCTCTGTTGACTCGTCTGTCATTCATAACGCATTTGCTGCTTGATTATGCGCCACTCGATAGACGCAATTGTCATGCATAATTTCAAATAACTGTTTTGGGGGTGGTGTTGTTGTTTTTGTTGTTGTTGTTGTTGCTGTTGGAGTATTGTATTTTCCAGCTGATAAGCAAAATGGCTCCATGTCGGCGGTCCAAAATGGCAATTAATGCGCCAACTCGATTGCAACTGTGTGCGTGTGTGTGTGCGAGTGTGCGTGTGTGCGAGTGTGTGGATTGTGGAGTTCGTCTGGGACTAGTTTTGATATAATTGTACACGCTGAGAAAAACACTTAGTCACATTCAAATAGATAATATTGGATTAGAGAACTATTAAATATATCATTTTATTATTTTATTTTATTATTATTTTTTTTTTTATATAATTTTATTTTCATGTAGTTTGATTATATTTTTAATGAACATGTTTTGTTCGTTTTTTTATATTCTTAATATATATAATAATTTACAATATTTCTAACTCGACAGATTTTGATTAAATATCTATCAAAATGTATGAATCAAGCAAACCTATTTTATTCCGATCCAAAAAGAGTTTTCTAGGCTTGAATTCTGCAGCTTGATCCGAATTAAGTTTCTAATTGGGCTGTGACTTTTTTGCTGAGTGTACTCAAACATATATGACAGAGACAAGACAGATGTGTTGGTCTTTGGTCGGGGGTCGGGGATCGGTGGTCGGGGGTATTATGAAGTACTTGGAATGGACGCTTGCATAAACGAAATTAAGTCATTATTTTAATACGCGGCGTCACCAGACGACGGGACGACGACGGAGCGCCTTATTTGATATATGGGCGATGTTTTGTGTATGCATAATTTCATTATAATAAACGCACTACCGAAACCCCTAGACCCTACAAAGCGGACGGACAAGCGGACAGACTAACGGACGGACACACATAATCGTAAGTGCGGCCTGTTCGCACGGCTGACCCGTCGATTATAAATGGACGTTTGTTTAAGTACGCGAAACGTCAGCGAAGCGTGTGGGCTATATATATATATATATATATATATATAAATATAAGAGAGTGCCTGGGTTAGTTGAGGCGCCCGCCACGCCCCCTCCAGCTGCGATGCGGGTGACGCCTTCATTTTGAGACGAGAGGCGACTTCCGTTTGCGACCCAATTGGGCATTTGCATTTGTCGCCGGCTCAGCCTGCTCTACTTGTTGTTGTTGTTGTTGTTGTTGTTGTTCCCTCTCACTTGCGAGCGATCTCCCTTTCTCTTTCTCTCCTACACCCACGTCGTTTTGTGTGTAATTATGATAAGAAAAGGTTTTACTTGTGCTCAGTTCCCTCTACCTGCCGCCTTCTCTCTGAAATACCTACGGCTGATGATGCCTTCTACCTTTTGGCAGCCTATTATTTTTGTTGAGCTACCGTTAATGCTGTTGTATTTGTTATTGTTGCTATTGTTGGTGTTGTTGTTGTAATGATAAACTACCTTTTTGGCTGCTGTTGTTGTTTTTATTGTAGCTGCTGTTGTTTTTGTTTGAATTTGACATGGTAATTAACCCGCGACGCTCAACTTTGCCCAACCAATTGGCTCTTCTACTTGCCTATCAATGTGTGTGTACGTGTGTGTGTGTAGGTGTGTGTGTGAGCCAATATTTTGTCATACCTGTGTGCGTATTGGCATTTGTTTGGCCATGTGCGCTTCCTTAAATTAATCAACAAACGCGGCTCAATTTTCAATTCATTTTGGCCATCTGACATTAAAATATTTGGCTTGCTTAATGATTTAAATAATTTGTGTAGCTACAAATTTGCGACAAGCATTTAACCAAATTTGGTAGTACGAAAAGAGCAGAAAATTAAATGAAAAGAGTTGCCTGAAATTCAAATGCTCTCTTCATATTTAATAGTTGGAGAAAATACGTTAAGCTACTTGGAAATAAGAAAAAAATAATAAATAAACAATTCATTTTAAGTTATTTAAATTAACAAATCTGCTTCTAGATAAATTTAATTTATATAATTTTTTTTCATAATATTTCGAATATTTTGTTGTTTGATTTTTTAAGAAAAGTATTTTTATTAGGCTGCGTTACATAAATTAACTTCTACAAAAAAAATCATTAAAGTCTTTATATACCCTACGATTCCCAGATTGCTACACAATTAATCTCGATACGAAGGTTCCAAGAACATAAAGTATAATTTAATAAATTTGGGCACCGAATAAGTATCGAAATCCAAATCGAACAATAAATTCGCAGCGTGGGCAGTTCTGATATCCACTTGTGATATTTAAATCGGCGGCAACACAAATTGTTGATTTTATTAATTGGATTTGTTGCCGAACCGAGTTTCTAAGAGGTGGAATTGAGCTATGGGTTCAGTTCAGTTGAGTTTTCGAGTTTTTTTTTTTGTTTTTATTATTTTTGGAAAGTGTTAGATTGTTTGTTATTGGGCTTGTATTACAATTTTGATTAATGCGCCAATGGGCAAATAGCGGTGGGGCCTCGTGACCCCAGTTCGACAATATACTTGTCGCAGATGTGGTTTTGTTGTTGTTTTGTTTTTGTTGGTTTGTTGTTGTCACGCCGCTTGCTAAACAAATAAAATATAAAAATCTTTACACCACGGGGGGGCAACAATTTCGATGTCTGTGCCCCAAAACACTTTTAACTTATGCATGCGCATCTTGCCCAGCCCATCGGAGCTCCGGTTTTTTGGTGGCGCCTTCTGCACAGTGGGTTGTTTTGGTTTTTCTTTTTATTGAGGTGTCATAAGCACGGCCCGAAAACAACTCTGTTGAAAAATTGATTTCAAATTGAAATTGAGTTTGTAGCTCAGCTCTTTCCAACTCAGCGAGTTTTCTTTTATTGTGCATCATCCAAGCCATTTGCCCAGGCGCCGAAATCGTAATCAAAATCATAAAAACCCAACAAACATTTAGAATTAGAAGCCCCGGCAAATGGAACCGTTTTAATTGGTCCAAAAGCGGAATGAATGGATCCATGGATGAGGAAGAAAAAGTCGACGCAGAAAACCAGACGACGGCAATTATCAATTGTGTGTGCCACAATAAATTCCTGCACATAACTGATGAGGATTTCTATTAGATAATTTATGATGATTTTTTATGCCACGCTGATTTTTAGTGTGGGCTTCTACAGTTTTTAGTATGATTACATACGCATCTATTCTTTCGATATATAATGTCATTGGGTGGTTTACGATGATCAAAAAAAAAACAATATGATATTTGAGTGCCTCAGTTTGTTGTTGTTGCTGTTGCTAGGAAATTTCTAATATCAGTCCATAAATAGTTAAAGGCAGTGTTTTTATGGATTATGTTGAGTGGGTTGAGGGGCAGATAACATTTCAAGCCAGTCAACTTGGCCTTAAGTGCTTTACGCATAACTCAGTATTAGTAGGAAATATAGTTAATATAATTCAATAAGCCAAAACACCTACTTCACTTCCAGCCTTACTTTATTTGGACTCATATTAACTCCATTATTCGTATTTGCCAACTCTTTTGCTCCTAGGCTCAATTATCTAACCTCCCAATTTGAAAGCTGTGCTTAACTCTTTGTGGAGTCGTCGTTTTCCTCTTTCTGCTCACATAAATTAATAACAAATTTAAAACAAATATCTATCTGTTCGAGTCCGCACGACCCATCATTAATCATGGCCCAAAAGATATTTGCCTGTCTTGTGTCATTTTCAAGTTTCTATCCCCCTCCACCTCCTCCTCGCTGTCTCTGTCCCTCTCATAAACTATCTTTACCTTATCTGTTCATAATTATTTGGTTTTTTTTAACATTTTTTTTTTCTCTTACGGCTTTGGTTCGTTTTAATTATTTGGCTCAGGCTGCAGTCGCGGCATAAATTTTGTATAAACGTCTTTCTGGCTGTGGCTTTTTGGCACGCGATGTTTTCTTGTTTTAACTGTGATATCGTTTTGCTTTTCGTTTTTTTGGCTTTTCGGATTTTTCTTCTTTTTTTTGGTTTTGGTTTTGGTTTCCACAAATGTCAAGCCCTTTGCCTAGATATTGGGTCAATATGTCAGCGTTTGCATGTTTCGTGTGGCCTCACAGACATGCATTAATTATGTAGATAGCAGCAGCTCCGACTCTCTGACTCCGGGTCTAACTATAACTTCAACTACAACTGCGACGCAGACTGCATTGGAGCCCAAAAAAAAAAATTAAGAATGCTTTAATCATGAGAGCTCGACTTGCAGATACCCTAAGCACAGCTGTTAAGTGCACAGTTTGCTTGCTGATATTAGTTTGTTCTAAATGAAAATACGCTTCAGTAAAAAAATGTGTTTCTTATCCAACAATGTTTTATGACCAATTAATAGGGTATATTTTTGTAGTGTATTTGGGTTCTATTAAAATGTATATAACCAGATTAAACGCAGCAACAAAAACTATACGACTTTTGGTTACTCTGTGATTACTTCACTAATCGCATAATACTCTCTAGTTATATATTTTTTACTTAAATAATTACGTGCTATTTGACATAAGTAAATTTAATATATTTTCCGCAAATAGAAGCATATTTTTCCTTGTTTATTATACCTTAGTAAATGTTCGTTCTAGGATAGTCAGCAGTTGCAGCAGTAACAGTAACAGATACAACACCCCTCCCCCTTCACTTCCCTCTCCCCTGCCACACTCACATGAACCGCATCAGGGGCTCCACATACTGAGCATAATGTGTGTTAGATATAGTTGAATGTGTCAGATATTTGTTTGTTGCACGGCGGCACGTCAGATTCGAAAGTTCAATAGCGTTCACTCCCCCCCCCCACTCCTCCAGCTGATCAGCACCCCCTCCCCCTATGTCCGAGCAACACTTGCGGGGCAGGCAACAACTGTTTGCCGTCGGTTTTGGGTGCAATCAAGATGCATTAAATGCCAGCTAAATGCAGTTGCACTTACCGCAAGGTATGCCGCATGCAGCATACACAAAAAACTGCCGTTGTTTCCACATTTGTTGAGCAAATAAATTATAAATTTATCTGTCTCGCTTATTGATTGTTCAACTTAAATCGAAAATTTATTTGACTGCAACGTCGTGTTTTATGCAAATCTGCTCTTTTTCTTTGGGCTGAATTATGTTTTCATTTTGTTGGCTCAACGTTGATTAAGATTTTTCTCTTTTCTTTCGATTTTGAGACCTCGAAAATTTATGCAGGTCGTGTATGTTGTATGTGTTGTTGGTTGTCATTGTTGTTGTTTGTTTTGATAAAATATAAAAAGTGAAAATTAGTTGCATGTTTTTCACTTTCGAAATCTCTATTTCTATTTCTATTTATTGCCTTTTCTTTTCTTTAAGCAAAAGTGTCTAAGATGATTATTTAAATGTAGATTGTGAGTATAGATTTAGATGTGAATAAGCATATTTCAACTTTTTTGTTGTCTGAATCTTGTACAAAGCTGATCAATTATGTGTTGAAAAAGTTGTCCATCGGCTTTGTTTAGATTCTGTTTAATAGCATAATAAATGCAGTCTTAATGAATAAAAGTAGTTGAGATTATTAAATAATTTATGGAGCACTTAAGTTAGACAAATGCTTGTTCTGCGTAGGAAAAGTTTATTACTTTAGTTCGTTATACATTTTATGGCATTTTAATAAGCTCCACATTGTTTTTATTACTTACTTACTTCATATTAAATGCTGATTTTGCTTGTGCCCAAAAAAAAGTTGATGCTTATTTAATGATGGCCAAAACAAATGAAATTATTTAATTAATGTTCAATATTTTTCTTTATTAGGAATAATTATTTATTAAATATTTTTAATAGGCATTGACAACAGCTTAAAGTTTGACAGTAAATTGACAGAAAGATTGACGGGCGGAAGTTGGAAATTTAGTTTGAAATAATTTAATAGTTGGTTGCCAAACATGCAACATTTGACTCATGCAACACCCACACAATTAAAACCACAACAATAAGAACGAAAGAACCGAACAAACAAACAGACAACAAACATTCGACAGTTGTGGAAGTAATTAAGCAAAAATCAAAGCCAAATCAAAGTGCAGGGAATTGTCGGAGATTGGGGCTTAGTTGGAGCTGGAGTTGGAGGGGCTGCGATTGTCATTAATTTGTAGCGCATTTAAAGCTGTTGGGTGGTTTTTTATGGTGGTTTACAGAACCAGACCAGAGCAGAGCAGAGCAGAGCGCACTAAGCCACCAGCTCAAGCCACAACCCACATAAGACTCTGAGGCAAAACAAATGAAAGCCAGCAGAAGCAGAAGCAGAAGCAGAAGCAAAGTCAAAACGATTATCTTAATTTAATTGTCTTTTATTTATGTCAGCCCTGGCATTTATTTTGCCAAATGGATTTACTGTTGTATCAGCAGCTCAAGCTCCTGCATATTTATGGCGTCTCCACACACACACACACACACAGTGTTTATGTGTGTGTGTGTTTCATTTAGAGCCGCCTCCTTCCGGCTGTCTGAAGTCGCAGGCTCGTAAATAAGCTCCATACGATAAACTGGCATTAGAAATTGACAAATTCAACTAAGCAAAGCCGCCACATATTGCCCCTATCCTTATGTAATAACCCCACCCCTAATCTCAACACCCCCTTCTCTGTCTGCTCTCTATGCAAATTTTATAGGGTATTCGCGCAGTGTATTCCAATGCGACTTCTTCTCGCCAATAATCATAAAAACTAATTAATGTGCGTCATCGTTCGGTTTAGTTACAAGTGCGTTGCACAAAACTTTTTGGCTCGTATAATTAACGTCCCAAGTTTTGGTATCAGACCCCCCTTACAACACACCCCCACCGTGCCACACTCTGTTTATTTGCGGCAACTCGATATGCGTCCGGGCAGTCGTTTGTTTTTGCTTATTTTGCGCTCGATTAGCAGATAGCAGTGAAATTAGTAAATGAAGCTGCAATCTGAAAGGCCATTTATTTTTTCTCAGCTTTTTTCCTTTGTTTTTGTTTCATTTATTTTTTTTTTTTTTTTACAATAACAACAAGTTGAGCCGAGAAACTTTGGTGCTTGTGCTCTGCTTATGGCCATAATCAAATTGAACAACATATTTTAGTTGGCCGCACTCGGATTGCCAATCGCAAGTATATGACTCATTCAAGGAATTTATTTCGTTTTATTACAAGAATGAGAATTATTCATTTATTATTATTATTTATCGAATACATTAATACTGCTTTAATTTAGATATTCAGAAATAAAATGCTTTGTTAATACGCTTTAATATTTTGAATAAAAATAGATACAAATTTGGAAACACGATTTTCTCTTAATATTTTAAGATATAGTTTAAAGCCTTCAATTTTTACAACTTTCTCAGAGCTGAACAAATTTTGCTTAGCTAGGGTTTTATGTTCCTAGTTTTATGTTATGTGGCTTGTAAATTTATAGTTAATTTTAATTTGGGTTCGTCTTACATATTTATGTCCAATTATATATTAAAGTTTTTTTTTCTTGACAAAACTAAAAAGATTTTGGGGTCTGCTTCGCATGCGATTTGGTTGACTTAACGACTTGTGTCGCAAAACGTTTGATTTTCCAGTTGCTTTGAGTTGATGCCAATTAAAAAGGACGTCACAGGACATTGGGCTTCAGGACGAAGGAAAGTGCTGCTTAGCCTGCCAGAAAGAGGAGAGCCAAGGATAATAATATATCAGCGGTCCCGGACCGGACATGACAGTTTTTCCCGTTTATTGGGGATTTTAATTTGAGGCCAACATGACAAAAACATCGATAACAATTTTCGGACATCTTCCAAAAAAGCAAAAAAGAAAAGAATGATTTCTTCCCAGCTTCCCAGTTGGTTGTCCATTTTATGAAGAGCAAAAGAAAATTTTGGCGCGTGTTTGGATCGCCTGTCGCTTCATTTTTTCTGTTTTTTCTGTTTTTTTTTTTTTGTTTATTTTTTGCTTGGACTTGGCTGCTGGAAGTCGACATGTCAAAAAGAGAAAAATGTTTGACAAATAAACAGTTGCGAGGTCCCAAATTGCCTGCAGTTATTGTTTTGCCTGTTTCGGCTGCTGAACCTTCATTTATGGTGTCTTTGGGCGCTTTTGACCTTTTTTTTTTGCTTCTTTGCGTCGTTGTCATAAACTTGTAGATATGTATGTATGTATATTTATGTGTAAATATATATATGAGTATGTTTTTTTTTTTTGTTATCACATAATTTTCTTCACATTGCTGACTACCTGTCGAATGCTGGTTCTTTTTTTTTGCTGTGCCGTTTGTGAAAAATAAAAGTGAGCAGAAGTCGCTGGGAGGCAGGTTGAGTTCGCATTAACATTTACCATTTACAATTTGAACCATCGTCAAAGTCTGCTCCGGGTCCATCTTCGCATCGAGTGCTCGACAGGGGGTCGAGTTTTGGGTCAGCTCGTTGCTGCTGCTGTCGTAGACTTATCTTGGGACTACATCGGTTAAGGTGCTAATGTGACAGCTACTTTTGCTGGGACACATTCACTTGACCCGCTGGACAGAGCTCAACTCAACTCAACTCATCGCAGCTCACGATTTGCTTCATTAAGCCAGACACACTTGGCAATCATATTTCATAATTCATTTTCAGTTTTGCCCACAAAAGTCATTTATTTAACACACAGCAAACAGCTCGTCACTTGGGGCGCCCCAAACAGCACTTGCTGCTCTGCCAATAATGATAGATCGAACTTGTTAAGATGTCTTGTGAAATATGCAAATCAACCAAATGACGTAAATAACACAAACTAAATCAAATATATATTTTTTTTTACATTAATTGATTTTTTATGGACAAATTTATATTCTTCTTCCAATAAATTTTATTGTTTTGTGTCTTGCGTTTCAATCATTTTTACACTTCTAATGCATTCTGTATAATATTGTAGATTTTATAAAACTTGTTAATAAAAATCGAGCTAAGGTCGAGCTATCTTAAAAGTAATACATACAACAATATATATTACAACAGTGATTCTATTATATTCTGTGCATATAGAATAAATAACACAGGTCAAGTCGAACAGACCCCATGTAAACTTGATTTTCTAACTGTCTTATTTTTATTTATTATTCGATAGAGTTTTGTGGAGAATTACCAAGAACTTAGCCATGTTCTTAGTAAGTAGAAGTGGCTAGAAGCAGCTCTCTCTATCTAGACAGTGCTTTACCCATCCCTCTCTCTATCTCTCATTTCTATTTCATATTTTTAAAATAATGCATTTAAAAATCTTTATTATTAAATTAATATTAGTAAATATATTTGTTATTTAAATCGAATTTGACTTAAAGTTGCTTACATTATCAACTCGGAATGATGATCAAGAATATATATACTTTCTGATATCTTTGTTGTACACTTGAACGAAGCGAATTTGATTTTATTTATTTATTTATTTCATATTTTTTATTATTCTTTGCATTAAATATTTAAATTAAATTAAATAATTGACAAAATTTAATGTTGGGTGATTTTGTTTTGATTTGGGTGCTGTTAATATTCAGACAGCTGCATATAATCAAATTACAAATAATCACCTGAAGGCCCTGAAATTGGCCTCAAAATAACTGGCTTCCACACTTTGGCAGCGGCATTAAGCGGCCTTTCAACTCAACTATATATATATATATATATATGTATATGTGTGTGTAACTATAGCCAACTTCCTTCTCCAATCCCCTTCCTACTGAGGAGGATGGATTTTTGGTGTTTTTGAACTCTTAATGCCGCAACGCTTTCTGTTGAGAATTTGGCCCATGGCTATAATTACTATATGGCTGCTCTCTTTGCGGCGTCTGCAACATTTATAAGTTTATCGTCTGATTGCTAACCATTCAAGCTGGTACCTCGCTCGACTCCTGCCACAACATTTCTAAGCCTTGCAACTTGCGGGGCTGCTGTGGCAGTGTGTTTGAAAAAAGGGTCCAGATTTGACTTTCGGCTGTGTCTGGCAAACTTTGCGTGTCCTTTGTGCATTTAACGTATATTTTAAAGGCAACACGCAGCAGCAACTCGGCTTTTAGCTTCAGTTCCCAAACCCCTTTAAATTAACTAAATTGTTGCAAAATTGTTTATTGCTGTTGCTGAAATTATGAAATGATTATATTTAAATGCTTTGCGCCTAAATGTAATCTAAGCGAAGTCAATAAACTTGGCCAGTTTATTTAAGCCACATTAATAAATGTGAATAGCACTCTCTTTGTCTCTTTCCTGCTCTTTCTCTCTCTCTTCTCTTCTCCTATCTTCTCTTTACTTAATTTGCGTATAATTACACACAATTTGCCTTGCACACAATTTAATGCAAAAAAAAAGTAATGAGAAAAAAAGTTGAAAGCACTCGCATTATTTATGCATATGTCTCTCTTGGCCAAGTTTTACATTTCCGCCTACCCCTACTTTTGGCCATCACCTTCGCTCTCTTTCAATCTAAAATTATGCATTACAAAAATGGTTAAGTCCTTGCGGAAGCTGGCCATAACACCTACAAACAGACAGCCAGCCACCCAGACATGACTTCAGGCCATATTCATATGCATGTTACGGCTTAAACGTGTATAGCTGTGTGCTTGTGTGTGGGTGTGTGTGTGTGTGTGTGTGCCTGATAGTAATGATAAAGAAAAAGTTGCCAGACACTGGCCTGGCTTGCTGTTGTGGGGTCGTCTCCCCGACAAAATACGTGTTTATATGCGTGAATTTTTCGCCCAAAAAGGACTCAGGTAATTACCATGTTTGGCCAACGGGTTTTTCGCAGGGGTTTCGCTTTTGTCAAGGGTTGGGCGATTTTGGTATTTTGTTCCGCATCTGTTTTGTGTGTTGCTGTTGGGGCTTTGGGGGATTGGGGTTGGGGTATTTTTGTGCATAAATTTGCGTTGAACGCGGCGCGTGCCAAATCAGTGTTTACACTTTTATTTGTTTTTCCTTTGGGTGGGGGGAGGGCGTTAGACGCCCCAAATGGAGTTTTTGGGGTTTGCCATGCGGTCATAACTAACCGACAAAAAGTTTTGGTTGAGACATCCCTTGTGCAGGGGTTGCAACTTTGAGTTATGTCTGAATTAGAACTGGATCTGCCACGCAGGGCTGCAAAAGAGTTTAAGATTTTTCAATTACAAGTGATCTGTTTATGTCTTACAACAACTCAATTTAATTCAGATTTGAATATGGAGTTAAGGGACTATAAGAAAAATAAAGAGTTAACAAAAAATTGTTTCTTTTCGAGTTTTTATTGTACCTAATTTAAAGTAAGCCCATTAGCCAAACATTTATTGTTCTGCAAGTCTGGTTTACATCATTTGCTGTGCCGTTTACAAATTAAGTCTTGAAGAGAGTGTGAACTGGCTAAAAGAAGACAGGCACTAGAAGATAGTACCAGTTGGAATAAAAATAAAGTATATTCTTTAAATGTGCCGTACTGCAACCTTGTCTTTTGAATCTAAAATATATTAAAAACAAACAGATTAAATTTTTACCAAGTAATTTTTCACTATAATCAAAGTAAACCTCCTTGGCTATAATGTTTTGCAGTGCAACCCTGGTTTACATAAATTGCTGTACCGTTTACAAATTAAACATAATTTGGGTGTAACTTTACACTAGAAAAGGGTGCAAGTGCCACCATGCAAATTCGAATGCTATCTCCATTTTTTACTTCTTTGGCTATGGATGCCTCTTATGACCTGTGGTAACAACCCCCTCGCCCTCCCCACAGCCATGGCCCTGGCTAGTGTTGGCCTGGCCGTAATCGAAAAGAAAACCCACCCTGTTGGCTGAAAATGGGCTTGGCTGCAATAATTTGTGGGCTTTGGTTGCCTCGAGGGCGTCTTATTTATAGCAGGGCTTAAATATCAATGCAGGTTTTATGTGCCACTCCAAGAGGCAGCCCTTTACCTGCTTAAGACGGATGGCGGGAGGAGGTTGGTGGGGGTTGCTGACGCTGTTACGCACTTATTGATATTGATACAAGTTGGCGTTTTACTTCCGGCCTTTTTATTTCCACCTGTGTCTCCTCATCGAAATTCGGTTTGGTTTGCGGCCGACTTTGGCTTTTGCTTAAGTATACATGCAATGTATCTTCGATGGGGGCATTTTTGTGGTTATAATCGGATTTTATTGCAAATTAACGAGCCCAATTCCCGCTTCAACCACCGCCTTGTTGCTGTCTTTGGCCTGGTTATTTATACGATTTTTATTACCATTGTCGTCGAAGTCGTTCTTGTTGTCTGTGCGGGTTGTTAGGCAGGTGCTCACTGTACCTCCTTTTGCGCCACTTCATTATCCCCTTTTCCACAAAAGTTACTCTGCTACTCTGATCCTTCCCCAACCCCCATTTATTGTAATGTGTATTTGTTCTATATTAATTTGTTGCTACTGCGGCAAGAAGCTGGCTCCTTTTAGTGGGCCCTCAATATTCATTAGTACTTTGATTTGTTATGGTTTCACTTCACTCCTTGGCCTGGCTTTTGCTCAGCTAGCGGCCTTTCTCTCTTTTGGCTTTGATATCAGCTCTTGTGTTGTTTTTATTAGCGCAAACATTTTGATTACCGCACAAGACTCAAGGCATTCACTGGGTTTATTACGTTAGCTGTGGACGGGGGATGGGGTGAAGTGGAGGGGTTGCTTTTACAACCCACAACATGTTGAACTAGTTTATCTGCAGCTGTGTTAGACAAGATATTTCCCATGCAGTTTCTTACAAAAAATATATAAATTTTTATTGATTTACTCTAGCCACCAAATCGGGCATTGTCTGTTTTTTTGCAAGTTTTGTAAAGCCGGAAAATGTTGTTGTAAATTCAAAGAGTCGTTAAAAAGCAATAATAATAAAAAAAAGTTAAGTTTTTATTTGAACGACATTTATTAATTGAATTTATTCTTTATATGGTTTTTATAGTTTGTGAAAAACCTTCTTTGCACTGATTTATGATTATTTGAAAAACTTCGTTTTATAACTTAAAGCTTGTTAAATTGAAGCTTTTAAGGAAAAAAAAATATTCTGAAGTACCATTTAATTTGTAAAGTGTCCTTTCAAAATCGTTTTAAAATGTGAAATACTTTTTTAAGCGTTAAAAAAATGCTTGTGTTGTGAAAAGGTATTTCACATTCGCCTTTTTGTTTGTCTGTCATATGGCGTTATTGCTGGAACATACACAAGTATTTGGTTGGTGTTGTTTTTGGGTGTTGGTTATGTTTGCTGTCCGTTGATTTTTTTATTTAATTACCGCACCAAATTTCCGACACTTTAAACGATGGCGGCACTAAAATAATTGCAAGTGCTGAAAACATTAAGAAACCGGCTCGAAACGGGAGCTGCTGTTGCTGCTGATGTTGCTGCTGTTGCTGCTGTTGTTGCTGCTGCTGATGTTGGCAGTTGTTGTTGTTGTAGCAAGTTTTGAGCTTGAAGCGCGACTTTCATTTTCGTTTTTGCTGCTGCTGCTGCTGCTGTTGCTGCTGTTGCCAATTGTAATTGAATTTTGTGTTTGTCGGCAAAGTGGCAAACAGGCCGGGCCAACAGCAACAACAGCAGCAACAGCCAACAGCCAACAGCAACCAGC
This sequence comes from Drosophila mimica, assembly GCA_037043585.1. NCBI lineage: Eukaryota > Metazoa > Arthropoda > Insecta > Diptera > Drosophilidae > Drosophila > Drosophila mimica. The sequence goes on along the minus strand of JBAMBE010000361.1, from coordinate 1,197,287 downwards.
AACAAAAAGGAAGCAATTTCAGGCTAAATTTAGTTTAAATGCCTACCCGTCCAGAGGCAGCTCCTGCTGCTCCTGACAGACTGTCGCCCGACGACGACGACTTGTTATATGGCATAGTATCGCATAGTTGGACGAAGGGTTCACCTCTTGCATCGATTCCATGTGCTCTGCAAGAGTGTTGCCTGGTTGCACGTTGGCTGCCTGGTTTGTTGGTTTGTTGGCTTGTTGTTGGTTGTTGGCTCAAATTATGCTTACTTTGGAATTCAATTAACTTGAATTTGTTGCACTGGCGCGACGTGATTTCATTTTTTCTTTTCTTTTTCCATTTTTGCAATGCACTTTTTCAAAGCGTCAATCGAACGAGGAGCTCTGCTCTCCACTGGCTGCCTGATTGTGTTTTATGGCAACTAATGAGTGTTAGTGCCATTCAGTTTATTCGATTTCATAGCTGAATTACAGTTGCCTAAATGGATTTGGACATCAGAATGCTGGCAACTTTATGGGAATAGGATTCCAAATGGCAACTGCAAATCATTTTTTGTGTTTGCTAAATGTCAAGGAGCTACCACTCTGAGAACTCTTTGGCTACACAATGGATTTCAATTGACTTATCACTGTAAAGTATTTTCATATATTAGCCCTTTAGTAAGTCCAAATTTAACAGATTTAAATAGCTGTCATCTGAATAATCCCGAGACACTTTACAGTATTCCAATTAGTAATAAATTCTATAGAAAGCTTGTAATAATTTTTGACAAAGTTACATTTATACATTTATATTTGTAATATTACTATAACCATTTATTCAATTATTTTAATGAAGTATTTAACATTCAAATTGTACAACAATTTCAATTCTTTATTCTTTGCTCCATAAGGGAATCTTTACTTTACATTGCAGTTTGTATTTTCAACTTTACATGTAGGATTGATCTAGAGGCCAAACTACGGCATTAAAAAAATTAAATGCGCATTTCTTCCATAATTTCTAAGCTAGAAACACAAAATTTTAAAAGAAACTACAGTTACCAAACTTGTAAGGACGATTATTAGGAACCTTCTCCTCACTATTTTTAAACCCCGCCCACTCCCGCCCCAAAATCTGGAAAAGCTCATATATTCCGTAATTTAAGAGCTACAATTGCCAAACTTCGAGGAAGGGTTACTATTTTATATCTACCTCATTCTTACTTGTTTATTGAATTGTATTTATGCAAGCACAACCATCAGGATGATAAGTTTTGTCTACTGAAGCTAAGCGTAGCCAAGGGATGCGTTGAGGAGAATGAATTTGTTATTTAATATGGAAAAAATCAGACAAGTATTATTTGAACAATATTTGTTCAGTTTATATTGGTTTTGATTTTCCTTTTCTCCAAAAGAATATCCCTACTTGAAATATTTCATTTAGTTAACGTATCCCCCAATATCCTAATGTAAACTCAAGTAGCTGCCACATATGTCCGCCGGGCAAAGTAATTTGCAACGCAAAGTCTGCAATCGATTTGTGGACTGCAGCTCGAAACTGATTTTTGGTAGTAACTGTAAGCTGTGCTTCGCTGTGGCGCTGCTAACTGGTAACTGGGAAATGCTAACTGCTATCTCTTATGTCTAATCCGAGCATATGGCTGAATGGTTATGAACGAGAACCAAAACCGAACCGAACTGGAACTGGAACTGCGAGCATGGGTTGTTGAGCTGGGCAAATGTTTGTTGTTGACGCTTAAGCTTAGAGCTCATTACAATTTTCAAGTACATTTGCGTTGATAGTTTCACCGAGCGTAGACTAACAGACCCCCAGACCCAGACCCAGACCCAAACCCAGAGCAAAATCCCGACACCATCGCCCCTACAGCAGTTTGTTTGTCTCTCTCTCTCTCTCTCCCTGTCTCTATCTCTGTGTTTCATGCATACAAACAAGCACTCGAAATATATACTATGCAAATATCATAGATGCTAGACACCAAGTGCCGTTCCATCCGCAAAAACTCTCTCCACACTCTCTGAGTGGGTGAGTGGGTGCGAGTGGCACCCAATTTCGTACCCCCGGCTGCTGTTGCCGCTGCTGCAACGTTTTACTATTATGTAAATAGTCGGGTACTTCCATGTACTCCCCAGTTTCTGATGTTTGTATGGCAAATGTCTGTTGACCATTAAATTCACTTCACTTCATTTAAATCTGAAGCATCTTTGGCACTTCTCTCTTCTCGGATTTGCATGCGTCTCACAGTTCCCGAAAAAATGGAAAAAAAATATAAGAAACTTTTTCAATAACACAAATACACTCAAAAGACTATCTAACAAAAGTGGCAACTGCAAATAATAGTTTCCTGCTCGGCTCTACTTATAGTATGCAACATTTTTCAAAGTTTGTTTCTTCTTCTGCCAAATTTTCACGCTGACGTTGGCAATTTTGGTTCGTGTTGTTGTTTTTATGAATAGTTGAGTGTTGCCAATTCGTAGGCGTTGCGAAGGCAATCAGCATCTCTTGGCCTAAATCGAACCAAAGTCGAGACACTTTTAAATCATCTCTAAGCCCTTTTCGAATACCCTGTAAAATAATCAACTGAGTAATAGTTACTATAACAAAGTTGTGTACATCCTTGAAAATTTTATATAATTTAAATATAAAATAAAATAAAATAAATAAATTAAGAAAAAGTAGTAAATTCTTTGACCCATCTAAATTTATTTGCCTCTTTCTTTGATGTTGTTTGATGGAGTTTCAACTGAAACTTAGCTGAGTCTAAAATTCGCAATGGCTTTTGGTAAGGTTTAACTATGCCGTTTAATACACTCTCTCTCTCTCTCTCTCTCTCTATCTCTCTCTAAGAAAAATCTTTATTACTTAAACTTAGCTTTGCTTGCAAACTTAATACAGGGCATCCGATAGTTTTTAACTGACACTTGCTTGTTATAATTCGCTGTGATGTATTTATACAAAAATGCAGCTGGGATTTGAATTCACTGGATGAGTTTCTGGGCAGCTGGCCGCCAGGATGTACAGGATGCATGAGGGACATGTGCAGCAGGGCTGGCAAATTGGACAAGACAGTTTCAGCTGCTGCCTGCACAAAAACCGCAAAACCAAATTGATTTTGTCTACTCAAGCTGGGATCTGGGCCAACAGTAGTCAGAACGGGTGTAAAAGAGTGTGTGTGTGTGTGAGGGGGAGGAGGGGGGAATCCATTCACACACACATATGTGCAGGAGTTTCGTCAGTTGGTGGCGCAATTTTCATTACGCATTTGGACATTGAACATTGCTCATATGACATTACGCATACGATCCATTGTCCAGCGCACACAATTGAGCTGCAATCGATAGAGAGAGAGAGAGAGAGAGAGAGAGAGTTAGAGAGAGACGGAGAGAGAGTGTGTATGGGACAGTATTGTTTGGGCATCGTGCATTGATGTATGCATGTAAACATAATCAGTATTTGCAAATAGAAGTGCAGACAGACTGGACATGGTTGGTGGCGTCCAGCGTTGAGAGTCCGGAGTCGATTTTGTAATCGGAATCGTCAATGGTCAATGGTTCTGCTTGCTGCCAGCAACTGGACTTGTAATCAACTCATCTATGGGCTACTCGTCTCATCAGCAGAGTAGTTGTATTTCTCATTTGTTATGCAAAATAAAACAACAAATGGTAGCGGAAAATTGAATTCCACTGCATTTTTTGACCATCAGAAAAATGTCAAATCTAAAACAACTCTTTGCATAATGAAAGCCAGTCAAAAATGATTATTCAAACATATGTCAAGTTGCAATAAGGAGTTAAACCCAACAACAAGATCACAGCCAAGTTACTGCAGATTTGAGGATAATCAGACAAGGAAAGGTAGCAATTACCAAGATTGAACGGAAGGCCAAGTTGGCAGCAGGCAGTTGCCTGTTGCCAGTTGGCAGTTGGCAGGCAAATCTCTCATATCCATGAACCACAACAACAAATCGGGCACCAGCTGCTTCCTCTCGCTGCTCAATGGTTGCACTTAGCGCGGCAGAGGACAAAACCCGAAATGCTGTCGAGGAAGGGGCCAAACCAAATGACAAATTTGTAATGCCTCACAAAGCAAAACGCTGATAAGATCAGCGGCTGTCAAACAAAGCGGAACAAAGCGCTGCAAAATCAAAAAAAAAAAACAAAAAACCATATATATGTATAAATGAAAAATACCTCGAATCAGAAAAGACAAAACGCCAACAAAGAATGAATGACGACGACGATCTGAAGATCTCCGGGTGCTGATTTCGGGAATTAAACACGCGCGAATAAGAATCAATGAGGGACGACTACCTGCTGGAGGGATGAGAGGAAGGGTCGGGGAGGGGGTGGATCATTATAGGGATATGGATATGCCCAAAAGGTAAGAGCCAGGCACATGGACGAGCGCACAATCGAGAGAGATGATTGTCAACAGGATTATGCCACGGAGCGTGTAAAGCGAAAAATAATCATAAAAAGAAAAAACAAAATTGGAATAAAATAAAATTAGTCGCATACAAACGCCAAGCACTTAAGTTGCTAGAAAAGAAAAACATTTTGAAAGGACAAAACACACTCGCTGTTGAGACAGGCTCAAATCCCGGCAACGGGCAACAGGCAACAGGCAACAACCAGAACCAGCAACAAGCAACTTGGGGTTGTTGTCATCATTTTTGTTGATTTCCATTCGCTTCCTTTTTTGTTAACGCTGCGCTGCGCACCAAAAAACATCCTTCAAGTGCACTTCAGAGCACAATGCACTCTCTCGAGTGGTGCCCCCGGGTTGCAAATCGCAATCGCCGACCAGAGGCTGAGCCTCTGTCGCAAACTGGATTTCGTTTCGGTTGACGAACTCTGCCCGTGTCCATCTGAGATATGATTTAACAGCATGTGATTAGTATCGCCAGAAGACTCAAGATGCGCCGACATCCATTGTAGACCAGGCAACAAACGTTGCAAACATCATCAAGAGAACCAACAAGATTCGCTTTTAGCCAAAAGATTAAAGCATAAGACAACAACGACTGCATTCACTTCGGAATTAGTTAAAGTTTTCTCAAATATTGCTTAAATATTGCATGTTTAAACAGTTTGCAGCAAACAGATGAAAATAAATTCGAATCTATAAAAAATATACATTCTTAAGCAGCATCAAAAGTTGAGTTTAATTCCTGTCAACGAGAAAGGACTCCTGAGAGCAGTTCCAATATTTTCCCAGCCCAATAATCCAAATCAAGTTTTCTAAGTATTTTTAGTAAAACACCACTATACAAAAATAATTGCATCCATTTATTATTTGTAATTTCTGTGCAAGCAGCAGCAGCTGAGGTTGATGAATATGTTTCAGGCTATAAATATATTTACATTTTTATATTTGATTTGATGATTTATCGCAATTTGAAGTAAAACATGTTTGCATCTTGTTTGCGAGGCAGAAATAAAAATAAAAATAAATAAAATGAAATGAAATTAATTACAACATTTTGTCAGACACACGCGTTACAAGTTGGCCACATCAGAGCCCATCAGCATCGATAAGAGTAGCAGTCCCAAAGCTCCCTTGCCCCTCTCTGTATTGTGCTCCCCATGTGGCAGTTGTAAGTAGTGATAGTTGCAGTTGCAGTTGTTCTTGTTGCTGTGTTGTCAGTGGCAACATCTTTTGTCTGGGAGTCGCTGCTGCTGCTGCTGCTGCTGCTGCTTCTGTTGCACTTGCCAAGCATCCGTCAACAAACACACACACACACACACACACACAGAGAGAACATTCTGACTTCACTGTGGATTGTGTGGATGCTGTGGCAAAGTCCTTGACTTGCATTTTTGATAAACAACGTGTCAACTTTGTCGACATAAACCATAATCTTCAGTGTCAGTTTGACTTACAACTCGTGTACTTTTCAGTGCTGCACTTGCAACTGGTAATCATGTCACGAGTAGAGAACCCAGACCCAAACAGGCCCCCAGACCACTCACAGTTGCCAGAAAGTGAAAGAAATTTTTCCTCCAGATAAAAGACGAATACACCGACAAAATGAAGAACAAACAGGAATTGCCCTGGGATAGTTAGGAGCTCTCTTTAAAGATTAGCAGCGGAGAACAACTGGCAGTCTTCAACATTAGACGCTGCCTGAGTTGCAGATCATTAGCGTAATTAAATGTAGATGATAAATTTCATTTAATTTAGTAGCCTCTCCTTTTCTCTATGTACTCAAAAAAAAGAAGAAGAATAGAAACAAACAGACGGAACGTAAAATATATATATGTATACTGAAATATAATTAATCAGCGAGGCATGTGGCATGTCTCTGTTGCCTTTTTCCTGACTTGAGGTAGAGTTCCCTTATTATTATTATTATTATTTTTTTTTTGGCTAACAGACGCCCTCGTCGGCACCTAGAAATTAAACTAAGTGTCGGTCGTTTTCGGGTCCAACTCTGTATTCGACCCAGGCGGACTGCCACATGACGCACGCATGTCTCATTTGCCACCTCTCACTCTGTTCTAGCTAGCCCTCTCTCTGTCCCTTTCTCCTCTCTGTAAACAGCGCAAAAATGTTGTCAGCTTAATTTTTTCTGTTTGGTTAATGCTGCTAAATTTAGCCAAAGGGCGCAATCAACAAGTCTCGTCTCTAGCTGCCATGTAATTTCGCTAAGTGCAACAGCAACAAGCGTCTCCCCAGCAGTCTCTCCAAAATGATTCCCAGCTCTTCTTCTGCTCCAGTCTGCGGACTGCAAATTTATCGTCACTTGCATGGAGCGTGACATTGAAATTGTAAATTAGCCACGCATCGTGAGCTATATATTTATGTATATATATATATATACATATGTATATAGGTATATTTAAATATGGCATGTCTCCAAGCATTATAGTATTCGAGCATGAGACGCTGAAATTGTTGTGGCAAAAGTGTTGCAAGTAGGTTGGGGAGGGGAGTGTGGTGGAAAGTTGGAACGGAAGGAGGACGAGTGACAGGCGCCAGGCTCTTGAAAGCAATTTAATGTTTAAATATAAAATAAATACAACTGTTGGATTTTTTCTTAGATTTGTCTTAATTTCTGAGTAAATTGGGAATATTTTACAGTAAAAAAAAATAAATACGAAAATCTTTGAAATTCAAATTGTGTAAGTTCAATTTTAAAAATAATATAAATTTGTTGCTAAATAAATACAGAATTGCAAAATTAATTTAGTAAAATATGTAGTTTATCAAATAAACAAGTAAAATATTTTAAAATCAATTCTAGTGTCAAATTGGAAACAACTTTGCCAAATTTAAAATAATAATCATTTTTGTCAAACTCGAAAATGTGATTTTCAAGAAGAATTGCAAAATCAATCAAACCACAAACCGAAACCCTTAGGCATATGTAAAACTTTTGTATATTATTTAACACTAGTCAAACCCCGAAAAACCAGTGTTTGCCTTTTTATTGTGCAACACCCATTTTGGAGGAAACACTTGAGCACGCCTTATAGATTCTAATGGTTTGCCATAACGAGCTTATCGGCTGTCCCCGAATGTTGTGGGTGGAACTTTGGCGGTTAATGATAATGCCAAACAAATCGCATGTTGGCCATTTAGATGACATAACCGATAAACGATAAACTGTAAATTGCCAAAAGTGGAAAGTGGAAACTTTTCGTCGCACATTAAGATGAACCTAGCCTTAAGTGCGTCGATTGTTGTGTCTGGCCCGGACCAGATATCCATATACATATATATATGTATATATATTTGTATGCAAACCTTGTTGAAGTCAATCAGCGCATTTTTTTTTTTCTTGGCATGTGAGTTGCAGAGGTAGCCAAGGGTAGGGGTAGGGCTAGGGGGCCACCAATTTCCACATGGCTGACTTATTTTGTTCTGGAGGGCTAGCAACTTTTTAGTTATATACGTTAAATAAGTCCCCGTTGCGCGGCGAAACTTTGTTTACGGCAATAAAAAAGTTTCTCCTTAAAATATACAAAATAAACTCAAGAACAGCCAAAAAAGAGACAGAAGAGAGAGAAGAGTGAGTATCTCCTTTAAGACGAGACAGGGTGTAGGGTGCAGGATGCAGGGTGTAGGGAGATGCGATGGGAGCCTAAGAGCTGCTGAGAGTTTTCTTGATGTGGATGTGCAACCTTTTGGGAGCTGTTTCCAAAGCGCAAATGTAATATTTGCTAATTTTATGTGAATTTAGAAAAGAAAGTTTCCGTTCGCTTTTCTGCTTTCTTCTTGCCGAGCAGCACATAATCCTCTCGAGTAAACGCAAATCTGGCGCATTTATGGTTAAACAAATATTTTTTTGTTTATTTTTGTTGGTTCGTTTTTCATTTTTTTTTCTGTTTCTGTTTCTGTTATTTCCCAGAATGCACAGAGGAAAGTCAAGCAGAGTGAAATAAAATAAAATTATAGAGAGCAGCGAAAATCAAACAAGCACCTTACAAAAGTCTAATGTATGGGATTATCCCTAAACAAAACAAAAACATCAGCAGGAGCCGAGCACAGCAGTCAACACCAAAGGCAAATCAATTTTACATATCTTATATATGTACACATATATATATGTGTGTGTGTGTGTGTGTGTGTGTTGGCAAGAATAAAATCCTTTCGCATGGTGTGTTGATGTCTGTTCGCGAACTTGGGCAAAACAATAAACTCCTGGCATCTAATAAAAGGTGAAAATCTTTTGAAAGCTGCCAAAGGTTTTCTTTTCCTACGCTTTTTGGATTTATATATCTCTAGTAAGAGCGAGCTGGACGGTGGAGTGGGGAGTGGGGAGCGGGGAGTCATGGGGTATACTTATGTGTATCTAAGGTGGAGGAGTCTTGAGTTTTGTCAGCTGGCATCTTCATAAATGCGGTTAAATGTAAAAGTTTTTGCATCTTTAAAATGCTTGTGCGATGTGTTTTTACAAAGTTCATTGGATTGAATAGGGAATGATTAGGGGTGTTGTGGGGGATGGGGGAGTGGTTCTGTCTTGCAGCTTAACAAACGCTCAGGTGCTCAGCTGTTGCCATGCTCAAAATATTGAGAATAAAAAAGCCAAATATTCGCAGCTTTGAAGTCTACAAATATATTCAAATATGTTACGCAGATGAGCTGTCAAAAATCTCGATGCCCGACAGATCTAATAATATTTATCAAATCATATATATATTTGGCATGCTATTTTAAAATATTGTATAATTAATGCAGCAATAAACTGTTATTTGTAAAGCTATAAAATCAAATTACAAATCATTTATAGCTTTAAAGCCAATTACACAAATACTAAGCATCTACTTATGGCTTATGCAAAATACTTGGAATGCATATTCGTTATAATTGCCTTATGGCCACGAGATGCACTCTAAATAAGCTGATAACTGTAACCGCATCATTGCCTAATTTTGAGCCAGTTTCAGTTGGAAAATATATATAAGCAAATGAGGCTCAAAACATTCTATGGCCTTAGGCCAGCATAAAATGCACTTAAAGCCACAAACACGCAGTCCGAGAGTCGCTTGTTCAAATGGCTATTGGGAAATGGATAGGAACAAGGCCATTGCGTGCCGATCAATTGACGTTTGCTTCAGAGGGTCAATACATATGGCATGCCACACACACACACACACATCTACCGATAAACTGTTTATAATTTGGCTGTTATTGAAAATTATCTGTGAGCCGGGCTCAAATGCAGCAGCAGCAGCTTGGAAAACTGTAAAACGCTCCCAAGCCTGGCCAAGTTTGAGCCGAATGCTAATTATGGCCAGTAAATTAACTTGGCGACCTTCGTTGCCAGTTGTGTTTTTAAGCTGCCTGCCACACGCAAGTGCTTAACTTTATTTTTTGATAAGAGTTCTTTCATATATAATTTATTTTCGAGCATTTGATTGATTAATTCAAATCAAACTGGGCTACGAATTGAATTTATAATGATTTCGTAATTTGGCAGCAATTTAAATGACTCAGCCAAAGACGGAGAACTTTTTGTTTAAAGTAATTGTTTGTCTGGCAGTGGATAGTTCAGTTCTAATAGAAGCTTTGATGGAAGAGTATATCTATCTTATTTGAATATTTATGTTTCCATAAGTGGGATTCTCTCCCAATAATTTGTTATTTTCAACTTTGAAACCAACTAACAACTAGAAAGAGTATTTCCATCTTCGGCTTTGGGTTCGAGGCGAGAATAATCTTGTTTGCTTTGCTTGTAAGTTTTTTCGTGTTGTTTTTTTCCTATTTGGGGTGCCTCTTCAATCAAATTGACATAAACACATGTTGGGACCCTAAGTGTTGTCGCGCCTACAAAACTGAGAACGGCACAAGAAATGACAGAGGTGGGTTCGGGGGGAAGAGTCTCTATTAATAGATCATTAATTGATGATTATGTCAGATGGAAGCGTCGTTGACAAACTGTGTATCTGATGGATACATGAGGCGGCGACGCCCCACAAAACACCAGTTGAAAACTTTCAATGCACTTGCATTGAATGCTGCCATTAATCAAGCTGCCTCACAAGCTGCCTCACAAGCGCCCAGCCACGCCCACCCATCCACCAGACTAGCTTTGCTGTGGTTAAATATTTTGAATGGCAACATATGTTGGCTGTGCCATAAAGCACCATCAGATTTGTCATGTGTGTGGCCACAACGCACAGCTAAACAGCTTTCAGAGCTAAGAGTCTCTGTTGCAGATACATCTCTGGCCGCAGATACATTTTGGGTCGACTGCTCCCAACTATTTACGGCCAACAATCGCCCAAAATCGCAGCAATCGCAAACTACGCAAAAACAATCTTGCAACCAGCGGATACGAGTAAACCACAAACAAGTTGCAGCTGCATTTTGAGCCCAGTTAGTGGCAGCAACTCCAGCTTCAGCTCCGGCTGCGTATCTGTTGCATGGAGTAACCGGAGAGCCGCGACGCAAATGTGCATTCTGCGGTTGCTAGTTTTGTTTTTTGTTTTTGGCGAGATTTTGCGTAAAAGTTTTTCAAACATTTTCAGCTGCAAGTATGCCAAACATTTTTGTATTCAAAACTATTTAGCTGTCAGCATCTATTTGCCGCCAACCCGAAAAATGAAAACGAAATCAAAAAACCGAATTCAGCTTATATTGAGATACATCGAAATGCAGTCGAAAGTTTCGTTTGAACAACAAGTTTATGGGAATTTATTGATTTTGCAAATAGTTGCCACAAACGAATTTCAGTTTCGATTGATAGCCTCAGCTGTCGACAACATATACGAGTGAGAGAGATGCATGTAGATAGAGCGAAAGAGACAGACAGTTAATGTTGTGATGTGGACTTAGCAGATTTGTAAACCGAGTGCTGAAAACGTGATAAAAATGATGCATGTGAGTTTTTCAAATTTGTTGTCACTAAATTTTCATCCATCAGCCAGTTGAGATTTATTTATTTTTTTATTATTATTTTTTTTTTTTGTGTATGATAAATAAAATGCTGCAAAGCAAATTGTGTGGATTCATTTAATACGCTGCCAAAATATTTTCAAAAATATGTGAATTAATCATAAAAAAAAATAATGTTCTTTTTCATTATTTATGGAGTTCCTAATTCGAATTCGCTTGGAGAATTAATTGCAATGGGTTTCTATGTGGAATGCAGATTTTAGCGTCAAGTGATAAAAATAATAAGACTGAGTGTTATGCAATCTGTAGTGATTTTGATTATATACATTAGACACATAGAGGTCAAAGAGGTCGTCAAGTCTTTGGAATAATGGCTAAGGCTTGATTTTGATTTGATTCTGCTACCAATTCAGCTACCATTCGTCGCATATAAAAGATGTTAATTGAATGCTGCTTATGCTGAAGGTGCACCTTAAATGCATATAAAACAAAGTCATAAAACGACTAGTTGCTTGTTAGTGCGTTGAACGTTGCGCGTTGCACGTTGCACGTTGGCCGTGCAAGGCTATTAAAAAAATTCCTGGATGTGGCAGCGAGTATCGAGCCAGTGTTGAGCATTGCTTAAATGCCAAAAGCGTCTTCGCTTCATCGTCGTTATTCTTCTTGTTATAGATGATGCCGATTATGATGATGTAGGCGATGATGATGAACAACCTAATGATGATGATAATGATGTTGTGCATTGCATTGCATTGCATTGCTCATTAACACGAAACTAATTAATTGCGCAATTCAAGTAAACTATCATGTTGCGAGCGAGCGGGTCTTGGAGGCATTACAACCAGTTGATTGATCACCGGCAGACAACGGCATGATCAGTAAGGGCCAAGAGCAGGGCTATGAGCTATAAGCTGTGAGTTAGCTGGTTGGAGGGTGCCAAAGTGCCATGCAGGCCATTGCATTTTAAACGCTAATTTATTGTTAACAGCAACATCATGTTGTTGCCGGTATGCAAAAATGTTGCCTGGCATATGCAATTAATTGTAACAAGGCCCCGCCAGCCAAACTCAGCCAACTCAGCCAAGTCAGCCAACTCAGCCAAGTCCGCCGCCAACTAGCCAAGTCAAGTCCACTCAGCCAGCCAAGCGGTGCAACCTTTAACGAGCCTCATTGGCCCATTGGCAAAAGTAAAAAGCAAAAAAAAAAAACAAAAAAACAAAAACAAAAAAGACCAACTGCATTTGGCCAGGCCAACACTTTTGCGGCAGCGCGTTAAGTTGCTGCAATTTACGTGTTAATTTGAAGTCGTGTCTCTCCAAATGTTTTGGGCTCTTTACTTTTACTCAGCAATGCGGCGAGAAAGTCGTAAGTAATTCATGTGTTGCACGTAATTGCCGGGGTGGTGGCGCTGCAGTCGCTGTCATGGGCCTGCCTTGCGTTGCATTCAACAGCTGCAACGCTGCAACGCTGCAAGTTGCCAGATCTGTCTAACGATCGCTTTATAGGTATCATTCGATGGCGAAAGTTTGCCACTTAAATAGTAGCCAAGTGCCTTGCATGGCAATTAACGATAGACGATAGCCGATAGACCCAACGATAAGTGAGATAGATCGTTATACTAATTAATCGATTCTACGATACACAACTAAATGCTGGAATTTTTATAGGGTTTTTATTTCTTGCCTGAGAAAAGATTTATTTGCTTGGGGTATCCTATTCAATGGAAAAGCTTATTTGAATGTTGCAATTAATCGATTCAATTATAGAACACTTAATTTAGATGAGGTATGTATTTTGAAAATGTTAATTAGTTTCTGAATTTTCATGGAGAGGTATTTTATTAAATTAAAAAGTATATTCTCAATGAATGAATTCATTGATTCTATTATAATATTTAATTAAGCAGTTTTGCCTATTCAGAGAGAGATGAAAACACATCGCCAATTAGTATGATTGAATTGGAAACTGGTGCCATTTCCACTTACTCGCTTTGTATAACTGATTATGTTCTCGAATTGAATACAACAAAAGTTGAAAATTGCATTTTTGTGCCCTTCTCAAAGTCTATTGTTGCGATTGCCTCCCTGATGATGGTTTCCAGCAGCTCGCTCCGAGCCCTGATTGCAGAAGTCCAAAAAGTTATGAGCAAACAATTTTCTGCTTAAAAGCGCCTGTCACAAAACTTTCGAGTGCCCCTTGTCAACTGACAAACGGAGTCTCTCTTGCCACATTGTAGCAATACAATTTGTCTCCAATTACTCATACGAGGGGGGCGTGGCGTGGCGGGGAGTTGTGAGAAATGCAAAAATGTGATCCCCTACGTGATTTGTTTTTAACGAGCCAAGGAAAACTATTGACAATGCAAATGTCGTATTTTTGTAATTTACTGGACCGGAACCAGCCGGACCAGTCCAGCAAATGTTGTCCACTCCATTGGGGGCATGGCTGTCCGCCCATTCCAAGTTCAGATTGCCAAAACGCACAATACAAAATACAAAATATTGTGTGTCAAAATGCGTGTGTTGTTTTTGTTGTATTTGCTGATAGAATGCTTTGTGTTTGCGTGTTTTGGATAATATTTCGCATAGTTTCGCAGCTGAAGTGGTTCGAAACGCCCCTCAAGGGTTTTCGCCTCCGTCAACAGTTGCGGAAAGTTGCCACACAACGAAACAGTTTACAATTTCCAAAAAGGACCCTCACATGTCCTTAACTGGCCTCGCCTCGACGCTGCCTCGCCCATCACTTTACTTTTTAATTTGACAATCAATTGACAGTTCGTTTGGTAAACACAAACATCCATTCACAAATTTGTGCAAAACTATTGACAATCATAAAATAGAAAAAAACATATCAAATAACTTGGCCGAAAACGATTTCAAAGCAAATTTTCATCCATTGAATTTGAAGTGCTTCTTATGTTTCAACAATATTAATTGAATTCCTCTGATTGGAAACGAATCACGGCAAACAACAACAACGCAACAATACAACAATATCCATGCAACATTTGGGACTTCCACTCTAAAATATTGTTACATAAAATGGTTTCACTTTCACATTAATTCTTTCGTTCTTTCCGGTCTCCGGATATAACTAAATGTGATATGCATTGTAAACAGTTTTAGTTATTCCATCAAAAATCTAAACGAAAATAGATCAATTTGAAATGTGAACTGGTTTTTTTGGGAATTGATTTATTTAACTAAAGTTGCATAAACTATAAAAGGAGATATGCAAATATACAAAAAGTCTCATATCAAACAAGAGAGAACGTTGCAGTCAGACGTAACCGACAACGATTTAGGCATTGATCGGATTTTGGGGCGAGAGGGAGTTACCAGTAACATACTTTCAAAATTTGGCGCCTCTAGCTTAGAAATTATGGAAGATATGCGCATTTTAGACTTCTAGGGCCGAAATCGGCAAATGTGCATGGGTCGAACCTTCAAAATGCCATAACTTCGTCAAAACTCAACGGATTTTAAATAGAAAGGGCATTTTGATCATAGTTTGGACTCTAAATCAATCGTACATTTAAAGTTGAAAACGTGATTTTGTGTCGGAACATAAGTCAAAATTATAGTCCGAAAATCGGGATATCGGCATATGGGCATAGGTCGAACCTTTAAAATGCCATAACTTGGTCAAAACTCAACGGATTTTCAAAAGCAAAGGCGTTTTAATCATAGTTTGGCCTCTAGATCAATTCTACATTTAAAGTTGAAAACGTAATTTTGGGTCGGAGCATAAGTCAAAAATTATAGTCTGATAATCGGGATATCGGAAAATGGGCATAGGTCGAACCTTCAAAATGCCATAACTTCGTCAAAACTCAACGGATTTTCAAAAGGAAGGGCGTTTTGATCATAGTTTGGCCTCTAGATCAATCGCACATTTAAAGTTGAAAACGTAATATTGGGTCGGAATATAAGTCAAAATTATAGTCCGAAAATCGGGATAACGGCATATGGGCATAAGTCGAACCTTCAAATTGCCATAACTTCGTCAAAACTCAACGGATTTTCAAAAGCAAGGGCATTTTAATCATGGCTTGCACTCTAAATCAATCGTACATTTAAAGTTGAAAACGTGATTTTGTGTCGGAATGTAAGTCAAAATTATAGTCCGAAAATCAGGATATCAGCATATGGGCATAGATCGAACCTTCAAAGTGCCATATCTTCGTCAAAACTCAACGCACTTTCAAAAGCAAAGGCGTTTTAATCATAGTTTGGCCTCTAGATCAATCCTACATTTAAAGTTGAAAACGTAATTTTGGGTCGGAACATAAGTCAAAATTATAGTCCGAAAATCGGGATATCGGCATATGGGCATAGGTCGAACCTTCAAAATGCCATAACTTCGTCAAAACTCAACGGATTTTCAAAAGCGATGGCGTTTTAATCATGGTTTGGCCTCTAGATCAATTCTACATTTAAAGTTGAAAACGTAATTTTGGGTCGGAACATAAGTCAAAATTATAGTCCGAAAATCGGGATATCGGCATATGGGTATAGGTCGAACCTTTAAAATGCCATAACTTGGTCAAAACTCAACGGATTTTCAAAAGCAAAGGCGTTTTAATCATAGTTTGGCCTCTAGATCAATTCTACATTTAAAGTTGAAAACGTAATTTTGGGTCGGAACATAAGTCAAAATTATAGTCCGAAAATCGGGATATCGGAAAATGGGCATAGGTCGAACCTTCAAAATGCCATAACTTCGTCAAAACTCAACGGATTTTCAAAAGCGATGGCGTTTTAATCATGGTTTGGCCCCTAGATCAATTCTACGTTTAAAGTTGAAAACGTAATTTTGGGTCGGAACATAAGTCAAAATTATAGTCCGAAAATCGGGATATCGGAAAATGGGCATAGGTCGAACCTTCAAAATGCCACAACTTCGTTAAAGCTCAACCGATTTTCAAAAGGAAGGGCGTTTTTATTATAGTTTGGCCTCTAGATCAATTCTATATTTAAAGTTGAAAACGTGATTTTGGGTCGGAACATAAGTCAAAATTATAGTCCGAAAATCGGGATATCGGCATATGGGCATAGGTCGAACATTTTAAAATGCCATAACTTGGTCAAAACTCAACGGATTTTAAAAAGAAAGGGCATTTTAATCATAGTTTGGCCCACCAAACAAAATTGGTGACTGTATCCATAATATTATGGAAATTGCGAAAATCAATCTTATCTATTTTCTTGCTCCCTAGTGGACGTAGGACTAATACCTTGACACTTAAACTTTTGCTGGTTCTTTCAAGTATATGTTCCAAGTTTCAAGTCTCTATCTCTGTCGAAGAAAAGTTCATACAGACGGACGGACGGACAGACAGCATAAAGGACATTGCACAAACCCAATATACTATATACCTTTGGTATCATAGAATTAAAATTGGAAACGTAAGTGAATTGATCTATTTAATTAAAGACTCAGAAATTACTGGTGGAGACTTGCAAATATAAATTAAAATTTTACTTTACGAAATGTAAAACATATTTTAATTGATTTATTTTATTAAATACACGCAATTTATAAATGGAGACTTATTTAAAATACAATTTTACTTTACAAATTTTTTTAAACGTAATTTAATCGGTTTGCTTATTAAAGCCAAACATTTCCAATATTTCCTCTTTGGTTAATTCGTCGACGTCTTGCGAAGTGTCAGGCGGTGCAGCAGCTGCGGGGGTAGGTGCGGGGGCGGTTCCGGGAGTGGGACCATTTTTAGATTCTGCAACTGAAACTCTTGTTCCCGCTGCTGTTGCAGGAGGTGTATTTCTTGCTGATGGCTGATTGGGTTTTCCATTTTCCAAGTCTTTCATGCCCTTTTCGAGACTTTCAATTGTGTTCCTCTTGACAATGACTGAGGATCGACTCGCCTTGGATGCCTTCGCCTTGGACTGCTGCCGGCTCTGAGGTGAGGGATGGTGTTGGGTCTTCACCGTGACATCTGGAGTTATTCCTCCCTTTTTTGGTGGATTCTGTGGCGCTAAGTGTGGAGCACTTAGCAATGCGATGTAGGGATATTCTCTGCACTGCTGATCCAGTTGCTGCTCGATGGCTGAGCTTGTGGGCTCATTCCAGCAGCGATAGGTGGCCCAGGAGATGCCATAAGGTGGTCCTTGGCTTGGTTTGACTGGTTCAACTGGCTCTTCCATGACTGCTATAGGCTTTTCATCCTTGAATGGCGCCAGGTAGGTGAACAGATGTGGCTGACCTCGTCGTTTGTATTCGCACATGCAAATACATGCATCGGGATCGACTTGCTCCTCCTCCTCCTTCAAGCTAGCTTCAATGGATTTCGATGCTGGTTCCGGTCGGATATGGTCGCTGAACGGAGCAAGCCAGCAATAATCCGTATCGTGATCCTCCACGCCAGACTTGGACAGCTTCTCGGCATGCTCCTCCTCGACGTCTTCATCGCCATGGGCAAGTGGACAGCGACATAATTGGCAGGTGCAGGTGCACTCCTCATCGCACGAGTGCTCCTCATGCTCACAGGCCGGACAGAGCACATCCATGGGCGGACAGGGTACACGATGCTCTAGAAACTGCTCCTCCTTCTCGTTGTAGGGCAGCCAGCGGCAGATGTAGGGACCCTGACTGCACTCCGCCGTAATCACAGGCGACAATCGCTGCAGATTACATTCCATTTTGCGGCAATTGCATTTCACAAGCTTCTGCTTCTTCTTCTTCTTCTTGCGCTCACTGGAACCCTTACTGGTTGTGGTCTTGGAACTCTGGGGTTCCTTCAGCCGTCGGGCGACCAAATGGTACTCGGCGCGGAGGGAGACGCCTGAGCTGGTTTTGCTGATGTCCAACGCCAGCTGATTGAAGAAGAACTCGGTGGTGTTGGCGGTGCCTGTTGTATTTATTGTAGGAGCCGATATCGCATCCAATTCTACTTTATTCGCCGCCACCTTTTTCTCCTTGCCTCCACTTGTCTGTGACTCTTCTGGTGGATTGCAGTTGCAGGTGTCCAAGTATCGGAATCGGGTCAGCAGCTCCTCGTAGAGCGCCTTGTAGACGCACTCGATGCTCTTCTCGTACTGCAGCTGCTCCGAGTACATCAGACCCGCATAGGCAGCAAAGATCTCCGCCGTACGCTTGGCGGCATGCAACCAGAGGCACTCGGCGCGATGCTTCAGTTGCCTGGCCAGTGCCTCGACCCGCAGGCCATCCTCCCCCGTCCCATGGTAATAGGCGCGAAAGGCGCGCTTTGTGATCCCATAGGCTAGCTGCCCATCTAGGCGACTCATGCCCGCCTCGATGCCCACATCGTGCAGGAAGTTCTCCTTGTTGAAGCGCTTCCTCGGCACCCGATCCACCCGATAGCGCAGCTCCTCGTAGTGGCGAAAGGAGCGCTTGATCACATCCTTAGTCAGTTTCACCTCCCACGGACGCAATCGGCAGATGCACATCACCTTCATCAGGCTATTGGCAATGTCATCGATGTCGGTCTCAAAGTAACCCCTGTCATCCTCATCCGGGCCACAGTTTTGCATGTCGGGTCGCCAGCATTGGCAAAATCCGATAGATTGTTGACTGTGGTAAAAAGACTGCACGAACATTTTGGCTACTTAAACTGGTAAGTGAATTTTACTAATTTTGATTGAAAAACTTTCGATTGATGTGTCAAAGCAGAAAAGTCGATTTATTTTCCCTTTTTGCCAAATCGATATTTGAATTAAAATGAAGCTTGGATTTCATGTTCGCAGCAGCTATTTCCGATTATTTTCTATAAATAAAAATATAGTATATATGTATACATATGTATATATATAAATGTGGAAAACCACCTGTTGACCGTTTGCTATGAGTAATTCAATCTGGCAGTCAGTCGGGCGAGTTGTCGCTTCCTGAATGACAACGTCTGTCAGGGATTTGAATGGGGAAGTGCACGGCTGACAGATGGCCGCTGTTGGAAATGCTTGATTCGTGGCAGACGTACACAAATTCATATTTATCATGGGCGTGTGGACAGAGTGCGTTGGGGTGGGGGGGTTATTTGATGCAACATGCTGCAGCCAAGTGCACAAAGCCCGCAGCAACAGAGACTGTGGCACGCATCATTTCGATATTTGTTTACCCAACAATTTGCTATGCGTTTTCTGCCCCTATCCAAACCCAACCCCCCTCCCCACCTCACTACCTTCCGCTACACATATTTGTTTTGTAGCGGGAACGTGAGGCATGCAACGGCAGCAGCAGCAGCAGCAGCGAGCGCGGTCTGATTTACTATCGTTAATTCAAAATACTTTTGTGATGCACTGCAAAAGCGGAAATGCAATGCGACACACACCCAAACACACACCCAAACACACACCCAAACACGCACACACACAAATACACACACACACACACACACACACACTTAAACGTGTGTATTTTATACATATGTATTTGAACAAGCGACTGTGCAAAAACAACTACGAATTGTTTAGACATTTTACTCAAAATTTTAAGCTACATAAAATAAATACACATAGAGAAATTTAACTTAAAATAAGCCAAACTTGAAATACGCTTTAGTTGAGAAATTGAAATTGATTAATATTTTTGCTACGACTTTAAACTTGTACATTAAAAGAACAGCTCTTTGCTTCGATCTTTACCGCAACCCACTTATTTTCTTGTTTGGGAGTGTGCCTCATGTTGTAGCTAATCTACCCGATTTGCTTAGTTACTGTAGTAAAAACAGAATCAAAGTCTGCACAAATATTGTCAGGCGCGACTATGACAAATATTTACATGGGCAGAACTCGTGTATAGGTAACATTTTTGGTGCACCAGCCCTCCAAAAACCAAAAACCAACCAAAAACAGAACCTAAACAAAAAATAATAGAAAATAGGGAAATAGGAAAATACCACTAGCACTACTACTAATACTACGGCGGAAAATGCGGGTCCATTGACAGTGCGGGCGATTGATTTTTCCTGTGTTTTTAGTCTATTTGCTTGCAGCCTCAGAGTCAAGTTGGGGCACTGAAGTACTAGGCACAAGCTAAAATAAATCCATTGCCAGAGAGAGGGGCGCCGAGGGGTGTTTGGGGGAAGTACTGGGCCCAAAACGGTAACAGACAGTTTTAGTGCAGCTAGAGGAAAAATGAGTTTAATTGTTGACCTTAGCTATTAGCCCCTGTCAAATGACTTTGGTTGACAGCAATTTGCCTTTTTTTCCGAAGCGATTCGTTTTGTTCCTTTTGTTTTGCTTGGTCGGCATTCATTGCTCTTTAATTTATATGCAAAAGGCACAACGTGCTGCATTTCGCAAATGTTTCTCAGAATTTGTGGATAAATATACATATATATATATATATATATATATACATATATACATATTGGGAGTACGCTTTGGTATGCACCAAAGGCGCTGACAGACAGGCCGGTATCAAAAGGCCCCGGTTTCACTCTTGGCCCTCTTGTCGCCTTTGTGTGTCGGCCACGTTTTGATATTTGTTTATGTTGCACCACCAGCAGCAGCAGCAGCAAAAATGTTGTATTATTCTTTTATTTTTGTTTTTGCCTTTTGTCTTGTTATTTCTTGATTTCCAGCACACTTTTTCATACATTTAAACGATTGTGTATTCTGTATATACTCGACACATGTCCATTTAACAGGGCCATGTGCTGTGCAACTTGATGATTATTGCCTTGAGTTACAAATGTTGCATTCAACAAAGGAAAATTGACTCGTAAGCAGACGTAAGAGAATTGCAGCTTATTGAGTGAGAAGCGCACAGAGAGGTGAAGACGTGTCCAAAGAAATCCAAATAAATACATTAAGAGTGATAAATGTGAAAGATGACAAAGCTCCCAAGAAACCCATATGATTTGTATTTATTTACTTTTTACAATAACATTAGAATTGAGTCGCTTGAGTCACGTGCTCTGTTTGTTGACCTTATGAGAAATACTTTAATTTTCTTCTAAATATTTAAGTTAATCTGAGTAGCTGGTGCTAAAAGCCCTATCTGATTACAGATAAAGAGAGAAAGATGGAAAAATTGGAAGAATGAGCTTAATGAGTGAAGCGTTTATTAAGTTTTCCCAAAAGTTAGCATATTTTAAATACCCTTTTTAAATCTTTTATAATAAAATAAAATTTGAACGTTGCTAAAATTGACATTTCAGTAGAGGATTCCTTCCTTATAAACTCATCGATATTCATGTGGATAAGCATCAAACTGAAGAATCAGTTTCTCAGGGGTTTTGCAATACACATTTCTAGCTATTTCTGTTTCTGTTCAGTGTCTTCTTTTGCCTTGCTTTTCCTATTGCCCTTATAGAGAGGAACTAACCCGAGAAATCGGACAAATCAGAGCTGTTGTGAGCACTGCCCACACTCAACGCCTTTCAATTCCCACAGCGACTTTAATTTATCAGGCTTGATCTTGATTAAAATTGCCCACCCGCTGCCCGCAACCCGCAGCTGTGCCTAAACACCCCAAAGAGAATAGAGAGGAGTTGGATAGGGGGGTTGGTGGAGTCAGGGGGGAGAATGAGCCATAGCAAATTCAGTCGGGCAGTCAGACAGCCAATTATAGACAGTCAAAGTCGCGTAAAGATGCCAGAATGAAGATCCCCACAGACAGCAGCAAAACTGAATGAAAACGAAAAATGAAAATTATAATGTGAACAGCAGCAGCAGCAACAACAACAACAACAAGAGTAACAACAACAACAACAGCAAATGCAATAAAGACATCAACAGTTCGGAGGCATCAAAGAATCAAAGCCAAGTCGCTGGCAACTTGAAAGGGGGCTGGTGGGCAGCAGCGGACGGTAGCAAAGGGCAAAGTTATAAGATTTCCAAAAATAATATTAAAATTAGCAACGAAGCGCAACAAATGAGATTTTCAACCAGTTGCAGTTGCACTTCCACATGCCTCTGCCCCACCACCACTTTTCAGCTACATCGCTCCAGTCCCCAGTCCCCAGTCCCAGACCAGAATGATGCCCATAAATTGAGCGAGTACTGTTGGGCACGTCCAGACCTCGGAGAGGCGTAGATCAATCAGTGCCCCAACAGCAGCAGCAGCAGCAGCAGCAGCAACATATAGAAGAAGAAGAAGTCGTAGCAACTGCAACAGTGGAAACAGACAAGCAAACAGACAAGCGAACAGACAAACAGCTTAGTCCCAGTAATTAGGAATGATAAATGCTGGAAGACGCAGTGAAGCCAAAGCTTCTCCATGTGAAAGGGTTATAAATAAAAAAGTCAGGGAATCATAAAAAACAAACCAGAGACGACAACAAATTGGGCAATGTGTCGGCTGGTTAAAAAATAGATGTGGAAAAACTGGCACATCTCTCGAACACATCAATAGGTTAGCTGGAAAGGCAATTAAGTTTTTGGATCGAGGCAGGGAATATATATTTATGGATCTTTCCGAGGCGCTAAGCCAGCGGGCTTAACAGAAAGTTATGGTGTGGAAGGGTGTGTGGATCGATGGTTGAGAGGGAGCAGGGGGGCATTATTGTATATGTACTACTTAATTAAAGAAATTAGTTTTATTATAGGATGTAGAGGGCTTTAGCTTCTCAAAATCAAATTGACAACATTTTCTAAACTAATCATTGTTAAAGAGCTAAAATAGGACTAGTCGGAACTAGTAAAATGAAAATCACCCTGAGAAATATAAATTCTTTAATGATTTTAGCAAAAAAAATTTAAATATACAACAAATTCTTACAATTAGAAAAACATTTTCTTTAGTTTATTATGTGATAAAAATATAAACTTTTAACTAATAATTTTAACAAATCTATAAGAAAATATCTAAAATGTTTTTGTTTTCAATATTTAATTCAAATATTAATTTAAATTTTTATTTTAAATATAATTCAAATCAATTTGTTTCTTTTTTATTTTATGTATCGACTGACTTTAGTTGGCATTAAATAAGTAAATAAATAATGTAAGCTACATTTTATTCGAAAATGAAAAAACTTATCAATAAATTGCAAACAAAGAAAAGATGTAACCATTCATTTTAGAAATTTACTGACTAAACAATAAATTTCCAAAATGTGGGTCGATTCTTATCTGAGCTTTTGCTGTTGACTGATTTAAACTGGCCAAGCTAACATTTAGTGTTAGTAGCAAAGCAAGTTGGAAAAAGACTAAAATCGTTTGCTTGCAGCAATTTTCCTGGGAAGTGAGAAAAGTGATTCTTTTGCCAGCTTTTGGTTTAATGAATATATTTGAACAATTTGCAATTACTCTTAACTCCAAACAATTAAGCTTAAAAAAAAAAAATATAAAAAAACGAGCACTCAACCATTGCATGGGCCCACTTCTAACTGTTGCAGGCTGACTAATGCCTTTGAAGTTTGAGCTAATAATGTTAGCGCCATATTTGACCGCCGTGTTGGCCCTGTTGGCTGAGTTGG
Source organism: Drosophila mimica (assembly GCA_037043585.1). Lineage (NCBI taxonomy): Eukaryota > Metazoa > Arthropoda > Insecta > Diptera > Drosophilidae > Drosophila > Drosophila mimica. Next base: position 1,173,552 of record JBAMBE010000361.1, on the reverse strand, counting down.
CCATGTTGGCCTTGTTGGCGTTATCATGACTCGACCAGGCCACTGGTCTGTGAAGTCCGAGCCGTGAGGCAACAATGTTGACCAAAACCGCAAGTCTGGCCGGCAGGTGCAAGTGGCCGTGTTACCAGCAAGAGGCGTGGCAGGGGTGGGCGGGTGGCATTTACAACATGTGCGGTGCTTGCGGGTTGCTTTACGGGCATTTGCATTTTGCATTTTGCATTCGCCACTCGGCATTCGGCATGCCACGGCATCTCACGGATATGTGTCTATAACAAAACAATTAGAAACGACTCCGACGACTCCGACGACGGTGAAGCTATGGCAAAAGCCCTCCCCGATTTGACGCTGATTTATGAGTGGTGCAGTGGCGTGGGCTGGAGGGGTGGTGGGCTACACAAACTCAGAGACAGGCACGTAGCAGCAGGCCGAGGGGATTAGTTGAGGCGAAAGGCAAATAAAAGAAAACGCTCCGCACACATAAAAAGCCCAAGCCGAAAAGTGCTCCTCAGGCGAGGGAGAGAGGCGGTGGGGGAGGGAGGAAGTAGCTGGTGGGTTGGTCGGTGGTTTGACTAAGTGGGTTGCTTGGGTGTTTTTTCTTTTGGTTGCTGGCTGTGGATCTGGGCACCATCCGTGGGGCATAGTAAAATGCTAGTGAAACAATTATGCAATTACTTAATTTGATGGCCCAAGTGAGTGCCATCTCTCTGCAATATCTCTGACCCCGCCACGCCCCCTCTCCCTCCCACAGCCCCTGCAATTCCCCTATAACTGTAAGCAAATGTTACGTATTCGTAATGTTGTCCCTCAGCCCACTTTTAGCTGACTTTGCTTTGTGGCCTGTAATTGTTTTAACTGCCTTCTGCACGCGTCTTGTTTACACGACCTGCTGTGTGTTCCCTGCCTGCGTCCAGTACCAGTCGCATTGCCTATAAGCAACTGCCTGACTTTACTGTGACTGTGCGCCGTGTGCATGTTCTGGTTGTGGCACAGTTTACGGTTTCTGGCTGGTGGTGCCACTTATGAAGGTGCATTGTTGATATTTGCATGCGATTCGATGTACTTTTTGGGTGGGTTAGCAAAGTGCAGCTATTTTCAAAGTGGGTTATTTTTGACAGCAAAGAAAGCAAACATCCAATTTTAGCTGCTTAGTGGAAATCTGCTGGCTTTAAGTGTCTGACTTCCCATGAGTCCTTCGAGATTTTCACAAAACAGCGAGCACCTTGCCCGGAAGCATAGCACTGGGCTTACTTGGGATTTCCATTAGGCAAGTAAAGCAATAAGTGCTCCCAGAATTCTGTCTACATCTCCTAATTCTTCTTCTTACAACTGTCTCATCCTGTTTTCATTTTTTTTTTTTTAGGGTCTATAAGTCGCTCACAATAACTTCCGCGTCATAATGCTGCCAAAAAGCAAAAAGGGTACCGGAAAAGAAAATGTGAATAAGTTGTTATTATCATGGCCAAAAATATGTCATATTCAATGCGTGTGTGTGAGTGTGTGTGTGTGTGTGTGTGGGTGTGTGAATTACCCACTTGGATATCATGTGGCACGTTCCGGTCCGTCATCTGGTGCGCAAAATTTCAACAACAATCAACACCTCGACGCCTGGTCGAAAAGAAAAGAGCTGACGGGGGTTGGGTAACGGTAACTGTAACGGTAACGGTAAAGGTAAAGTGCTTGGAATTGCTAGAAATCATGGCTAATATAAATCATCTTGGCAAGCAGCTTTGCATGTTTAAGTGTCATACGTAAGGCATGCATGTGAGTGCCGCCGCCCACTTAAGTAGGTGTGCCACAGCGACACTGCGACATTGGGGCAGCAAGTAGCAAGCAGTAGCAAGGCAACAGCAGTAAGCACTGCCGCAGTGTGTGGCACTAAACAGTGGCAGTGGCACTGAGACACAAAACACTCGAAGCTCGCTCTCAACCCTTTTTGGCTTTGGCAAATGTGCGACGCCAACTAAAAGCGTCAACGAGCAGCCCCTAGCTAAAGCCACCCCCCTCTCATCCTGCTGCCCCCGATTGGCTCCTCCCCTCCCAGTGCCTTAGACCCACCTGGGCGCACCTTAAGACCCCAAGACCCTGAGCATATGAGTTTTGTTTGCCTTGCCGCTCAAGTTGTGTTTTTGTGTTTATTTTCCTTGGGATTTACTAAAGCAATTTTCTTTGTTGTTTCTCAAAGGCAGGCGTGTGTGTGGCTCTGTGTGTGTGTGTGTGTGTGTGTGTGTGTGTGTGTGTGTGGGTGTCTATGTAAACACACATTTGACATTTGCTTTATACATATACATATACAATTTATTTTTTGTGCAAATAAATAGTTGCAACAGCTGTTGGCGTATGCCTCACAGCCCTAGTTTTCAGCTCTGCTCCAATTGTGGCAACATTTTTGGACTCAAACCAAACGCTGCACAAACTTTATATCAAATGGAAGAGAGAAGAAAAATCCTTTTTTTTAATCAAGATTGATTCAGTTAAGCTCTGATGCTGTGGCATATGTGCGAGTGTGTGCGTGTGCGTGTGTGTGTGTGTGTGTGTATCTGTATTCGGTATTTTCTCATCACAACTATGTCAGCTGCATTTTCTATGGAATTTTCAATTAAAATTGCGACAAGCAATAAAAATATTCCATTTTAAGTGCAGCTGCACAAACTAAGCTTTTAAAACCTAATCCAACAAATTCGTGTATAATTTAGATACATTGATTGTGCTTAAAGTAGGGAAACTCTGAAATTTTAGATACACCTTGCAAATAGCACAAATATTTCTTATTCTTTTTTTTCACAATTTTTCGCATTTTTGAGCATGCAACAAATAATACCATATAATAATTGACACTTGGCTCAAGCTCGGCATCTTTGATATATTATGGGAAAATGAAGAGGTGACAACTTTTCCATATTCGTTACGATATTTGCTTTGATGTGAATCAACAATGCGTAACTACAGTTAAAATTCACGGGGCGTCTCCGACAACACCTGCTTGTGCTTACCTTGACAAACGCACACACACACACACACACACTCACAGAAATACATACTCAGAAATATGCATATTTAAACTCATGTATGCTGTGTTGCCAGGGCTCATATAAGAATTAAGCCATAATGCTTTCAAGTGCAAAAACTTGACAAGCGCAACATGACAAACATAAATAACCAAAACGAGAACGAACAAGAGCAATAGCAACTCTGACTCAGCTCACATATGATTTTATGATGTGCTGCAACAACAACAACAACAACAACAGCAGGTACAACAACAACACAACTGTAAAACTAACAACTGCGTCAAGTCGCCGTTGACATACGACAAGAGTCAGGCAAAAAGCAAAAAGCAAAAAGCAGCAAAAACACAACTCAAAATCTAAAGAATGAGCCAGCAACAAAACTAAGCAACCACCCCCTGCTAAATATTTTATTGCAATGTGTGTGTGGGCGTGGCAGCAGCAGCAACAACAGCACCAGCAGGCGGTGCACACAAGAAATTGGAATGCCACAGAGAAAGAAGGCGACAAGTTGCGTGGAAAGAGAAATATTTAAATGACATTTACTCACTCACTCAGAGGCTGCAGTAGCTAAGAGATGGGCGGAGGGGCCATGGTTAGGGAACAGCTTAGCTAAATTGCATAAAATTTATTTAAATGATAAGGGGCAGAGAGGGATGCTGCCACTGCTGCTGCCACTGCTGCCTCTGTTGCTGGCTTAAGCTTTAAAACAATAACTATGCAATATGTGTAGACAGACGACTGCTGGCATTTTACCTACACGACAAGCATAACAGACGACATATGGTCCCTCAACCCCTCAATCTACCTCCCTCCCACTCCCCTCCCCTGCTCACTGTAACACGCCTTAGCCAAAGCAACTAAATCTAGAGAGTGCCCCAGTCGAAGGCAGCATCCATCCCCATCCCCAACCCCATCCCGAGCCCAGGCCAGCCACGACCCCCTACAAACTGTCGTCAGTCAGCTTAAATTTATTGCTTCCTTATGTTGTGTTGCGTTATGAAAATAAATACCTTGCCACACAGACAACGCGCTCTCCTGTGTGTGTGTGTGTGTGTGTGTGTGTCTATCTCACACTGTAATGCTTGAATTTGAACTTTTTTGTTGCGCCCATATTTTATGGGACTCCCTATGCACACTTTGAAAATATTATATTATATTCGCCTTCGGTATTATTTTATTTTTTTTTTGTATTTTTGGTTACTGTTTGTTGCTCAAAACTTTGAAGCATCTTTTTTTTGGGCAAGGCTCTAAATTTTGTTTTTCGACTTTTGGCAGTCCTTGAAGCAGAGTTGCCACCCATCCACCCACCCACTCAACCAATGGCAATGCGAATCCCTACATTCAGTGCCTGACCTCATTTTTAATGGCGTTTGTTTTGAAGCGGGATTTCCGTTATGCGGAAAGGGTTTTATGACTGCTTTTTATGGGCTTTTCCACACACACACACAAACACACATAGATACACACTCATACATGCATAATTCTATATGCAAGTCGAATATATTTCGTTTGTATCATTTATTTAAAAGTTTTGCATTATGACAGGCGCGTGTCATATTTTTTGGGCTTGCAACCAGCAACCAGCAAAGCAACCCTGCCACGGGGCGTATGCGTAATGCGAGCGACCTACTTCCCCAGATCCAAAATCTAAAATGCATTACGTAAGCAAATCGATGAGCGGCAAATGCGCTGCTGGCAAAAAATCAGCAATTCACCCAAAAAGTAGAACACTTGAATAAATAAATCCAAAGTACTTTAAATAAGAGAAATATTTTAGTTAGCAACTGTCAATATTTAGTTAGCATAATTAAATATTAAAGTTTGGCATCTTCAAAATGTGTGAAGAATATTAAATATAATTCACATATATTTGCTTATTAAATATTTAATATAATACTATATCAATAATACAAATGTGAATACACCAAAAATAAATGAGCACTTGTTAGAATTTAAACAAATCAAAATAAATCATACTTTAAAAGTATATTTTAATCAAAAAAATATATAATGTTATTTTGTTATTGCGTAATTAAGTTTTGTTTGAATTAGCATAAATATTTATAAATCGCATGCAATAAATATTTAAAACAATTTAATTTTTTCCATTGAAAGCTAAGCTTAATTAGTAAAAACATATATTTATCCATCAAAATCTAATTCAAAATTGATTATGTGTTTATTTAACCCCTTAACACATTAAAAAGGGGTGAAAGGGGTGCAAATGTATGTAACAGGCAGAAGGAAGCATCTCCGACCAGATAAAGTACATATATTCTTGATCAGGATAAGCAGCCGAATCAATATAGCCATGTCCGTCTGTCTGTCCGTCCGTCCGTCCGTCTGTATGAACACGCGGATCTCAGAGACTATAATAGCTAGCGACTTCAAATTAGTTAGATAAGTTCTCGTGTACCAGGCGCAGATCAAGTTTGCTTTATTTGATCGATAACTGCCTCAGTTTCTGAATTATCGATACGTTTCGGTTCTCGATAGCAATAAATTCCACAATTTATGAGGCAGAGGCTTCTAATTTATACATAATATGCATACACATATTGTTGATCAATTGCCCAAATTCAAACCAAGATCGAAATAGAAGCACCCGAGTTATGGTTGAAAATATATTCTCATATTGATCATTATTTGTATGCACATAAATAGGCGAGCGCATGAGTGAGAAAGAGATGGCATGATAATAAAATTAAAATTAGAAAATTTTTAACAATTGGGTTAAGGGTTTATCGTAGTCGAGCTAACTCGACTACAGAATTCTTATTTGTTTTTATTGAGTTCCAAGTATAATTAGCTTTATATACATATCTATCTAACAATCTGATGGATAGTCTAACAATGGAAATCTGCCCCATTCGCAACTCACTTTGTTGAGAGCTCGCCCCAAAATTCTCAATTACCTCAACAAAATCAGCGCCTGTTTTTCAAATCGCTTTCACATTTGATTCCACGCTGCCATTTGATTCGATATGCCACTTGCCCCAACTCACATCCATCCTGCATCCATTAATTATGTAAAATTGTTGGACAAATAAAATGAAAATCGGCCAAACATATGACAACAAATTGCCAACTGTCTGTCTGTCAGCTTGTCCCCCCCCTCCCCCCATCCTTTATCTAGCTGATGCTGCTGCCAATATTGAATTTGAAATTAAAGCACCTCCTTCCAACACCCCCCACCCCTTGGAAAACACTAGCCAAATGGACAATTGGGCGCCTGCCTGGCAACAGTTGTGTCAAATTGGCCAGCGTCAGTGTCCAGTGTATCCCCCGAATCCCTTCCCCTCCCCCCATTATCCATCTGTGCATGGATTTAGATACGCCTCCCCCTTGGAAATCTGCATGTGTTAATTACTGATGGGTCTGGGTCTGGGTCTGTGCCGGGGTCTGTGGCGGGGTCTCTCGCCTCTGGTCAAGGGGTCGCTGGGGCAAAAAAATTGTCAACATGATGGCGGCATTTGTTTTTGTTGTTGTTGTTGGAGAGAAAAGCTGCCAGCGCAAGCTGCTCCACGGCGTTGATTTATAAACCCCGGACGGAATACATTGAACAAACACCGACGGGTGTGGCAGGGGCAGCGGAGAGTTGCAAGTTGCGCCCACTTGAATTTGCATTTACCTATGGCAAAAACAAATAAACGTCTAATCGAATAAGGGGAAAAAGGGGGCGGGGTTTGAGCGGGTGCCATCAACTGTTGCCTGCGCAGACAGCAACAAATTATGTGACGTAACAGCTGCCAAAATGTGGTATGGGTGAGGGGGGCGAGGGGTGGATTTGCTGGCCAATAACTGATGCTGGCCATAAACAAATAAAACTCCGTTTGGTCGCCAAAATTGATTTTTTGCGCCTAATCAAAAACGAATTAATTTCGGTCGCATGTGACAAACGCTTTTTGGGGAGCGTCGACATTTATTTTGATTTTCGGTCAACTATCCACGACACCACCCCCGACCCCTACGTGACACCAGACCCCAGCCCCAACTTCAACCCCCCCACATCATCTTTCCCATTTGCTATCTAAGCCTAACCCGAATTGATTAAATTGGCATGAAATGAAATTTATGTGGCCTTCTTATTTTTTGTGCTTCTTGTGGTGGTTGCAAGGTGTTTGCTTTTGGGGGGTGGCAAGTGCCTCCAAATGGATGCTGCTGCTGCTGCTGGCCAGGCTGAAACCACCCTTTTGGGTTTGGCTTTAGTCATCGTTCGATTAAAGCCGCAGCAAATTATTGCGGTGGCTATTTCTGCTATTTGGTGTTGCAAGGTGTGGCACTTAAAGCAGTCGCTGTTGCATGACGGACTTTTGGTATAAGTTATGCTAAGGGATGCTTAGTGCATGACGTCACCACAACTTGCCATTCAATTTGTAATTATCTATGGAGTTTTGTGGCCAACTGCGGAAGCCCAGACGAATTGTGGTTCAAACTTGCTAAACTTCAACAGTGAAATTTTCTCCAGTCCTTTGAATCGATGCATTCATGGAAATTTAAGTAATTGATAAGTTGAAATTTTGCTTGTATAGTTTACGAATATTTTGTTGATATATCTGTGATCTGCGATCTGTGTAGCCATGGTTTTTTGACAAATTTTTGCCATTCATAGTCATACTGCATTTCAAATTGAAACGTTGTTTATATTCAAATTGAATTCTAAAATTTAGCAATCGGAAATGAAACAAACTTCCGAATGACTTCGTCAAAACTTAATCGATTTTCAAAAACAAGAAGTTTGAAGCATTATTTGGCCTCTAGATTCTAAAAACGTGTTAAAATTCAATTCAAACTTGCTAAAGCTACAACTCACTACTACCGTCAAAAGTTATCAGATTTTAATTATGGTTTAACCCACTAGAATTAAAATACTTTTAAGGTTAAGACCACGCCCTTTGCTTACAGTCAATGCCTGATTTTGAACCATCGGTGTTGACGTGAATCTCCTTCCCTAACAACCAATTATTGAAAGTTGACTCCACTTAGCATTTTCCAGGCTTGTTCAGCGCAACTTGTTAGAAACAAATATATAAAGAGAAAAATGTGCCACTGCGGTTATTTTATTGATTTTATGTTTAAGCCTTATTCATTTTATTTATTTTTTTTTTATGTATTTTTGGGGTGGCGCAAGGATGGCCCAAAGTTGAGGTCGGCAGTCGGTATTTTGTAGCGTGCAATTCAATTTCATTAACGCGTACAGAGCGCACTAAAATCAATAGTAATTAATATGAGTACTTGAACACACACACAAACACAAACACACACACACTCAACACACACACGCACACCCCGCTTTTTACCAACATTCCAATAAGCCGGTTCCGTTCACAACACAACAACAGACCACAAATCAAAAATCAAATATTAAGCGAGCTAAATGCTTGGGGCAGGGGCATTGAATGGTGAACTGGGCGGGGTGCAGGGCGTGAGGTATGCAGGAAGTTCATATGCGATTGTCTGTGTGTGTGTGTGTAAAATAAATACGTTTTAGCCATGAAAATCCCTTTTAATTGCCACGCAACGGCCAAAGGATTTGCACACAGCTAGACAAGGGGTCGAGTGGGGGAGGGGCGGGGTTGGTTGATAGCAGGCAAAGCAGAGACACAGCAACATTTGGCTGGCCTATGCAGCCCTATGTGTGTGTGTGTGACTGTGTGTGAGTGTGTGTGTCGAGTGTCGACCCAGTGGAGCGTTCGTTGGCCGTTGCCACAGCCAAGTGGGATTTAGTGCAAATTGCAAAGTGTAACTTGTTTTTACGAAAAAGCACTTTAGCGCATTAGAAGACCACGCCGGGGAGCCCGAGTCCGGCACGGGGTGGCAGACAGGCGGACAGCCGGACAGGCAGGGGCAGGCGGGCAGGTGGTTGCCAAATCTATGGTCTGGACAGTTGTCGATGATTAGAAACGAACGTAAAAGCCGAGCCGAGCGAAACCAACTGTGCGTGAGACAGCAGCTTGTGTGCAGCTCATGTTTGTTGTTGTTGCATGTCCGTAACATGACTGGCAACAGCCACATGCAACAACAACAAGAATAGTAACAAAAGTAGCAACGCAGTATGCAATGTCCAAGCTGCATGCTTGAATATTCTGTGCAACAAACATGCACAATGCAAGCGAATTGGTACTCGACTATGTTGTGTGTGTGTGTGTGGGAGTGTGTGTGTGGGTGTGTGTGTGTGTGTGTGGGTGTGCGTGTGTGATAGGCTTTGGCGCTCAGACAACTTTCATTAAGCAAACAGCATTAATTACATTAAAGATTTTGAATACATTATGATGGCTTTTAGTTATCGAAGTGGAGACGAAGACGCAGAGAGGAGAGCTGCAAAGCGATTTACATCGCCCGGGACAACAGCAATTTGCTGAACATCGAGTAGTTTGTGCCCCGAAATGGGTCCTGTGTTATTTGAACTAGTTGGGAGCCAATTAGTCAGCTTGCAGCCAAAATTATTGCTGAGTTGTTAAGCTGTAGCAAGATATTGTTAATAATATACACAGAATCGATGTGCAACCAACACTGGAGAGGCACAACACAAGCAGCAAGTACTTAATGCTGTTACTGCCACAGCAAGTGAATCTGATAAAGATCTAATAATTATTTTAAGTCACTGCTTAGGCAACTTAATCAATCTCAATCTAGGAATAGTTTTATTACTTATTTTATTACATTTTTATAAAGAATTATTTAAATTTACTATGTTTTATTCGCTTTTCAAGACAAATGACTGAATTAATTTAGTTGTATATGAAATGTATTTTATTTATATTTATATTCCTTAGCATGATTTATTTAGTTCCATTTCTATTGATTTATTTATTTTATTATTTCAGTCTTTAGCCGTGACACACTTTGCAGTCTTGTGTGCTTTATTTTTGTTAACCCCTTTCTTACCTGTTTGCCTAATTGGTCATTTTATTGACATTGGCAACCGTGACGTATTTTAATGGACTCTCAAGCACTCAAACTCATTCGCACACAGATACACACACACACACACACACACGCACACACACACAGGCACACACTCAATTGACTTGCAATTTGAAATGAAAATTAATTGAAGACAATGGCATGCAAAATGCATTTTCAATTAATTTTCATTCTTTATGACAACATATTCATACCCTTGCACACACACACAAACACACACATACACACACACTCAAATACACACACACTCGCTTACCGATTATGCCGTTATGATTTAAGGTGTCATAATTGTCCATTGTCATAAGTGCCACTCAGAATTTTAACCATTAAATACTTGGTAATCAATATACATATAAATATAAATATATATCTATATATATGTATATATAGATATATATGTAAAATAGGTATACATATATATCTATATATAAATAAATATATATATATATATATATATATATACCAATTTGTTGGAAAGCGTTTCAGCAGATACGCAAAATATTTGATATTTGGCTTGATTTTTTGCCAGCGCTGAGTTTATTGATTTTATCAATTGAATTTCAATTTTATATTTCCAGCCATTGTTTTCCGCAACAGCGATGGACACGTGAAAATGCCATTCACGTCAAATGGGTCCTGTGACAAAAAATAATTAACAATTTTTTACTTAAGCCAAAAGGAAATCTATCATTATTTATGCATATCATTTATTTTATTTTATTCATTTTCAAAAATTGATAACTTGCTGAATATATTTAATTTTTAGTTTTGATTAAACGCTTTCCAATTATGCCGCAATATTCTAAAAGTTTTTGCAACACGAAGAGAGGAGTCCATTTCTAGGGTTCACGTTTCGATTCTTCCGTTTGTCGACCGCAGCAATTGGGGAAAAAAGACCGGAGAACAGCCGCTATCAAAATATGGTTTCATAAAGCATATTTTCAAATTGACAACTCGATGAGCAGAGCGCAAAAAAAAGAAGGAAAACTGTGATTTGTGTTTGCTTTTCGCCGGAAGCCGAAAAGCGTCGCGGAAATCACACCATGAATTTAATGAAAAACGACAAATATCGAGAGGGGGATCCCCCTCCTTCTGTTGTCCGTCCGTCTTTCTGCCTGGTTGGTTGGTTGGTCGTCTGCCAGGCGGCTCGGTCTCGGCCATAATTGTTTGCAAAAAGTTTATGCACGTAGCGATAGCGTACATCAAAAATGGTGCAGCTTCGCCAGCGCCCTTCTACCCATGCCTCCTGCCCCACTGGCTCCTCTTCCTCCTTTGCGACGCCTCCGAAATCGCCTTTCGCCTAAACTTCAGACATAAAACGCCAAATTGCACCATTAAGAAATTCGTTGCGCATCACTGAGCATTTAAAATAGGGCAGGGGGCAGGGGGCAGGGGCAGGGAGGCGACACAGGGTCCTGGGTCCAGAGTACAGGGTCCACCACATAAATAATAGTTATAAATACCTAGTGGTAGTAAACTTTGTCATTGAACCCCGTCGAGGTCCGAAATACTCACTACACTTAGCAACACAAACAACTGAGAAAATTGCCCGTTGAAAGTGCTCGACTGCGAGATGCCCTGTAAAATTTTTGCAGCGTAGAAATTGTGAATATTTTTTGGAATATTAAGTTAGACAAGTATTGGTATAATTTCCACCAAAATCCATTCTTAATGGGTTTTTAAAATTTGCTGAAAACAAATGGTTTTAAATTATAAATATATAAAAGACTATAAAAACTTTTAAATATAATTTCAATCAGATTTTCATTGATTCCAAGCCTAGAATTTTATTAATTTTTTATCTTGAAATAATTGGAACTTATAAAATAACTGTGCCTTTATCTAATTGAATAGAAAATCTGACCAGTCTAGTTTTTTTATGACACTCAGATGAAATATTAAGTTGTATTTAAGAATTAGGCTCACAGATGCTACATTTTTAGACTTTTGTAATATCCCTATACCCAACTCAAGCAGTGGGTATTATAATGCGTCCAGTTGTTTGGGGCAAGTCCGAAACCAAGTCGAGTCTATGGCTGAAATCAGCGCACGTCAGCAGAAAAGTTGCCAGCGCACTTTGTTGCTTCCTGTGGCGCCTCCTGCTGCTGCTGCTGCTGTTGCTGCTGCTGCTTTGGTAATCACTTGAATATTACGTAGCGGAAATCGAAAAGTACGTTGGAAATTTTTTTAGCGCTATCTCAGGATGAAGAAGAAGCAGCAGAAGCAGCAGCAGCAGACGAAGATGTCGCCGCAGCTTATGACAATAATGAAAGCGTTTTGAATGTGCGCCAGTCGCCATCAATTTGCAGCTTTTGGCTCGCCGCACTGCAAAATGACGGAGAAGTTGGTGGGCGGACGGGTAGTTGGCAGTTGGCGGGGTTGGGGGGCGGTCGTGCAAATGGCCGCCGGAAGTGGCAGTGCTGCTGCTGTTGCTGTTGCTGCAAATAAAAATGGCGGCGCCTCTTTGCTGGCAGCGCATTTTGGTCATTTTTGCGGCGCCATTGAACAATTTTGGTTTGTGTTTTGCGAGTTGTCGCAGGTTGCTCATAATGATGATGATATCGGTGCCGTTTTGGGCTCTGCTGCTGGTGGCAACCCTAATTTTGTGCTTGGCTGCAGCTCTGTGGCGCCGCACTGGGCGCCGTCTCGCATCTTGTTTATGGCGAATAACTAATATGCTGTAAAATAAGTGAGAATCTAGAGTCTCGGCTTAAAAACACATTTGCCATCATTTTGTGGCCAAGAAGTAGGAAACTTGCACAATGAATGCAGTGATAATATTTTGCCAAAAATAATAAACTATTTGAAATGACGGCACGAGTAAAAATAATGTGCCAGCAAAGCAAACTAAATGAAAAGAAGGCAAAAAATTGATTGTAAAGTCGGAGAAGATAATTATATGAGAAGAGGTAGAGCAGTAAAAAAAAATAAAACTAAACGAAAGTTGCCTAATGGCATGAAAAGCGTGAAATGAAGAGGAAAATACGAAAAAAACTATGAATTAAAAATGTGCAATCGAAAGAGAGCTGAAATTAAAAAAATCTTAAGTTGACCAAGAAAACAGAGTATAAAATTGAAATTTCCGTGTCATAAGCACCTTGGAAAAACTAAGATAGGAAAACACTCAAATCAAGAAGAAAAACATAAGTAGATGAAAAGCAAGTGATAAGTAATAGCTAAAAGCATTGGAAAGCTAGAAAAATTATGCACTTAGTTAAGTAGAGAGTAGTAAAAAAGGCAAGAAAATTCAATAATTTCTAGTAATTTAAGAGATAAGGGAAAATATTGATAATTTATAACAAAAGTGAAAAAATTATTAACAAATAATAAGAGAAATTTAGTATAGCTTATAGAAAAAGCAAAGAACATAAAAAGCATTCAAAGAATAGAATTGTTTTTTTATAAAATAAAATATTTCAATCTTTTTTGTTTTTATTTATTGTATTACTGTATTAAGGTCATTAAAAAGAACAAAGGTGTCTTATTATTAAAAAAGAAAAACATAGTTTTAAGTTGTCACAAATTCTTACTAAAACCCTTGAAAGGATCTGAAAGAAAGCACAAAAAAAGAAAAGCTGGCAAAAACTGAGATCCACTGAGTGATTCATGCTGTGAGCTACTTATGTGCATTACGAATGATTCACTCGTATTCTGTGCAAACCCTTTCATACATAATGCAAAATACTGGCCATAACTCAAACAGGAAATAAACAAAAACAACTCTGCTCCTAACTCAATTGCACACAGAAATGTTGTTATTTTCGTTTTTATACTCCAAAATATTTGGTACAAACTTTTCGCAGCGGGTTTCCGTTCGACTGTCTGTCCGTGTGTCTGTCTGTGTGTCTATCTGTGTGTCTGTCTGCCCGGTTGGTTCAGCTCGTAACTCCTTTTGTGGCAAGTCCTTAACAACAAAGGACGTTCATTGAATGGTGGAAAAACGCAAACAATTGTAATGACAAAACCAAACTAACCACACGAACCGAGAGAATGCCAGAGCTGGAAAGAGAATCGCATGGATAACCGTCCAGTTACATAGATACGATTATGCCACAGTGTGTGCACATGTGTGTGTGTGTGTGTGTGTGTGCAGAGATCGGTATAGATGCTTAGAGATGGATGGGCGCTTGACTGGACGCAACGAGTTTTTATTGTACAATAGCAGAGTGAAAATATAAAAATCTGCTAAAATCATTCATGAGGGGTTTCAAAAAATTCCACAGAAAACTGACAATGCTGACGGAAGGGCTGCAGTGAGTAAAATATATAGATACCAGAGATAGAGATAGGTAGAGCGAGCAAGAGATAGATAGAGAGAGAGAGAGAGATAGATAGTGAGACAGGCAACATGTTGACAAAAATTGCACACAAAATGCTCAGAGATTTGGAGGTTTTTGTTATAGGACAATGGTCACACACAGTCAGATTCACACACGCAAACACACATTCACACACACACACACACACACACACACACACACACACTCACACCCGGATGGTTGGGCGTTTAAATAAAAATCTGATTAATTTCTTTTATGTGCGCTCCGGGTTTTTGTGTCATTGTGTGGCCAAGAACCAAAACTGAAACCCAAACTAGCAACCAAAAACCCAATGCCCAAAATCAGTGCCCCCGAGTCCATAGTCAGGGTAAAAGGTGGCTTGGCAGGAAGCAAGTATAAAATGGGCAGTGACATGTTTTGTGCGGGGCACATGACGTGTGGCATATGTGGCACACACACACACAACTACGTACAGCTGCATGTCAAAGGTCGCCGGAAACATTGTCGCAGCCGAGCTGTTTCCTAGTTAGGTTTGTTGCGCCCCCATGTTGCAAAATGAATGCGGATCAATCTTGAGGTTAAATCCATTGATGTGAAAGATATCTGATTAAGTATGAATAAGCTACGTCAAATATTGAAGATTGTTTAAGTGCGGCAATTAATGACTGAGTCGCTGATCAGCAAATAATTTATATAAATAAATCTTTAAACAACTCTGGAAATATCTTCTAAATATTTCCTGTGGCTGCAGAGCAACTTTTGTTTATTGCTCATTATCACATAATAAATCTACCCTTCAGCGACTATTTGTGTGACCAAAAACTTTCTTTATGACTTTTAAAAAGCAGCAACTTTATGGCTGAAACAATCAGTTTGACTTTGTCTGGGTTGCTTTGGTCGTTAAGTGGCCGATAACTAACAGCTGGTCACACCTTTTTGCCCATTGACAGCTTCATTTCCATATGCTAACTCCCAATGCGACTTATCGGCACTCACAAAAGTTCACACATAACAAAATTAGACGAGAACCCAACCCAAAACCAAACCCCAACCCAAAACCAAACCCAAACCCAGAGCGAGACTAAACAAAGGAGCTGAACAAAAAGCATGAGCTCCATTTAGTAAGGCAGCTTAGGTAAATTTTAATATCAAATAATAGAACGAGCATCTTCTTCTTTGACTATTTAATTTTTTTTCTCGGCTTTATCGGCATTACGCTTTCCCACCGTTAGCATTATGATGGTAAAAATGTCTTCTAATGACTCATAAGATTAAAAAGTAATTTTCTTGTTATGCTGCGCAAACGATTTTTGTTCCACCGTTAATTTTTATACATATTAATATTGGAAAAAAGAAGGGAGCACAAAAAAAAAATACACACTGAATAGGAAAATTCCCGAAGCAACCGAATAAACATAAATTTGATGTACAAAATTGGGTCATTATTGGCAGCTCCGTTCATTGGGTTTTTCTTCGATTTTTTTTTTTTTTGGGTTTTTTTGTGTATTTATTTTTTTGTCGTCATTGAGCAAGGCGTAAAATTACGCCAAACAAATTCATAATTTTCGTTGTATTTCTTTTTATGATTAGCACGCCCTAACCGAAAAAAAATAAACGAAAGAAAAAAAAAACGAACCCTGGAAAAGAAGGGGAGTCCGACACACAATTTGCGCCCATTTATGTTCATTTGAGTGGGTGGAGGGGGCGGGAGGAGGCTCTTAATTATTAGCCGGGCTTTTTTATGGCCTGCCACAGTGGGCGGGACTCGTGTACGTGGACACATAACTTTCAGGCAGACAAACGGACAGACAGACAGACAGACTGGGAAGCAGACACAATTTCTGTGGTTTCCAATTCAACGCACTCTCAATTAGAACGTCCAATAAATAGTCTGTCGGGGGCGACACTTGTGCGACACTTGGCAAAGTTTCTTGGAATGGGCATCGGGAGGCGAGAGGCGAGAAGCGAGAAGCGAGAATCGAGAGCTGAGAACTGAGAATTGAGAGCTGTAATAGAACTTGGGGCTCTGCTTTGCCTCCGGGTGTCATTTGTGACGGGGTGGGGCGCCTGCGGAGGGGTGCCTGTTTGCCATGTGGCATGTATCGCACATTAAACTAATTAACAATTAAACTGCCAGGCCTGGGCGAGAAACAAGACAAGACACAACACAACAAATTCAAAGAAAACAGAACTACACAACAAAATATGCTTGGGCTATTAAAAAATGCCTAATGAATTAATAATCAAATATTTGTGTGCGGTCTGTGAAATGGCTTCCTAAATGATGTCTGCCTCAATTTGAAGTGACAGAACACCAATCAACATAATGTCAAAAGCACATTATGTGGTGCCTTGGAATATCTATTTGGAAAATGAGGCAATGTGCAGCTGAAACATGGGACTAGCTTATGTGAGTGCCTCAGATTGAAGACTGTCAATTCACTTTACTAATCAAGTTAAAGTTGCCTCAAATGGAAAATGTAGATTTGTTTGGTTTGTTTAATTTGAGGTGCAGCTGGAAAGTGCTTGATATGAATATATTATTTATTTATTTATGGAGGCGAACTTAAAGTTGGAAAATTGAATGAATGTGTTTTTGAATAGAAGAGCTACGAGAGCCTTTAACTTGTTGGTAATTGTTTAGTATAGTAAAGTTATATATTTTAATTATTATAAAGTCAACTGGCACAATTAATGAATGAGTTATTTTTTCTTTTTCTATTAATATTTTTTATTCTAATTAATAGTTTATGATTTGATGAACCCCTTCTAAAGACATATTTAACTTAAATATAAATAATAATAATAATATTTATAAATACAAATCATAACTTACATAACTCACATATTGACAAATCATCTTGTGCAATTCTTCAATCCTTGCATTTATAAGTCTGCCAATCCAAAGCTGTGTAATTAGTTTTATCAGCAAAAAATTGTGAAGAGCAGCAGCAGAATTTGGCTCGTAACTTTTACCCGTTTCCCGGGAAAATCCGATTAAGTTGCGCCCACAGCGTTTTTAGGAATGGTTTTCCACCTGAAATTGGGCTCTTTATGGCATTATTGTATTACTGCTTAGGGGAGCGTGTGGAGGGTGGGGGTGGGGCAGGTAGTTAAAGGATTTTCGGATGTGTACAAACCTTTCATTGTCTTTTCATTTGAAAATGGCTAAAGCTAAAACCCATTGCTGTCCATAATCAACGCAAATCCTTGCCTAATGCCAGTTTTGTGTCACACACGCAGCGGGTATGCGGGGAGTGGGGTGGGGGTGGGGTGTGGGGTGTGTGGCAGGGTTAACAGGTGAGGGGGCACATTGTCATTGTCATGGCTCTATGAAGCGCTTTCACCTTCTATGGACTGCTCTGGCTGCTGCTGATGATGTCCTTTTCGGGCTGTCTGATAGTGTGGTCCTGACTGTTTGGTACTGGTTGGCTGGTTGGCTGGTTGGCCCTGGGGCTTCTTTTGGCCCGCATCGACAGCCGGTCGAGCGAGTCCTTTTGCCTTTTGCTGATTTCGCCGGCTTAATGTTATTTGTATGCCCGTTGTCCTTTTTAGTTTGGCAGTTGTTGTTTCTAGGACTACAGCAAAAGCAAGAACACAAAAAAAAAAAAATAAAATAAGAAGAGCAGAAATAAAAGAAGAAGAGTAGTTGCCTTCGCTTTTGTGTGGCTGTTGCGATGTCTTCTTCATGCCCCGAAAAGCGGCAGCTGAGTGTTGTCCTGCCTGGCTGGGCGGGGGCACACATGTGCCACTCAATCTGTTGTTGTTGTTGTTGCTGTTGCATGTCTGCGGTTGTCTTTTGGCTGCCTCCTTTTTTTCTTCTCTTGTTGTGTTTGTGTGTGTTTGTGTGTGTTTGTCGTTGCCTCTTGCCTCTTGCTGCTTGCTGCTTGTTTGTTTGTTTGCCAAGCATGTCAACTGCTCTTCTTGTCTGTGTGTGCTTTTTTTTATCCTGCGCTGTTATCCTGCTACGTCCTGTGTTCAAATTTAATTGCTGTGGGAACTGCACATATGAGCCACTCAGACTCAGACGCGGGCAGATTGGATTTTCAATCAAAATGGTCAGCCTAGTGGCAGTAACAGAGATACCCCAAAAAAAAAAAGAAGAACCCCATCACAATCACTAGTCAATCCCCCCAACCCCAACCACTTTCAATACCCACAAAAACTGCCCACTTGTATTGTGAGTTTTTTAATTTTTGTTAACAAAATATTATCCAACTTTTAATGGCACCCCTGACAGCGCAAATGGCTTCATATTTCTCAAGGCGCCACAGCGATAACATAAACCTCAAACCAACCACCACCCACCAACCACCACCCACCACCCACCACCCAGGAGCCCAAACAACACCCAACAAACTACCGCAAGGACATGGAAATGCACTTGCCCACTCAAAAGTGGTGATATCCTAAATGAATTTCCTGCGCATTTCTCTCGGCTCTCCAACGCTTAAAATAGTATTCGTGGCGGGGCGGCTTAAGTGTTTTCCACTTTCCACATGCCACACATATATTCAAATTGCTGGCAACGCTTTCAAATGCTGAACTTAGCTTAAGCTGATATTTAAAAGAAATAATAAATAAAATAAATATTTTTATATCACAGTAAAAATATTAGAAATCTTAGTTATTATTTACATTTATTTATTGTCAAAATAAAACTTTTAATTAAATTAAAATTCTAAATAAATTATAAAATATTAAAATATTTATACGATTTTTAAGATTTCCAAGATATAAATGTAAAAATTGTAATAAACTTTTACCATTTTGCAATACAAATTTCATTTAAAATATGAATTTGTTTCTATTGTTCACGGGTTTTCTTTACATTATTACAAAAATATATATATGTATATATTTAACTTAATTTAACAGATTTGTATGAATTCTAGTTTTATAAAAGTATTGTTTTTGTTAAGCATTTAAAATTTGAATTCCATAATGCACTATTTTATTAAAGCGCTTTCGAGTTGGTATTTGAATAGACAGTTTTGGGTCGGGTAACTTATGTCATTAGGCAATGCGGCGGTAGTTTTGGGGTCGCAAAAAAGCCAGCAAAGAGCCGCATCCACATCCACATCCGCTTCCACATCCACATCCGTTGTGTACTGGCCTCGAAAAGCATCCTGCATATTTGGCGACGTGTATTAATGTCGATAAAAAGTTGCTGCAACTGGCGAAAGGCTGTGTGTTGCCACTTGCCACTTGCTGTCTGCTGACTGTTGACTGCTGACTGCTGTTTGCAACTACATGCTGCATGCTGCATGCAGCATGCTGTAAAAACAGGCGACATCATTATGCGGCAAACACTTAATTGTCGCTCATATCTATGCCCCACAAATGGCCAAATGGGAGGCAGTTTCAACTGCTATTTGTGTTTTCTGCCCCATTCTTGCAGCCCATTTTCAGTTTTGGCAATTGGCAAAAAGCGCAGCCAACAAGTCGAACGCACCATTTTGGCTTTTGGTGGTGCACAGTTGGAGGTGTGGTGGGGTGGGGTGGGGTTGCCACTGGTATCATTATCAGCAATAATCAGCGTGTTGTTGTGGCAGCAACGCAAAACGCCAAATGTTGCGTAATGTATGCAACACACAACTGCAGAGATAGTTGCGGCCGCGCTGCCATTTCTGTGGTGCGGCTGCAAGTAGCTGTTGCAAGTGCGGTGGCAGTCCCAGTGTCAGATTGTAGCTTCAGTTTCAGTGCCAACTGCCAACTGCCAACTGCCAACTGCCAACTGTCTCGCTATGCAGATGAGTTATACCAGAATTAGCATTGTGCTCCCTTTGGTGTTGGCCAACTCTTAAATTGCAGCTGAAATTAAGATAACAAACAGTTTGCAGAATGCAATAATATTATTTTGTCAATATGTGATAGTGAAATGGGCACTTAGTTAGGAATGTGAATTAAAGTTAAAGTCTAAGCTAATTTAGATAAGGGAGCAAAATGCAAAATGCGAGTTTGCTTCTATTTGGGTTTAGTGTAAACCATGAATAGCAAATGCTCCTCTTCTAATTCAACTTTACTCCAAACTTCTTTATATATTTTGTGTAATTAAGTTATTCAACGCTTAAGTTTAGTTTAACTTTGGAACTCGTAGAACTCTATTCTCTATTCTGTACACATTTCTCCCCCTGGTTCAGTTACTAATGTCTGACTAAGTCGACAATATTTGCTCCGTCAGCTCTGCTCAGTTGAGCTGTGTCCTGTTTGCCAGCCTAATCTGCTCATAACTCGCCCCTAAACCCAATGCTGTACAGATAGCTATAGTCACTAATACAAGTACATGTGGAAACAGGAACAGGGGCAGAGACGCAGTTGGCTAATAAATAGAAACCCTTTTCGTCTATTGGACAAAATGCAGCCAGCGGCGCTTTTTCTTGGCTTAGACAGACAAAAACTTTTTGCTAATAAAGGTTGCTCTTGTTTTTGCCAGTGTGTGTGGAAGAGGATGTACTCTAAGGGGCTGGGGGGCAAAGGATTTGTAGCCAGGACATTAAACAGTCAGCTCATTGTGGTGCCTGACGTGGCGCGCCGTCAGCTGTATTTTGTACATTTTTTTTTGGTGTATTTAGTTTTTGTCCAGCAGCAAAGGGAAACCAGAGACAGGCAATGAATGAAGCCACTTGAAGCAATAACAGTGCAATGTCAGCTAATGGAGCCACAGACAGAGACACACACAGAGACACAGACACAGATGCAGTTGGCAGTTGGCAGCCACTCGACTGCGAAATACTCTGTCCCCAGAAGGAGTTTAAAATGTTTAAAATAATAACTGGGTCAAATAACTAAGCCATGTTGATCACAGCTCAAAAGTATTAAAGTGTTGTATGCACTCGCTTATACCCGCTTTGCCACTGAAGTACAGGGTATACTGGCGAACTACTTGTAACTGGAGGTCATTTTGGCCCTATGAAGATGTATGACAGCTGCGCCTCTGACTCTGTCTATAAATGATGATGATGTTGACGATGATGTACTAGAGCAAGAATCCCCAGAGACCCTATCTATCTGTCTGTCTATCTGTCTGTCTGTCTGTCTGTCTGTATATTTGCCTGTCTGTGCTGCTTATACGCTTTTAGCCTTTTGAAGTAATTTGCAGTTGCTATTTTCTGTTTTGTAATTGCTTATTAATGTCATTGTGCCCCGGCACAAGTCTCTTAGTAGTCGCTGCTGCGATAGCTTCACTTGAAAATGTTCTTAACAAATTTATGCTAATGTGATTTTGCAATTAAATTGCTGCACAATGATCCCAATGGGGCAGGGCAACAACTAGGGGAAGACTGATTGAGCGGCACATAATGCACAAGTGCCAGGCGATTTATAATGCCCCACTATCGGGAACAAGAAGAACTACACACGATCAGCGTTTCTACACATCCGCATTATGATCGGCATGGCATCAGCTCTTAAATCATCTTGCCACATGTACAAGTCTGCACACAAGTCTCTGAGTGTTTTGATATTACACTTCGCTGCCCCCGAGCGGCGACAGCCGTCCACCGCCAGTTGCCACAAAAGAGTCGCCGACAAATGATGATGTAGTTATCGGCTGCTCTCTCTCTCTCTCTCTGTCTGTCTCTGTCTCTGTCTCGTTCCCACTATATACACATATATCTCTCTGATGCTCTTAGCATTTGGCATAACGAGCTGTCAGAGATTAGTTGCACCATGGTTGAATTGAGTGCAACTCATCCCAATAATAGCCGAGAGTTGCTCAATTGAACTGCCATCGTTGATAGCTGGCTAAAATTTAGAAATTAAACCAATTGAATCCAGTTAGATTTGCTGGAATTTTTAGAATGTGTTTATTTGAATTTATTTGCGCTTTTTCTTCGTTTTCGCCCACTGTGAAAAGCGGACAGATTTTCAAAAACGTGTCTGCTTTTCTTCATTTGATGTGACTGTCTGTTCTTTTGATCTGTTTGTTTTGGCTGCGAAAAGGCATTTCTCCAATTTGGTCTCGTCTCGTCTCGCGGAGACTTTAATGACTTCAGTTGCAGACGCATGACAAATAGTTGCAGGTGTAGCCGAAGTAATGGAGTATTGCGATAGTTGTGCATCATTATTGTGAACGCGTACGCTTGTTAAATATTTAACGATTTGTACTTTATTTATATGTTTGGCATAAATTACTTTAATATTGAAATTGCACATTTCTCATGCGTTGGATCGCCCGAACGCGCATACGCCCCATGTGGCAGCAACAGCAACAGCGTCAGCATCAGCATTGGCATCAGCAGAGGCATCAGCATCACCAGGCACATCAAGTGGCAGCCATCACATGCAATGTGAGAAATCATGCATAAAAATTTATTATGTTCAAGCGCATGTTGCAACATCATGTTGCCTGTGTGCCTCCTGCCTGCTTGCTTGCTTTGCCTGACTGCGCCTCTGAGCCTGCAACCATCATAATAATATCAATGGCCACACAGTACACAAGCAAAAAAAAAAAAATATATATATATATATATATAAGTATGTATATATATATATATATATAAATATAAATTCATGTGAACAGAGAGCAACAACAGAAAAAACAAAAATGGAATCGAATCATATATGCAAAATTTAAAATGCACTTGCAACGAAACTGCTATGCTCTATAAAATAGTTGCAGATTTATAAACCAGTGAAGAACTGATTAAAGTAAAACAATATTCAATATAAATAAAAATAAATAAATAAATAAATATAAAACATATAGTAGTCTGAAGATGGATCAAATAATACATTATTTTATCTGGATCGTTGCTAGGATCAATGTGGAAAGGCGTATTTCACGGAGTGAACTTAGGAAAGAGATTAATTAATTTTTAATTTACTGCTCAATTTTGGATTAAAACTGGCTTTGGGTTAAAATAAAAATCATATTCTTTTATTTTAATCAATATTATAATTTACAATTTCTATTTATTATAAACTTCCCAAATATAACAAAATATGAAGACAACTTAGAATTAAGCATTTGATTAAAGTTACCAACTAGTTGAAATAGTGAGTGCAGCTGCATTTTAAATGCAATCTCATTCATTTGTTTGCTGCGCCACATTGTAAAGTGCAGCAAGGCAGCAACAGCAACAGCAACAACAACAACAAAAGCAGCAGCAGCAGCGACGCCAGCGTTGACTGCGGCGGCAACATCATTTGAACTGTCATTAAACTTTGACTATCATCCTTTTATTATTTGGAGCTACCGTTGCTGTTGCTGCCACAGCAATGCTGCAAGCTCTCGTTGCTGCTGCTGTTGTCGTCCCATTGTTGTTGCTGCCAATTGTTGCAGCATTTTATGTGTATCTTTTTTTTGTGCTATTATTTTTTTCCTGCAATGCGCCTGCTTTGTTGCCGTTGTTTTGTCTTCTGCAACACGTGAGCTTGCCGCAGCGCACGTTGCAAGTTGTTGTTGTTGTTTTGCTTCCTTTGTGTTGCTCGCTGCAAGAGCAAAAAGTGCAGCATGTTTGCAATATTTGTATTATGATTTCTATTTTCCTACCTTTTTCCAGTTGCACCTCACCTCACCACACCTCACCTCACCGCTTCAACCAGCTATCTGTGATGTGTCGTAATAGACGTCCTTTATTATGGCCAGTTGCATTTTGTAATATGCATTTGTCAACACAAAAGACACACTAGCAATAGACACACCAGCCATTGCCAGCTCTTGCAACTACCCATCCCCGCAACGCTGCTGCAACATGTGCCGCAGCGAGTCTCAATTGCAGGTGAAATGTTGGCTAACGAGCAACTCAGCTCAGCTCAGCCCCAACTCAACGCAACTCAACTCGACTCGTTTATGGCCATGGAAACCATTTGAGCTGCCGCTTTTGGCCAACTATTTGTCATCAACGGAATTTTATGGCCATACAAAATGATACAATAAACGGACGCTTCTCACGTCTAATTTGTGTATTTGCTTTTCCAAAGAGAAGAAAACAAAGTGCAACAAAAACCTAATTGCTGCTGAATGAGGACGTCTCTGATGGATCTGGTGATTTCTCGGATCGTACGGCCAAGGAATAGAGGCTCACCTTGCTGGAGCGGGGATCTCGCTTGATGGTGCGCTGCATAAATTGGGCAGCGTTGCGAGTGTGTTGTGTGTGTTCCTTGGCATCGTCATCGAGATCATCGCTCATCCCGGCTGGCCGCATTGTGTTGTGCCACTGGGATTGGCGCTTGTAGAACGCCTTGCGCATCCGATCCTCCAGCGTTGTCTCCTCGAACACATCCGAGTCGAAGGCGACATCGGCCACGGGATGCAGGAAGCCGGCACGTTGTATGTAATCGGCCAGTTCCTCGGGCGACATATTCTTCGTCTTGATCAGTTCCGAGAAGGCGATCTTTGCCTCCAGCTGCTTGGCCTGCGATCGCTTCAGCCGATAGAAATCCTCGCGCTCGAACTCCTCCAGCTCACCATCCACATACTGTGAGGTCCGGATCAGACGTGGTATGACCACACAGTCCAGGGCATTCACTCGCATGTTCGTTTGACGCGACGCCTGCATCAGCATCCGCAGGGTGTACTCCATGGATGCGTAGTCGACAATCTCTTTGAGCGCCTGCTGGAAATTCTTGCGCACCCGCTGCACCTGCTGCCCGCCACAGCTCAGCCCGGCCAGCGGGAAGGCACCCTGTTCATTCAGCTCCAGCTCAAAGTAGTTCAGATTGATGCCAATCATTTTCTGCTGACGCTTACGCAGAAATGCAGTCGACACACGGCTGTCGGCCACAATTACGGGCTTCAGATCCGTGCCGAGCAGATTGGCCTTGGCCACCGAGAAAATGGCCGTACGCATTGTGTCATCCACCAGCTCCTCCTTGTTGGACATCTGGGCACGAATCTCGCGCAGCTTCATATCGATCGCATCGCGTTTGCGCTTCAACAGATTCATGCCACGCTTTGCGGCCAGAATCTTTTGCTTCGTTAGCACCGCATTCGCTCGCGATGGAAAAACTTGCATCTTATCATTGCTAGCCATCGCTGGGGATCACTTCCTCTCCTCTCCCTCTCAACTTTTCCTCCACAGACTTGGATCTAATTTACCTACTCTCCTAGCAGTTTTTTTTTGTTTTGGTGACATGGCATGTAACAAAGCAAAAGGTTGTCTGACCCCAAAAACATTTTGTAACCTAACAATTTAAAACAAACAAAAACTACAATCTGCAATTGTAGCAGGAAATGCATTTGTCTTCTGTTAACACACACAAATGTCTATATGTATATACATATATATATAAGCCCATCTAAAGGATTTGTAAAAATGTTTGCTTTTCAATTTCTACAACGGCTCTTTCAATATTTTCATTGCATTTCAGTTATAAAAGTATTTTCCTTAGTGCAACTTGGGCTTGTTATGATTTCAACTTGTTGCACGTGAAATGCATAACATAATTTCTTTGCAATTGCGACTCCAAGCTCCAGAATATAATCCAGGCACGTAGACCCAACCCTAGTACACACAAACACACACACAGCACACACACACACTCCTCAGACTCCCTTCTCCCGTCTCCAGACCCAGTTCTGGATACGGAAGTTATTCGCCCGAGCAGCGAACCAAAACTCCGACCAACAATAAGTTGTTTAATGCAATTCTTAAAGTGCAAGTGCCTCACTTGTGGCACTATTATTAGTGTAAGGGCATGTCAGGGGGTAGGCGTTGTCGGGTTGAGGCGTGGCAAGTGCAGCGCACGTCTGCCAAAACAAACATATGCAATTCAAGAGGGAAAACAGGGACAAATTCAATTTGCACTCCAGGCAGGCAGGCAATATTTTTCACAGGCTAAATTAGTTTTCAATGATTTGCATTAAAAACCCCGACAACTTGTCGCATACGTCACGCCCCGAAAGCCAATTTCATTGGGTTGCCCACGCAGAACCTACGTAACTCTTAACTGAACCAACCTGGGGCTCTTCTCTAACTCAAAAATGGAAAAAATGGAAAAAGAGCTAAAAATAATAATTGGTTGGGTGATCTCTGAATACCCTTGCTCCAATATTGATTGTGGTTATATATTGTGTAATAAAAAAAGAAGGAATATCAATTTATTATTTATATGCCTATTTAATTTCTAGGTATTTCAAGAATAATTTTAGCTGAAATAAATTTTGATTTGTCTGTTTTGAAGAAGACCTCAAATACTATTATTTATGTGGTGCTGCAGAAGTAGAGATATAATAAATTAACATTTTAATATGCATTAAAAGTAAATCTTATTTTATTTATTTTAATTTTTTATATTTTATTTTTTTTTATATTAAATAAATAAATAATAGGAATATAGATATTTACTAATAGATACTTACATAACATCGTATCAGTTATCTTCAGCTTTTTCATTTTTTTTTAGAGCATTCAAAGTGCTTTTGAAATTGTATTCCCATTTCCGGGCTGCAGGTAACAGAAATTCGATTATAATTAAATTTTTTGCATCACCTAATTAAAACTCGCTTAGTTCGTTTAACAAGCGGCTAAGGGAAAGTGGGTGTTTGGCTGGGCGTAGCAAATTAACTGATGGTTTTGGCCCACACGCCCCCTCACCAAAGCTGACAATATCCGGTTTAATGCTAACAAAAAATACGAGAAAATTATTTTTAAAAAAGGAGGTTGGGTAAAAATGCGATGGCAAATAAAATGGGGCGTTGAATTTCCCTAAAGCTATTTAATGTCACTGGGTTGGCAGAAGGGACGCTTGAATCGATGAGCGAATGAATTCAATTTCAGTCAATTAATAAATGTGCAAATAAAATAATTGGCTTTTCTCACTTTCCGGCAAAAGACAATTTAAGAGGCAAGATTTTCATCACACTTAAATGTTATTAAAAATACCTTCAAAACAAAAACATATGTATTCAAATGAAATGTATGCAAATATTATTCACAAACTTTGTCAGTCAATTAAAGCCTTTAATCTTTAAAAATATGCTGCATAGAAAATGCAGTCAAATGTTGCTAACAATTCACCTGAGTTTCAGGCACTTAGGAACTCCTTTAAATATTTAAATTTTGTGTATCGTGCGTTGGGCTTGGTGGCTTTTGGGAGTTTGTCGCAACTTGCAACTGTGGCACAAAATCAACTTCAAATCACGACTAAACAAAATACATGCCGAACAAACCTACTGTGAATGTGGCTATACTATTTATGCCGGCAGCCGGCAGCCGGCATAGTCTGACAGCAGCAGTTGCAACAACAACTTGCAGACAGACAGACAGACACACAACAACAACAACAACAACTGCAGTCGATGGCGGTGCAAAGTTCCCACCAAGTGTTGCTGCTGTTGCCGCTGCTGTTGCTGCTGTTGCTGCTGCTGCTGCTGCTGGTGGTAGCTAAACAAAACGTGGCCAACAAACTAAGCCATTTTTGTCGCCGCCCGTCTAAATACCAAACTTGGGCAACAACAGCAACAACAACAAAGTGAAAATGTCCTGCGCAGCATTCGAAAAGTCAGAGAAAAAAGAACAGAGAAAAAAGAACTCCAAATAAATCATGATTCATGACCAAAAGCCACAGAAATGCCAAAAATAAAAGCAAAAATTGCAACAAAAATACAAAAAAAAAACAACAAAAAATAAAAAATAAAAATGCGGAAAAAAACACGAAAAGTAGAAGGAGATTTTGAATGGAAGAGGCGACAACACAAAATGTTCGTGAGGCGAGTTGCTGACTTTTGCCGAAGCTGCGAACGTTACGAAAATAATGCGGAATATTTTCGAACAGACCCAAAATGACAAAAAAAACGCGAACCAAAAAAAAAACAGAACAAAAAAAAAGACAAAATTGCGACAGAGCTTAAAGTCGAAAGAATCGTTAGTTTTGGTATCGGAATCGAGAGTTGCCCTTGGCCTTTTGTTTTTTGTTTGTTGGTTTGTCGTTCCTCAGTCATGTTGGCCATGTTAACAAATATTTTGGGCCGTGTGCTAAGCATTTTTATCACGCAGAAAGACTCCAAACAGGCTCCAGTTAACATTATTGTTTTTTGTCGTCTGCTCAGGTTCCTCATAAAAATCATGTTGTTTGTTCATTTCTCTGTCTCTCTCTGTCTGCCCCTGTCTGTCCCTGTCTGTCTGCTGTCTGCTGCTTAAGCGATCGTTTTGTCATAATGCGACATTTAAGGAATTTTTATATGAATTCACTTAACGATCTCTGATTCGTCGTTGCCGACGCTTCGATCCTGTTCTCCACAAAATTTTGGTGCCTCTTTTGAGGTGTGGAATCGTAATAAGGTGTTCGTACTATGGTGAAAATTGACAAAGATTATTATGAAGTATAGATAAATATGTTTAACTAAATTGGGTTCACGATTTCTTAGCCATATTCCATTTAAACATTATGAATTTTATAACTATTAAATTAAATTTATAATAAAGTCCTGCAAATAACTCAATAAATGAAACAGAAAAATTAAAATTAACAAGTACATTATTTGCAGTAAATTATAATAATTTATGCATAATAAATTAAGTTATAATTGAATTTAAAAATAATTTGCTAGCCTTAATATATCAACTTTTTGTACCATTAATCGTGTGAAATGCGAAAAACTTGGATCGAATTTCTGACATCCGCAACATACTTAAAAAATGTAGAATTCACTTAACTTATGGCAGACATATAGGAATACACAATATGTTGATAGTTTATACTGGAATCAAGCTATTAAATATTGTCTTTTTTCTTTTTTTAAGCTAACTAAAGTTCGTAAAGTTGACAAATAAAAATCTAAGCTAAGTGCGCGCTGAGCCTCTATTTGGTATCATAAATATCCGTTCGGCACACTTTTATGACTAAAAAAAAAGGAGGAAAAATAAGAGTACTCTCCATAGTCTGGCAGCGCCCCACTGTGTTGCTGATTTCGCTGTCAGTCGCGCATTAAACTTGCCCCAGCAACAACAACAACAACAACAACAACAACAACAGCAACAACTGCAATAACGATGCGAGCCACATTAACAACCAAATGGAACATCAACAACAACTTACAACTTTGTCAGGACTGGAAGTCCAATGACGATGAGGATGATGATGATTATTGTTGTTGGCCAGAGCCACAACCAGTGGACAACTATGACTTTGTCGCTGTCTTACCTCACTCTCCACTCTCCGTCCTGAACTGGCCACTCCTCATCTCAGTGGCCCTTCGGCTTCCTGGGACAGACAATTAACTTGCTCGCTGACTTTTAAAAAGGCATTGGTTGACATTTTTACGCGCGTACATGATTTTATTTGCCAGTCAGTTGGCTCTCGGGGTAATTATGGCACGTTAAAGTGTTAATGTGCCACGTTAACAGCCAAAGGATCTGCCTGCAACAGCAGAGGCGGCAGCTGCAGCTGCAACAGAGCTAAGCTTTAAGATGAAGCCATTTGTGGGCAGAATAAACGAGTGGCTCAGGCTCAACTTATGGAACAACTTTGTGACCAACTTGGCTCTCGCACTCATATTTTAACAGTTTTTAGTAATATGGCCAATTAGCCAAGTTGCCATTGTCAACAGACAAACAGACAAACAGGCAGAGAGACAGACAAACAGGCTGTCAGCTGGCTCCTATATTATTATTTGCCTGACAAACTGTGAAACTGGTTTCCAATGCAGCAGCAACTAATCCAACTGTAACTAACCGTAAGCCCAGGTCAGCCTGGAGTTGGAGTCCACTGGCGGAGTCGACTACTGTCACCTGCTCCGCATCAATTGATGTTATTGATTCGCAGCCCACAATTTGCCTCGCCTCGCAGCCACCCAGTTGCCATAAGTTATTATGTCTGCCCGAACTGGTTCTCTCTCCCAATGGACATGTATAGATTGCCTAGATGTGCCGTGTGTGTGTGTGGTGTGTATGGTGTGTGTGTCTGCCGCCTGTTTCTATTTCTACTCAGTCACATCCACATCCTCGAACCCAAACTCAAACTGCACCTCATCCGCCTCTTAAGGCGTTCGAGAAAATTGCATGACAAATAAGTTTTGTGTGTCGCAGACAGTTGACATTTTTTATGCTGAGTTATATGACGCTGTCTAGCTGAATGGGGCATGCAACGTTGTGTGCCGCCTCCTCTTTCACTGCTCAGCAATACGCATCGCATTGGCTAGGCAAAATATTGATTTTTATAAATGGGAGCCACATGCAAAGTTGGCAGTTGTTAAAGCGAGTCAATTGCCAAGGCATCGGCAGGAGGTATGTCAACCACTTCCCTGCCCCATCTCTCTCTCTCTCTCTCCCTCTCTTTCGCTCTCTCTGTCTCTCTTTTACCTCTCTCAACTCTTTTGACCCGATGCGAACCCAGCTGTTAGTTTGATGGCATGTGTGGAGTGCCCTCGGCTGCTGTTCTCCTATGATTTTAGAGAAAAATCCTAGAGAAATGGGAGAAAACTTGTTCCATGTTTGATTAATATTGATTAACTTGTGAATACAAAAATTAATAATTATAAAATTGGAAAGATTTGTTATAAATAATTTAAAGATTTCTACAAATTCCACAAGCTGATTATAGTTATATTCTAGTTAAGAATTGCATCATGTTTGTCACTTTTAATTCGTCAAACTCTTGTTTGAGTTGAGGAAATGGGAAAACTTGTAATTTCTGAAGAAATGGGAGAAAACTTGTTCCATGTTTGATTAATATTGATTAACTTGTGAATACAAAATATAAAAATATAAAATTGTAAAGATTTGTTATAAATAATTTAAAGAATTCTACAAATTCCACCAGCTGATTATATTTATATTCTAGTTAAGAATTGCATCATGTTTGTCACTTTTAATTCGTCAAACTCTTGTTTGAGTTGAGGAAATGGGAAAACTTGTATTTTCTGAAGAAATGGGAGAAAACTTGTTCCATGTTTGATTAATATTGATTAACTTGCGAATACAAAATATAAAAATATAAAATTGTAAAGATTTGTTATAAATAATTTAAAGAATTCTACAAATTCCACATGCTGATTATATTTATATTCTAGTTAAGAATTGCATCATGTTTGTCACTTTTAATTCGTCAAACTCTTGTTTGAGTTGAGGAAATGGGAAAACTTGTATTTTCTGAAGAACGCAAAGCACTTTCACACATAATGGAATCGTTGGCGTCGTTTCTGGCATAATTGTCCAAATGTGTTGGCTACGAAATGTTCTCAGTGCTCATTAGTTAAATTGTTTGACAGCCGTAAGTCAATTAAATCGTCTGTGCGAATTTCTTACATTTGCCAAAGTAACAGAGAATAGTACTTTAATTACTTTACTTACCCCACCCCCCGAACTGCTTACTTCTCCACTCCCCGCTCCCCACTGCTCCAAATGCCTGAGCAAGCGTCTAGGCATTTTAATTGAAATTAATTAGCCAGCACATAAGACATGGCTGGTTAACTAACAAACGAGACCCACAAAGTAGGCAGAAAGGGGTTAGGCTCGGCGGGGGGGGTGAGGGGTAACAGGGCGATGTTAACGACAACAATAAGCTTCAACTACTTCACGCCAATTGTTGACAGTCAGTCAGAGAAACAGCGACACACACACAGTTGTGTGGCAGGCACAAATGTGCCACAGACGGGCGCATTAATGGAACCCAGAGAGACGCAACTGAAGTTGCAGTCGTTGCAAATATGAGTTGTTGTTGTTGTTGTTGTTTTTCTTATGCTATTTGGAGGTGCGCCTGCATTTTGTCATTTGGCGGCATTCGTTGTGTGTCAATCATGGGGCCAACATGTGAATCTCTTCCACATGAGCATTAAAGGCGCTCAGCTGGAACAGCTCCTCCGAGCAGCGCTGAGAACAGTGGCTCCGACAGACAGACAGACAGACAGACAGACAGACACACACTGCATTTGCCATTTATGACAGTTGAAATGTCAGAAGAACAAACAACTGCACAACTGAGGCCAAACAGCAGTCAGCAGTCAGCAGCATGCAACATGCGGCATTCAACATTCAGCATTCAGCATTTGCAAGTGCGAAGAGCTCCTTTTGTACAACTCCCTCGCCTCGCCTCGCCTCGTCTCGCCTCGAGTCGACTCCATTCGATGACGTTGACGACACCAGTCGTCATGTGCGCAGCTGTTTTGGATCTGCCACGGATGCGCTTCATTGCCCCCCAAAAAGGGGTGACGCTGACCCCCCTTAACACTCACTTACACACACACACACACTAACACACACGCACACCCAAAAACACACTCAGTTCCCCTTTGCAGTCAGTCTGTCAGTCAACTAGTTATTCATATTAAGCATCTATCAAAAGAGTATTTCAAAATTATGTTGGAGTTTGACAATGTTGTGTGGAAATTTGATTAGGGTTAGGTATTGTTTCTGATATCGAAAATTTAAGCCATATATTAGAATTAAATATCTAAAGATAAATAATAAGATAATATCAAAACTGGCTAAGTAAAAAAGAGTTACATAAAATTAATTTCAGAACACTCTTTTTAGTTGTTATAAATACAAAAACCAATGCTTGGCTGTTCACAAAAGTTAGATTTATCTATTCAAATACTAATTATACTTAATTTATTATAGTTTGCAGTGTATTCGCAATTCGTTGTTCGACTTTTAAAAATGTTCGCCTTTGTTTTTCGGCGCTTTTTAGCATTTTAATTGTGTACAGTGTGGACAGATTTGTTGAAATGCTTGTTAAAAACGCATTTTAATGTCAAAAGGAAATAGTCGCTTGGCTGACAACACACACACACACACACTCACACACACACACACACAAACACACACACACTCATCTACACACACTTTCACACACGCTTGAATGTGTTATTTGAGCAATGAGCGAAAGGCGTAAAAATCTGCGTAATTAAATTTTATTTCGGGCAGCAGCTGCCGGCAAATGGTGTTGAGCGATTGCTGCCTCTTGCCTCATGCCTCATGCCTCAATCTGGCCATGCAACGCTGGCTAATTAGCTGCGCAAGAAGCACAAAAAAAAAATGAAGAGAAATTCGGAACATCAAAGCCAGGCACGTGACCCACACCCAAAACTCGAACCCAAAAGCCACCCGGCCAGGGAAACGTAACTGGAACACCTTGTGGCAGCAACAGCCCGGGCAAGACAAATCCATTGATGGCTGTCAAATTAGCAACGCATAAATATGTATACATACATATACATAAATATGTATGTATGTGTGTATTTGTGTAGCTGTTCATCTGCATAATTTTCGCACACATATTTATGTCGCTCTTTATTGCAGCCACTTATTTAGGCTTGCTCCCCATCTTCCACCAAGTGGCACTCGTTTTGTTTGCTTTTGCCCTTTTTGCTGGTTGCCCCATGCCCCCCATCCCATAGCTACCCCCATCATCAACCCCATTCGCTGCTTATTCATTTCAATTCACTTGACGAGGCGGCGGCTCTGCGCTTTCATCTTGCAGCCTTTTGAGGCCCACATGGTGGCAAAGTCGTCATCGTCATCAACGCCTCTCGTTGCACTCAATATAATCAGCAACATCCAAGGCAAACTCGACTCGCGATCAACTCAGATATATAAATCATCCGTTGAAAAACTAATGTATATCACGGGGTGGCTGTCAAATAATCAAAGCGAACATTAATATTAAAAAATAAATGTGAAATAGAATTTTTCGTATTCCATATTTCAATTTCGATATCGATATAAATCGATTTTCGATCGAACTGAAAGCCTCAATTTTAAAGGCAGAGTTTTTCAATTTATATATTATATCATGCTTATAAATTTCATTTAATTCAAACTAATAACGAACCCTAGTAAGTAAGTAATACTGGGTATCTGCTAGTCACGCATTCCAACTTGTGCGATTGTCATCATCTATTTATATTGGTACACCTTTTGTTTATTTTAGTACGTAATATATTTGATATCTTCCGGTTAGTTTATCATTATTCGAATATGGAAAGTTCAATTCGATTATTATGCCCGGTCTCATCTGTATCTCAAGTATTCCAATTCATTTTGAGTTATTTATGTAAGGGCCAATTCTGCACAATTTCTAGGCCTATCAATTTGTATTGTTTCATTTTAAATTGACCAACTCGTCACGTCAGCAGCTCATAAAGTTCCTTCGCGTTTATGGCTTGGTCGGAAGATTTCTTGTTGTGGGCGGGTAGGCGTGTCAATTCAACGATGTCATCTTGGCTATGATGTGTGTGCCATAAAAACGAGCAGCGTTGACAATTTCATAAAAATAATATAATACATTCCACATGGCCGGAATAAAACAACATTCTAAACAAAGAAGAAACAACAAAAAAAAAAAAAAAAAATGAAGAAAACATTTCGAAGGCCACATCACATTTATGTATAAAGATGAGTTGAAGAGTTTTACTCACATCTGTGAGTCAGAAAGATCAAACACAAAAATACAAATACAAATCATAAAATTATGAGATGTACTTTGGAGGGAACAGCCGTCAGACAGAGGACTGAACCTGAACTGAACCTGGAACCACGCCTCACATCATGTCATATAAATTCCTCCAAATCCCGAAACATAAAAGTTGCGACGGACTCGTAGACTGTTGGATTTTGTTGCCACATAAGAATTTAACATGTTTTTACAAGCAATCAAATTGCATTTTTCACATAATACGCAACACGCACCAAAACACAACAACACAAAGCACAATTGAGGAGTTCGCAGTGGCCAAGTCATAAATAGCTGCCCCAAAAAGGGGTATCTAGACAAGGTGTGTGGGTGTGGGAGGTGTGTGCGGGGGCAGGCTGTCTTAAGAACTGAAAAGAATTCACAAGTTGCCGCTAAAATAGCTGAAGAGATTAATATGCAACAAAGCGATGCTTTATGGTGGACCCAGGTTAAGTTCACTCTTTGGTTCCTCTTTTATGGCGAAGAGTTTGTTTACCTTTCGGTCTAGTAGCTATTCCGATATTCCGATATGCCCTGTGCTAGTTGCTACAGGGCTTATTGACTTAATGGGTTTGTAGAGAAATTAACAAAAGATTTACTTTTAGAAGTTCAAGCTAAAGTTATATAAGTTGCATCAAAATCAGATGATTATTATAATTATTATGTGTCCTGTCTTTTAAAATAATTTGTATACATAACTGAACTTGTAGGAATATGAAAAATATATATATTATTATTATTATTTAAAATTCCGATAATATATTTAAAATATTCTTAACTATTCAATTCAATTTTTGAACTCAATTTGACATTCAGTGAAACTGAGAATAAATATTTTTTCGTTTGTAAAGTTGAATTTAAAAATAAGATAAAATTTCAAATAAAATGATAAGATTTATAAGAATAATTTTAAATAAATTAAAAATATTATTGCGAAATGCACAACTATTTAAGATTAATTCTACCTCAACTAAAAACTTTTTAAAGAACACTTTAAGCAATCAGTAAAAGTTATTCACAAATAAGAGTTGATCAACATGAATCATAAAATCATATCAATCATAAAATATTTATTACAGGGCATTAGCTAAGTTGAGCATTGCCGCAACTGACGCATTGTGCGGAGTAGTTGTTTATGATGCTTTTCAACATTGTAAGATTTGTTTGTGTTTGTTTTATGTTTGTCTATGGAGAGTGCTTTGTTCTTGCCTCGTTGCTGCCCGTTGCTGCCACTTCATTTCGCGCAATTTGACAATAGACAATGACGATTGATGGCTCTGCCATTTTGGCTCACTTTTTGGGATTCATGGCAAATTACATGCATTTAATCAAAGGCGCTAGCGAAGTTTCATTTGTTTGTTTGTTTTGTGCGTTTTTTTGTCTATTTTTTTTTTTATTTTGTTTGTTTTTTGTTTTTTGAATGAAACTTTTCAACGCCGTCGACTGATAACGAGTTTTGTGCATTAAGCTCTATTATAACGCCACGAAATTACAGATGCCGCAGCATGTGAATCCCGGAGTGCTGCTCTCCGAATCCTTGTCGTTTATCTAACAGCAGCAGGCAGACAGCCTGTGTGCGGCTGTGCCTCAAGCGATAGCATAGTTGGGCTTACTGGGGGGGTGTGGAGGGTGAGGGGGTGGGAGCTTGTGTCATCTGCGAAACATTCGTTTAGTGTAATTGGGCCAATGGCGCTTCGAGTTACACCCACGCAACTAACGGGGCAACAACGACGTCGACTGTTGCCAACAAAAGTCTGGCAACAAAAACTGCTGCAAACTTTTTGGGGTAGGCTAGCAATAAAAACAGAAAAAAAATTAAAAGAGTAGAAACCCACAACATCGACAAGGCAGACAAGCAATACATATATACATATATATATTTATATATATATTTTGGGCCAAAAGTTGTGTATATTTTATGACAGGCAAGCCAGACACGGTCCGCGCCAGACAGCCCGACAGACAGACAAAATGGCAGCGACATTTGAGCGACACTTGCAGCTTGCAGAGATGAATTCTGAGCCGAGTCGAGACGAGTCGAGTCGAGTTGAGTTTTGGGTTGGGGTTGGGGTTGGGGTTAAAGTTTTGGGTGGACCAACTTGTAGTTGTCGGCGAACGTGCCCCGCCCTCAGCTAGACAGACAAACAGTCAGTCAGTCGGACAGACAGCTGTATATAATTACAGTTACAGTTACACTTTCACTAAACTGTTGGCCAAAAAATTGTGTACTTTTGTCCCCCCCCCCCCCCCACCACTGCTTTTTGGCGCACATGTCCCGCAATAAAGTTGAAAGTTTTTTGGCCATACTATTTGAAGTGGCTCCGTGACCCCTTTTAGAGTGTCAACCCAAATGACAGTTGGCCCTGCGTTCCGTCTGTCTGTCTGTCAGTTCGTTTTTTATGGCGTACACAAAAAAAAAAGAAATAAACTAAACTATGGTGAGTCATCTGCAAATGAATAAATGGCAAATTGCTATAAAAATAATTGAAAAACAAACGGGAGTAATTTGTTTTCATTTGGAATGCTTTTTAGACATGTTCAAAATATTTCTGGTGTATCTTTTTAAATGAATGAGAATTGCAAGCTTTAATTAAAACAAGATTTTTATTCATTTAATGAAAACGACAACATTCGAGTCAAAGTTCAAAGTTAAATTAAAACACAACCTTTACAAAATGCATTGCAAGTAGCAGAAAATTGTGTTTCTTGTTTAAAACTAAACTGTTTATTTTGGAGTTCTCAAGTCTCTTGGCCATTATATATAAGCCGCTTTGCTCTAAAGTCCCTTATGTCTTTTGGCCACAAAGCAGCGACCTTAACGATCTGCTGACCCACTCACTCATTTATCATAATTGCACTTGCTTTTCACTTTCACTTTGGCTGCTTGCAACTAGGGGCAAGTTTCATCAGCTTTGCCCAAAATCCCTTCAGGCCATCAATTCACCATGAACATAAGTTATAGTTTTAAGAGAGAAAAAGAAGGAAAAGGGGGTAGGGCGGGGAAAGCGAACTTTTCATTACAAGCTTTAAAAAACAGAGCTTATTTTGCATTTGAATTTTGTGTTTTTGCTTTTCGTTCTAAATTTTATGCAGTTTCTCGAGCTGTATTCAAGGACAATTTAATTATTCAGCCTTATTTTCCTAGGCATTCGTTTTTTGTGTAGTTTTTGTAGTTTTACACACAGCTTGCACTTCCGCTTGCTGTTGCCGCTGCAACTTCCGCCTCTGCCACACACCGACTTGCCCCTCAGCTCCTTTGGCTGGCATTGTTCGACTTGTCTATGGCAGCAGGCTGTTGCTGCCGTCGGCATCCGCGAAATGCACACAAAACTGCACTAGGAAAACTTTTTCCATTTCCTCAACGCACCGCTGCTGCTGCTGCTGCTGGTGCCCCGCATCCCCCTCTCCCACCAACCGCTGCTGCCCCTTCGTTCACGCCCTGCACTCTTCCAAACTGGTGCTGGCGCTCTAATGGAACTTTAAGCTAGATTAATTTTTTAATTAGTTCTTTTGTTGTTGCGCATTCGAGTGCCGTCTACCAACCAGACTCCCCCCACCCCCCTCACCAACTCCCCCTGGGTTGCCTGTAAGATTCTTTGGCAAGTTTTCTTCGAGCCGCACTCATTTGTAGTCGTATCCATTACGAGGCAGCAGCAGCGCATCCAAACTAATTTTTGGAGCACTTGTTGTATGTTTTATTTATATCTTTCTGCTTAACATAAACAAAGCAAAGATATTCATTGTTTCCCCTATTCACTTGAGCATCAACAAATGGAGTAATGAGTGTAAAAATGTTCTAAAGTTAATCATATTTCAATCGATTAGCTGTTGGAATAGAGTATCGGAGTCAAGTACTCATATTTGTATAACATAAACTACTTTTCATATACATAATTAAAGAAATAATTTCTCAAAAGAGTTAAGTTTTCTTTTATTTAAGATGCAAGCAAGTATCTGGCAGCATTTCAAAATATATCATAATTATTGTTAGATCTATTGCCAACTTCTACTGAGTCTAAAACTCTTCCATCAACCCAAATTCCAGCAACAATCTTTATCGATTTGAAAGCTTCTCCTTCTCCAATTTCAAATCAAGTTTGCTCATTTAGTATATATAAAATTTAAGTGGCAACTTAAGCGAAATAATCTTGCTCAATCTATTTTAAAGAATTTCCGACTTAATCCTTTTTCAATTGCTTCAGTTTATTCCGAAACTGCAGCTGTTAAAGACCCTCAAAGGCCGTTGCCATAAAAAGCGCAATTTTATTGAAAAAATCCTTAATTAAATTTCCGTTTCAATGTGTCAAAGTGTGAACAACACAATAATTTGGTTCTTTATTAACTGATGCCGCAGTTGTCGTGGTGGGCGTGGCAGAGGGCGAGGGCGACAGCAGCAGCAATGCCAAAGGAAGACCAATCTAGCAGCAGCTGCGCGAAATCCTTAATAAAGTTAAGCAACACACATGTGTGTGTGTGTGTTGGTGTGTGTGTGTGTGTGTGTGTGTGTGTGTGAACGCGTTTATATCCTGCCACCGGAGGTGTCAATTTAAAGCCAATTTAATTTGTGCGACGTCCGCCAGCAACAGCAGCAGCAGCAGCAGCAACAACAGCGACAGCAACATCGACTTTTGCCAACTGCCCCAAAAAGAACTTGCAACAAGCAGTTTTAAAGCGGCTTGCAGCTTGCAACAAAAGCAACGAGAAATCAACTCGAAGCCGAATTCATTGAGCGAGTTTGCCAGGGGCACAACAGGGTGTGGGAGGTAGGAGTCATGGCTGTAGGGTCCTGTTACCGAGCGGCAATGGAAATTACAATTTTTAACTGCGTCTGTCTTGCAATGTTGCTGTTGTTGTTGTTGTTGTTGTTGCTGCTGTTGCTGTTGTTGTTGTTGCTGCTGTTGTTGTTGCTGTTGCTCTGCATATGCCGCTTTCAATTAAAAGGCATTGGGCAACACCATGAACACTGCACACTGGACACGCAGTGTGCCACATGTGTCTGGTTCTTGTTGCTGGTGCTGTTGTTGTTGTTGTTGTTGTTATTGCTCTGTTGCCTTTTGGCCAACGCACTCGAACCAAATGTGACAACAATGCCAACAGCTAAGGCAACAACATGAGCAACAACCAGTGCGACCTAATTTGAAAGCCAATTTAAAACTCTCTTGCAAAAATGCCAGAAGTGATGAAGGCAACGCCCCAGGGGGCGTGTGTAGAGAGGGGCGGGAAGGGAGGGTAAGAATGGGGAAGTGGGTGGTGCAAGCAAACTGCAACCGAAGTGTTGTGTAGCAAGTGGAAGAGAGCTCTGTTAAAGCGGGAGAGAGGGAAATAGAAAAGCAGCTCGGACGAGGCAAGGAAGCCCTTGAAACTCTCAAACCCAGATTTATAAATATACTTTTTGAAATACATTTACGAATCTGTATTAATTATAACAGAACTTTGGGGCAAGTTGCTGACAACAATTTCTTATTTCTATCACAGTCTTTCAATGCTTAATTGTGCCAAGTGTTTCTTCATCTTCTGCAGTAATATTAATAGTTCTTTTTAATTTTAATAATTAATTCTTAAATTTGAAATGATTATTTAATTTTTTAAATACCCTTTTTTGTGTATTATTTATTTATTTATTTATGTATATAAAATAATAGAGAACACATCCAAAATAAATAGTAAACATAATTTCTTAAAACCAGACTCATTTTCAAGTTGTCAAAACCCTTTACTCTTTCCAGTGTTTACCTCTTATATATCCAAAAATGTTGTACGGTTACTTAACCCATATAGTTTCTATCTTTACTTATTGACGCTTTTTGCTTGATTATTGGCAGCAAGAATGCTCCAAAAATAAAATTCGAGACATCTGTTCCTGACAATAACAGACTCTGTGGAATGTGTGGACATATGTGTTACGGCTTTAGTCCGAGTTATTGCTGGAAGGGATTGGGATGGGTTGGGTGGTGGGGAGGTAACTGTAAAACTCGCTGATAAAGCCTCGACGAGACTTACTTTCGCCTGTCATGTAAAACACAAAACTCGGAGCTGCTGCAGTGCTGCAAAATGCCAAATGCCAAATGCCAAATGGCAAATGCTGCGAGTGGCGACAAGTCGCAGCCTTTGCACATTCGCAGATACTTGTTTTACTTGTACTAGATATAGATACTCTCTCCCTCTCCCTCCCTTCCTCTCTCTTACTCTCTCTCTCTCTTTTTCCCTACCTGGCTAAAGTTTTTCCTTTGCACCACTTTTCCTTTGTTGCTGTTGCTGTTGTCGAAGACAAACTGCCGTGTATTAAATTCTAGCCGTAAAGACAAAATGCTGCGACACGTAAATGGAACAGACACTGGGAAGAGGGGCGGGGAGAGGGTTCCAGAGGGGGGACCGGGTAGGTAGGAGAGGTGAGCTACAGAATTGGATTTGTGCTGTTTTGTGCATGGAACGGTTCGTTTGCCAGGATGAAAACTTATCTGGCCAGACGCAGGAGCAGATCTAGCACATAATGCAACGAGTCACCCCCCGCCCAACTCTACCGCCCCTTTGCAGTCCCCCCATAGGGGGGAGAGGGGATCGGAGGGCTATATTAAAATTTGTTGCTGGGCAGTTTTATTTTCATGCAGCCACTCGCTTCAGCCACCTTTTTTCTATGTGCAACATTTTATTTGACTTCAACTCCGAACACTTCCCCCATCCAATTGGCCATGCAAATAGCCAAGTCTGTTCGGGCTGCGAGTGTGGCTAACAAAAGTTGTGCGCAGTCAGTTGACATAAATTTTGTTAGCCTACTTTTGGCCAAAATTGCTTACAGACAATGCACAGAAGCAATGCGCTATTATTATCCATCTTTTTTTGCTAGTGGGTGGTTGCAAGTGGGCGGTGGTGGGGGGTGTGGCAAGAGAATGTTATTGTTGGCGAATGAATGAAAGAAAGGATGGAAGGAAGGAAGCTGTGCAGTTGCCAAAATACACCATTAAATGCAGATAATTGTATAATTTCACTTTTTATGCTCATGTGAAAGTGGAATGGCTTCTCTTTAAAATAAGTGGGTCAAACAGATTCCAAGTGATATACACAAAAAAATATATATAATATAAAATATATATATTTATAAATATGCTTTTCTCTTCAATTAAATTTGAAAATTTAAACTAAATTTTATGTGCTTGATTGCAAAAATAATTGAATTGCTTTTGAAAATAGATTCATTTTTGAAGAATTTAAGTTAGTGGGTAATTTTACCAGCACTCGTTGGAATTTTAGCTTAATCATATTTTCAGGAGACCGTAGAATATGAGAATAGAAATGTTATCTTCTGCAAACATTTCCACAACCAACTATTATTTAAAAAAACAACAACATTTCTGCTGACCTTAGAGATTGTCTGTGAACTGGACTCCAAGTGGGTTTCACTAAAGAAACTAAGAATCTTTGCATTCTCCACATATGCTTAGAATCTTTATATTCATTTTCAATACTTTTGTTTATGTATATATATAATATATATAATATATGTTCCCCCATCTACTTAAATATAACCTTATCGAGCAACATCATTTCGACCTTAGAGCTTTCGCCCAGTCAGTAAAGTGGCAAGTATAATTATTGCTGGCTGCCCCCAAACAAAAGTAATTTTAATTAAAATATTTCAGACTCGTACTTAATGCTTTGTGGATGCGGAGGGGGTCGGAGGGGGTGGGTGGTATACCATAGAGGTCTACCGCCAGGCAGCTAACGGTTAACAGCTCCCATATAGAAAGTTCCGCGTGCAACTAAAAAATAAATTTAATTATGCAAAAAGTGCGCCGTTGCACTCAGGGAATGGTGCCACGCCCTCAAGTGGGGGCACACGGAAATTATTTCAATTGTATGCACTCGAAATAAAACTAAAAAAAAAAATAAATAAAAAACAAGAGTGGAAGAAGAAGCAGAAGCAGAAGCAGAAGCAGAAGCGAAACGAGCATTTCAAGAAGACGTCAAGCGGCATTCAAAGCAGAGGCCAGCGGCAAGTGCCATACTTGGGAGCAGCTGCTCTAAAGTGGGTGGTGCTGGTCAGGGGCTGGTGGGGCACAGTTGCCGTTGCACAGGTCGTCGACGCGGCCATTTGAATGAGGTGCTGACTGACTGACGTTGCCCGTTGCCGAAGGACAGACCAGCAAACCAACCTACCAACCAACCAACCAAGCAGCCAAGCAACCAACAACAGCAACAAGCGAAAAAGAACGGTTATCTTTGCCACACCGAACATCGCATACCCTTCTGGGCTAGAATCAACTTACTAACATCTGAAGATAATTATTAATTTTAATAAATCTAGCGATTGTTTCTATGGCAGCTATTTAAAGAAGTGACTCGATTTTCATGAATACTTTAACAAATGTGAGGCAAAAGTTATTGATACAAAATGTCATCTTTCGAGCGATTGTTCCTATACAAGCTATATGATATAGTCATTCGATCTGGCCTGTAGAAATATACGGTAATATATTTTTCTTAAGAGTTTTTAAAACTGAGAGGCTAGTTTGCATAGAATCAAACAGACAGATGGTTATGGCTATATCGACTTATCTGATAATGCTGATCAAGAATATATATACTTGGGCCTGGAGACGTCTCCTTCAATGCCTGAGAAACTTGACAAGAAAATTGTAATATCCACTGCAAGGGCATAAGTAAGTTGGCAATGGCAAGCAGCGATTTTCAACTTGAAGTGCTCGAAAAGAGAGAGGGACAGAGATAGACAAATAGAGAGAGAGAGGGAGAGATGGAGAGATGGAGTTTG
Source organism: Drosophila mimica (assembly GCA_037043585.1). Classification (NCBI taxonomy): domain Eukaryota; kingdom Metazoa; phylum Arthropoda; class Insecta; order Diptera; family Drosophilidae; genus Drosophila; species Drosophila mimica. The sequence continues at coordinate 1,130,230 of JBAMBE010000361.1, read as the reverse complement.
TTGGTTTGCGGAAGGAGGCGGAGGTGAGTCAGTCTCCCACTGGTTTTGGCGGTTTTAGGCTACCTTTTGCGCTCGGCGGGTCTGAGTGGCACTTTTCGGAAATTCAAATTTCCGATTCTTGATGATTTTATTTAAATTTGCGTATTCGAGTGTTTGTTGGTAGCCACTTGAATGTGCCGACTGACTCTGTCCTCTTTCCTCTTCCCCCACTCTCCCTCTCCCTTTCCCTATCCCTCTCTCTCTCAAGCGGCGTTTTGCCTTTGTTTTCTTTGATTTTGCTTCTTTTTTCAAGCGCAAATTGTTTAAATTGGCAGGAATTTCGGCGTTCTGCAAAATTGGCCAAGTCTTTCGAGTCTTTGCACTTGGCCAATACTTGAGCCAATTAACATAGTGTGCAGCTTAACCATGATTTATGTTTTAGGCCAAAATGCAGGCAATCGCATGGGGCAAGCACCCTCATTATCATATCAGACGAGGAGGAGGCGGCTGCAGCTGCAGAAAAAGCCGACAAGAGTGTGTGGCGATGTTTTTGCTCAATGCCACAAAGGAGGCTGCAACTCATAGATAAGCAACACACACACACACGTGTGCTGCTGCTGGAAGAGAGGGGTGCTGTAGGTAGTAGGGGGTGGTTGCATCAACACGCGTTCCTCATTCCCATTAGGCAAATGTGGCGCGCAGCAGCTGCAGCTCTTAATTTTACTTTCTGGCTAAATAGGCGTGGACAAATCTACATTTGCCCAGTGTTATTTATGACGATTTGGCTGCGTGGCTAACTTAGATTCCAGATAATCTTGTGTTTCACTGGATTCTGTTAGTTTTTTTTTAGCCCTAAACCTGGTGGTCATCATTTGTAGCCACGTTTCCGTGAGTGAGTGTGTGTGGCATTAGCATTGTTAAGGCCTCTGGGCGGGGTTTCGTGGCAAAGTCAAATAGTTACCCTTGTTACTTCCGTTCTATTCCCACTCCAAGCCTATATCTCAGTCTCGGTCAGAGTCTCTGTTTCTGTCTCCCTCTCGAATTACATGAAACAATAAATTTTCCCATAGAGCGCGCTTGTAGAACGATGTTATCGCCCCGGTTAGTTAAGTCGATTCGATTGTGTGGTGCGTGGGGAATGGGGAATTAAACTGGCTATAACATGACAAATTGCCTCGAAAATAACCAAAAATATCTCTCGTATATCTATTGCGTAGCTGTATCTCATTAAATCGAAAAACTGTACGGCTTCCACACACACAAAAACGGTTTGTCAGAGAAATTATAGGCTTAATGGCTGATATATCAAATTACTGGTATACCAAAAAAATATCTGGCTAATATACCAAAAATACAATAAGCATCAAATCGAAATTGCTTTGAGTTTAGCAAAATATACAAATAAGTTAAATATACTTAACGAGCCTTGCTTTTCTAATCTCTGTTTTTAATGCATGCACAAAATAATCGAAATTCTGTATAGAATGTATCTTGCAGATACATGTATCTGAAGCTTGTATTTTTATCTGGAGAACAACTCATTTCTATGCACACAAGACTAGTCAGCCTCGAATTCTAAGCAGTTATTTTATTTTGGTTTTGTAGCCTAATCTTGGCTGATACATCTTTGGCATCGCTTGGGTTCATATCAGGCATTCCTCATCAGCATGCAACATGGTTGCGGCCAAAACGGGCAATTGCAATGCAAATGTTGCCACTTAGACACATTTCGAGTTAGTTATGCCACGAAATGCCCAATCAGAGACAGCACCACTAACGAAACCACCACCGGCTTAGTAACCCACTCATTTGACCACCGCGCACACACTGAGAGAAACAAACGCTTTAATTGCGACTGCCACCAAATTGCATTTGAATATTCTACATTTGTGTGTGTGTGTGTGTGTGCGACATAATATAACAGAGCAAATTATACCACTTATTGCAGCTTGCCCCTCCCCCTTTGCCTGCCTCACAAAGCTAACAAGCAGGCAGCAAAAATAAAAAATAAAAAATAAAAATAAAAATAAAAAAAGAAAGAAAGAAACAAGCAAATGAAGCAAACGCCAAATGAGCGACAGGCAAACGATTCAACAACCAGACCAAAATCATTGTTGTTGTTGTCGCTGGTGTTGTTGTAGTTGTTGTTGTTGCTGGTGTTGCTGTTGTTGCTGGTGTTGCTGGTGTTTTCGGCACTTTTCTTGGCTTGGCGTTGTCAGCATAGTTAGCACAGCTCCAGATCCAGATCCCCAAAGATAAACTCAGTCGAGCACAGCTGCGCCAAAAAATTGTTGGCATTTTGCGCATGCGTCGCTTAGTTGCAAAGACCAAAAGCAACAACAACAGCAACAGCAACAACATGTGCCACAGCAACAACAACAATGCAGAGACAGCAGCAGCGGCCCAAGTAACAATCACAGTGCACAGTGTGGCAAATTCATGCAAAATTTACACACTTCGTACAGACAAAGTAAACATATGTCTGGCAAAATGAGAGGAGCTAAGAATGTGGAAGGAAGCAGAGGACAGAATTTATTCTGATTATATAATTAAATGTATAATTTGTGTAACTAAATTAATAATCGAAATAATTATTAAATAATTAAATAAATTAATAGGCCGAACCTAATCTGTTCTTCAGATGGATTGTTGAAAAACGTAACCATTTCCGTTCTCCACATTATTAAAATTAAAGTACAATTTGTATTTATTTTTTATATGTATCGTATATACAAATCTGGTTAAAATTATTAAAAATATATGATACAAATATTTTGCCTATGTTTGAGGTGAAGAGCAAAATCTAACCGTTTCCATTTGCGAAAATATCAAGTTTTTCCTCTTTATTGCAATATATACATATACATATATATATATATATTTTATCGTTTGATGAGCTCTTTTTATTATTTAAATATTTATGTCTTGGCCACAGGCAAATATAATAAAATTATTTATATTTTGGTGCTTTAATGTGTTTAATGTTTTGAGACCACTGTGCAGCAGCAGCGGCAGCAATTTGAATTTAGTTCTGCGGCTCGAGCAGAAATTTTCAGCACCTCAAGTGAGGATTGGAGTGGACACTGAGTGTGTGTGTGTGTGTGCGTGTGTGTGTGTGTGTGTGTGGAGTGTTGGAAGAGTTTTCGAGTGCTGGGAGTTAGGGAATGTGCTTGAAAATTAGCTGAAATAGTTGTAGGTACAAATTTAAGGCGCTGTTTTGTTTTGTTTTTTGTTTTTTCTCTTTTGTAGTGCGGCTTTTCTTGGTGAATTTCTGTCCAAGAGCTGCTCGAGGTCGATCGTGTTGCTGTTGTTGTTGGTCTTGTTGTTGTGCGTGCTGTCAGGCACCGTTAGTTGAGGCAGGCCAACAACAACAACAACAGCAACAGCAACAGCAGCAGCAGCAACAGCAATGTTGCTAGTTGCATGTGTCAATGGTTGTTGTTGCCACGGTGCGGCATGGGTTACAGTTGAACTTTAGTTACAGTTGTTGCTGTTACACATTTTAGTTGTACTTAGCAAGGGGGTAAACCAGGCAAAACAGCAAAAAGTGGAAAAAAGAAGGAAAAAGAAACAAAGGCGATATTTGCAGCCGGTGCGCATAATTTATTTGACTATAATTACAATTAATTATGGTAATTATGTTGTTTTTAGAGACCAATGCCAACTCAATTATTTGAACGCACAGCACTTTTCCGCAGCTACATGAAAACTTTGCGGTTGTCGGAAAATTCCCCGGACGACTTCTGGCTTCCCCCCGCTCTTCACGCACTCCTCTCCTCTACTCGACCAGGAAGACAAAACAGCGTCGAAAATAACATTTGGATGTGGCGGCAAAAACTTTTTCCACGTTGTGGCAAAAACTCACACATGTATTTGTGTCTGCTCGTGTGGGTGTGTGTTGTCTGCTATCTGAGTGGGCGGACGACATTGCAGCGATGTGGGCGTGGCTGGCAACACGCGTCGTCCAGGACCTAAAATTGCAGGAAGCACAAAAAAGTTGGCGGGCAATGTACATAAAAACATCAAGCAACCGCCTTATGAGTGTGTGTGTGTGTGTGTTGGTGTGTAAGTGAGTGTGTGTTGGTGTGTAAGTGAGTGTGAGTGGGTGGGTAGGTGTGTGCTTGTACGTGTGTGTGTGTGAGTGTGTGTGGGGCAACCGCAATCAAAAGGGATATTTAATTGTGCCTAATTAGCTAATTTATGTTGCTGCTGTTGCTGTTGTTGCTGCTGTTGCTGTTGTTGCTGCTGTTGTTGTTGCTGTTGTCATGAGTGGCAGCAAAGTGTTGCTCTAAGCATATTAAGCTGCCCATCCCCAAGCTCAACCTCAAACTCAACAACAGTGTGCCCTCTGCCGCTGCTCTTGCCTGTTTTCCTGTTGCCACTTCCGGTTCCTGCGCTTTGTCAGCGACATTGTCCTGTTGTAAAATGCTGCATTATTGAGTTAATGAGGGGTTGCCGGGGTTGGTTAATGAGCGCCCGCAAATATGCAACAACTTTCCTTGGCCAATGCAATTGCCACCAGCCCCCCTATCTTATGCGTGTGTGTGCAACTGCACTTGCCACAACTGATTTTAAGCCGGCCCTAAATGAATTAGTTGAATATTTATTGGGGCATATTTGACAAGCATCCATTGGATCAATAAATCCAAGCTGCATAATCTGAAGATAATCTGAGATATTTCAGAATTTTTAAACATGCTCAAAATGCAGCAGCCAAAAGAGCTCGACTAAAAATTTTACAAAATTTAGCTATTACAGATAAAATGGGTAAAATATACATCGCTACATCACTGTAAAGACAAACTCTGTTTTTGGGTAGAATTTTCCGACTTAACTTTAATATATAACAAGAGAGAACACTGCAGTCGGACGTAACCGACAGCGAAATACTATTATACCTTAATTTGTGTACAGTTAAGAAATACTGTCCAAGTTTGCCTTTTTGAATGGGAACACATTCTGTTAATCCTCTACTAATAAATATGTATACTCGTACCTTTAAAATTTGATGACTTAAGTTGTCAAATTGCGTGAGATATATAGGTTTATCGATTTACACCAACAGGTGGATCGGTTTAGGTAGATGGAGTGGGCGTGGCCATCCAATTTTGTTATCGATCTTTGGGGGAGTTACCAGTAACATACCCTTAACATTTTGCGTCTCTAGCTTCCAAATTACGGCAGATATGCGCATTTAAAATTTATAGGGACGAAGCTCCTGGGGGCGGCGGATGTGGGCGTGGTCCAAAAATTGATATGCCAATCCTTGGAGGAGGTTACCACCAAATTACCTTTCAAGTTTGGTTACTCTATCTTTAAAATTTTCGGAGATATGCGGAGATATCGATTTACATTTTGAGAATATCAGCATTGTCGACTATGGGCGCAGGTGTGGGCGTGGCACACAAATTTGTTATCGGTTCATAAAAAACTCAAAAACTGCGGAAGATATACCCATTTAAAAATTGTTGACGGCGGGGGGTCTGGGGGCGTCGGAGGTGGGCGTGGCACATGCCAATCTTTCACGGACCTCGCCAACAACCCACCACCCAAAATTGGTGACTGTATCCATTAAATTGTGAGAGATTCCTTCGGTATCATAGTATAAAAATTACAAATAAGATGACATCAAACTTGATTTAATATTTATTAATAAATGGATTCAATATAATTTTAAATATACAACTTTTAGAGCTATGGTAATTTTTGATATACATTGCACTGGAATCAAGAGCATCTTATTGAAGATTACATAACGAAATATATTCTCAAAGTATTCAGATACTATTTCAATCCCTTCTCGGCCTTATCATCATCTCAACACGTTTTAGTGAATCAAAGTAACCCGTGAAGAGATACCAATTAATGCCCTTGCCATATCGGCTTTCATTATACTTTCCCATCAGATTGCTGTGAAATATAAACATATTTTAAAACACAATTGCTCACTAACAAAAACTGATTGCATATATTACCTGTAATGGCAATTGTTGTACCACCAACCGCCCGTACGGTCTACAGCACAATTGCCCATATCCCAGTCATCGTTGTCATTATCTCGTGAGGTGAACTTTTTACCCAAATGATATCGCAAGCCATCGTCCGCATCTCCAGAGTATTTTCCCAATGAGCTCAGTTTGTAAGCTTCATTTTCTCCATCGATTGCAAATCGATCATATTTTGCAAACGCATGTGTTCCGTTTGGGTGCACCATGGTTATGAGTAATTCTTGATCTACAGCTTTGGTCATGAAATGAAGTTTGTCGAGACCAATGAAGAACTCGCCAGATAAATTGCCAAACCCATTTTTGTAGTCATTCCAGAACCGAAAGAAGTCCACACTTCCATCCTGACGCCTCAGCACAGTTGTCCAACCTCCGCCCTGTGTCTCCTCATCGCAACTAACGTTAAACGGATCTAAACTAAAGCTTGGCACGACGATCTTATGAATCCCACTACGACGATTCACAGCCGGCACATTTTCACAGCTGCTGGGAAACTTAATTAGCCGTTTGAGTTTACCCACAATTTCATTCAGCACTTCGCTCTGCCTGTTCTGTTCAGATATAATTTTGCTCTCCAAACTATTGAATTTCTCATTCAACTGATCAAATTTACTTATCACATCGTTCTGCAATTTACCCATCTTCTCATTCAAAAATTCGCTCTGCCTGCTCTGTTCAGATATGATTTTGCTCTCCAAAATTGTTACTTTGTTGAATTTCTCATTTAACTGATCAATCATCCATTCCATCTTCTTATTCAATAATTCGCTCTGCCTGTTCTGTTCAGATATGATTTTACTCTCCAAACTATTGAATTTCTCATTTAAATCTTTAAGTTTTCCCATCACATCTTTCAGCAACTCGCTTTGACGAGTCTTTTCTGTTGTGGATTCGTTAAATTCATCTTTAAGTTTATTCAGCAATTCGCTCTGACGATTCTGTTGTAACCTGTGAATGTGGTGATAAGAAAAATTTTAAATAATTTGGAAATACAAGGGTTTTCCAGGACAAACCTAATCTCTTCGAGCTGTAATTGCTCAACTTTGTTGCATATATCCGTGATCCTAAGACGTACTTCCGTTCTGTTGGCATATTTTTGAACCTTATAAATCTTCTCCTCTTGTCGGACGCATTCGCCTCCACTTTGTTGTACAGCAATAAATAATAAAAACACTGTGCAAATAAACTGAAACATTTTGCTCTGAATATTTAAGTATTTGAAATTAGCACAGATCAGACAAGACTGAAGAAACTGAGTTGCTAGCTGTTGAATTTATAGGCAGCTTTCAGCTTACTTCTATGTATAGTACATATATAAATACTATATACCATATAATATTGTAATCTTTTACCTATAATCACATATTGTTGGAAGCGATGAACTCGTCGACTTTTATTTATAATTAATCACATATATAATATATTACTTAACCACATTCAAATATACATATTCCTTAATAAGTCATTTAACGATTCATTAACTGACACCCTTACCTAAATTGCACCACGCATAATGTCATCAATATTAAATATCCTCATAAGATTGTAAGCTCTTCAAATAGTTTCGGCTGCTCTGTTCTCAGAATGGGTAAAACCTATTTTGTATAGTTCCAAAGAGTTTCCCCAATATACTTTCCCAAAGTCGAACGACGCATAATCCAGTTTCCGCACATCGTCACACTGTAATTAAATTTGCCAAATTGATGTGTAAGTTCTACAAAGAATTCTTCGTCGGCTTTTTCTCGAAAGAATGGGTTACAGAGTTCTCTTAGGCAGAGTTTGATCGATATATCTAACAAGAAGAAGAACACCAGACAGTATATTTATTCTTGATTAGCATTAGATGATTTATTTATTTATAACAATCTTTGCTAGAGGGTAACTGCTAGTCGAGCACTCTTACATCTCATTATTACGTTTCTTATCAGGTATTTGTTTAAATAACATCAGTGTATAGATCATCAGTATATAGTTGGCTGGGATTGTTTTGGCGAGAAGCGATAAGAGCCATTTGTTGTTGGAAGAAATGTCATATTTCAGTTAATCTTCTTCAGTTCGTCAGTCATTCAGTAATTTCAGCCAATCAGCCAGTCAGTCATTTAGTTAGTCAGTCAGTTAGTCAGGTAGTCATTCAGTGAGTAAGTTAGTCAATCAGTCAGTCAGTCTGTCTTTTGTTGCATACTCTTGCGGATCCACTTGCGCAACTCATGCCCCACACATGTTTCGCATTATGTTTTGAGCACAAGAAACTTGCTAACAACCAATAATTGTCGCTTCAACCTTAACCCATTAAAAATAAGTAAAAAGGGCCCCATTTGCAACTACTTAAGTGAACTTTGTGGCTGTGGGCATAATTTTTTAAATGACTGTGCGTCCATCAAGCGTTTTGGGGGCAGATCCTTATGGAAAATGCATTACAGAATTTTACACAAATTGTTTATCAATGGGCATTGATTTGTTGGCCATGCCACACAGTTGCCTTAAGTTGCTCTGCCTTGCATGGGCTGCTGACAGCCGCATGTCAAACGTAGTGGGACAAGGACAGTTAATCTGCCCCATTCTTCTGCCTCACTTCTCCCAGCCCCCTGGCCGACAGAGCCTGAGCCTGAGCCTGTCCCTCTGACCCAGTTGCAAATCCAATCGAATGAGCGCCTGTCAGAGCCAAGCCCAGTCGGCAACAACAATCAGCTAAAGCAACAAGTCCTAAACGTACATAATAATGACAGGCACAGCGTGGCGCAGCTTGCCACAGGTCTATGCAAGGGTGGTTGGTGCGAAGGGGGCGAATGTGGTGCCGGGGCAGGGTGGTGGGGCTGAAGCGTATGCTGTCAGTTTTGCATAAATCGATAAAAAAAAGAAGCAAAGGCAAAAGAAAACTATGAACAGGTTTAAAGAGACGTCCATTGTCTAATAGGGGGTGGAGAAAGAGGAGTTGACAGGAGCAAGAGGGGAGAAGAGGTTAACCGGAGGGTAACCAGAGGGGGCAGCAGGATGTGCCCACGCTTTCCGGCTCCTTTCTTGGTCGCTTGCTTAATGCGTTTAATTTTTCTTCTGCTACAATTTGCAGACATGCCCCTGCCCCCCTCTAACCTCACTCCCCACCCCCCTCTTTCTACACCCTCCATCTCCTCACAGCTGCTTTGTTTGCACGTCGCTTGCGCATTTTTTACTGGCATTAAATTTTATTTCGCGTTTTTTTGCATTTGCATAGAAAATTCATTAATTTTGTCGCGCAGAGCAGCAAAAAAAAAGAAAAAAACGAGGGAAAAATTGTAAAATGAAATAAAAATGGAAAGAAATTGTTAGACAAATTTTTGTGGCTTGCGCTGCTGCAATAAATTTCTTGAGCGTGCGGTTCAATAGTTCTCCATAGAAAGTGAGTGTCCAGCGCGGCCAGAGAGAGATAGAGAGAGAGAAAGAGAGAGAGAGAGAGAGAGGGAAAGAAGTTAAAAGAGAAATTTGCTTATCATTGCTTTTCTTACATTCTTTCTAACTGAAATTTCTAGCTGACTGTCTGTCTTGGCAATTGACTTGGCCCATCGATTTTGGTTGCTTTCGTTTCTTGACATGTCATTGCCTGCCCCCTGGCACTACTCGAATACCCCCAGTGTATCATTCTATAACCCACACCCCCTCTCGGGAGTCTAGGCTCTTCGTGGTCTTAACTCTGGACACACACATGCACTTCAAGCTGTCAGTTGGCGCATTGTAATCGGCGTCTGACCCGCATTAATTATAGCTCACTGACATGTGATATTCACACATGCCGCACACACAACACACACACACACACACAGACACACTCGCACACACACTTACACGCTTCTCAGTCTCATTCTTCGTCTTCGTCTTGGTCGCTGTCTCTGGCTGTGTCCACTTGAGTCCAGTGCTCTGTGTGGCACTTAAGCCGACTTCATGTGGACAGCAATGAGTTGGGCTGCCTACGAGGCTCGTTAATCGATATATCTTTTTACAGCTCTGCAACTCTTTTACTTCGACTCTTGAAATTGAGCCGTGTCCATGTCCAGAGCTCGTCAAGCTGCTCTGTTGCCAGCTCCCAGCTGCTAAAGCTGCCATTCTTTCACAGCCTCCGCCCGCGTCACCTCGTCACTCCCCTCCCAATTTTCCTCTTTTGTGATTTTCATTTTACTCACCGTTTATTGTTGCTTATTTAGCTGTGAAAAAACGAAAGTTGTTTCACACCTTCACCTTTTGTTCGCTGCATTCTTCAAGTACACATCATTTGCCATCTTTCTCTCATATGGGTTAAGTTCAATAACCAAACAAACCAGAGAAAAAAAAATAATAAAATACTTTTGCCACAGTATCTATAACATTTTTCCGTTCAAGTATTTATCAAAATTATGTGTCTGTGTGTGTGCGTGTGTGTGTGTGTGTGTGTGTGTGTGTGTGTGTTGTCTTCTAATGGACATCGCTTTACTTTCTATTGTCTGAGAGCCAAAGAGCTATTTTGACACACATTTCTGTGGACTGCGCACTTTAAACGTTGTAAGTGCTGCTTTTTGCTCTAGAAAGCGTTGTATCGATGAGTTCTTCAAAAATAAGTATTTCTAGTAATAAGTAAGGAAACTTAACTTTTCATTCTCATATGTTGTCTTAGGTTTGGGTTTGCTTAGCTCCAAAAAATGCTTAAAGACTATTACAGGAAAAAACTCGAACTGGTATAATTCATACAATAATAAGAATAATAATAAAAATGCGATGTGCAATTGAAATTAAAACATAAAACAAACAAAACAACACTTATTAGTTCTGTAAATAAAATAGTCTTTGCCACTTAGTTAAACTGCAGCTTGAAGCTGGTATTCCCTGAATGCAAAAAACAAGCTTGCCTCAGCTAACCCTTGAGTGTGGATACCACCTGTTGTGGGGAAGAGCGTGCAGCTTATTAATTTTCAATTGGTATTCCAATTGCTTGCATTGCAGACTCAAATCAAAACGCCATTTACCGATTTAGCAATTCCAGCATCCAGATTCCGAATCAGAATCTGAATCAGAATCAGAATCAGCTTTTGGCTTCAGCTTTCAGCTGCTCTTCAAACCATGCGCTAATCTCAGCTCAAATGCAATGCAAATGCTGATAAAAGTCGAGTGAGCCAAACAAAAGCAAAACCAAAAGGAAAAGGAAAACGAAAAGGGGAAAAACATGAATGGAAATTTGTCTACGTTGGGTGTAGGGGGTCGGGCAAAGGGGAAAGGGGAAAGGGGAAGGAACTTCAACGCTCAATTCTCGACGACCCCTGAGTGGCAGAAGGGAACCTTCAACTTGAGCACTTCAACATTTTTTCAGCTTTGCCGCAGCAATTTTCCAACATTTTCCGCTGACTACTAAAGTCATTATATTTGCAAGCGCACAAAATCAGGTAAATAAGTATATAGATGGTTATAGCGATAGATATAGATATAGATATATATATATATATCTATTGGTTGATGGCTGTTGTCCTTGCTGCTTGTTTCTTGCTCGACGTTTTTGTCGTTCAGTAGGTAAGTAATCTCATTATAATAATGGGAACAATTGATTTCTGTCTGGCCAGGCTGGAGTCGGGCTCCTTCTGGCAAAGGACCTCGCCGATTGACTGACTGACTGACTGACTGACACCGCTGCTGCTGCTGCTTCTGTTGCTGCAAAGCAGTCAATAAATGTACAACGAAGCATGCAGCGTGCTGTTTCCGGCCATAGTCAGAGAGACAGACAGACAGCCAGATAGACAGTTCAGTTCCAGCACTCAATCATCGCTTCATTTGGTTGCCAAGAGTTCTCTCCTTCTGTCTCCTGCTCTCCTGGTCTCTGTCCCGGACCAACCGCAACGAGGTGTCTTCGAGAGCTGCTTCTGCTGCTTCTGCTGCTCTTCAGGCTGCTGTCTTCGACATGGCTGTGATGATGCTTTAGTGTTGCCGCTGATGAAATTATAATCAAGGGAATATATAATTTCTTTCACCTGGTTACATCTGCGCCCCCCAACCCAACCTCCGCCCTTTGCAAACAAACAAAGCCATCAGTGACTTGAATGCCACAGTAGCAGCCCCTACCTCCTCCACCTCCTCCACCTTTTCCTCCTCCTGCTACTGGTGCTGTTCGTCCTTCCACTTTCAATGATATGATAATTTGCTTTTGTTTTCCTGCCAGCAAAAACTTTTGCCTCTCTCTCTCTCTCTGTGTGTGTAGGGGCTGGGTGTGGCATGATGAGGTTAGGTGGCGGGGAAGGGTGGAGGAGGTTGCCTGATGTGGGCCATCGATTTCTTTATGTAACTGTGCCAGCACACACACAAATCTCGAGCTGTTCAGCTGCTGCTCAGTTATTCAACTGCCTTGCGGCACTCTTTGTGGACCCTAGACACCAAAACATTTTAGCCTGGCTCCCTACCCCCCTTCCTCCCTACCCCCTCAAGCTGTTCCTCTTGTCTTGAGTTATCTCGTTTAGCAATTTTCATGCTACGAAAACAAAAAAATGACATTCAAATGCACAAGGCAAAACTTACTGCTCTCTCTCTCTCTCTCTCTCTGTCTGTCTCTCCCTCCCTTTCTTTCTCTCTGTTTTTCTGTGAAAACCGAAATCGACCGCATAATGTGCCACAATTAAATTACAATAAATCATACTCAGATCTCGCCCCAAAAGCCCTGCCCTCTCCCCGCTCCCCTCTCCATATAATGCGCTCTCTTTTGTACTCTAGCGTAATTAATCATTTCTCCTTATATATATATATACATATATATATAATATATATATTTGTGAGTTTGTTTTGTGCATGTTTTCTTCGTATTTCTTCAGTTGTTTTTTTTGCTACCACTTTTCTTTTGGGTTTATTCTGGTGCTTTATCGGTAGTTGTTTAGTTGGGTGCTAATTAATACCTCATTTATTTCTAGAATTCGTTTGCACCCTTTTGAATTTTGATTCAGTTTTGATTTGTTTGATGATTGTAGGTATTTCTGTGTGTATCTTTTTGGCAACCGAGTCTTGGCTGTGTGGTCAAAGGTCAGCCAAGAAGCTGAATTAAAACCCTCTTATTGAAATGGCATCGAAAGTTCAAAGCACTGAAATAGTTGAGAAAAAAATTATTGCTAATTTTATTATAATTGAAAAGGAATGTATTGAATTCCATATTAGACAAGAAACATACATAAAGTATTTAACAACTTGCAGAGCTATTCTGAAATGAGTTGAGGGCTTGAATAAACACATTTCATGTGAAAAGATACTGTAAGTGAGAAAAGATATTTGTTAAAAGATAGAAAGACCAGAAAACATTTTTACAAGTGTATTAAGTGTATTTCTCATTTTTAAGGACTTATAATATAAAACAAAACATCGCTTAAGCTGGAAAAAAAAAACAAACACAGCTACTCAGTTATAATTTCAATGACATTATAGCAAATATAGTTCTGATTAGCCCCGATTTAACAACAAAAAGCACTCTAGAATTTATAGAACTTTTCCAAGTTGTTGCCAAGATGTCAATCTTTGGCCACCCAGCCATTCTCGCTGCATTCAATTCATAAATTTGGATAAAACGACGCTTTAACGCCTCATTATGTGCCACAGACAAAAGACAAAAGCCAAGAGACAAAAGGCAACCAAAAATTAAAAGCAAAATTAAACACATTCAATTAAATTGTGTGCAATTTTTCCGGCGCAGTCAACAGAGTTGTTGGTCCCCACGCACCACCTGCTGGAGTCCCAGACCCAAAACAATCAACCCAACCACCCCCGCGGAGCAAACACCAATCCTCCCCAGAAAAGGTGAAAAGTTACGCCATTGACTGTAACGTTGCCACTACCTGCGGAGCGCACAATAAGGTGCGTGTTTGCCTGCCCCATCGTTGCCGTGGTTTTTGTTGTTGTTGTTGTTGTTGTCGTTGTTGACCCACGGCGCTTTGTTGTAATGATGCTTACAAGAGTGCGGAGTGAGGAGTGGGTGGGTGTGGGATGGATGGCCAAAATATGGAAGAGTAATGCCAAACATCAGCGCTTATAACTGTGCAGATTATGAAGTTAATTTATCAGCAACGAAGCGGATGAGCAGAGTCAGTCCGGGTTTGGGTTTGGGATTGAGCTTGTGATGAGGGGGCGGACCTGGGCTGGGCTGGGCTGGCCTGGGCTGGGCTGGGCTGGGGTTGATTATGATGCCTTCAAGTGGTAGCTGTTTAGCTTTTTGGCTGCCACATTCAGATAGAGAGAGACAGGAATATATATATAAAGACAGAGAGAGGGGGAGAGTGAATTGTTTGACGGTGCAAGCGGACATTCATTAAGCCATCAAATTGCCTAAGACAAATTTGCCAAGTCAAATGAATAAGTGCCTCCGCAATGAATAGAGTTCAAAGCACGCGATAACCAAGCCAAAGATGTATATCCAAAATTAACTAAAGGTTAATTTAAATGTGCGAATCACTCAACACTAAATGAACACGAGTGAATGTGTGCAATAATTAAAAGTAACTGACAATAAATAAGATATTTAAGACTTAAAAATTTATATATAAAAAGTAATATTTAGCAAAATATTAAGGAAAGTAAACGTTAATTAAAAGCATGAGCAGAGTTGGGATACTAAATATTTTAAATATAAACCCCTTTTTTTATTAATCTATATTTTTATATATTTATTTTATTACTATTTTGATTTTTAAATTGGATAAATATAAATACAATAACTCAATTGCCACATTTTCTTTTCACATTCCACTTTTGATCTTTTTACGAATCACACAGATATATCTTTTGTATGTATTCATACATATGTTAGCTGAAAATGGCACTTGTTGTAAGCCAACATTTCCGCAACAAAACGCTTTTTCAAGCTCTCAGCCTGATTTATATGTGTTTTATTAGATACAGCTTGTTTAAAGCTAACTGCTATGGCATTGCATTTGGCGGGCGTCTGGCGGAAGGACGCAGCTGGCAAAGTTTCCTTGCCTAACTTTATTCCCTTTTCCAATTTTCTTCTCTTTTTGTGAGCTGCCTTTTTTGCGCACTTGCAAAAATTCCAGCTTCAATTTACTTTCAACATGCTTTTTCCTCTCAAGGAGTTTTACTTTTTTGTACATGTATATCCTTAACACACACACACACACACACACACACACTAACATGGGTTGCCTTAACGATACGTGGCACGCACACTCTATACAATTCTGGCAGGGGTTGTTGGGGGGAGGTTGAGGGGGTGGCCAGAATTTCACCGTCTGCAGCGCCGTAGACATTACCGCAGCCACGCGCGTGTTTTACGTTCATCTGTCTACTTAACGTTTCCTGCCAACCCCCAACCCCCAACCCCCATCACGCCCAACTCCCCTCCACTTGCAGTGAAATGGTTGCTTGCAGCTTCTCCTCCTCCTCCTTCTCATCCTGGTCTGCCTCTCATCTCCAGCGTCGTCTCCGCCTTAACGTACTAATCCTTGCTTTTATCTCTTGTTTGACTTTTGCTACGCGCACTCCATATACACCCGCTCATTTAATGTCATTGTCACGGGCGGGATGCGGAAGGCGGAAGGCGGAGCGGGGAGGCACCTCATCTCGCCCAGCAATCCTTTCTAAATATTTGTCAATTTGTATGCGCAAGTTTCATTCAATTCGCGAGCTTTCTCCGCTAAATACACGGGGCGTATGCGTGTCATAAGCGTTTTTTAAAGTGTTTGTTCCTTCGAGTTGTGCTTTGATTTCACAAAGTGTTTGTGCAGACCCCCCTTACCTCTCCCTCCCCTTCCTGCCCCACCACTCCATCATATGCTTGCCGTACGCGTATTTGCTTTCACTTATTTCAGCCTGCGATTTTCCATCATTTTTTAACTGGCCTCGGGTAGCAGTTTTTTTTTTTTCATTAATCAACGGCACGTGACCAAGTTTAAATTTTTAATCAATTTAATTTTTGCTTATTTTTTTGGTTTGTTTTTTTTCTCTTCGGCTCACGTGGCGTATGAGCGTTGAGTAAACAAACCGAGTGGGTTTTTTGTTCTTGTTGTTGTTGTTTCTGGTAGATCCAATTAATTTTTGATGCAAGAAAGTGTTTACTCTGATTCCTGGAATTTGCTATTACGCAGCAGTAGTTTTACTGAAAGTAGGTTTGATTTTTTCATAAATTAAAATAATAAAATGACAAGCCAGGAAATAAAAAAAAAAAAATATATTTATACTGTAATTATAAATGCAATCCAAAAGACTAGCATAATAAAGTTTTGTAAATAATTTAATAACCCTGATTTTGTTAGCAAAAAGCAAAAAGTTTCGACTTGCAACGTGTAATGGGCACTTATGTTGCATTGTTTTCTATGCGGCACTCATGAGTGGCAATAATGGATTCAAATAATAAAGATAAGACTAATAATTAACGAGCTGCATTTCCTAGCGCATTTATTATAATTAACAAAAATTGAAAGGGCTCAATTGTGAAATGGTGCTTATAAAAACCAAATGACGCTCATTAGGAAAAAAGACAACAAAAAACTGAAGGGAAAAAGCACATGGGAAAAGTGAGCTGCGTCAAATTACGCTACGTTGTGGGTAATGTGTGGCTGGGTATGTGTGTGTGTGTGTGTGTGTGTGTGTGTGGGTGTGTGTGCACACACACACTGCGCTTTATATAATAGACATTATCCACGCTAATTCAGTTAAGTCTTAATTATAAACTACTTAAGCGCGCCTCGCTGCGAGCATGGCAAATTTTCTAAGTCCGCAGACTTTGCTCAAGATGGAGTTGGGGAAGATGACAAACTGGAGGAGCGGAGTCTGTGGTGGAATTGGTGGTCCAAAGTCTGGGCACGTGTGACATTTGCTGGCTTGGGTCGTTCGCAGTCTCAGTTACAGTTTTTAGCACAACTCCCACTTCTCCGGCTGTGCATAATTATCAAAGTTATTTGTGCGAGTAGTTTTCATAGCTCCGATTACGTCGCACAGCAGGCAGAAGCTGGAATGGGAGATGGTTTGTTGCCCGCGGCCAACAGACAACAATCCAAGGAATGTGGGTGTGGAGTAATATAGAGAGAGCTCTGAGCAAAACTGAGGGTAGTTGGGGTGGGGTTGCGTTGGTGGCTACCCCTTTGGTCCGAAGGGCAACCGAGCAGCGAACTTTGATTGAAATATACAATTTTAATGAGGCAACACAGCTGAAGCAACTCGGCTGCAAACAATACACAACAATTTTTCCTTATTGTGCGAGAAATGACGACGACTAAACAAACAACCGCCACAGAAATCAAAGTAAAGTAGTAAAATAAAAAAATAGGAATGGAAACAACGCACAGAAGCAGCTTAAATCATTTAAGTGTGGGTTGCCTGTGGGGGGGTGGTGAATAAATGCGTAAAGAGTGGTGGCAGGTGGGTTGGTGGTGGCAAGTTTGGAAGCACAACACAACACAACAAATACATTCACTAGTCTAGACAACTTATGAGGCATTTTAAATGCATGCCGGAGGACAAGTAATACAAAAACAGACAAAAGATAAACAAATCGTTTAAACTTTTGTATAAATTGCCACAAACAAAAACTTTCTTTGTGATTGCTCAAAAGTATGAGCTGGCAATTAAAAGTGTCTGATTAGATTGCTAATGAAATAAAGGGCTGGTTGGAGGATGTAAAATAGTAATAGAAGCAAAAGAAATAAACAATATCGATAAGTATCGATTAAATGACAGAGTTGCAGCAAAGAGGAAGAAACTTGGACTGCAAATTATAAATAGGATGCTCATAGGATAAATTAGCAACTATAACAAAAAATAAAAGTTGGTAGAAGTAATAAATTTAATCGATTGATTCCAGATTCAATTTAAATAGTTATTACTTTAAAAAAAGCGGAAAGTGCTTGAATAAACAGAGTTCCCCTTTGTTTACTCAATATTATTGCAATCACACAGCCATAAACCAGTTTATCTAGTTATGTTAAGCAAACACTCAACACTTTTGCTGTTAAAAGGAGTGTTAGGATCAGTTATCATTCATCAAAAAGCGAATAAAACCCACCCAAAAAAGTACACATGAATATTCCAATAACAACCCACCAAATAAGTACTCATAACAAGAGGAGAAAATATAATAGGAAGCCTGGCAGACAAACAAAGTAAAGAGGTAAAAAAGGTTTACACAGCTGCCGCGTATTGCTAACGTTATTAAACACAATTTTCCCAAACAAGCAGATAGATAAATCGACAATTTTCCTCAACGCGTGGAAGTCTGTGGAAATTTGAGACGAACGAGCAAACGGCAAACGGCAAACACCAAAGAGCCAAAGACCGATTCTAGTTGATGGCAAATGTTGGCGATTAAAATCTTGAATGTCAACCAGAAAATTGTCAAACGAAACGTTGATGATGACGATGATGATGATGATGATGGCGATGATGATGATGGCGATGATGATGGTGGTTGGGATGATGGCACAAAGGCAAAAGATAGCAAACAAATAAAAACGCATCAAGAGGCGAACGGCGAATGAAATATGAATCTGAATCTGAATCTGAAACAGAGCAGGCGACGATGACAAACAAACTGCGGTGACAAACGACGATGACGACGACGACGACGACGATGATGACAAAATCAAAGACGCTGCCGACCTGCAACCTGCAATTAAGCGAGAGGACGAAACCAGTCGGAGGATGTGCCCGGCCAGGGATATGCATCGCTTACAGGGGTGCGCTCTCTATGAAATTCGAGGCAATATCCGAACGAATAAAAAAACCAACAAACATAAAAAAGAGGAGCACGTTTTAGGGGCGAACTTCTCAGGCAAGGATATGCAAAGCGAATGTCCTAGCTACGCCTCAACATATGTGAGCCGTGATCCTGAGGCGACACTACAATACGTGTACAAATAATTCGCACGAGTAAATCAACAAACAAGCAAAGAAAACAAGAACAAGAACAAGAACAAGGACAAGAAAAATGAAAGGATATAAAAAAAGAAAAAGGGAGCAGAAATAGGGTAAAAGCTGTACGCCGAAATCCTTTGGCTGCTGCTGCTGCTCCTGCTTACATCCTGTGCAGCAGGGCTGAACAATTTTACGGTTTCAATTATCAAAGACCGAAACGACAGGACACAAACGGTGACAAAGCAAAAAGGTAGCTGATGTCCTTTCTTGTTGTTGTTGTTGTTGTTGTTCCGATAGCTGTACCAAAATAAAGGCGATTAGCATTTCTAAGCCTTAGATTACCTGAAGTAGTTTATATAACCCCGAATGAACCAAGTCTAGGGCCTACTCTCGATAACAAGATTGCCTCAGAAACAAAAAACGAAGAAAAATTCTGTTTGTTTGCTTTTGTCCTGCTCCCCCCGCAGGCAACATATTCCCTATTCCCTATCCTGTATTTATGTGTAAGGCAACCCTAACAAGCCTTATTCTCCACCCCTCCCCTCTTCCACGGATGATTTCATCAAACGCCTGACTGCATCGCTGAGATCCCCATCCAAGCATATCTGGTTAATTTATGCCCTTAAATTCAATATTGCTTTCCATTATTGCATTTCTCATACGCTATTTTTATTAACCGCAAATTCCCAGGCAATTGAGTCTCGAGTTGCCAAAAATAAAAGCCACGAATGAGCAGTTATCCCTTAGAAGAGCAACTACTTAAGATTGTTCCATAAATCTATCAGAAGAGCGAATGGGAGTTCATAAATTTGATCAGCATTCATATTTATTGGATTGGAAGCCAACTGAAGTTAAGAGTTTTCTCAGAATTCAAAAATGTGGCTGCAATTTTTGTGAGTGCTTGAAAATATTTACTTCCTTAAAATATATAAAAAAAAAATGAATTTGGTAAAAATAATAATTTGAATTCCAACTGAAATAAAAATTAAGTACTATAAAATTATTAATAATAATATTTAAGTTAGTTGAATTAAATTCATGATTTATCAATTCTTATAAGTCAAAAATTCTATTTTTATTCAGTAATAGTTTTTGGATCTCGCTGAATTCACACATTTTGAAGTACTATAATATAATTGTGTGATGGATAACTAATGCCTTCCGCCAATTACCTGTGCATAATACTCACCTTGCCAAATACCCAACTTAAGGCCAAGTTAAGGCCTCAATAAGCTCAACATTTCTGGCCTTTCTCAGGTCTTCTGTTGACCATATATCTTTGGGTAAATTTCGCTCGTTCATGTTTGTCTGTCCGCTAAGCTGCAACGTCCTAATTTACACTTGACTCCGCCCTAAAAGTTGCAGCACAACATATCCGCTGATCCACCGATACACACACACCACACACACTACACACACACACACACACACACACACACACAGAGCGACTGGTGGTTTTATTCGGTTGAAAAAATTAACGCAGACACAAATTATATCTGGCGCTGATTAATCACTTAACAAGGCTTGTACGCGAGTATTTCGCAGATATTAACTGCACACACACACACACACACACACACACACACACCTACACAGGTGAGGAGTGTGGTGGGGGGGAGAGGCGTGTGCGGCATAATAAAAATAAAAGCCACGTCAACTTCATGCAAAGGTGCGCAGTCGTAAATTTAACTGGACGCGTAAATCCTGCTCGCAAATGTTTCAAGTTCGCGCCGACATCTCAAAAAGTGTTCTGTTCGGTTGCTCTCTCCTCAGTCGATCCCATTGCTGTCCAATTGTATTTATTTAGGGTCTGTCTCCGTTTCTGTCTGCAGCTTAACTTGGCTTTAACCAGCCACAGTCTGAGTCCGAGTCGGAGTCGGAGTCGGAGTCCGCACTAAAATTTAAATTCATACACGATCGTTGGCCCCAAAAAGACTAATGAGCACAATTATGCATTATTGCAGCTCGTTGCATCGAAAATGAACTTTAACAAGCCTCAACACACACACACACACACACACACACACACACACACATACACCATACACACTTGATGTGCGCCGTCCTCAAAGCCAAGGAGTGTGCACTGAGACAGGCAACCGAGACGTCAACTGGAACTGGATGTGGAAGTACCCCTACTGGAGGAGGAGGAGGAGGAGCAGGAGGAGGGTGGTGCGAAGTGTCTGCTGTTTGAGTTGGGTAAGTCCAACAAACTAGTTTCTTAGCAGTCTTTTTCTCTTCATTGTTGTTGTTGTATTTCTTGCCAAAAGGTTGTTAATACTGTCATCTGAACTTTGCATTTGTGCAGTGGATTTCAAGGTTTTCAAGATGATAATTGGAAATGATTTCCATTGAGCCCCACTTATGAGTTACGGTCAAGTCATTCGCGGCTCAAAAGTTAAACTCAATTAACTGAATAATCAGCATTAAATATTTGTAAAATTGAATCAGAGTAAATCAAAATTTCTTAACTTATGTTTCTCCCTTGCCAATTTGTGTTCTTTTAGGCAAGAGTTAATTGACCAAAATACGAAAAACCACAACTTGCAAAAATACGAGTAAAAAAAATTGATGTTGGCGACAATCGAATGCACATTCGGAGCCAACGAATTTCTTTTATTTTTGGTTGGACTCGAGGTCTCATACCAATGTAGATGGTATTTGAGATTATCTATGCCTCAGCCAAGGGGTTTGGGCCACGGCAGATGCCTCGAAGCTGGCCAAATGCGGAACTTTGGCATGTAAATGTATGGGATTTAGGGGGGGGGGGGGGGTGGTTGGGAGGCGGATAGATGGGCATGGGAACCTATGCGGGGCATGTTTGCCAAAAGTGTAGCAGTCAAAACAGTGGCAGATGTGGTGCGGGGCAGGGCGGGGGTTGGTGGCAGCTGCGTCTGGTTTGACAAATAAGGTTGTGGAAACTCACTTTTTTTGTTGCTTTTTCTTTTTTTTTTTGGGTTGCTTTGCGTCCTGCACATAAAATTCAAATCAATGACAAGAGGACGATGACGATGACGATGACGATGAGAATGTGTCTAAGAAGGAATACTCTGTGGCAACAACTACGCGGCCAACATTTGCGTTTCATTGCCAAAAATGCCAATTTGGCAGCAAAGAAGAAGAAGAAGCCAAGAAGAACAAGTAGCAACTGGAGTTTTGCTCCTCTTGACTTTTTATGGCCTTTATTGTGGATATTGTCTCAAGATGTCTGCGGTGGATAATCTTGTTATCGCCGTCGCTGCATTTAATTGAGAGACCGAAACCAGGAAACCAGGAAACTAACCACACAACAAAAGGAGATTTTCGACTGACTCGAAAATTAATTGGTAAATCAAAGTATTTGAATTTTAATGTGTTTTGCTTGGTCAGCGATTTGAGGATTTTATTTCGCTTGCCTTGTTAATTGCTGGTGAAGTTGGGCGGGGCAAGCTGGGCGTGGCACTCATTTCCATTCAATTGCACTTGAGTTCAGAGTTTCAATTGCTTCTTTTCTTGTGCGTTTTCAATTTTATATAGATTTTTTTTATTTATTTTTGGGAACACGCAGCTGTCGTTGACATTTTGGCCAAAGCAAGGAACGGTTTCGTCTCCCAATTCGAAGCATATCCAAATGTTATTCAATACTTTTTCCTTTGCATTCATCGAGTGCTTTCATTGTAGGCACCAGCGCCATTTTCTAATTTGCCTTTCGACTATAGTCGCTATGCAAACTCTACTAGAGAGAAACAGAGAGACAGAGAGAGAGATAGAGAGAGTGAGAGAGGGAGTGGTACAAAATTGTCGCATAATATTACAAAAGACAAAAGGTTCGAATGGCTCTCGATTTCTGTGCGCACTTTTTAATAGAAATCTTTGCCCGTATTTTCGTTTGACAACATTTCGGGGCATTTGCTATGTTTTCTGCCTGCTCCTCTTTTCCTTTGCATTTCCTTTTATATTTGGGCATTTCAATTGCCCTGGGCCTCTCTCCTCCCTCCTTGCTCCGTCCCTCCCCAAGTCCATTGTGTGAATGCTCTTTGATTTCCATGGTGCTTGCCGCATATGCAGATTGAATTACACCACTTGCTGATGTTGCCTCCATTTTAGCCATAAACATTTCGATTTCGATTCCATCATCCATCGACGAAGCTGCTTTGTCCTCGTCTCTGTTCTCTAATTGTCCTCATAATTTCTAGTTGCTGCCCAGCTGGAGGCAAGCTCCTTATAGGCCTACAACTTGTGCTTTAATAGGGGTAGTTCCTCTGTCTCAGTTTATAGGTACAATGACGGTCTCACTTTTGACTGGCTGAGAGCTTTTCAAACCGAGAAAATATAGATAAGGATCGTGGCTGTAGGAGGTAGCTCTTAGGCTAAAGGACAACCCTCCACAAATATACAATTTAAAGTCTTTTGTGATTGGCTTTTGAGTTTTGACTATTTTACTTTTACAAATTGAATTTTAGTCTGACTTATAAATTTCATATAATTTTATATTTGGACGATCTCTTCCTGATAGCCTTAGATATAGCTTCAACTCAAGTTTCTTAAAAATAAATCGAAGAAAAAAAATACCAAAATCTTATCGCTCGTTCATCTTCACAACTTTTGGCAACACACTTCATTCCTTTTTTTATTTTTATTAATTTCAAGTGAATTTCTTTAATTGTGGCGGCATTCTTTGCAGCCTAAGGAAACGTACTTTTGGCCAAGTTGAGGTTTTTTTTTCTGTTGCTATTGGTTAAAAGGTCTACGCCATGTTTAAGCAATGCCTTTAAGAGGCTACAACTGTCATGTCGTTAGCCCATTCCAGCTGGCCAACATCTCGTTTAAGCGGAGCGCACCGAAAAAAGAAGAAATCATAATATTAAAAGAATCTGCAAATGACGCGAAAATGTTTCAACACTCTTCGACAAGCTGGCAACCAGCAACCAGCAACCAGCAACAAGCAACCAGCAACCAGCAACCAGCAACCAGCAGCTAAAAAGCCAGCAAAGGAATACAAAAAATGTAATAATAATAAAAAAGAAAATTATTGCACTTCACATTCGCAGTCATCGGACAGTGCCATCTTTAGCTGCAGGCCTTCCACGTTCACGTCCACATCCACATCCACATCCAAGTCCACATCCACGTCCACGTCCAGGTCCTCATCATCATCGTGGTTCTCGTTCTCGTTCTCGTCCTCGTCTTCGTCTCAAATGCAGGCGGCTTCAAAGATCGCGTTATGAAAATGCAATGTGCGCATTGCGCAAGAGCCACAGACGAAAGGCCCATGAGCTCATATTAGGGAGGGGCAGTTGCAGTTGCAGGGGCAGTGGCAGAGGCAGGGGCAGGGGCAGAGCAGAGGATAAAGATGGAGAGACGAACAGTCGAATGGCGATTGGCGAATGGCGCTGCTCATTCTAACTAGAAGGTGATATAAGTGGTTCGATTGTTGCCGCCGCCATCGCACAGTGCAACAAATGTGCCGGAATCGATGATGTGATCAAAATATTACAGTAAATCTTTGGCTGTTGGGTACTAAAAGAATGTTTTCTAAAAAGCCTTAAGTAGAATGAAAATAAGTTTTAATTTAAAAATATCACTTAAGCCTAGAAATGCTAATCTAGAAATACAACTGTTATTTCCAAATTAATGATTTTTTTTTAAGTAAATGTATTTGGTATCATTTAGCCCCACTGTGCGCATTGGCTCGAAGCGGTAACCGGGCTTGAAGTCGGAACCGGAGTCAGCGGCGCGTTAGCGCTAATAAGCAATTGCCAAATTACATTCGCGTGAGTAATCTCGCTCCCCGATGCAAGTCGCCAAGTCGCCCCTTCGTCCACAGCTGGACTTGCCCCTTCGCTTGCCCCTTGAGCAGACAGTGGATGTGTTGTTGCAGTCGGTTGCATCGATGGCTTTTGGTGGGCGGAGCTTTTGAGTGCACCGCAAGCGCAGATACTTAAGTGATGCCCACGTTGCATGTTGGCCGTTGCACTGAGGGGCATGCCACGCAGTCAGTCAGTCAGTCACTCACTCAGTCAGCCGGTCACTCATTCATGCTGTCATTAATCCCTGCAAGAAGACGGCAAATGCAATGTGTGCGCCTCTAAGCCTGTAATTTAATTTGTTCTCTTCTCTTCTTTTTTTAGGTTTTTTGGGTTTTTCGGTTTTTCTTCTCTCTGGTGTTGCTGCCCCAAGTTGTAGTAGTCAGTTAGTTAGCGCTGCGATCGCCATTTCTCCTTCTGCTGCTTTCATTCCTCGATGTCCCTCTTTGTTCTTTTCGGCTGGTGAATGTCTTCCCTTTAACACATTTTGGCATGCAATTTGCTGAAATTAAGTTCAATTGCAATTTGCTGCTGCTGCTCGTGTTGCTGTTGTTGCTGTTGTTGCTGTTGCCTCAGTGGGTTATCATTGACACATCTCTCAGTCTGCATTGTTGCATGTGGGCACAACACATGGATATGCGCATTAGAGTGGCACCTTGTGGTTGCAGGCCATTTATAATTCGATTGGTTGCCTCCTTCTCTCTCTCTCTCATTCTTCCTCTCTCTCTCTCTCTCTCTGTCTGTCTCTCTTTGTGTCAGGATGATAATAGTGGGCCCCAGGGGTAGTATAACTGTTAACGGCAACTGTAATTTGAATACGTCCATAAGAGCCAATTTATACTGGTGCTATTGCACTTAATAAACATATTAAAAGTGCGCAAAATGAAAATTGCTAATGGGAAAAACCTGTGAAAAGCCATTAGGCTAACTATTAATTAGCTCATGGCACTAACTAATTGTTAACTTAAACTTTAATGGGAAATAAAATATGGTTTAAGCTTTGTTTAATTAAATGAATATTCGAGATTGGTAAAAGCCTTATGGAATGGATCCAAACTGTGCTTTATTGAAACTCAGTCCATTTTTAAGAGCATTATGTTTTTGGTCATGTTTTAACCTCTCGATTATTTGATAAAGAGTAATTTGTAATAAGCGAGTTTCACTTGAAATTGTTGTGCATTTTATCCTCAAAAAGTGTTTTTCGAGAATTTAAAAATTCATGTTAAAATTCTATCACATCAAATAAAAATTGGGCTGATTTCCAAAAACCTCTTATTTTATTTAACAACTTGAACTCTAGAAAAATCCTCCATCCATATTTTGATTCACTCGAAATTCTTTTCAATATTATGTACTAAAAATGGCATGTAATATTAGATTAAATCATTCCACAATCAGAACTTAGATTCACGGATTAACATTCTTTTCAATGCTGCCACTTTGTAGCATATGATCCTGAGTAAGTTTTGCCTAGGCTATTTATAGCCGATCTCAGTATCCCACTTTAAGCACCTTGGTAATTTAAACTGGCAAAATGGAACTCGATTAAACTCGACTCCAGTTGATCTATTGCTCTCGAATGTCATTTGAGTGTGGATATTTGCAGCCAGCACTCAGTCAGTTGTCCAGCAGCAGCGGCGGCAGCAACGGAGGCAGCAACGGAGGCAGCAACGGAGGTAGCAGCAGCAGCAGCAGCTGAGGCCCCATCATTAACTCGAGCAGTCAGTCAGTCAATCAGTCAGTCTGTCATACTCTGATTCGTACTCATACTTTGAGTCGTCCCTGGCCAGTTTGCCGCCATGAGTGATGGCCATGGAAATGGCTGCCGCTGCCGCTGCCACTGCTGCTGCTGCTGCTGCTGCTGCTGCTGTTGCAACTGCTGCGCATGCGCGTCAAGACCCAGCGACCATTCAACGCTTTTAGCAGACACATCGCTGAGCAGACACAGACTCAGAACCAGAGCCAGAGCCAGAACCAGAGCCAGAGCTGAGCTGAGGGCTCCTTGAAACTGCACTGCGAGAGACGTCAGCGGCGTCGTTTTGGTGCAAAACCTGCAATTACCATCGCCAGCTTTGATAGCTGTGCCTGTCTCCTTGCCCCGTGCCCCGTGCCCCATGCAGCTGAAGAGCCCTGTTTAGGTTTTTAGGCATTTAGTCTTTGTTTCGACAGCCAGAGTTGCAAGCTAAGTTGCAAGCCAAGTTGCCAGCCAAGTTGCAAGCCAAGTTGCAAGCCACGTCGCAGTCTGCAGCTGAATGCCAAACCTTGGCAGTCTGGTAGCGCTGAAGTTGATATGTTGTTGAGTACTTTTAATTTGCATGCTGTTAATGGTGTTGCCTCATATTAGGCAAGGAGAAAGAGAGCCGAGCAGAGCAGAGTCGAGGCCAGAAGCCAGCCACAGAAGGCAATCATTGTTGTTGTTGTTGTAGTTGTTGTTGTCGTCATCAGGATGCTAATGCCATTGAACTGCTGCTGCACGTCTTGGTTTTGGTCTTGGTCTTAGCCTTGGTCTTGGTTTTGGTCTGTGTCTGGGTCTGGGTCTGGGTCTGGGTCTTGGTGTTGCCTTTGGGGGGCACAACTGGCATATTAATGGCAAGGATTGAAATCAAATGGCTGTTCGCCTGTGGAATGCTGCACAGACTCCAAAATAGACGTAATGGATCGAAATTGTTTTGCAATTGGCCTTTGTAATAAGAATAAGCCCTTATCGCTTATGACGTAAATGGTATAAGTACGTCAGTCAGGCACTGTTTCCCAAACCCAAAGTTGAAGTTGAAGCAATATGGCAGACATATGAATAAAACTAAATTTAAAAATTATTAATCTTAGCTTTAGTTAAATAAGCCGACAAGAATTGTACTCAGTGGAAGTCAAGGGAGGAATATGCAAACCATTGTGAGAACTCTAATGAAGTTGGCAAGCAAGCTGGGAACTTAAATTATAGTATAAAATAAATATCTGTTTACAATTCTGGTCTTGACAGTTAATTAGAAACATTGTTTTATAAGCAATTCTCCCGAACTGGGAATTAAAACTAAACCAGCAAGAATACTCTAGTCGAAGGGTTGAGGTTTGCTGAGAGTACTTTGTAGAAGCTGAAAATTCGATTTGTGTTTCTTTGCGATATTTATGAATTTTGTTTGATTGACCAAAAATAAGACAGGGTATATTTTATATCAGTTAGGCTATGTTCTTACAATTGTGTTTTTTATTACAACATTCGCGAAACTGCGATAGTTATCAATAAAATTAGCTAAATTTCAAGAACTTATATTTACAATTTGAAGTCCTTTTTAAATTAATTATTTCAGCAGGGAGGGACTAAAGAATATAATCCATATTTATAGTTTGAAATTTAAAATTCATTTAAATATATTTTTACCTTATAAACTGAAGTAAGTTTCATTCTTTTGTCTGCTTTCTGATTTCAGTTAAAAGATTGTCTGAGCAATTTCGAGAGAAACAATTTCTAATATTTCTCATCACTTGTCGATTGTCGATAGTCGAATGTTGTGTTTCGTATGTTGCAGCAACTAATTGAATATACCAATACCTGGCTCTGGGCTTACCAAATGTAAAACGCAAGTAATTGTTAGAAGCAGACAGAGTAACAGACAGACAGACGGACAAATAGACAGACAGACAGAAGGCAAAAGTGAATCATGTAGGTCTAAAATAAGTCTCTTGTAGACTGGTTGCTATTCATTGTAAGTAAATGTGAATATGGTTTGCCAACAAGTAACTCAAATAGACTTCAGAGACAGGAGACTTGTTGTTGTTTCTGATGCTGCAACTGATGTTGTTGTTGTTGTTGTTGCCTACCTGCCGCCTGTTTGTCTTTAGCTGTAACAGCTACCGCACAATTTCCCAAATGACAAACATGCCAAAATGGTTACGAGCCATAGACAATGGCAACAAAGGCAGGCTAAAGAGCAGCCGGAGAAGTAACAGCAGCAGCAAGAAGAGAGATAAGAGTGAGAGAGAGAGAGAGAGAGAGAGAGGAGAGGAGAGGAAAAGGAGCAGCAGCAGGCGGCAAGCGGCAGCACATTAATCACAATGCTCCAAAACAGCTTGACAGCCTGCAACATGGAACCTCTTCTCCCTGGGTGTCTCGAGACGGAGTTTTCTTTAGCTGCCACTGTGTGTGTGTGTGTGTGTGTGTGTGTGTGTGTGTGTGTGTGTGTGTGTGTGTGTGTGTGTGTGGCATCCTTTGGCATAATTCTTATTCAATCGCTAAGGACAATGCCATGTTGTAGTTTCAATTTGCGGTGGGCATGAGATTTGTGCCAAGACAATTGCCAAACAGGAAGCCAAATGACTGCCGACTCTGACTCCGAATCCGGTGTGCCATCAATTTAAAAAATGAAAAATTTTCCTTTTTGCTTCTGCCGGCGTCCGGAAAATGGAAAATTAAATTAACCTTTGGGAGCTCTGCTGCCTGCCCCTTCTACTGCTGCTGCTGCTTGCAAACAATGTTTTTGTGTCTGGTGCCGATAGCATCTACTGCCGAAATATGTTAATTTTCAATTTAGTAGTTTGGCCCCCGACTCGACAAATATATGTATATATATATATATATAGTATGTATCTTGGCTGTTATTTTTTTAATTCGTTTCTTGTCTTATATTTTGGGCTCGCCTTATTAGGGGCACTGGAGCGCAACGGGAATGGGTAACGAACAAATTATCACATCTGCTTAATCTGCTGCATATCATTTTCCTACTCCTACTCCTAGCCACGCCCCCTCCCACTTCTTTAATAAGGAGGAAGTGTTTTCATGTTAGTCGCTGAGCTCATAAACAATTTGTTGACCACATTTCAAAGTTGAGGAAATAATTAAGACATTATAAATTATTTGAGAGCTGGCGAGTGTTGATTGTTAACTTGGCTGTCTTTTCCGACGTTTTTCCGAGTTTCCACTAACCCACAAGGGTGCTCTACTTCTTCTCGCTCCTAATGAGCATAACAAAATAATTTTAGTTTTCCATTTGATATGTATCTCTAAGTTTGTTTTCAACAACTACACATTCGAGTTGACTAATGTCTTTTCTAATGTTCAGCATTTAATTTAGCATTTTAGAAGCCGAAACAAATGAAACGAGATATGAATAAAGATTCTACTTCAGATAGAGAGATACTTAAAATATTCACAGCACTTCAATAACTCAAATAGAGACTTCTAATTATATAAAATTAGATTTATGCAAAATCTACTTTAATCCATTATCACATTCATTGCTAACTTTTGCCAACACTTTTCCAAAACGAGTAAGAAAGCTGTTCAGTTCCGAAAGTGCATTTCTTACAAGCCCGAACTGACCCGAACTGGCTGGCTACAAACACGTGAATATACATACATATATACATACAGACATACATACGTACACGAAACAGTTGTTATCGGGGCTCTGCAGAATGCACACAAATATATTGACTCTAGCGTCGATTATCATGGCATCTCTTTCTCACACATGCGCTCACCTATTTATGAATACAGAAAATGCAGCAATCAGATCAATATGAAAATATATTTGCGACTACAACTTTGGTTTTTATTATCCGATATTCATGAAATTTTGGCAATTTATCAAAAATATGTATATGCACCTATAAAATTAGAAGCCTCTGCCTCTGCCTCTTAAATTGTGGAATATATTGCTATCGGAAATCGAAATGTATCGATAATTGAGAAACTGAGGCAGTTATCTATAAAATAAAGCAAACTTGATCTGCGCTTGGTACACGAGAACTTATATTACAAATTTGAAGTCGCTGGCTCCTATAGTCTCTGAAATCCGCGTGTTCATACAGACGGACAGACGGCCGGTCAGACGGACATGGTTATATCGACTCGGCTGTTGATTCTGATCAGGAATATATGTATTTTATGCTTCCTTCTGCCTATTACATACATTTCTACATAACCATTAAGCCCCTTTCACCCATTTTTAGTGGGTTAGGGGTGCAAGAAGAAAAGTTGGGTTACTCCCATGCACAAATAAACCTGTACTGACATCTGTCATTAGCAACCATGTGGAGCAATATTTGCCAAAAACTAACTTTTTGCTGGATAGCAAAAAACAAATGCAACAAAACGCAAACAGGAGCAATCTGCATGAAACGCTTTTGCATTTTCAGTTTTTGTAGTTGTGCAAAAGTTCATAAAATTTTGTAAATTACATTTTCCATTAAATTGGACATGGAAACACTCCACAGACCTTGGGTTCCCATTGGAGGAGGGAGGTGGCATCAACATGATGCATGTGATTTAAATTGATTTAGTTGCGTTTCAGTTGGAAGCTTAGCGAGTTAAATGCACAATATAAATCAAGTTTAACATTTGGCTGGCAATTAAATCAAAAAGTTTTTAAATCAAAAGTGCTAAGAAGAAGCCAGGCGGAGGGGGGCGTGGCAAGCTGACAGTTAGTCGAATCAGTCGAATGAAGAGTGTTCGCTTTTAGCTGATCAAAATCAGTGCTGCAAAAAAGAACGATGCTTAAATCAATTTCTCAATCAATGTCATCGCTGACATTGAGCGTTTGCAACAGGAGGGGCGGTGGGAACTGATGGGCGGTGGAGGGGGGAGGGGGGGAGCACAATGTTGTCGATTCTTGGAACTGCGCTTAAGCGGGAAATCGTGGCTTACTCTCTGGCCCCGAAATAAAAGTAAAAGGTTCAAATTGTGTCCAAAATGTCAAAAGCAGACGCGCTCAATATGATCGCCAGTTGGTCCCTAAACAACAACAGCAACAACAACAACAACAGTGCCAGTGCCTGCCACACGGTGCCTGCCACACAGTGCCTGCCACTCAGTACCCAGTACGCTCTGCCTGTGCCGCAATATCCGAAAGCTGTCCGCAACAGAAGCCCTGGAAATTTGATCGCATGCAGATAGCGACTCACTGCCCTGCCAACCTGTCTGTCTGTCTGTCTGTCTGTCTGTCTGTCTGTCCGTCTGTTGCATGCAACTGTTTTGTCTTTTTGGCGTGCGATAACTAAAGTCAATGACTGGAGCTGCCTCTGCCAGTGCCCCCAAACTCGGCTGCATGAAAAGTGAACTTGAGTTGCAGTTGCGCGTTGCATTGTTTTGTTGCCGCTTACAGGAGCCATCGACATCATGGCCAGAGCCGTTGCCAACATTGTTGTTGTTTTTGTTGTTGTGGCAGTGCCTGAACCTCATCCTGATCCTCATCAGCATCATCATCGCCGCATACAATCGTCGATAATCTCACGCTTGGCATCGCCAATATCGCCACAGACAGCAGCAGCAACTGCAGCAGCAGCAGCAGCAGCAGCCACAGCAGCAACAAGCATTGCTGCATCTTTGAGAGTCAGGAAGACGTTGCAAGATTCGCTTTAGTTTAGTTTAGTTTTGTGGCCAGTTCGTTAAATTACATGAATGTATAACCATTTTAATTTTTGTTGGCTGCTGCTGGGTTTGCTGCCTTCTTCTTGGATGTATTTTCTGTCCGTCTGTCTGCCTCGCTGTCTGTCTATCTGTCTGTCTGTCTGTTTGTCGCACTGCCGATGCCTTTTGAATGATGACCTTACAAATCACGTTTCGCAATGAGTACGCTTTGCAGCCAGATCATCAAGATGCCTGGGTGTCGATAGAAGCTCAGCTCCAACCCAGCTCTCCATGCGAATCTGCAGCTCTCAGTTTGCAGTGCTGTCTTCCAGGAATCACTAAAAAACCAAAGATGCTGTATAAGATCTAAGTGTGAGCTATGCTAAACTAATACTTAGTAAAAGTAAATATATTTTATACAACAAAAGCGACAAATATAACAAACTGCAAATCTTCTTTAAGCTTCTCCAATGAGCACCCTCCTCATCCCGTATTGATATTCTCGAGCAGCTGTTTAATTTCATCCTTTTCCGCTGCCTCCACATAATTCTGTCCAGTGGGCGTGGTGCCCACTTTATTGGCTCCTTGCTGCAGCAGATACTCGACGCATGTTGTATGCCCCTCCCAGATGGCAGCCAGCAAAGGTGTTATCCCATACTTATCCAGCTTGTTGACATCGGCTCCGATCTGCACCAGATACTTGAGCATCTTCAGCTGCCCAAAGTCGGCGGCATAATGCAAAGGAGTTCGTTTCCCAATCAAATCGTTAACGTTGCGATCCGAGTTGTCAAAAGCAGTTTGCACAGCGTCCACTTCCCCATTTTTAATGGTCCAAGCGATGTTTTCGTTATTTTCACACATATTTTTATCTGATTTCAATTTGAGATTGTTGCAAACTGAGATGTGGCAGCAGAGTTCAAATGTGGCAGTTAAAGCAGATGTATGTGGAAACTCGATTATTTTCTAAATACAATGATTCTGTGCAATCCATAACTATATTTATATATACATATATATTGTACTGTAAAGTTAGAGTCCGCAACTATTTTTTGAGCACACCTTTCAATTGGTTTTATTTGCTTCCCATTCGCGCTTCGTTAATCGATGCCATCCAATATGAAATAGTATGTCCTTTATAAGTACTGTTAGCTAATGTTGCCCTTGGGCAACAACCTCTGCTCGTAAACACCCAATTCCACACCCATCCAGGAAGGCAACCTTTGCACACGTAACTCTCACGCCTCCTTTGCCTGACTGCGCATCATTTTTGATTAGCCAAGCATACCATCTATATATATAGATATATATATATATATAATAGCAGATATCTGGAAGAGGGGGCGACTGCATTTGTGGGCTGTCAGTTAATTTCAATTTTGAACACGATACGCCCCAAAAAGGATAACTCGTGTGACAAAAAACAATTAAATGGCAGCGCGACACGGAACGCGGGCAACTGTCAACCCAAAAGCGCGATATTCAGCAGCCCGAAAAGCAGACCTTATTGTAATTCACACACAGATACACACACACACACACACACATACACATTTTCCTAAACATTCGTATCATCCATGGATAAGGAGAGAGGAAAAGCGAAAGAGAGAGAGGGAAATAGAAAGCGTGAAATGGAAATGAAAAATCACGGTCTACAAATGTGTTTCACACACACACACATATATATAGAGGTTGTGGTGGTGCAGAGGGGGCGGGGCATAGGTGGTGCATGTTAGACGACGTGCAAGCGCCGAGGCATGCACAATTGGGCGTTGTAATTGAATTAGTCACACCCACAGATTGCACACATGAATGACTTGCCGAAGACAAAAAGAGAGCAGCAACAACAAATGCGGCAACAACAAATCGACAAAAGATAAAATAAGTGAATAGAAAAGCAAAAATAGCGAATTATTTATTAAACTAGGTTACCAGGCAACAAGCAAGCCAAAAGAGACAGAGACAGAGACAGCGACAGAGCAGAGTGAGGGAGACAGGTGGAGAGAGCAAGTCACTTGTGTGTCTGTCTCGGGAAATGGAAGTTGGCCGTTTGGCGTTGGGTGGCCCGAGTTTCTGTGAGTGGCCAAAACAGCCGCTTTGGGCTTTTCCAGCAGCAGCAACAAGCTGCACACTTTGCATAGAGAATAGCATTTAAAATAATATATTCTTTAAAATGCTCACTTAAATTAAAAGAAAATCCTAGAATTTATTGCCTGGCGGAAGTACTTTAAAAATAATTACTTTTTCTTCATGACTTTTGCACACTTAAGTGCCACAGAAATTTATTTTAAAAACAACATTTTTCATAATTTTGTAACACATATTTTTAAATGCTTAAAATATATAGTATGCTGAAATAAATACTTTGCTGGCCAACTTTTTTTGAGTGAGTCGTTATCAATTAAGCCAGCTTTAAAATCCTACCCCTCCCTGGAAACGGGAAAAGAATAATTGGAACGTTTTTTTGTTTAAATTAATAATGATTCACTTCAAAATAATTGAACTGGTGAACGAAAGTTCAGCCAATAAAAAATAGTTTAATCAATTTTAAAACATAAACGATCTTAAGCAGACAAGCTCAAAAAAGGAGTTTATTTGCATGACTGACTTATGTCTTGCAAAAAATCCATACTTTCTCCTTAAAAACACTTAAGAAAATATGAAAGATCTTAAACAGAATAGCCAGGTAGAAATATCTTTATGACAATTATTTATTTTTAATCCTCATTTTCCATTACATGAAACTGCTTAAGAACATTTTATGAAAAAAAAAAAAAAATATTGTCGTTTTTAAGTTGAAATTGAAAATGGGAACACGGTTTATATAATTTGAATATGCAATCTAAGAAAGCAAACTTAGTTTTCTTTTGTAGTGCTCTCGCTTACTCTTGCTAAAAAGCAAGCTTAGTTTTCTTTTGTAGTGCACTCGCTGACTCTTACTTTCTCTTTCCCCCACACACCACACCTCAAACATACCCCATCCACACCTCCACTCACACCCACACTCCGCGTCTCGAGTGGGGGCCAAGCCGCTTTTCAAGTATTTGCTCACGTGTGCAAACACTGCAAGGCCAATTTGCATAATAATCGTGACGCTGAGCGCTGAGCGTTGAGTGCAGCCCTGTTTTGAGTCACCTGACCTTGTGCCAGGGACCCGAGATCCAACTACTA
Organism: Drosophila mimica; assembly: GCA_037043585.1. NCBI lineage: Eukaryota > Metazoa > Arthropoda > Insecta > Diptera > Drosophilidae > Drosophila > Drosophila mimica. The sequence continues at coordinate 1,095,119 of JBAMBE010000361.1, read as the reverse complement.
TGCAACTGGGCACACTGAGTGCACTGTTGTGAGTGTGTGTGTGTGTGCGTGAGTGTGGTGTGAGTGCAACGAGTGGTCGAGTGGTGTGTGGTGAGTGGTGAGTGTGCTCAAAGTTGGCCCGTTTGCTTCGGCAACACTTTCTCGAGCACTTTTTTCGGCGGCGCCTAAAAGTATGCTTTGAAATTTGAAATTTCAGCTGCCGCCGCTTGTAATTAAACATGTACACCCCAGCAGCTACAGCAGCTACAGCAGCTACAGCAGCGGCCACTACATTAGGGTTATTTATCGTCGAGTGCTTCGTCACAATGATAAAATGCATTTTGACCTCCGCTATGGGGGAGTGGGTTGGCAACACTCAACGTGCCGCCGCACTCTGTAATAAAATCCAAGAATTTGTTGCCACAAAAATGTTATTTCCTAAATAAACACACACACTCTGTCAGGTAAAATTGTAGAGTGTCTGTGCAACTAGAAAATGAGAGGTGGGGCAGATAGCTGAGCTCGTCCTTGCACGGCTCACTCATCTAGCCGGAGTCACTCATGCGGTTTTTACTGGTAATTAAATTAAATTTATTTAAGCTGAGTTACGCTTACACAGTGGCCAACAGGCAGGATGTGGACGAGGGAGCGGGTGGAGTGGTAGGGAAGGGGAGTGGAGGACGGCTGTGTGCTGTGCCTGTCTTGGCTTGGGTTACGTTGGTTTTCGGCAACAATGTTGCGGTCTGGCAACCACAGGACTTTTCAATGGGACTCCAGCTCAACTCAGCTTGGCTCAACTCATCTCAGGTGCTATGTTCCCTCCCACCTCCTGAATGTGACGTGGTGGGATACTTTTTGTATTGCACTTAAAGTGACAGTTTTGTTGCTTTAAGTTGTGTAATCGGACCTGATAAAAGCTTTGCCATCAAGTGCGACAGAGCGCAACCCAAAGCCTGACCTGACCCAACCGAGAGAAGCTCTGCAAAAATAACCGAAATTCTTTGTTTTATGATATAAGCATAATGCGCTCGCCTCCATCTGAAAAATGCTTGAGGCAATAACACACACACATCTACACTTCTGTGTGTGTGTTGCCAGCTTGTTGTGTTCTTTTAGTTTGTGTATTTTTTAGTTAGAAGCTCAGTTTACGAGCTGAAATGCTGGGCTGCTTGTCTGGCTGGCACTTGTTGGACAGCCAGTCGGTAGCCAGGAGTAGCCTTGGGCTGGACAAGTTGAGCAGAGTGAAGAGGCCATCATCAATTGTTGAGCACTGGAAATTTAACACTAGCTGGCAGCAATTCGGCTACAAACTGCTTAGGGTTGTAAACTCTTTAAGCACAACACGAAAAATAGTTGGAAAATGCATTTTCCTACAAAACCTGACTTTTAATGTTGCTCTTAAATTTTTATGTGCGAAATATTGATGGAAAATAATTAAAAATTATGAAAAAATTGCAATAACTATTGAAATTAAAGTTAATTACAAGTTCATGGAAGTGCAAAAGTTAAATAAATGTGTGGATTTATTAACTATGCATATTTAAAGAAATTACTACACATTTATTAGCAATTACATTCCACAAAAATTACACAGTTTACCCCACAAATTTAGTAATAATATATTTGAAAAAATTTCTCACTCAACAAATTTGAAGCCGTCTCAAATTGGCTAAGTTCAAAAGTCAATCAGTCGCGCTTGGCCACTCAAGGAAATGGCCAATTGACTAGGAAATCGCGAGCTTGTTTTGTTTTGTGTTTTGTGTTTTTGTTTTTTTCATTTTGTAATAAATATTGTAGTTGTTGTTGTTGCAAGTTATTATTTGCAGGTTATGCGCTTTTATTGCACAATTTTCGCTGATGCCATTTTTGGCCGCAGTTGTGTTTGGCTGCCAACTTTATTTATAGGTCATTTACAACGCCGCAACTGCAATTGCCACAACTGGAGGAAAGGCCGAAAGGAAACCGCCACCAAATAATAAAAATAAATAGAAACAGAAACAGAAACACAACTGAACTGACTGCCAGCTTTCAAAAGCCAAGTAGGCAGCTCTCCCTATCTCTCTCTCTCTCTTTGTATGTGTGTGTGTGTGTGTGTGTGTGTACAAGTAAATATATTATTTTATTTCTCACAATTCCCCCCCTCCCGCAAAAGCAGCGGCAAAAAACTATTTTGTATTTGTTCAATTGCTGCAAATGCTTTCAAAGTATTTACAAACGTTTTCAATTTTGTCTGCGATGCCAGAGACACGAATTGCAATAATAACAACAACAATCACAACAACAACAATAACAACGACATCAACAACAACAAAATAGCTGCAAACAAGCCAAAGAATACACAAATAATTTATGCATAACGAATTTGCTATGCACTTCCTAAAATTGTATATCTATTTGAAATGTTTTATTGGAGTTATTTAAAAGTCGTTCCGATTAACATTTGTATTTTTATTGGTAACGAAAAGTATTCCATATATTTGATTTTATGGCCTGAATTGAAAATAAGTTGTGCAAATTTATGTAACAAGCAGAAGGAAGCATCTCTGATCCCATAAAGCATATATATTCTCGATCTGCCGAGTCGATCTTTCTGACTGTGTCATTGCGTACGTCGGAGACTGTAAGTTCTAGAAAATCTAAGTTCCAGAGACAAATTTTGAGTAAAAATTCTCAAATACCATAAGCAGTTTAAGTTTGTTGAATTTTATCGATACAAATCGATATTCAGTAGTAATAAAAATTACAGCATTTTAAAGGCAGAACATTCAAAATGATATTAAATATCTTGATTATAGATCAACTGCACAAATTCCATCAGCATCGGCTAAAAAAACGTATTTTTATATTTCACATTAATTTCCCTTTATCGATAACTGCACGCGTTTAGCCTATATCGATAAACATCGATCGACTATATCGATAAGTGAAGTAATTGTAAAGATATTGCCTTACAATTGATAAATAACATATATTTATCAACTTGAATTTAAATCAGTTCATTTTCCATCTTTCGTGATGTGGCAAACTGTGTCACATAGCTGAGGCATTTGAGTTTTCCCTGTATGAGGAGGAAAAGTGTTGGCGCTGCCAAAAGCATTTCAATTTCAATTTCTATGCTGAAGCACAGCGCTGCCAACTGAAATCGTGCCGTTAATCGCTTTAAATATGCGACAGGTTGCTGCCAGTTTTCAACCCAGGCCCAGAGCTTGTTGCATTGTTGTTGTTGTTGTTGTTAGTGTTAGTGGCGTTGCCTGGCAGCCTCACACAGTCCTCTGTCCGTCAGTCCATCTGTCCGTCTGGCTGCCTGTGTGCGGCTTCCAGCCGTGCCGGGCAGCCTTTGAGCGAAGGATTTCATAATCCGCTGCATTTGTCTCACTGATTATGCAATTTGGCTCTTTGCTTTTTTCCTTATTTTTCTTTAGTTTTCCTTTTTGTATGTGTGTGTTGCCTGTTTTGTGTTTTGCTGCTGCTGCTGCACACAATTCAGGAAGTCATTTGCTCAACCTATTTAAGCCTTTGAACAAATAAATGTTTATTTAAATTAGGCGCCCAAAATAAATATAAACAAAACAACAAATTCAAACGGAAAACGGTAGCATTTTCTATTCGATTTTTACTTTCAGTTTGTTGCTATTGTTGTCATTGTTGTTGTTGTTGTTGTTGTTTTTGCTGGGCGTGTCCAGTTTTGTGATTCGGCCTTCTCTATTGTTGTTGTTTTATGCAAATATCTGCATTTCAGCCAGTGACTGAGATTTTATTTGTCTAACCCCTGACATTAAAAAATTGCATGAATGATTGAGTGATTAGACGAGGCTTGTGTTGTGAGTCATGTGTGGCATATGAATAAATGTAGCAACAATGAACATTAGAGAATATTTCGGAATGGAGCAATATTAATCAAATTTAAAAAAATGTATTATTATATATAATAAACAACAACAGAGAAGAGACTGTAGTATTTATCTGTATAATAACAGAACTAAAAGTCACCCAAATAAACTAGGTTTATTCAGTAGCGAGCTTTGCCAATATATAATAATAATGATAATTATATAATAAATATAATAGTCGGAAAAATATGCAGTATCTCAGAGAAGTATGTCTTAAACTTGAAGGATCAAGAGTGAGCTCAACAATTCGGTTCTAATAAGTCGCACTGCAATTATAATAAAATAATGTAGCTCAGATAGAAAGAATCTCCCAAAAAAGATACTTTTTTTCTCTTTAACAACATCAAAGAAACTTTCAACAAGCCATCTTCCACTAGAAAGTGCTGCCAAAAAAGAAAAAAGCCAAAAACAAGGAAACAGTTAGCAACATCAAATTAATTGGCACAATTAAATTTGTACACAAAAGACAACAACAACAACAACGCTAAAGCAGAAAAAACAGTTGCTGAAAATTAAATTTTAATCAAACATATTCGTAATTGAATCAACACCGAGCTGAGCACAGCTTTTGACTGCATTTTTGACGGGGTTGCAACAGGCCAAATGGGGGGGCGTACAGACAAATGCCACGCCCCCGCCTCACTGCCCCCGCCCAGCATATGCACTCGAATAATATTTTTTTTGTTTTGTAAATATTTCAAGTTCCTTTGATAATTTTTTGCTTTTGTTGTGTTTGTTTTGTTTTTGTTTTTTGTTTTTGTTTTTATATTCAAACTGGTAAAAATCAATTCGTGCACAAAAATGCCAACATTTTAATTAAATTTTCAAGCAATTCAAGCAAAGTTGCCATAGTTGACAGCGGGGGGCGTGTCAGCATGCCACAGGGCGTTGGCTGTGGTGGGGTGCCCCCCCCCACCCACACACATACACACACACACACACACTCATGGGTGGGTGCACTTTTTGTTGACTGCACACGGCGAAAAGTGTGCAGAAAGTTTTCCCACACAGGTTCCGACTCTCATCTGCCAGCTCACTCTTTTCATTTGCTGTCTCCCTCTGTTCCTCTGCCGCTCTGTCTCTCTGTCTCTATGTCTCTATGACTGTGTGCTGGCCCAGCCATTAATTAACTAGAAATGCCATTTTCCACAATTATACGTTCCCAACTCTACTATATAGAAATGTAAAAACTAATTACATTGCAATTTGCCAACGTAATAGCTCGGGCCGAGTTCTCCTCTCTCTCTATCTCCCTCTCTCTGTCTCCCTCTCTCTCCCTTTCTCTGTCTATGTGGGCGCGCCCATTGATGAGGGGGCGGGGGTGAAGAAGGCTTGCAGAAAACTGCATGCAAAGCAATTTTTAAGCTAGGTTGGCAACAGGGTGTCGGGTGTCGGGTAGCGGGTGGCGGGTGGAGCGGATGGAGTGGGTTGGGGCACTAACAAGCTTCCGCGTGACTTCCTTGGAAATACAAAATCAATGCAGAAAAGCACGAAGGACACATCCAGCAAACTTAAAGTTTGCTCGCGCCAAGCTCTCTCTGTGTGTGTGTGTGTGTGTGTGTGTTGGCTATTGAGGGGCGTAAGGCGTGGCATAATATCATAATTTGCAAGCAAAGCCATTCGCAACGACTGCAGCAGTTGCACAGTGGTGCTAAGTGCAGAAAATAACATGCGAAATATGTTAAAAAAAAGAGAATTGAGTTACATAAATTTGAACTAAAAATAATCATGATTTTTATCAGATTTTTATGAGCGATGACAATATTGATTATTAATTTAAAAATCGTCATCTGATAATTAACAAATAAATTTTAACAACATTTTGTTCCCTACCAACTACCAATTTACATTTTGCTTATAGTTGATTCCTTTAACAAGTCAATTGTCAGATTTCTCCACTTTTGTCACACTGTGCCATTGCACAGTTTACCATTGTGGGACTTTGCATAAAGCGTGCAGCCTACAAACCGAGCCTGGGACTGGGATTGGGATGGGGATTGGGATTGGGCCTGGTACTGGGACTGATTGACTTGGCCGATCGATGGGCGCTATAATTTGAGCTTGCCATGTTGTCCTTAGCGGTTATTCAATCTTGGCTTAATTTGCACCACTTCCAGCAAAGAGGAGGGTCCACATTATGGACGATTGTTGTTATGGTATGGATTACATCATTGTTGTTGTTGTGTTTGTTTCTTGCTCTTGTTCTTCTTTTTGTTGCAGTCAACGCACACTTTGATTGATGTGGGATTTGTGGCACTTGCCCACACAAATGTCGAGGCTTTTCATAATGGTAGCCATAAAGTAATCAGACTGGGAAAAATATATATGCGCCATATGTGAATCGACCTGCTGTTTTTTGGACCTCCCCAGTTTCAGGAAAATGCAATTGCTGTTTTGCTCGTGTCTCTTTATTGTTGTAGTTGTTGCCACTAATTGTTGCTTATCGTACTTAATTATTTAAACTGTGGAAATTATTTAATTAGGCAGTAACTACAGCCTTTAGTTTATTTTATAATTGCATCTATAAATTTGCAATACTTAACATAAGTAATAATTAATAAATAAATAGCAATAATATATTTATATAACAAAAAAAGGACTCCAAGCAATTAACAATCAATTAATGTTTACATTTTCCATTTATTTCGAAATAAACATTTATAAATATTATTATTATTATGAGTAGCAAACGTGACTGTCATAATTTGATAATTGTACTTAGCTTGTAAGCAAATCTTGTATATTTTAAAGCAGAAACTATGTTTAAAAAAATATTAATAAATAATACACAATTAATTTGACTCTTAGTGCACAATAATGGATTTGTCTGGAGGTATCTGAAGCCGGAAGTAAGAAGAAGCGATAAAAGACTTGAGAGGATGAAATGAGTCTACGGAAAGTGTAAGTATATATATTAAAATACATATAAACATCTCAAAGATAATAAGATATAATTTAAAGCTAAGTGCATTTTGAGACTCGCATAAAATGTTTATTAAAGCAGCAAAGCTTTGCCCAAAAACACACATTTTCATGCATTGATTCAACAATTTAGATTCTTGATGCTGAACATGGGACAATGGGAAATAATTTATTGGCTAATTGTGAACGTGGCTTATAGCGCTGATAAAGCTGCATCTGGGTCATAATGAAGCGCAGTTCGTGGCAGCAGCTTGTAGCAAAATTATGACTACAATTTGCGCTCCAGGCAAACCAAATAATTTGTGGCTGCCTCTAATGCACTCACATATTGCAACGCGCAACTCGCAACTCGCAACTGGCAACTCGCAACTGGCAACTTGAACCACCCAAAACCGAACCACTAACAACATGTTGGTTGGCCCCCATGCATCTGGCCAATAATTACGTAGGTCGCCCAACAGGGATGGTTAAAGGGGGAGGGGCAGGGGGCGCAATACTAAATTATGTGCCCAAGTTGTGCGTAAAGTTGCAGTGATGCTAAAACTTTAGCACCGCACTCAAGGACATTCACAGGCGGGCTGCTTAGAAAGGGGTGGGGAACGGGGGCTCCACTGCCAACTGCTGACAAAGTGGCTGCCTACACACACACACACACACACACACACACACACACACACGGGACACATTGACCAGGCACAGCTCCAGAGACGTTCATAAAGTTTATCAGAGGAAGCCGCTCGACGCGTTTCTTGGCCATTTTTGGCCTGAATGCTCTTGGCCATTGTCTGTCCTCGGTGAGACTGCTCCTTTCCTATAGTTTATGGCATATTATTGGCATAAACATGGCGACGTGCACACTGCACAGTGCACAAGGTATGCAAGGTGCACTCCATTCCCCTCACCCTTCCCTCTTCGGGTGATTTATGCCTTGTGTCAGGCAAAGCGTTCAATTAGCGACTTAAATTGTGAGCCCCAATGGCAAGGCCAGGGCAGCTGGCTAGACGGGATCGCATTTTGGGGCTACTGATTTAAGCCGCATGTGACCCAGTTTTTAGCCCTTGACAAATTATATAAATTGCAGCAAGGTTGCAAGGAAGCGGCTAATGATGAGCCGCATGCGCATAACTCATGCGTGGCGCACAAAATGCCGAAACATTTTCCACAATTTGTGGCTCATTGGGCTCAATAACAATACTTCATCTTCAATAAAAAAAAATAAAAAATAAAAGAAACGAAACGACGCTTCAGATACATCTTTAACTATAGCTATATAACTACGGGAGCGCTGGCAATCGTTCAGTTCCAGCCTCGAATCCCGAGTCCCGAGTCCCGAGTCCCCAGCCCATAATTGATGATACCGAATGCCACTAAATTATCAATTGACCATAAATTTGCTCATTACGTTCAGTTTTGCGGTTCGGTTCGGTTCGATTTGGTTTGGCTTGGCTTGGTTCGGTTTGGCTGACTTTACTTTTTCATTCAAGTTTTGTGTCTGCCACCAAAACGTTAAACGTTTAACGTTTTTAGCCCGGCCAACGAGAGTTGGCTCATCATCATCATCATTTGCCATTGCGGCTGGCGTTTTAAATAACTTTTTTATAAGGCTCCGACGATCTTGCCAACTTATTGGCATTTGCTAGTTGCTCTGTCTTAAATATTTTTTCTTCTTTTTCTTTTCTTTTCTTTTCTTTTATTTATTTTTATTTTTTTTATTTTTGTATGTTTTTTTTTTCTTGTGCACGTTTTCGTTGCTTTGCTTTCTTCTTCTTCTACTTTTTTTGGCCTAGCAAATTGTTGTTTACAGCTGTCGAGTGTTGGTATTTCATGGCTCTGTTCCCTGCCCCCCGCTCCCCGCTATAATTGCTGTTTATGCTCTGGGAGCGTTTTAAATGTGAACTGTGCCTGTTGCCAGTTTGGCTAACTCGAGCTGCAGCTTTAAATGGCTAACAAATTCCCAGCTAAATATGGTCAGTATTAAGACTGATCGCTTTACGATTCCAAATGTGATGTGCCAGGCTTAAGCCAACTATTAGCTGAATCAGCCTTGTTTTTTATTATTATTATCTTTGTCATGGCAAATTTATAATCTAAGCTCTACTCGAATAGTTAAATATTATTAATAAGCACGAATTCACATTGTGAACACATTAAATATGGATATATGGATGAAAGAACTCCGATCCCATTAAGTTGAACCCATCTAGTTATGTCTGTATGAAAAACAAGGGATCTCAGTGACTGTAAAAGTTACTGACTTCTAATTTGGAAAATTATTTGTCAGCATATCAAGTTTATTTAAATAATATCGATTTATGATGTACATTTATGATTTATTGAGCAAATGCATTTCAAGAGGATTGTAGTCAAAAACTTAGTTGCAGATATATAGATACACATAGATGCTATATTTAACACTTGGATTCTCAATTGCAGAACTGTTTCAATACAGAACAATTTCCAATTTTCCTCAGAATTAACATAAGTGTAATGAATACTTTACCGTCTCTCGCTATTAATACCTGAACTTTAAATGTCTCAATTTCTGATTCCTTAACAAGAAAATTCTTTTAAAATCTGTTTTATATTCCAATATAACATTGTTTATTTTATCTACTTCTTTCATAGTACTTTCTTTACTATATCATATGCAATAGAAATAAACTGTAAAGAAACTGTTAGTTGGACTAAAACTTATCTGGTCGTATCTTAAATTTTTAAATTTTGAAGTACTTTTGTGGCACTCAATTCCCCTTGACCTTTTGCAAACTAAACAGTGTTTGGTTGCAAGTGGAAACTGTTTGACATTTATGCCTTGCCACTGGGTTACGTGCCTGTAGCTTGCTCTCCCCCTCTCTCTCTTGAGTTGCGTCTGTGGCTTTGACTTTGGCATCCACATCCACAGCCACATCCGCATCCTGGACGCGAATAGCACACGTTCCATGGGTCTGCATGATTAACATATCACGTAGACGTTACACAAGCTGCACACAACAAATAAACTGCTGCTCAGCTCAGCTCAGCTTTGCTCAACTGCATCAGCTGCCAGTCACCACTGGACACCCATTCCTCTCCCCCCCCTTCCCCCTTCACCACTCATCCTTTTAAAATGACGTACAACTTGAATGGCAGCAACAGCGAATCAGTGAGAAACCTTTGGACCCGGTTGAGGGAGTTTTGTTGGGGTCTAGGTGCTTGTAATATTTAACACCAGTTGAATTTTAATGCGATTTGCAGCTGTATGACTGACTGACTGACAGACTGGCAGACTGACAGACTGACAGACTGCTGAGCTGACTGACTGAGTAAAGGACAGACTGTCTGTGCGCCTAATGGCCAACTAATATGCGCAAAATGACTTGCAGGCAAGTCGCGAACTGCCAAATGCGAACATTCCTCCTTTCTGGCCCAGGCCAACAGATCGTGCCAACTGGCGTACACTCAAAAAAATAAAAATAACTAGAATAGAGTTAGTCAGCTAACATAGAGAATTGCAGCCATTTTATTTTAATTTTAATTGTTTTCATGAATTAAATATGTTAAACACAATGATAAATTTAATTCAAAATAAATGTGAACAATTTTCAGACAAAGAAGTTTTCCTTAATTTCAGGATGCGACAAGAAAATTTGTAAAGAATTTCACAAGTTTTTTGGTCAGAAAAATTGAGCAGAATTGAAAAGCCAGTTTAACTTAAAAGACTATTCGGATGTCGTTTGTTCCACAGATAGTCATTTGTCTCCCAATTCGAATAAAGTATTGAAATTGAAAGACTTTCAAAATGGAATAATTAAAAATTGTTCATAATTCGGCGATATCCTTGCGAATGCTGGGGATTCTCATGTAGAACTATTTAATCAACAGATCTTAAGAAAAAAATAACATTCTGATTTTGACTGTCATCCTGTCGCTATGAGTTGAATTATGAACAAATGCTAGGGTTCCTAGATGACCTCATATTCCTTATATGCAGTTTAATGGAAGTGTTCCTTGCCAAAACCCATTTCGTAAGCAAAAAGTGACAAGCAAAAGTTAGTTTCGATAATTAAGTAAATATTTAAATATAATAAACACGGGATTTTTGTCGCAGTGTACGATTAGACTGGCACATTGCAACACCTTGTGTGAGTTGTGGGAGTTTTGGCGCTGCCCGAGGAGTCAAGGAGTCAGAAGCGATCTCTGTGGTTGCTGTGCTGCGGCTGCCCTCCCCCAGCTCACGATCTTCGAGTGGAGGTGTCAATAACTTTCAAATGCCTGCCCAGGATCTCTGCCACAGCGAGGTTGAAACATGCGGCATTATCATATATATATATATGTTTATGTATATATATCTATATATTTATATGTATACATGCAATCGCCTCATGCATGCGGTGTCCCTTGGCCCCCATTCGGCAGCGTTGAGCGACTCCTTTGCCAAATTTATGCATTTTTGAAGTTTTAATAATGTAGCTCGTTAGCCACGGTTTGTTAAACTTTGTTTTCATTTTCACTTCACTTAACTTCAATGCAAGGCAGCTCCGGCTCCGGCTCCAGCTCCGACAACAGCTCAAGCTCCATCTCCATCTCCAACTCCAACTCCAGCTCCAGCTGAGTCGCTCCACATCTATGAAAACTCGTCACGTGTTGCTGCCAGCTTCCATTCGCCCTGCCGCACTCCTCCCCTGACACTCGTTCTCCTTCCTGCCCCACACTCCACACTCCACTCAGCGCTGGCTGCAGTTTTCAGTTTCAATATGCGCGTCGTGCATTTGCTTGGGGTCATTGTTGCTGTGGATGCTGTTATTGCTGTTGTTGTTGTTGTTGTTGTCGCTGTTATTGTCAGCTATTTGTTGCCTTCTGGCCATATTGCAGTTGGCCATGTCTCCTTGTGGCGCTTAGTGCCCTCGACAGTCCAGTCCCACACCAACCACACCATCCCTTCTCCCCCAATCGTTTGATAAACGTACAAAAGTGAAAACACATTTTGCATTCGTTGCGTTTGCGTTGTTGTTGCTGCCACTTGGCTACTTTGCATAGCCACCTCCCCCTCGAAGAGGTGGTGGGGGAGGGGGGGGGGCTGTAGGGGATACCACATAGGATAAACATTGGCTATTGTGAATGCGGCTAAGCTGGAATTGTCATGATATGATCGGCATCATTAGTAATCGGATTGTTCAGACACGGCTCAGTTGTCTGAAACATACATTTTATAAATGGGGATACTTTTGTGTTTTGTCAGCTTAGCATTATGATTTACTATAAGCTTAAAGTAATCTTTCGATTTCTATATAAATTTGTATAAAGCAAAGTTTGTCTATTGTCATGAAAATAATTAATAAAGAATAATCTGAACATTTTTGAAGGAGTAACTGGTTATTGATCTAAATGCCAAATTTAATGCTGAAATCACTGCTAGAATTCTCTACTCTTTCTCACTCTCTCTTTCTCCCTCTCTCTGTCTCTTTCTCTATCTATCTTATTCTCATTAATATTTAGGACTCTTCTGCATTTGATAATTATAATTTCCTAAACAGCATCTCTTTGTGTAAACCCAGAAATGCATTTGTTTTCTTGTTCAACAGCTTCTTCACTTATCGTTAGCTGTTTTCTTCCTTACAATTTAAGCCAGAAACAACAACTAAACATATTTTCTACTTTATTCGTTGTTGTGTCAGTTAATTTATTGAGAGTCTCAGTTTCGCTTTCGCCTTGCCATTTGCTGCCACTGCCTGTGGCAAATCAACTTTCCTGGCACTCCATTATGTTTTTGAATGGGGGTCTGATGAAGTAATACAATTAAATGTCGTATTACTCAAGATGGGGGAAAAGGAAAACATTAAGCGGCAAATCGCAAATGTCCAAAGCACATGTCTGGGCCATTAGGCAAAATGGCCAAGTCGTGAGTTGGTGTTAACTACAAACGAGTTGAATTCGTTTTCATTTGCTGGCCAACGTAACAAATAGCGTTCAATTTTATTGCATAAATTGAAAAAATAAACAATTCACATTTTTTCCTGCACAAAAAATGATAAATAATTTAGGAAAAATACTTTTGCAAATTATAAGAATTTTTTATTACATATTTTATTAGGATTTCGCACCTCTGTTAATAACTGTTACGATCTCTTGGAAAATGTTGAAAAGTGTTAATAAACTTTCATTCCATTCATCATTCATCAGCTTCATCATTAGCTGAAAATTTGTGGTCTCTTCGTGTAATGAATGGAAATCATTTGAAAGTTTGTCCTGCCCAGCTCAACTAATAAGACATATTGTCTAGCTAGGCGGTAAGTGGACCCAGAAGGTAAGTCCTCGTTACACTTTGGTTCGCCTTCGCCTTCGGTTTGGGTTTGGGTTTGTGTTTTTGGGTTCGGGTTGGGGTTCGGGTTCGGGGTAAGATTGCGTTTGAGTTCGAGGCACGTGTAATTCGAGTCAACCTGTTGTTGTTATTCTTATTGTTGTTGTTGTTGTGGCAAATTTGTTCGGTTCCTTGTTCGCTTCCTTGGACTAACCGGAGCACATTACAACTAATACACTGAGACGATGATGTTGTAGCCCAAAAGTTTGCGTTCTTTGAATTTCACAAAGCTCATAATTACCAACAACATGGCTAAAAAAAAAAGAAAAAATATTGCAAAAGGAAGAACAGGAAAAACATACCAGAAAAATGCGAGACAAACTTTTTCAACAAAATTATTTGTGGTAAGGACGACAACAAGTCGAGTGGAGTTTTGGAGTGGGTGGGTGGCGGAATGGGGTGACTGAGATGAATAGCGAGTGGAAAACTTTCACATAAAGAAAAGTTTGCGCAAACCGACTTAAAGAAAATTATAATTACACGCACAGTCAGCCAAAATGGTAGTAGTCCAACTAAGTCCTGGGTCGGGTGGGGGTTGTGGGTGGGCTTGCTGTTTGGGGGCGGGGGAGGGTTATGAGTTGTTATAGCGCTCACAAGAAAATAGTTTAATTGCCGTTAGTTTTGGCAAGTTTTCGATTCGTAATTTGTTTGTGGCGAACAAATGGGCAGACACAAACAAGCGAGGCAAATTATGGAAAAATATGCTAAAAATTGACATGAAGCATGAAACGCTTTTCCAGAATAATTAGACCACCTGTCTACAACAACAGCAACAACAACAACAACCACAACGTAACAAGTTGTGAAAACTCTGCGGAGCAAAGTGAAAAGCAACTCGCACAAACAAACACAGGAAAATTGAATTGCCTGGATTGAATTACGTGACGAGCTTATAGAGGAGAGGAGAGGAGAGGAGAGACTGAGCAGCATTTGGCTTTTTCATAGTTTTCCGGCTAGTTTTGATTTTGCATTTGTATTTTATTCAATCAAAACTTCATAATTGGCTAAGGCAATTAAAATGATTTCGAGAGCACGCGAGTTCCACTCTGGTTTGGCGGTCCTCAAACAGCCTCATCAGATTTACGCGCCATCGAAATTTTCATTAACATTTGTTTACAGTCCATAAATCAAAAAGCCTGCCATAAATCGAGGGCCAGCAACAATTTAATAGAAGCAATCCAGTAACCTTTACAAAAAATACAAAATAATACAAAATTAAAAAAAAAACAAACCAAAAACAACAACAAGAAGAACGAACAAGGGAAAAGCATTTCAATCGCGTTTTTTAATTTTCATTCGTGACTCACCCAGGCTACCCCCAACAATCCCAGAACTACCCCCAACCAACCCCAACCACCTTAGTCTGCTCGAACCCCAATCAAAAGGACCTCCACAGACCTCCCCCCATCCTTTTGGTCAGTTTCATTAATTTAATGGCTAAGGCTGGAAAATAAATAAATAAATAAAAATACAACCATTGTTTTCTATCTAGTTCCAGTTACTAACTGCTTTTCAGATTTGAAAATAAATTCAGCGAATTTTGTGACACTTACTTTTATTTTACACTTTTAAAAAATTGTTTTTGTGGTGATAACTCGACTACAGCATTCTTATTTGTTTTTTTTTTTTTTTTTGATGATATCGTAATCTTTGTCCCGGAAACAAAAATTGTTGTAATCGGAATATTTAATCAATACTTTGAGTAGACATTAAGAAATATGTGTTATTTAATGATAATGGAGCTTTCTGGTTCATTGCATATGTGCAGTTCTGAAGATTTCGCCCAATGTCCAATCTCCAATGGAACCACTCATATTAATTATACAGCGTTCGCTTTAAGTATTCTCATCGTTGTCTTCACACTGAGACTAGGTTAGAGGATCTGATAGATTATCAAATTTATGTGCAGGTCCTTGAAAGAGTTTTCTTGGGCAGAGTTTAATCTAAATATCATCAAAAAGAAGATCCCCATATAGTAAATATATTATTAGTTAGCATGCGCTTAGTGTGGGTTGGAATATCAAGTCGTCTACGTTTTAATTTATGAAAAGTTTTGCTAAAGAGTAATTCCTAGTCGAAAAAAATTATAGAGAAGTTCCCCAATAATCTTCCTACCCAGTTTGGCCTGGTAACTGTAACTCTTAAATTGCGGGAGATACAGACATTTATCGTTTTTTGTAGGCGGGAGTGGGTATGAAGGTGTTACTAGCAATATACCCTTAAAATTTGGTGACTTAAGTTGTCAAATTGCGTGAGATATATGGGCTTATCGATTTACACCAACAGGTGTAGAAAATTGATATGCCAATTCTTGAAGGAGGTTACCAGCAAATTACCATCCAAGTTTGGTTACTCTATCTTTAAATTTTTCGGAGATATACGGAGTTATCGATTTACACTTTCAGGAATATCGGAATTGTCGATTATGGGCGCAGGTGTGGGCGTGGCGGTTCTTAAAGGCGACTACCAGTAATACACCTACCAAATTTGACTTTCCTACCCAAAACCTGCGGAAAATATAACCATTTAAAAATTTTAGGGGCGGGATGCTGGGGGCTTCGGAGGTGGGCATGGCACATGCTGATCTTTGAAGGACATCGCTAATAACCCACCAACCAAAATTGGTGACTGTATCCATTAAATTGTGAGACATACCTTCGGTATCATAGTATAAAAATTAGAAATAAGATGACATCAAATTTTATTAAATATTATTTAATCTGGAATAAATGGATTCAATATAATTTTAAATATACCATTTTTAGAGCTATGTTAACTTTTGATATACATTGCACTGGAATCAAGAGCATCTTATTGTAGATTACATAAAAAATATGTTCTCAAGGTATTCAGATACTATTTCAATCCCTTCTCGGCCTTATCATCATCTCAACACGTTTTAGTGAAGCTTCGAGACCCGTGACGTCAAACCAATTAATGCCCTTGCCATATTCCGCTTCATTATACTTTCCCATCAAATTGCTGTCAAATATAAAAGAATATTTTAAAAGATATCACTAATAAAAACTGATTGCATATATTACCTGTCATGGCAACCTTTGTACCACCAACCGCCCGTAAACAATTCAGCACAATTGCTATCATTCCAGCCATCGCTGTCATTATCTCGTGAGCTGAACTTTGCACCCTTATGATATGTGAAAGAATCGCCAGCATCTCCAGAGTATTTTCCCAATGAGCTCAGTTTGTAAGCTTCATTTTCTCCATCGATTGCAAATCGATCATATTTTGCAAACGCATGTGTTCCGTTGGGGTGCACCATGGTTATGAGTAATTCTTGATCTTCAGCTTTGGTCATGAAATGAAGTTTGTCGAGACCAATGAAGAACTCGCCAGATGGATTGCCAAACCCATTTTTGTAGTCATTCCAGAACCGAAAGAAGTCCACACTTCCATCCTGACGCCTCAGCACAGTTGTCCAACCTCCGCCCTGTGTCTCCTCATCGCAACTAACGTCAATCAGTTGCCGACTATAGCTGGGCACGACGATCTGATGAATACCACTTCGACGATTCACAGCATTTTCACAGCTGCTGGGAAACTTAATTGTCTCATTGAGTTTACCCACAATTTCATTCTGCACTTCGCTCTGCCTGCTCTGTTCAGATATGATTTTGCTCTCCAAAATTGTTACTTTGTTGAATTTCTCATTTAACTGATCAATCATCCATTCCATCTTCTTATTCAATAATTCGCTCTGCCTGTTCTGTTCAGATATGATTTTACTCTCCAAACTATTGAATTTCTCATTCAAATCTTTAAGTTTTCCTATTACATCATTCAGCAACTCGCTTTGACGAATCTTTTCTGTTGTCGATACGTCAAATTCATCTTTAAGTTTATTCAGCAATTCGCTCTGACGATTCTGTTGTATCCTGAGAATGTAGAGATAATAAAAATTTCAAATGATTTCGAAATAAGAGTGTTTTCCAGTACAAACCTAATCTCTTCGAGCTGCAATTGCTCAACTTTGTTGCATATATCCGTGATCCTAAGTCGTACTTCCGTTCTGTTGGCATATTTTTGAACCTTATAAATCTTCTCCTCTTGTCGGACGCACTCTCCTCCACTTTGTTGTACAGCAATAAATAATAAAAACACAGTGCAAATAAACTGAAACATTTTGTTCTGAATATTTAAGTATTTTAAATGAGGACAGATCACACAAGACTGAAGAAACTGAGTTGCTAGCTGTTGAATTTATAGGCAGCTTTCAGCTTTCTTCTATGTATAGTACATACATATATAAATACTATATAATATATAATATTTTAATATTTTTCCAAGAAACACAAATTCTTGGAAACAATAAGGTACCGAAGATTATTTATATTTTTTCTATAATCTGTCTTAAAAACATTTAAATATATATATTCTTTAATGATAATGACTCGCACGCTTTTTTGTCAACTCAACGCGTGTTTCTTATAACGTTCGCGTTTAAGATCAAGCTATTTGTCCATCCCTGAGCATCAACATCGTAATTGTACCACTGTCAAATTTACTTGTATTATCAAATGCTCGGTTCTCAGAATGGGCAAATAGATTTCTTAAGGCTCTAAAGAGTTTTCCCAATATACTTTCCCAAAGTCGAACGACGCACAATGTTTGTCCAGTTTCCGCCCATCGTCCCACTGTAATTAAATTTTTTCAAATTTATGTGTAAGTTCTACAAAGAATTCTTCGTCGGCTTCGTCCTGAAAAGAATGGGTTACACAGTTCTCTTAGGCAGAGTTTGATCGATATATCTAACAAGAAGAAGAACACCAGACAGTATATTTATTCTTGATTCGCATTTACTTCTTCAATTTGAGACGTAGATGATTTATTTATTTATAACAATCTTTGCTAGAGGGTAACTGCTAGTCGAGCACTCTTACACTCTTTACGTTTATTATCAGGTATTTGTTTAAAGAACATCAGTATATACGTCATCAGTATATAGCAAAGCCTGGGATTGTTTTGGCGAGAAGCGATAAGAGCCATTTGTTGTTGGAAGAGATGTCATATTTTTATTTAATCTTCTTCAGTTCGTCAGTCATTCAGTAATATCAGCCAATCAGCCAGTCAGTCATTTAGTTATTCAGTCCGTTAGTCTGGTAGTCATTCAGTCAGTAAGTTAGTCAATCAGTCAGTCAATCTATCTTTTGTTGCATCCACTTGCGCAACTCATGCCCCACACATCTTTCGCATTATGTTTTGAGCACAAGAAACTTGCTAACAACCAATAATTGTCGCTTCAACTAAATAATCCACAAATAGTACAAAAAACAACTGCCGACAAACGAAACGAAAACTAAACAGGAAAGCAACAAGAAAAACAATAACCTGAACTCATTAAAAATGGGTAAAAAGGGGATAATGGAGTTGTGCAAATGAATGTAACAGGCGAAAGGAAGCATCTCCGACACCATAAGGTATATATATTCTTGATCAGGATCAACAGCAGAGGCTTATAATTTATACATAAAATGCATATATATATACATATATATATATATATATATATATATGCACGTTTTTGTAGCCAGTCAGTTCGGGCATTTGAGTGCAAATCATCTTAAAGGGAAATTTGCCAATAAAACTAGAATATATTTGACAACTCGGTTAAGGGTATATCGTAGTCGAGTTAACTCGACTACAGCATCTTACTTATAACTTATTTGTTTGTTGTCAAATTTTGACTTGATATTTATTTTATTTATTTATTTACTTTCAGAATGCTTCGCATTTAAATCAAGGGAATATTCGGATTTTCTATTTCTTGTGTAGGGATTTCATCAAAAATTTAGTTAAAGTCTCTTTTTCATGCAACGGACTTACTTTAAAATTCTATACATTTTCTGGTAGCTAAATTTCAATTTCATTTGCTTTTTATTATTGCCGTCTTCTGGGGTTCGCAGGAGTGGCAACCCCTATTTAGGCATTTGACCATGGTCACTTTATCTGCAAAGTGTTTCATTTATTTAATGCATTCACAATTTTCTAGACACTTTAACTGCGACTTTTGATTTCCATGGCAAAGTTATATTCCTGCGGGGGGTGTGGTGGTAGGGTGGCCAGGGGCTTAGGGTTGTTCCAGCTTTGAACAAAGCCTGGACGTAGCCAGTTTTTTATGGCAGGCCAAGAGAAATAAACAGCATGCGGCCATATAGACAGCTATAGCGTCTAGGGCTAAAATAGAGGGCCAGACGAAAATAAAAACACGCAAATAAAAGGATTTTTCGCGTTTTCCTCTTTGGCCAAGGCTAGACGAGGATAAGGAGAGGAGCAGAAGACACAGTCGGAAATGGAGATGGAGTTGGAGATGGACTTTGCACGGCTGGCTTTTAGCTCGACTCGGCGTTAAGATTGCAGTTTTCCGGCTGCTAACTTTCATTAAAGTTTTGGCCAAATGTGCATGCAAATCTGCTGCTCGGCACAGCTTGGCCTGACTAGACAAATTTGATTGAGAATTATGGCTCGCTTTATGGGCTCAAAGGACTCAGCTGGTGTTGCTAAAAGCAAATACACTGCGAACAAAAATTGTTATCCAAATATATTCTGGAAGCAAGTGCAAATCGAATTATATAGGTAAAGAGAGTCGATATCTGCTCTTGTATATATAGTGTCAGCTTGAAAAAATATATGCATCGAAATTCGTGTTTTACCAAATTGAAATGCAGCCTGGTTAACGATGTCCTCGAGGGAGGCATTTATCAACATTTACCTGAATGCATGAAATTACTCATTATGCAACTGCTTTATGCATGGAAATCAATTCGCACCAGTTGTATAATAAGCAAGTAGAACAGAAAGATATATACATATATATATATATATATATAGAGAGAGAGGGAGGATTATTTCAATTGAAGCTCGGTTAATTTGACGGCCTGCGACTGTCCTGTCCTGGGCCACTGAAATCAATGACAGAAATATGAAATGAAAATATAATTGGTAATTTATTGTGTCTACAGATTGTTGCACGAAACTCGAGCAATCCAAGTAAAACAAGTAAGAAGCAGAGTGTTTGCCTGCTGGACAAGCAGATACCCTGTAACAACCAGTTGATTGGTATATTTTTTTAATTTAACTAATGGATTATTAAAGAATTTACAGCATTTATTTATAGATTACTTTGACCTTTATGCCTCCGTCAGTTGCACAATTTAGTTATACCCTCTTTGAGTATGCTTGGCGGCTACAGGGTATTATAATAAATGCACGTACAATATGTACAATATATATGAATTGTCGATCCGTTTGCCTCATGGTTATGCATTGCAGTTGTGTTGTGTTTACAGCAACCCACCCACCTCCTCGCCGATTACGTGCGTCAGTGGCATGCAACTACGACCAGCACTCGGCAACACACTCCACGCCAACTCGAGTGCCCCAATAAAAATCATAAAAATTGTGCCACAATAAAAAGCACAGCGCACTGCAGCGGGTGAATATATAAAAAACAACTCACACACACACACACACATACATGCACACACACATACATACACACACACATATACACACACACACGAGCCGACCAAATAAATCACACAGCTTTTCAGACATTGGGCCCGCCAAGTCAATGATTTTGCGCCCGCCCCGCCCCGACCCTGCCCCATTCTGCTGCAGCAACAGTCGCGTCTGGCAGATGCAGCAGACAAGGCTGCAGCGGGACTCGTTGTTCCGTCTGCGAAGGAAGGCTGCAAATTATGGGATTGGTTACTGCAAATGACAAACAGATCAGAGACATGCTGCTTGGAAGCGAGGGCGGCGACGGAGGGTTTCTTTCCGCATTGATTTAGATATAAAGAAATCACTTAAGAGTATTGCGAGTAATCAGAAATTGAAAGTCAACAACTTGATGCATATTATCAGAGATGAATAGGAATAATATCGATACTAATTCAAGAAAATATCGATACTAAGCAAAGAAATTTCCGATTTTTGCCAGACAGAATAATATTTTCAGAATAATGAAATGAGTTTGGCAATTTTCTAAAATTTAAGGCGATTTTATTTCTGTTTCAGGGTATAATTATATCAATAGAAATGTACGGGAAGTAGAGCTGGGTAAAAACTTAATTTTGCTATAGCTTTGCCAAAACTAAAATGATTTTCAATAGCAATGCCTTTGGCTTAAGGTCTGGAATAATACCACCTATTCATTTGGAAACACGGTGTTTAGTCGAATTCATTTTTAGTATATTTTCAATCTGATTTTCCAAACTGCACATGTGAAAAGACGGACACTCTGAATATTTCTCTGAAGACGAATTCCGTAAAAAGAAAATAACACTTGGCTTAAAGCCAGTGAAAGACAATAAACAATCTGATAAATCTAATGCATACAGCTGATTTCTTTAAGTGTATCAATGCCTTTCCGGTTTTTATCTAAAATACCAGATATTTTGTATGATGATGTAATTCGTGTTGTGATGCAACCAGTTGCTCATTCAAATTTAGACACTTTTGGCACAAGTTGTGATGTGCTATGAATATTTGGCCAGAAAGTGGGCTTTCAAGAGACTTTTATGCAATGATGATGACCCATCATTAATTATGCGTCCTGCGCTGCCTGCGGGCCACAAACAACAAACAACCAACAACAAAAACAAAAACAAAAACAAATGAGAAACAAAGGCTAACAGGCCAACTTGTTGGCGAACAATGGCAAGTACCTAACTCGACAACGAGGCTGAGTTAAATTTGATTGCTATAAATCAATTGGCGGTACGCAAAGCTGTCAAAGCCAACTGAAAACAGAAAATGGCCAAAACGAGCAACTGGCCAAAAACTTTCCATTTTGTTGCCGCGGCGGCTTTTATTAGATATCGTTCAACATTTGACAATAAATCAGAGCGCAGCACTTCAAAGAGCTCTCAGACAGAACTGAAGTATTTCAGCTATTTGCTTGCCACAAACAACAACGACTTTGTCAACTCTTTGTGGCAGCTAACTAACTGTCAAATGTATCTGTGTGTGTGTGTCTGAGTGTGTATATGTGTGTTTGTTTGCTGGCCAAGTGTTCGTTCATTAACGCCATTAAACCAGTTTTGACATTTTAATTAAGCCGCCAGAATGTTGCAAGCAGCCAGGCAGCTGCTCCCGCGCGCCTGGACAAGGTCAAGATCATAGATCATAGGCGAGGCTTCTTATCGCTGGCAGCGGCAACAACAGCAGCAGCAGCAGCAACAGTTGCAGCAACATCAAGTCTGCTTATCAGCCATATCAGTCCAAGGCATCTCCATCGCAGTTGGCGCATGTCCTGCGTTCAACAAGAGGGGGCAGCAACAGCAGCAGCAGCAGGAGCCGCGCCAGCGTCGGGACAAGACACAAAAATTTGCATTTACCAGACTGTCGCCCACTTAATTACGCAGCAACAGCAGCAGCAACGCAGTCGGCGTCGCGGCAACATGTTGCACATTACACTAACAAGCATGCCACAGCCCAAAGTAGCAGCTAACCTATGTCAGCCGACAAAAATTACAATAATCCAACAATAAAGAAATAAAATTTATTTTTTCTATTCTAAAAAATACTCTCAACAATTTTTCTCATTTCGCTAAATAATATTTGACGGTATATTTTGGGGGGTGTAGCGCAGAAAGTGGTTATCTGAATGACTTACTTTGAAAGACATCACGCGATTCCGGCTTGAATTTCATGTCTCAATTCTTGCTTCAAAAAAAAAACTTGTCAAAACTAAACCAATTTTAAATAATCGACCCCTAGATTAATGCTAAATTTCAAGTTGAAAACGAAATTCGACCCCAAAAAAAAGGCTTGAATATCTAAACTGCACTAAGCCGTAGTTCCTTCAAAACAGAACCGATTTTCAAAAGTCACTCCTTTTTTAAAAAACTGTTTTTTAGCCCTAGATGAAGACGACATTCAATGGTGAAAACGCGAGCATAGTTCAAAATTGACGTTAAAGTTCAATTCCCTATAAAAATACCATGGAGACGGTTCAAATTTTTCCACTCCTTGACAAAACCGTTTTTTAAAATGTATGACTATTTCATCCTGGTCTTAACTCTGGAAAGATTGAGGATATTTTAGGTTTATAAATATTATCTGTAAGCTCTTCAGTTGAACTTGCAGCTTGTGCAGAATTAGATTAGGCATTCAAGTTTTAATATATAAGAAAACAGTTATTTCAGAAGTTTGTTTAACATTATTCTCAGATAATACAATTGACATTTTTGTGTGGTGTACGCAGCGAAACGGATACGTGCAACTAGAAATATTTCGCAACAAATTATTCAACACTTTGCATGCACAGCAAGGCAGCAACAACATCAACATAGAAGACATGCGGCGACCCTCAGCCGCCCCAGACTTGGGCGCGAGAGCAACCAGGCCAGACCAGACCAGGCCAGACCAGGCCAGACCAGTCCAGAACAGAGACCAGAGCGAAGACACAACAAATGCTGCACGAAGAGGGGGGGCAAGGTGAGTGCAACGCAATGCAATCGTCTGTCCGTCTGCCCCGTCCGACTGTCAACATCTTGTCTTTAGTCTTTGGGCTGCTGTTTGTCATTTCCTTTTTGCTGCTGCTGCTGCTGCTGCTTGTTAAATGCTGTTGGAATTTGCCACAGCCGCACAGCGGATGACAGCAGGCCCACAGAGCCAAGTGGTGGCAACTGGCAACTTGCAACTAGCAACTGGAAATTGGCATCGGTTGTGCTGTGCGCACGTAAATCATGCCAATTTAAATGAGTAAAAGCTATGCAGCAATGCCCACCTGCGCGTCGCGTTTTGACACTTGTCATCTGTGGCATGTGGCAGGCGGCATGGGGCATCATGTAATCCCAGACTGCATGACGACAAATCGAAACAGAGACGCACCGGAAATGCAACACATGTCATCAAAAGGGGCAAGGGGCACGTGGCACGGGGCAAGGGGCAGAGTCTGTGCATTAATCAGCCAACGCGCTGATTGAGTAATGTGCCTTATAAGCAACTATCTACCTTCCCCTCTCCCTCTCTCACACTCTGTCTCTGTCTCTCCCGCTGCCTACGCCATAATAGCCAATCGGCTGGCAGAGATGCGTTAACATGTTGCAAGCTGACCATTAAAATGTTATCGCTTATTTATCGCTCAAGATACAAACCAGAGAGTCGACTCCAGCGAGTCCAGCGATTCTAGTCTGTTGGCGGTCCTTTCGCGACTAATCCGCGCACGCATGCGATGCGAGTCTGCTGTGGCAGCCACCAGCCACCAGCCACATTGCGAACATTGTTGATAAAATGTGCAACAAAGTGTTGCAAGCAAACAAAGCATGCAAATATACAAATGAGAAAAGAAAACAAAATCTGGGCTTATTTATTGTCGTTGACAACTTTTGCACAGTGGTGCCAAATTTATTGAAAGGCTCAGTTATGTGAATATATGTATATATATGTATGTATATGTATATATATATATATATGTATATACAATATAGTTCAGAGTGTTTGCTGACATTTTTACTAAATATTAAATTTGTGTTTAGTTGGCTTCAGGTCGAGTGTTTTTGGTGAGTGGTTAACATTTTCTAGGAATACAGTTTAAATTGATCGTCTTTTTGGAATAGATACTGATCCCAAATTTCTTCTTAAACTGGAGACAGGCAAATTATTGAATTTAAGACTTAAACATAAATTTAAACATACATAATAATAATAGATTAATAGAATAATCTTAATCAACGTTTTTATCATATTCGAAAAAGACAAAAGTCTGCTTTTAATGATGATTAAAATTCAAATCATTAAATATGATTCACTCAAGTTATTCATATCCATCGAATCATATTAGTGTTCAAAGAACTTTATTCAATTTTAATTGTAATCGAAAATGAACGACTGAATTATTGTTTACAACTACAAGTTAAAACGCTTTAAGTTAAACAAATCTGATATTCTTAAATGATCTAAAGTTTATTTATTTGATGTTTCTAATTTTTCGATCTCTTAAGTGGATTTTAAGAAGTTCAAAGACTGAGACTCTGAGAGTTATCTGCCTTGGCTGGGTTGGCAAATGGAATTCGTATCCAGAGCGCATCTAATTTATTGATAAAGAGCGAGGCGCATTCCCATTTCTGCTCAATCTCATAACTATTTAAGTAGCTGCTCAGCTCAGCTCAGCTCAGCCCAGAATAGACAGACAGACAGACAGACAGACAGACAGACAGACATTGGCCTGTTGCGGTTAGTGTTAACCAGGCTGCAAAGGGTCTTGGGTTCCTATCTGGTTTCGGTGCAAGTCCAGCTGATTGGTGGGCTGTTGAATGCTAAGTTGACGCTTTGATCTTGTCTAGCGCGTAAATCTGGCGATGCGCTTTGAGATTAAATGCCATTTGTGTGGCAATGTGAATGCCGGCACTCAATCTGACCGCAACCACACCCTGCCCCCTGCCTCCCCACTCGACGAGTTGTGTGTGCACTTGGCAAATTAAGCAGAGTTGTTGCAACCAGCCAGGTAAGCAGCCAGTCAAGTCGGGGCTGCCAGGCTGCGAGGCACCTGTTCATTAAACGGTCCCCTGAAAATTATAGTTGAGCGAGTGCAGTAAACAAATGTAATCGACATCCTGTGGCACAAAGGATGCCGCCGCCGCCGCCGCCGCTGCAGCAGCCAGCAGGTCTGCTGTGCTGCATTCTGTGGCATCTACTCAATCGGGGGCGCCTCAATGCCCAAAATGAACTACATAGCAAGGCCAAAGGCAAAGCAAAGGCAAACAAAACAAACGCAACAGCCACGCAGCAAAAACAAATAATAAACACAACAACGATTTTTGATTTACCATGAAATTTAAATGAGCCCCGGAGAAGAGGGGCAACAACTTGAGACTTCACTTTGCGTTTTATTGTCAAGGCGCGCAAATATTGTCAAAAGACATTCAAGTGGGGAGAAACTGGTCCCTCGCCTCGAAATGAGGCACGGCACGGCACGGCACGGCACGGCACATTTGCATCTGTGCAACGGAAGCGCCACAGATATGAAAAAAAGATGCCGACAATGGGCACAAGACACAAGGCACTGTGGAAAACTTGTCTCTGTCTGCCTCTGATTCTCAGTCTGTGCCTCAGTCTGAATCCCTCTGTCCGTTCCCAAGTTTGCAGTCCTGTTTTTGTTTGCGCCGGCGCTTCAAGTGTCCCTTTTGGCAGGTGCGGCAGTGGCAGGGGCAGGGGCAGGGAAGTTTGCCCACTTCTTTTGGATTTATAAATATTTTTAGTTTACTTAGGACCAGAGCTGAGACCAGCAGACTCGACTCAACTCTCAGTCTCGAGACAACAACGACGACGACACTCGAGCGCAAAAGTGCCAGGCAATCAACAACAAATTATGAGTGCTACAATTTGCTTAGTCCCAGGCTATCCATGAGTTCAAGATGATAGATATAGATATGGCTATAGTAGATATGGTAATGGATCGCCAACTTATCAACACCGAGACACACCACGTACACCCAAGTGATTCAATGCACTTGGGCTTGGTTTTTTGTGGATGTCGGCATTGAACTTTCGCCGGGGATTGCGCCGTAGACAATGACGACACTCTACTGACCCAGTTGGCTAAGCGGCGGGGTCTAAAGAGCAGGTCAAGATAATCATGAGGCGCTGGTCCCATTGCAACAACACTAGTCAACAAAAAATGGACACAGTTCCGCAATTGATATAAATAAAAAAACATTTGTAAACATATTTTTGCTTATATTAAAATAAAATTAAATGCTGCGAAAATGCAAATAAAAAAGTTTGAAAATGCCAAATTTATTCTTATTGATTTTTAGCTAGAAAGTTTAGTTGCCTAGTGTAATTGACTTGAAAGCAAACAATTTATGATGACCTAAGCCAAACACAAAAGCAGCGAGAATCCCCAGAAAAAGGGTGCGGTAATCAAAGGAATTGGCCAAGAATAGATTGAGCCAAACGGATAACGGCCAAGTCAGCGCCAAGACCTAAAAACTGATGACGTTGTTATTGTTGTTGTTGGCCAATGATGATGCTGATGCTGATAATGTACTCGATACTCGATGGGACGATAGAGCACGTCGAGTGCAATCTGTGGAGTGGGGAAAGGAAAGGAGACCCACGCAAAACTTATGTGAAAGTCAAAGTGGGTTGGTGTCAGAGGGAGGGATGGAGGCAAGGGGCAGGGCACCATGACGATGATGACTGGCGCGAGCTGCAATGTTGACCTTTGGAGCGACTCTCGGCAAACATCTTTATGCCAAGTTGAGAGCAATAAATAGCAGCAAAGAATTCAAGTGGAAAAGCATTGCAAATAAATAGGAAATATCTGGTGGATAAATATTATTTGTGGCGATAACTGCCAGCAGATAGGGCAACAGAATAGGCCAGGCCTGGACTAAGATAGACTAGGCTAGGCCCGGTCTAAGACAAAGCTGGGCTTTTTGGCCAACTGGGTCAGCAAGTCAAGGACCCGGTTGGAGAGCGCTTCAGGGAATTGTCTTACCTCATCCACACATATTTCCATTTATAGAACCTCAACTTCAATTCCGACTGCAATTCGAAACTGGAACTGAATTTATGGACAGTAGCAAATAAGTGCATAAATTTAAACTTAGAAGCAGCAGCTGCACAAGGAAAACGCATCAACAGCAAATCAATGCAAGTGGAGAGGATGACTCGTCAATTTCAAAGGTAGTTGACTTATCGACAACTGCAACAACAACAGCAACAACAACAGCAACAACAACAGCAACTGCAACAACAACTTCAACTTGTCCCCCACTCGATGCAGAGTCCTCAGTCATGACTTGTTGTATATACTGAAGTTGGCTTTGGCTCCTCTGCTTTTCCCTGCTCCTTTCATGCTTTCAGCTGACTCACTTATGTAATAACAGAATTGGCATAAACATATGTATTAGAAACAAGCGGCGACAACAACAGCAAATGGGTTGCCGTCCCCCCTTTTTGGCCAACATGATTATTGCCAGCTACAAAATAGCCAAAATAAATGCTTTCTCACTCTGGCCAAATTCAGAGTTTTTGAAGTTGCTGCAAATGTGTCAAATTGCGTGGCTGTTTCACATTTGAATAGAGTTTTCGCCCAGGCATAGTTAATAATTTAAAGCACTTAAATTAATTAGTTAAATACAAAATCTAATTAAACAAAAACTAGTAAAAATTCACTAACTTAAATATCTATATATATATTTGAATTTTAGTTTTTGTTCACTAATTACAAGCAGGGAGAATGAATGGAATCTTCTCCTGGCTGAGAATCCCATTATAAAATTGCCAGCTGTTTTGTGCAGCGAGCCAAAGAACTTTGTGGTTTTGGCCATATCTTTGGCTATCCAATTGCCAAGCTGGTAAGTCCACATTAATTACGTGTAAAGGACGAAAGGACTCCTGGACTCACTAATACGCAATAGTCAAGACTCAAACCCCGGCCACAGAACATGGCTAATCAGCTCAAATGCCGCTCACAAAATGCCCAATCGTCCAGTCCGCTGTCTGCTTGTCAAAACTTGCGCTGCGAGAGAGAGAGATAGAGAGAGAGATAGAGATACAGAGTGTGCGAGAGAGAGAGAGTCGCTACTCGTCACTCGGCTTAAGCACTAAGGTGGAGCAGAATTTGCGCTGCGTAGCGCCACTTAAGTAAACGACGCACAAAGTGCAAGCAGTTCAGCCTCCCTCCCTTTCTCTCTCTCTCTGTCTCTCTCTCACTATGTCTGTCTCTTTCTGTTGTTTGTGTGCTTCTTGGCTGGGCACCGGCTCGGTGCTTGTTAGCTGTCAAACTTGAAAATTTGCAATGACAGCAAACATTGGCAGCGTCGCCGTCAGCAGCGAAATGAACGCGGCGGCGTTGCACAAACTAAAAACTCATTGTCAGGCGCTGTCTGTGCCACAACGAGGCAGAGGCACTGGCAGTGGCAGTGGCAGTGGCACTGGCAGAGGCAACATTGGCAAAGAGGCAGCAGCAATGAGGCAACCCGATCCGCATTGGGGGTGCGTTGCTGCATAATAAACTGCAGCAGCAGCAGCAGCAGCAGAGGCTGAGGCAGGCAACAGCAGCAGTGGCAGGCAGCAGTGGCACAGCGGCGGCAACTGGACAGCAATCGGACGCAGTTGCCGACGCAGGCTGGAAACAATAGGGCGCCAGTTAGCTGCCCGTTGCACGTTGCACGTTGCGGCGGCAACTGCCGCAGCGCAAAGAAACAATAAACACACGAAAATAATGTAATGAGTGGCAGCAATGGGACAAGTGCAACTCAGGCTGCCAGTGCAACGCACAGTGGCACAAAATGCGAAACTTGAAGCAAGTTCAATTTGTCAAGTGAAACAAAACAAGTCGAATTGATGACAATTTAGATACAACTGCTTTTAAAATTATCCAATTTATTTTTTAAAAATTTAAAATATTAAATTTTTTTTAGCTTATTCTGCAAATCAGTAAAAAATATTAGCATTTTTCTTTTTATATGCTTAAAGATAATTTTTATGAAATATAATCCTTGAAATAGAAATTTGCATTTAAATTGCAACAAATCAAAACAAGTTTTTCGGCAATAAAATTAAAGTAAGCAAAGCTAAAGCAATCAAAATGGTCAAAATTGGTTTGCATATATTATATATATTATATAGTATATATATTTTTTTTTATTGTTTATTATTTATGGTTTATTGTTTACTTCAGTTTTGTGACAATGAGCGATTTTGAATATATACAATATATTAAAATATCAGCGCAAAATTTCACTTATTTTTAAGGTTTGACTTCGGAAGTTGATTAATTTTGAATTGTCCGTTAAAAAAAAAATAAAAAACAGTTAAATTTAAGTTACCGATCAAAAACTTGTTCAAGTTGATGGAAAATTGTAATATTACATTTTCAATAACCCATTTAAATTAAGCGGAACCTTATTAAAGTAAATGAAAATATCAAATTATTAAGCAAAGAAACGAAATATAAAATTGTGAGGAAAACTTGAGGGAAACCTTAAAGGTATTCCAGGATTTAGGATAGAGATTCAGATCTCAGATCGTATACAGATATCAAGTGAAAACTGTATACTGTATCTATATATCTCAACAATACAATCCCATTGTCCGCTGACACCAAAAACTCTATGAAATGAAGGGGTAACTGCAACATGGTGAAGAGCATATTAAATTAATTTTAAAACATGCACCGTGAGAAACTTGCCGAGTGGGCGTTGGGTAGACTAAGCATTAAAGGGGGCGTGTCGGGGCAAGGGAACATTGCATCCATAATTGATGCGCAGCGCATTACTAGACAAAAGCCTTGGGGCACAGTAAAATAAAGAGGAGGGGAAAAGGGCTGGGGGTGCAACTCAACGAGTGGCATCCCTTTTTGCAGAGTTGCCTGCTGCTGCAGCTGCTGCAAAAATATGGCAAAAGAAACGGCGCTTTGTGGCAGCAACAATCATTGACGTGGCTGAAACTGGCGCGCAGCATCCGTGCCCCATTGCTGCTGCAGTTGCTGCTTCTTCTTATTAATTAAGAATTATTTTAATTAACGTAATAAATTTGCGGCCTGGCAAAAGAAAAGAGAGAAAGAAAAAAAAAACAACCACAAATAAAATGCGCGTTCGAATGAAGTTTTTTATGCGCTTCGTGGCTTTGGACTTGAAATTTGGTGGAGAGATTGGGACGGGGACGCAGTCTGGGGTTGCATGTGCGTCGTGGGGCAGCGCCGAATATGTGCGAAAATTTATGTTGCATGCGATTTTGGTGACTTGTTTGCAACTTGTTTGCCATGTTCGATTGAAGACTGAGGCTGCAGATTGAAGCTGTGGCTGCAACCAGCAGGCAGCATGCACCATGCAGCATCTACCTGAAGCAAGTGGGTCAGGCAACCAGGCAGCCAGGCAACCACTGGCGAATTTCAATTAAATGCACATAAATTTAAAAATTTGTAATAATTTCGGGACGTGGTTCGTGTGTGGGGACAAAACGTTGCCAGGCACGCAACCAAATGGGCCAAAATGACGCAGCTGTTGCCCGAATTGTGGTTGTTGTTGTTGTTGCCGTGAACGTGACCCCTTCTTCCCAATCACACACACACACACACACACACACAGCTGGGGCACGTAATCGCATCCAGTTAAAAAATCTGTGTGCCTATTAATTAGCCAAGCTTCAACACCTGCTGTGCGCGCTGACCAAAATTAACTTGACAAAGCCCCCGACCCCGACCCTCCACTGCCAATTTTCAATATGCTCCCCAACCAATGGGTTTGGTGGTGCCCCTTATTTGGGCTGTGAATTGGAAAATAATTGTGCGACAGCCATTAAATTACAATGCCCAGTGGACAACAGACGTTAGAGGCAGCCTCAAGTTGGGCGGCAAGTTGCTATTTTTGGGCTAACAGGTGCGAAGCACATTGGCCACGTTCCGGCAATTATGGCATTATAAATAAACAAAGTCCAAATAGTTATTAACTAATAACTGACACGCGCAATGGGAGTGGGGAGTGGAGAGTGGAAAGCTCCTGATGAAGTCCATAAAACATTTATGCGATTGCCACCTGGCGACAGAAAGTGGAGCGGGTTCAAGGTTCAAGGGGTCAAGGTTATCCAACTTGATGAACAACAATCGTAAACAAATCAGTGAACTTTGCTTGAACAGCTCAACTTAATTGCTCCTGATTTAATAATTCGGATAAATGGACAACATTTTGTTGGCTGTTGGCCGTAAATGCCACAGATTGTTTGAATCGCAGATAGACAAAGTTTGTTGTGTGCCCGGCCCCAAAATATTGACATTCATTGACGTATACTATTCTATATATATATATTTGTATAGTCCAGATATTGACGAATTTATTTTTGAAAAGCAATTCCAGTAATTTCAGCAATTACGGAAATACCGATAACAATTAGATATGAATATTTAAGTGGCACTTTCTTGTTTTAGGCAACAATTTGAGTCACGAAGTAAATAATTATGTTTATCTTCAAATTATTTATGAATCTTTAGGTAATAATTTGAGCTAATCCATAGGTGGTTTATTTTTTTTTATAAATTATACGAGGCGGATTTTTATAATCGATAATTAATCGATAAATAATAATAAGGGAGATATGCGATTTTGTGGGCAGCACTGTTTTAAACAAAAAAGTTCCTCTTTAAAATTTGTGACTCAAGCTTTAAATTGTGTCTATCATTTATCAGTAATATCCTTTTTTACACATTTTTTTATCAATCTTCAATTGGGCTTATCAGTATAATTCGCTTAAAATCTAGCTCAGAAAGGTCTATCCTAAAACAAATGACAAACATTAGCAATAATGCATATTCCGAATGGTGTTTTTAGATTTGCCACCAGCAACTAGCGATTTCAGCCGTCAGCTATTCAAACAACACTCACACAACTCATTCGGGTGCACTCACACTCCCCTGTGCAGCTATTTAATGCCATTTAACGTTGACACAGGAGAGGGGACTTGAGCTGTGTGTTAGACGGCATTCGACATAATCGAACTAATCAATTTGCGTGAATAAACTGCACACGGTTTATTATCAGGTGGGTTGTGTTTGCTGTTGTTTGCTGTTGTTGGCTGTTGTGGCACGTGGCGCGTGCCGCGCTCACACCCAAGCGACATAAATCTTTATTTACAAAAGTGTAAACAAAAATTACTCATTCGCGCGGCATTTAGAAAAAAAAAACACAGAGAAACACAGAGAAACGGAAACAAAGCAGAAGTGAAAAGGTGAAAAAAGAGGAAGCGTGAAAAAGGCTCAAAATGCGAAAAATCAACGATTTCAACAGGGGCACAATGCGGGAACAAGGGAATTGCCGAGCTCCAAATGTGTGTATTAGCATGTGTGGGTGGTGGATGGGTGTGGGAGGGTGGGGTTGTGGGTGGAGGGAGGGAGGCAAGTACTAAAAATCCCATAACATCCCCCATGCGCTCGCTAATGGCTCTCCAGTGTGTTTGGCGTTCTCGTTGATGTCGATGAACAGAGAAAGAGAAAGAGAGAGAGAGAGGGAGAGTGGGAGTGGGAAAGAGGGAGAGGCTGTAGGCAGTCCCTGGGCCGGGGCCCCCGTTGAAAAGTCAACGATTGCCGCGTTGCGGAAATTAACGGAAAATCAGCAGAGCAGGCGAAAAGGCAGCTGCCTGTTAACAACAAATGCCGAAGGATGCTTGATTTAATGTACAAAACTTTTTGATGTTTTCCCAGGCAGGCATCGAAATCATGTGCCCCACCTCCCCCCAGCCCCTTCTTTAACAGATAGATAGCTTATCATGAGGCAGACTC
Organism: Drosophila mimica; assembly: GCA_037043585.1. Lineage (NCBI taxonomy): Eukaryota > Metazoa > Arthropoda > Insecta > Diptera > Drosophilidae > Drosophila > Drosophila mimica. Next base: position 1,061,740 of record JBAMBE010000361.1, on the reverse strand, counting down.
TGCGCTTATTTAAAAGTAATTATGGGCAACCCGATGTTGGGCAACCGGCTCCTAAAATGCCTCGTCTCAGTGTCAGTCAGTCAGTCAGGTTGGACCTGAAGACGACCCCTGCCCTTGCCCCACTCCTGTCAACTCATTCAAGCAGAATGCGGCAAATCACGCACCCAACTTTGCAATATATATACATATATACATATATACATGTATATATACAGATATAGATATGTATTGTATGTACGTATTCCGTATAAATGTATACAAATTATGCGTATTTATCAGGAAAATTCAATGAACTGTAAATGGTGTGGAAGTTGTTCATGTGAGCCGAGTGTGCGTGTGTATGTGTGTGTGTGTGTGTGTGTGTGGAGGTGTGTGTAAGCAAAGGTGTTTTGCGCCACGACCCATTGTTGTTGTGTGGTTGTCTGTTACAACATTAAGCCAAGGGGTCGGCCTGAGAATGCGCACAGGTGTGTGTCAAAAGGCATGCGAAATGAGCAGGGTTGCAGGGGTGGTGGGGGGGTGGCAAGTGACAGGCAGTAGCCCAAAACACTAAGGCAGGGGTGCTAAATAATGAACAGAATGGGTGGAGGGGAAGAGGGAGTTTAGCTAGGTGAAACGACTTCTGTAGTTTTTGTTTTTGTTGTTCCTGTTGTGTATTGGGCTCATATTAAAGTTTAGCTGAAATACAAAACATTAATTAAGGTACAAAAGGAACGTGTGTGTGTGTGTGTGGGGGGGGGGGGGGAATGAAAAGGAAATTGTGTGTGAGCTGCTATAGTTGCCATTAAAAGGAAATATGGTCAAACTCTATCAAATAAAATAACTATTAGCAGTTGACAGAAGCCAATGGAGAAGTGCACTTTAAAAAAATGTGCTGAAAATTAAAGAATGTAAAAAATAAATGGGGAAATCAATTAAAGAAAAGCTAGAAAATTAAAAAGGTGACAAAATGTCTAACATTATTTCCATCCAACAGCACAAATCTATCGACCGATTTCTCCTATGGCAGCTGTATGATTTAGTCCATAGTTTAGTCTTTTATTATTTAAAATTAAGCATACAAATAATGCTAGGAGAGATGAAAATGACTTTTCCAACTAGGTGAACTGCTTGATGAAGAATACATTTACTTATCTTATATATCCTTTATTTTACGACAAAATTACCATGCATTCAACAAGCATTTAAAAATTAGAATAAAATCATCTTTATCAACTTTCAACTTTAAAATATTGCAATGAATATTTATCCACACTGTTCAGAATATTTTAATTTATATTTATTGTGGAATTTGTCTGTTGTGGAATTTCTCTAAAATATGTGACACAAATAAATTATGAAATTGTGGAATTGCATTTTAAACTGGCATTTCGAAGAATGTAAAATTTTGAATTGAAAGCACAGCTTCTTTGGATCATTAAAACTTTAGCTAAGCAATTGCATTTTTTGGCTGCTGTTGTTGTTGTTGTTGTTGGGGGCTCAGTTGCCTGCCACTTGGCAGACGAGTGGAAAACTTTTCATTTTAACAACAACAAACGCTGCAACTGAATGCGAACTTTGTGGAGCCCAAACCGGAAGTGTAAAAGTCGGACAAGTGGGTGAGGAACGGGGCCTTGTGCAAGTGTAAAAGAAATAAACGGAGTTGAAATAGCAAAAGTCAACATGAGCTGTGTGTTGTGTCTGTGTGTGTGTGTGTGGGTGTGTGTCCTGGGAACAGGACGTTTGCCTTGTCTTGCTTAGTGCCAGGGACTAACTTATTTTATTTCCAGAGCAGGACGAAGCCAAAGGCAAGGGCAAAGGCTCGCAGGACTAAGTGCAAACACAAAGATGAGATTTCTTCTATCTGCTTCCTCTTCTCGCTCATCTAATACATATCTATGGGCAAAGGGGGGAGGGGCGGGATTGTCGGAGGGGACTCAGAAAAGCGTAACGGCGCTCAAAATGACTGACACGGCTTGCTGGTCACATGGTCAAGAGCGTGCAGCGAGCCGTAGCTATAAAATACACACACACAACAAACACACACACACACACACACACACACACACACACAACAAGCACACACATAGAGAGACAATGCGAAATGAAAATTCCATCGTCCCACCCCCCGCATTGTGGAACATTTTGTATCTGGCTTAGTTGTTTTAAACTTTATTGTTTACGCTTGTGATCAGCAGCGACGCTGACGCTGACGTTGACGCTGGCGCTGACGTCAACGTACACCATTTTGTTGACTGCTGTCTGCTTTTTCTTCTTCTTCTTTTTGCGTTAGCTTCTTCATCTTTAGCTGCTGCTGCTGCTGCTGCTGCTGCTGCTGCTGTTTCTTCTTCTTCTTGTTCAGCTCGCACTTTGGCCCATTGTGTGACTCTAAAACATAAACGGAAGCGATTTATGGCGCAAACACAATGAGCGAGTCAGCCAGCAACAGCAACAACAACAACAACAACAACAACAACAGCAAACACAGCAACAACATGCAACAAACAAAACACAATCACAACAATATGACGCACAACGACAACAACAACAACACACAACGGACACGGATACGGTCAGAGCAACAATTTGTGTAGTGTTGACCAGCATCGTCTCCTCATCTCCTCATCTCCTCATCTCCTCAGCTGCTCATCTGGTCGTCGGCTCGTCCTTCGCGTTGTCCTGGCTGCTTATAAGAGACACAAGCAAACGGATATCAACTCAGATTTGGCCAGCGTTGGGCAAAACTGCGACAGCTCAAGATTTTGACCAAGGAGTATCAATCGAAATGTTTCTTTTGCTTAAAATTAATAATAAATATTTACAGTTATTAAATTTGTATATTAAAAGAAAGTTTCAGTTAGCTTGAGACTATATTTAAAATAAAGTTGAATCTCTGCAGAAGCTAATGATTTTTTCAATTTTAAAGTTTTACACAAATTAAACTTTTATAAGAAAATAATTAAGTCACATATAAATTACATAAATTTAAAATAAATAATTTAAGTCCGATTATGTCATTTATTTCAATTTAAATAAAGTATAATGAAGTCAAATATTCTTACAACAAGCTCTACTACTCGTATTTGAACAGTAATTTCTAACCCACTTTTAGCCATAAAACAGTCAAATGCTCATCACTAGTGATCCAAGTGATTTTTGTTCGCATTGTTCGCTGGCCGCAACTAAAGTGCTTGTCACTGGTCACGGCCCGGAAGTATCTTTATTTTAGCTTTGTTTGCGCTTGCTTCACACACACACACACACACACACACATGCACACTTGGGAGGGAAGGCGAAGTGTTATTATCCTGCTTAGCCATAATACGTTGTTAAAATGTTGAGTCTGTCATTTGTTGGCTCTGTACTAAAAATCACAAGAAATTGAAAAAATTCCACAGGACTCGGCAAATGAATGCCAGAGCATCTATTATCAGTTGGCCAGAAAGGGGTGGGTGGGTGCAAAATTCCAGGCGGTGGCGGATGGGTCTGCAGTCCTGTGGGAATCGTTGACAGGCGCGCGTGGCCATTTTGTATTTGGACTTTATTAACTTTTCAGCAGGAAATGCGAAGCGGCATTTGCCTTTGATTTGCGGCCATTTTGTTCAGGGCACGCTTCCGCTTTGCATACTTGCGATTGCTGTTGTAGTTGTTGTTGTTGTTGTTGCTGTTGTTGCTGCTGTTGTTGCTGCTGTTGTTGCTGCTGTTGTTGCTGCTGTTGCCACCTGAAGTAGCCAAAACAACAATAAACCTTATTTGAGCTTCACTGCGTTTCTTTGGGGGGTCGTCTTAACAATTAGGTTCATTAAATTTCAATTAATTTGATTAATTGAAGCAGAAATATGCGTTTCGTTTGATTTGTTTTGATAGGCCAAGGCAGCTGTTCTATATACCCTCCCGTCCTCTCTCTTTCTAGCTCCCTCTCTTTTTCTAGCCCCTTATCTTCCTTCCTTTTGTATATGCTTCAATTGCAATTAATTACGGCAGCCAAACCACAATTAAAATTAATTTGCCTGTCTAAAAAAAACAGAAAACAAAGCAAAGCGCACGCAGACAAAATATACAAAAAAAAAAACAAGTAAGTCGAGCCAACTCGACTACGATATACCCTTAACCCAGTGAAATATATACTAATTTTATTGGCAAATTTCCCTTTAAGATGATTTGCACTCAAATCTTCAGTTCTGAAAGTGCATTTCTTACAGATTATTTTTACTCGCAAGCCCGAACTGACCCGAACTGGCTGGCTACAAATAAAGCAAACTCGATTATTGGTTGTTAGCAAGTTTCTTATGACTGACTGACTGACTGACTGACTGACTAACTGACTGACTAACTAAATGACTGACTGACTGACTGATTGGCTGAAATTATTGAATGACTGACGAACTGAAGAAGATTAACTGAAATATGACATCTCTTCCAACAACAAATGGCTCTTATCGCTTCTCGCAAAACAATCCCAGGCTTTGCTATAAACTGATGTTCTTTAAACAAATACCTGATAAGAAACGTAATAATTAAATGTAAGAGTGCTCGACTAGCAGTTACCCTCTAGCAAAGATTGTTATAAATAAATAAATCATCTACGTCACAGATGTCCCAGCTCGCGAATTGAATAAGTGAATATTAATCAAGAATAAATATACTGTCTGGTGTTCTTCTTCTTGTTAGGTATATCGGTCAAACTCTGCCTAAGAGAACTGTGTAACCCATTCTTTCGAGGAAACTGGACAAACATTATGCGTCGATCGACTTTGGGAAAGTATATTGGGAAAACTCTTTAGAGCCTTAAGAAATCTATTTGCCCATTCTGAGAACCGAGCATTTGATAATATATGTAAATTTGACATTGGTAGAATGACGATGTTGATACTCAGGGCTGGACAAATATTATGCGTGGTGCCACATGGGGAAGCGACATTGAGCGAATTCTTTAGAACCAGACATTAGCTTGATCTTCAACGGGAACGTGATAAGAAACACGCGTTGAGTTGACAAAAAAGCGTGCGAGTCATTATCATTAAAGAATATATATATTTAAATGTTTTTCAAAAATCCCTAAAATATTATATATTATATATTATATAGAAGCAAGCTGAAAGCTGCCTATAAATTCAACAGGTAGCAACTCAGTTTCTTCAGTCTTGTGTGATCTCTCCTCATTTAAAATACTTAAATATTCAGAAGAAAATGTTTCAGTTTATTTGCACTGTGTTTTTATTATTTATTGCTGTACAACAAAGTGGAGGCGAGTGCGTCCGACAAGAGGAAAAGATTTACAAAGTTCAGAAATATGCCAACAGAACGGAAGTACGTCTTAGGATCACGGATATATGCAACAAAGTTGAGCAATTGCAGCTCGAGGAGATCAGGTTCGTATTGGAAAACGCTTGTATTTCCAAAACATTTGAAATTTTTCTTATCCCCACATTCACAGGATACAACAGAATCGTCAGAGCGAATTGCTGAATGATATGATGGGAAAACTTAAAGAAACGACAACAGAATTTAATAATGTAATGGGAAAACTTAAAGATTTGAATGATAAATTCAATGAAGTAAGTTTGGAGAACAATATCGAGCAGAAAAGGCAGAGCGAATTACTGAATGAGAAGATGGATAAATTCTACGCGTCGATAACCGAGCAGAATCGTCAGATTCTTAAAGATATGAATGAGAAATTCAATAGTTTGGAGAGTAGAACCATATCTGAACAGAGCAGGCAGAGCGAATTGCTGAATGAAATTGTGGGTAAACTCAATCAGCTAATTAAGTTTCCCAGCAGCTGTGACAATGTGACGGTTGTGAATCGTCGTAGTGGGATTCATCAGATCGTCGTACCCAGCTACAGTCGCGATCCATTTAACGTTAGTTGCAATGAGGAGACACAGGGCGGAGGTTGGACAACTGTGCTGAGGCGTCAGGATGGAAGTGTGGACTTCTTTCGGTTCTGGAATGACTACAAAGATGGCTTTGGCAATTTATCTGGCGAGTTCTTCATTGGTCTCGAAAAACTTCATTTCATGACCAAAGCTGTAGATCAAGAATTACTCATAACCATGGTGCACCCAAACGGAACACATGCGTTTGCAAAATATGATCGATTTGCAATCGATGGAGAAAATGAAGCTTACAAACTGAGCTCATTGGGAAAATACTCTGGAGATGCGGGCAATGACTTGCGATATCATTTGGGTCAAAAGTTCTCCTCACGAGATAATGACAACGATAACAGGAGTGAGAATTGTGCTGAATTGTTTACGGGCGGTTGGTGGTACAAAGGTTGCCATGACAGGTAATATATGCAATCAGTTTTTATTAGTGATGTCTTTTAAAATATTCTTTTATATTTCACAGCAATCTGATGGGAAAGTATAATGAAACGAAGCGTAGCAAGGGCATTAATTGGTATCTCTTCACGGGTTTCTATGCTTCACTTAAACGTGTTGAGATGATGATAAGGCCGAGAACGAATTGAAATAGTATCTGAATTCCTTGAGAATATATTTCGTTATGTAATCTTCAATAAGATGCTCTTGATTCCAGTGCAAGATATATCAAAAGTTAACATAGCTCTAAAAGTTGTATACTTCAAATTATATTGAATCCATTTATTCCAGATTAAATAATATTGAATCCATTTGATGTCATATTATTTCTAATTTTTAATAGTACATTCAGAACAAATACGCAATGAAATAAATTGTCTTATTCAAAATATATTCTTAACAATATCAATGGCTTTCCGGAAGACTTTGTGGGATGCAATATTAATTAATTCTCAATTCACTTACAAATACAGCTACATCAGTAATGGAAGTCCCTATTTATATTATATATTCCTTTTTACCCAATTTTAATGGGTTAAGGGTATAAAAATAAGAAAAATTCAAGCAAAACGAATGCCGGAAGCAGCAAAAAACTGCGCCCAAGTCCATCGCATCCGCACATCCGCTACATCCGCTACATCCGCAACATCCGCATCCGCTGCGAGTTGGGCAATAAAAATTCTCAACGTAATTAAAATCAAAGGATTTCGCGTTTAACAATTTATGTGTGCTATAATTTTTGGGGCGACGCAGACATCGCTCGTAAATTTGCAGCGCCCAAACCAGCCATTGGCCAAAACGCTTTATGGCCGTTAATTTGTTGTGCGGGGGCGGCGGCGGGAGTGGGTCGAGGGCACTGAGGGGACTCGGGGGGCTTCTGTTACCAAGGAGAGGAACTGTGTGCAAATGATTTGTTTCCTTGGCGCCCGATTGCAAAACAAAAGCATCTGAAGGCAGACAGCAAACACATACACACACACTGTGTTGCAGGGTGTGTGTGTGTGTGTGGCGTATTTCGCGTCGTTTGGCTGCACGTGACTGCATGCCACACATGCCTGGCCAGAGGACAAACTGGACACGCTGGACACAGGACACTCCCTCACATAGCTGTGTGCATACGCACCATGGAATGCCATTCCTTTGGACCCTATTACTACAGCCTCCCTCCCGCCCCCCTCCACACACTCACACACACACACACACACACCTCCTTTTGTTGACCATGTTTCCGTGCATTGCATTTCATCGCTAATTTAAGTTAATGTTCATTGTTGTAAATTACATTAATTTTAATGCGATTTCGCACACGCGCCTGCACTGCGTAAATTTCTGCATTGTTGTTGTATTTTACACAGTGCCACGCCCACATGGAATGTACGCCCACATTGCCGAAAAGCTTTTAAGTGTGTGATTGTTTGGCCGTTGCACTTTTATGTAATTACCGCACTAACAAATTACATCAAGTGTCACAAATGAATGCATTTATGATGCGCATTTTAAAAACATCGCCCGGAAAACCCCACCCCTCCCTCATAAATTTACCGGGTAAGTGAGGGGGTAGTGAAGGTTCGGGGGGAGGGGGCTGATGGTGGTTGTCTGTTGAGCATGGCTTATGCTGCAGGAGTGGGACGCATTGTAAAATGGCCTAAAGTGCACTCGCAAATGCATTAATTAAAAGGCCTCGTGAACGGGTGAAAGCTTAAATCTTTATTGGCTTCCTTTCGCACGACTATTCCCCTCTCCCTCTCACTCTCTCTCTCCCTCTCTCTCTTTATCGCTGGGAGATACTCCTGAGTTGCATGCATGTGAGACTAATTGGTTAAAGTTTACAACAGCTTTTTGTAGAGTTGTGTTTTAAATCTCTGCATTCAAATTTGTAAAAAAAAATGTATATTTTTATACACTGCAAAAAATTCTATAATGCCTTTTAATTGATAAGTTTGCAAAGTACTTCAGATCAGGGGTAATTGAAAATGAGCAACAAATTTAGTTTTGGTTGCATGTGGCATGTTCGGACACGTTGTGTGACAGACTCGAATATGCAAAAGGAAAAACACATAAAACAAATATGCAAACAATAATTGCAACAAGAGGCAGCTAGCTGACTTGCGGCCTTGTGTGGCCAGGGCCTGGATAAACACACAAGTGACTCTAATGGTAACGGAAACCGGGACAGAGGCCGGCACAGAATGTTGCTGCTGCTGCTGCTGTTGCTGCTGTTGCTGCTATAACAATATTTGGCTTCATTTGCATAAAATGCAGCAACAGCAGCTGAAGCAGCAGCAGCAGCAGCAGCAGAGGCAACAGCAGCAGCGGCGCAAAAATGTCAGGTGCAAAATGGGGCAGCCACAAGGGCAGCCAGCAGGCGGCAGGCGGCAGGCGGCCAACGCGACGGATACGCAATGCGGACTTGAACGTAGCTGCAACAATAACAGCAACTGCAACAACAACAACTGACAAGTAAACAAGGCTGTAAAGTTGCGCACTGAAGCCTGTCAATGGGGGAGTGGGCAGTTGCACGGTGGTGGTTGAAAGGTGGGTGGTGGGGGGGGAGGTGGTTGTGGGTGGGTTAGTTCTGTTCCATAAGCTGAACGACTGATTGAACAGCAAACATGTCCGCAAATTCTCCACTCCCCCCACAACAAACGCCAATCGGCAGTGCCATGTGAAACACATGTTGCCTCTTATTTCTTTTGGCATTCACATGCCACATGCCTCCATTCCCCCTCCCCTTTGTTTATGCGCCTGCTGCACAATGTCCAGGGCGTAGCCAATTTTAAGCAAATATTATTGTTTGCATTTATGTTTGTGTCTGATATCGCACAAGCGATAATACACATGCAGATAAATATATATATATATATATATATGTATATATATATACATATATATATATCAACTGAACTGAACTTAACAAGTTGCATTTTACACTTGCCAACCGGGTTTGGTGCCAAGCCACAAAGTTGATCTCTGATGGGCCAACAAAAATACTCACAATTTCTGCCAAAAATAAATAAAGTTTTGCTTGACCAAAAATCGATTTGTAATTTGTTGTGCAGTGTATTTAACAGTTAAAGGTTGCTTTGGTTTCTTACTGTTGTTCTGTCAGTTGAAGCGAAGTTGAAACACAACAAAAACACACACACACACACACACACACCAACACACACACACCTACTTGCAAAAAGGGGGGCAGTTAAACATAACCTCAAATTAAAATATGTTTGCTTGCGATTGAGCAAACTAACCAACAGATGCCACAGTTAGCCGGGCACAGCCAGGATACACATCCAGGACGCAATGCGAGGCATAAATTAAAAACTTTGTGCAACATTACGAACGTGGCAAGTTTTGTGGCGAAAGTTAATTATGCATACAGTGAGAGAAAGAGGTAGACCGAAGTTTATTTACCTTCTGCTACAAAGCACACGCAAAGAATGCAAAGTGGGTGAGGGGGGGGATTTGGGGAGTTGCTGCTTGTTGCTTGTTGCATGGATATTATGACAGCTGGTTTGACTGACAGGCAGACAAGGCTGGCTGCGGTTGGCGACTGTCGGCAGCGGAAATTAAGCGCCTCGATTTGCGTGCCCGCCACGCATAAGTCAGTGAATGGTTGCCCCTTCCCCAAACCCCTTCCCCCTTGGGCTAAGCCACCCCGCCGCACCGCCCCTCATCATTGTTGCCTTTGCCAGCTGGTAAGTCCAACAAATTGATTAGGGCCTCAAGTCGCTTGAACAGATTACCACAGAGCCATCAACAAGGCGTAAACTACTCGACTCGATTATTAAGCTAAATGCATGAAGAAATGCGCCAAACTCAACGTCAGTCAGTCACTCAGTCAGTCACTCAGTCAGTCACTCAGTCAGTCAGTCAGTCAGTCAGTCAGTCAGTCAGCTATTCAGTCGTGTCAAATTGCTTAACAAGCAATTATGGAGCCCGTCAACAGCCCAGCGCAACTCACAATGAATTCAAAGCCAAGCCGAATCCAGTTAAAGCCTTTGGGCTGCTGAAGAAGAAAAAGAAAAGGGCTAAGACCGTTTTAGCCTGCTGCTGTTTGAGCCGGGTAACTTAGTGAGCGACTAAAGACTTAAGAGACAAATCTGCAGCAGCCACAGAACCAGCAGCTGTTGTTAATCATGTGCACAATGATAATGATGATAATGATTATGACAAACTCGACTGCAAATGAGTGGCAAACAAATGACTTAAGTGAGCAACTTACAAGTTGGCACGAATATTAGCCAGGTCCACAGCCAGCAGCTCAACTGGCTCATTATGCTATCAGCGTAGCTCGCTTCACAGTGCAATTATCTGCAATTAAGTTAGAGTACTTTAATTCTATAACTACTTAACATTACTTTGATAGGCCAAATGATGATTACCAATTGATTAATTTCCCAACTTCAGCTTCGACTCGACAGGACAAAAACAATTTCCTAAATGATCAGATTTATTATAATTTCAAAATTTAACAGACGCACAAAATGTTGAATACTTGTAACTAATTCTGTATTAATTATATGCTTTGAAATTATTAAAAAAAAAAAATGGCAGAAAGACAATGATGAAGTTATGCAAAAGTATCTAAAAGAAAGAGAAAGCTTAAAATATTTATATTCCTTATAAGCATAGTCAATAGAGATTTTTACATACTTATCAAAAAATCTGCTATAAGCTATAAATGTAGTATTTATCTAGATATAGTTATGTTTGGGATATATAATGAATTTTTGAGATAATAATTTTAAACATTTTTAATTTTTAACTGTAAATAGAGTATTAATCTAAGAATTACAAGAATTGTGCTTTATTCTAGATAAATTCTAACTTTAAACATATTAAAGTAGCCTTTGCCAACTCAGATTCTGACATCAGTAAAAAATAATAACATTCCCCATTCCACCTCGAACATTGTGCAACAATTGGGAGACTCCAGTTGGCAGACTCTGATTTATGTGACACACATTAGGACGCATTGAAATGCAGCAACGACAACTAAAACATATTGCAGCATTTTATTATGTTTATGTTTTAAGATTAACAATTTGCAGGTCATTGTCGAGGGGCAGGTAAATCGTAGGTGGGGCCGGAGTGGACACGAGCTGCTGCATTCCAATTTAATGCAATTTTTGCGCCTCTGGCCAAACAAATTACTCAAAAAATGGCGCATAAATTAATGCGAGAGCGAGAGCAAGATCGAGTGCAACAGAGGGAAAGAGAGGGGAAGAGAGAGGGGGGAGGGAGGCATACTAGTAAAAATTAAAACATTAATCTGCACAGGGCAAGCTGCACAGAACATGTACAATAATTAAGTTTATTAATTTATGTATAAATCCAAAAAAGGGCACACAGAAAACAGGCACAAAAAGAGGTGCGAATCCGAACTTAAGGACAAGCTGGCTGCCCCAACCCCTCCCTCTACCCACCGGACGCACACCCCCTCTTCCAATTCCCTTGAAGCTTGAGGAGAAGTGCACTGCAATTTAACGAGAAACAGAATTCAGAACTCTAAATGGTTCTCAGTCTCAGTTGTAGTCTGGATCTGTGACTTGTCTTCTGTCTTTTTTGCTAGGTTTTCTTTTCTTCTTCTTTGTTGTTTTTTTTTGTGCACTTTTTAAAAATGTCCGTACGCCCTCTAGGGACAGATTAGCGATTAATCTATGGGGCATGGTCACATGCACGTCCGTGGCAAGCGTGGTACGAGGTAACGATTAAAAAATCTCCACAGTAAAGACTGAGCACTTAATCAAAGCGGATTTAGAGAGGAATAGACCCAAAGCCCAGAGACCAGAGACCAGAGCCAAGAGCCCCAGAGCCCAAACCCAAGCCCAAGCCAAGGCAGTCAGACAACTAGCCACCAAAGCGTTGATGCGGCGCTTTGTTTCTAGATGCTTCTTTTTTTTTTGCCCCTACTTTAAGTAATGCTGCAACATACGCTGCCACAAAAACTGGGCATATCAGACAGGACTACAGCCAGCTAGTAATATTTTACCTGATTTTAGTTGATGTGTTAAATAAAAGCCAAAATAAAAATGTTAGCTTTTTTTTGCGATGATTTATCGAATTTGTGGTTATAAGAAATTCTTAATTTTGCTACTATATGCAAAATTACAATTACTTAAAACTTCCATCAAAATTTATTTTTTCTGACAGTGTAAATTGCTGTTGGTTTGTTCGGTAGGCAACTCAACCTGGTGGCTGAACAGGCAGATGCTTGATTAGGTGGATTAGAACTCAGGTAGTTGGAAAAAGTATAAAGAAATGTTAAGGGTAGTTTTGAGAAATATTTATATAAGGGCTAGCTAAAGATTCTCTTCAGTATCTCAGGGGTCAAGCAGCTGACAAGTGTCATCGATTCTGGCTGCCAACTAATGTAAGTATTAAGCAAAATTTCTTTTAAAATAAAACTTTTCTCCTTAACTTAATAGTTTGATAAGTGTTCTTAGTCAAAGAATGAATAGCACTCAGTTTGAAAATACAGTTTTTTGAAGACAACGCAATTGAGTGAATTAATTAAAGAATTCTGTGGAATTTGTGTGCTAAATTTCTGTATTTCTGCTCGTTAAAAGATCTTTGTGGCATCCACTTAAAATTGATAGCGCATCTGTTGGTCGGTCGCAGTAAAGTGCAACTTGGGATTTTTACTACATATTACAAGCAGTTTTATTTCGCTGAGCATTGTTCATAGTTTCTGGTGCGCTTTTTCATTTGTGGCAAGCAAGCAATCCCTGCCTCCCTCTGACGGCTACTCCCTCTGTGTCTCTGCCCCTCAGCTTTTCATGGCTGCGGGGCTGAGCTTCCAACTTGGAGAACACAGAGAGCTCTGCCAACTCATAAAAGACCTTAAATAGTGGCAAAGACATTTAGACATTGCCGCGCAGTTGCAAGCATTTGTCAATTTGCAATGAGTTGAAAGGGGCGTGGCTGGGCATAAAAATGATATATGCGCGTGCTGAGTTGGCAATTTTCGTATGAATTGGTAAAACGACGCCGACATTCGCTTTATGAATTTCGTTATGGCTAAAACTGAAAACTATTTTGATTGTGTGTGCGTGTATGTGTGTGTGTGTGTGTGTGTGTGTGAGCTTGAAATTGAATGCATGTTGCACTTTATTTTTGCTCGCCTCATTCGACAGAGAGTGCATATCTCGAATCAACTCGCAGCTGATGCTCTCTGTTGCAATTATGGCCGAGTTACCGCAAACAGGAGTGGACTCAGTTTTGGCCTTGGCCAAAGCACTGCACAGCATGGTTCGCTCACATTTCCGTCATAAGCCCTGCAAATTTTTGGGTATTTTGCCTGTAATCCCTTTGTGTGCTAATTGGAGCGTTGCTGGGACCATATATGCTATCGGGTTGCCAACACCACCACCACCACCAACACCAGCACCACACGGGAAAAACGGAAAACGAGTTGCGCAAAATATTTTGCAAAATATTTGGCATAAACAGTTGTCGCTCCTGACATTCAAAAGCCGCTTAAATCTGCACACTTGGCCAAAAGCGGCCGACAATGCAAATGTTCTTTATGCCTTTTAATTGCTTTAGCTTTGTGGTCACTCGGATGGGTGGTGCTGTTTTGGTGGTGCTTTACACAGATTCCATATTTATGCAAGCCCTACACACAGTTTTAGAGAGGTTGTTGAATATTATTTTGTTTGGCTCTTCAACTTGTGGCTTTTTACCACAGCTCAAATCTCTATTAATTACAGCTGGCTTTTATGGCTCAATCTTGAATATGAATTGAGGATTACATAAAGTGAAAAACACAAAAAAAGTTATGTAGTCATAATATACAATCAATAATATATATTCAAAAAGCAAATATTTAAATTAAATATTTCATTAGCTCATCTTTTTTTATAATCTTTCGACTCAACATTGAGAATGTTGTCTGTTTTCATTAGTGGCTCTCGTTGCCAAATATTTGTTGCACAACAGAAGCTGTGACAACAGAATAGTTTAGTAAACGCGTGTGCTGATAATATTGTTTATTATTGTCTACCAGACAAAGAGAGAGATTGAAAGAGAGAGAGAGAGAGACAGAGAGAGTGAGAGATAGAGAGAGGGAGAGAATGAGGCTGTCTTATCAGGCATGAATTAATGATGCTGTCGAAGCTGTTATCTATTCAGACCCACTGAGTTACGGGTACCAAAGTACGCAAACTGGAGCTGAACTCATTCGCAGTCTGAAACCAGCTGTCGACAGCTTACAATGGAGCAACAGACAGACAGACAGACAGACAGACAGACAGACAGACATACAGACAGACAGCAAGTGGAACTGAAAAGAAACTAAACTCACAATATCAAGCTGAAAAGTGACTGGCAATTCTCAAGGTTGCAATGCACAGCCAAGTGTTATAAACAACTGTAAAATCATAAGATATCAGTATTATAAACAAGTGTTATAAACAACTGAAAAATCATAAGAATTCAGCAATTTCTTCCGATAAAAAAATATTAACCTTAACGTTAATCTTAACCTTTACGGGCTTATTAAAAAGTAAGTTTATATTTTGATAAGCAAGTGTTTTGAAGTTTAATGATACTAAAGATTATATAGACACTTTAATGGCATGGATTATACCAATTAAAAGTGCAGCCAGATACAGATGTATATATATGTATATGTGAATTATGTGAATTTCATACTATATATTGACTTGGTCATTTCAGACGCAATTTTCCGTTAATAACTGTAGTAGTAAAAAATGTATTTGGCTTCTCCTTGAATTTAATATTTTCTTCAACTTTTTTTTTGCACAAATACTTTATCTATAGATAATTATAAACTTGTCGATAGACTTATAACTGTTTTGTGTATATTTATTCCTGTTCAACAACACAAGTTAAGTCGATATTGCCGATATGTCCGTCTGTTCAAATAGTATTATTTTACACACAATTCTTAAGCTTTCTTGTGCAGAACTTGAATTGATGTGATTTTTTCTCGTTTTAAAAAAACAAGTTTCTTGGAATAAAAATTCATCATTGGTAAAAAAAAAGCATTACATAATCACTTTATAAAACTGCTCATATAAAAACAATAACTTTACCCTTATGGATAAGAAATAGGCGCAGAGAAATATTTCATACCCTTTCAGATGCAATATAAAACAATACACAAAAGTGGAATATTTATTTAACGTTTTAAGCCAATTTTCATTAAAATGTTTTCCGTTTCCGGATGGTCAACAATAAATTGAGGAGTCATCCAAAAGTGGAGTACGAGGCACAGATGAATATCCACTAACTGTGGCTTCCATAATCTGTGTGCTGCAAACTCCTAAGACCATCTAAGCCCTTTCCACATACCCTGACTCATATGCAAATATATATATATATACATATATATATATATATATAAATATACTTTATGCTTTTGGTTATTTATTGCCATGTTGACAGCTCTTAAGTAACCATATCGAAAGGCAGCAATCCGCAGTTGTTATTTGTGCTGTGCTCGGTTTTGGGCATCTTAGTGGGTGCCAAAGTGACACATTTATGCGACAATTGGCGGATTTATCATGTGCTGTGCGAGTGTGTGTGTGTGTGTGTGTGTGTGTGTGTGTGTGCACCACATTGATTGGCTAGCCAATTTGCATATAATTTATTTTCAATTGTTGTGACATTTTGTGCTTGCGCCACTGTAGCTGTTGGGTCTCTCTGGACACAGGTTGTGCCACAATCGTGGGAAAATGCTGCATGTGGCCTGGTTGCAAGTTGCCAGCGTTGAGAGTGTTGTTGATTGTTGCTTGTCGCCAGCGACAAATCAGAGGCCCCACAACTTTCACTCGATGGCTTACTAGCACTCGATGATAATTAAGCCATCTTGCGGCTTGTGGCAGGCATCGTTTATCTGGCTGCAGACAATGGCAGCATCTAGTAGCACACACACACAAACACACAGTCAGCCTAGCTATCTGTGGCAAATAGCTTTAGTCGTGGCGCACCTTCAATTAATGAAGCGGCCCCAACTTCATTTAACTACAACAACAACAACAACAAAGACGAGTCTCGAGGCTGGAGGTAAAAGTGAGCTTTGTTGCCTTTTGGCCTTATTTCTGCTGCTGCCTTTTTTTCTGGGTTTATTTTATTTTTATTTGTTGCACTACTAAATGCCAATTTAAGCTGGATGCGAACCTTAACGTGCTCTTGCTGCGGCTGCTCTCTCAGGTGCTAATGCCTGTTAGCCGTTAGCTGTTGGCCGTTAGCCGGGCCAAGAAGTTGTCACGCTAACCGAGTGCCACAACTGCCAACAAGCAACTGCCGACTGGCGACTGAGCCACAGAAACCGGTTCAATATCGAATGTTGGCATATGAAATCGATCGCTGACGATCGGTTCGCGCCAGTCTGTTGCCAGCTCCAGTCTCGAAACCAAATATTTTCGAGAAAGTCAACTCTACACTTGAAAAAATAATCAACTCGTCCACAATTTACCGTATAACAATGACACACACACAGTCAACATTTTAATCTAGAAATAAAATAAAATTTTACGCAATTGAGAATAATTTTCAAAATTTATTTTTCTTTATTTTCTTTTCATAGTTTTAACAATTGAAAATGGCGGACGATGCGAACAAAAAAAAGAATCCACCGCAGCCGGTCCAGAAGACAGCGGATCCGATAATCTCGCAGATCGGCGACTTTAGACGCTATCAGTTCTTCTTCTGCATGCTGATATTCATGTGCAAGTTCGGCACCGGGTGGCACACACTCGCCCACATCTTCCTCGCCGCCCCCACCCCGCTCAGCTGCACCACCGCCAACGTCACAGATCCGTGCAGCGACGCCTGCTCCGAAACCGAATTCGATCACAGCATCTTCGAGGCGACCATCGTCACGGAATGGAATCTCACCTGCAAGAATGCCACCCTGGCGAGCCTCTCCCAATCCATTGTCATGCTCGGCATTATGTTTGGCAGCATGTTCTTTGGCATGCTCTCCGATCGGTAAACATATATATATATATATATATATATATATCTATCTATATTTTCATATATTTATATTTTGATCTCTCGATTTATGTTTATGTTGCAGCTTTGGTCGTCGTCCGGCCTTTTTGGGCTGCTGCTACATGCAACTGATCTGTGGCTTGATCGTTTGTGTGTCGCCATATTTCTGGTTCTACTGCCTCTTCAGGTTTCTAACCGCATTTGCCACAGGCGGCACCATGACAACCAGGTAAGACTAATTGACCGCTTCGCCCACCGCTTACAGTCAGTCTCAATTAATTCCACACATAATTGCATATTCACATCAAATTATACCAAAAGACAAATAGGAAACGAGTAGCTTACTTTTGCAGAAGTAGATTTGATGCAATTGCCAAGTAGTCATGTTTCAATCGGCAATCGGTTCCAATACCCGACAAATAAGTTTAAATCGCTTGATTATCTAATTAATCAACATCAAAGATTGTCATAAATGTCGGAATAACTGGTTTTCCCCGCCGGGTTCAGACTTTGTGGAGTGATTTTAAGTAGATTCGACTTGATTATAATAAGAGTAATATAAGTATATATCATATATATATAAATATCTGTAAGATTGTAACTTTCTCTTTATATTTATAAAACTCGTTACAGTTTCGTGCTCATCATGGAGATCATTGGTCCGAAGAAGCGTGAATTGATAGCCATCTTGTATCAGCTGCCGTTCAATGTTGGTCACGCCTCCTTGTCTGTGTTCTCTTACTTTCTGAGGGATTGGAGGTGGTTCCAGTTCAGCATTACGATCTGGTCCTGTGTATTTCTGGTCTACATTTGCCTCGTGCCGGAGTCGCCACGTTGGCTTTTCACTACTGGACGCGTAGACGATGCCATCAAGATTCTGGAGAAGGTGGCCAAGCACAATAGAGCTCCAACGGATACGATTCGTGCCGAAATTGAAGCTGGACATAAAGTGCTGGCGTCGAGGACCCCATCGAAAAAGGGCAACATTATTGATCTGTTCCGGACACCCCGCATGCGGATCAAGACCATCTGCATGGCGAACATTTGGTTGGTTGTCTGCATGGTGTACTACGGCACCGCTCAGTATATATCCAAGCTGGGCGGCAATATATTCCTGAACAATCTGATTGCCGCCGGTCTCGGGATACCCGGCACCCTGCTCTGCGTCGTCCTGACCAAGTACATGGGCCGCAAGGTGACAATGATGATGACGAATGCGATCAGTGCTTTTGGATTGTTGGCGCTTGTCTTTCTCACCAATGCCTCAATGAAGATTCAGGTGATGTGCGCCACTCTGGGTCTGTTTGGGGCATCGATCACGTTCCCCAACGCGTATCTCTGGGGTGGCGAAACCTTCCCCACCGTTGTCCGATCGAATGGACTCGGCCTGTGCTCGATGATTGGACGTATTGGTGGATTCATAGCGCCGCTCATCTGTGATCTGGCCACGGTGCAGCCCTGGCTAACACCACTCATATTTGGTATATTTTCCGTTTTGGCCGTTATCGGCTCCATTTTCCTGCCAGAGACTCGAGGCCTGCTGCTGCCCGAAACGCTCGAGGATGGCGAAAATTTTGGAAGCAAGCCGCGCGAATAAATTGCTCTGTTTTTTCGCACAGTGCACAACAACAAAAACAACTGCAGCTAAAACAAAAACAAAAGCAAAAAGCGAAAACATCACGCTTTTGGTCAACTTCACAAATCGCAACGAAATTGAAAATATCTAAATGCAAAATGTAATTACTGCGAAATGAGTTCAGTTTCGTGCTCATGAAACGGGGTTAGTCACTCGAAACCAGCTAAATGGAAAAACGGCCAAAACCCGATTGCCAAATTCAAAAGATTTTTAAGAAACGAAATGACAGCATATACTATATGTGTGTATGTGTGTATGTTTATTTAAATTAATTCACAATTTAGCTCAATTGGACAGGCAAAAAGACAAGAAATTATTTTAGTTTATTTTGATGATGCGAATAAAAATTATATGTGAAAATTATTGCTTTTAATTATTTATTTAATTATTTATTGATTAAAGTTAGTAAAGTGAGTTTAAAAGACGTTATTTGAATCTTGATTATCGATTGCCACTTGTGAGAGTTGCTTAAATAAAATAAAATCGATTAAAATCATTTATATCGATTACTTGCGCACAGGCTGATTGAATACTCGTGAATGACAAACCAAAGCAATAATGGCATTCACACACACACACACACACACACACACACACACACACCCAAATGACCTTCAAGGTAAAAAGCGACCAAAGAATCCACATCAAGGTTAATATCATTGTCAGCTTTTTGGCACGCCTCATTTATATGCAACACTTGGTAAGTAACTCGATGTCCCTAGCTGTCGACATGTAGGACCAAGCAACCCCCTCCCCCACCCACCCTCCACCCACTGACCACTCATCAGCAGCGTGTGTCCGACTCAGTGGGCCTCAGTCAGCAATCAAGGAGTCGGTCAGTTGCCGTCGGCACTTGGCTACATGCGGCTCCACCAATGAGAGAGACAGAGAGAGAGAGAGAGAGAGAGAGAGAATGGGGTTCTGGAGATTGAGATTCAGTCTCCAGTCTGGTTGTCTGGACAGTCAATCAGTTGGAGGGGGGGCAACCGCAAGCCGCAACCGGCCGCCGGCAGCCGTGCAACGACTTTGGCGACTGCCTGCCCCAAGTTTTTAGCGTCATCGGCACTGGCAGCTTGTCATGTCAGCCTGTACGAAAACTGTCAGAATTCGAGTTGAAGTCGCCGTTCAACTTGCTGCCTCGCTGCACATTGCCCAAGTTCCACACCAGCGACAAGTCCAACTTCGACTTCAACTTTCAGCATCAACTCCCATTCCAAGTCCAAGTCCAACTCCAAGTCCAAGTTCAATTCACAGCGTCGGCGTCGCATTTTTAATCAGCAGCGGCGCGTCTTAGTGATAATTACCAGACATTTTTGTTGCCCCAAAGCTGCCGCCTTTTTCTTTTGCTCCTGTTCCTGTTCCTGTTGCTGTTGCTGTTGCTGTTGCAGCTAGCCTGCTGTTCCTGCTGTATAATTAATTACAAGTGCCGCGCTGATGTTGCGCTCGAGCCCATTATTCATTGAGTTCAGTCTGCGGCGGCTGTTGCCGTCTCTCATTCTTCTGACTCCCCGACTCCCTCCTTTTCCCATCCACATTGCTCCGAATTCATCATCAGCGGAGCAATTTGCTGAAATTTTGGCCATTAGCAGGCGACAAAAAGCGCCAGCTTAATAATCCAATAGGTGCAACATGTTTGGGTAGACTCAAAAAACATACCAGGAAATATAGCTAAAAATTAACAAAACAAAAAAAGTAAAATAAAATAAAATATTAAATATAAAATGTTCAGAAATTTTTAAATGTAATGAGCTGTAGATCAACAATAGCGGAAGCTAAATAAATAAAAAAAAAACCTTAAATAATGAATTTTAAATGCTTAGAAATTATCAAAAATATATTGCATAGTAAAACCAATAATTGCTTGACTTAGATTTTTTAAGAAGGAGAAAAATATTAATAAGAATATATACTAAATTAAAATTATTTGTTATTTTAGATAAAATAATACAGAATGTGGTAAATTACAAATAATTAATTTACAATATTTTTATATAATTTCAAATATTGTGCATTTTCAAATATATCGAAATTTGTATGCCAAATAAAAACAAGTTTCTAGTTTTAGTATTCCACCACCCTCCACCCATAGCTATGTCAAAATGTGTTTGCAAATTGAATGTGTGTTTCTTGGGGCAGGCAGCGGTTAGCTTGCTGCATTGTTAATGTGCCAGCAGAAACAAAAAAGAGATCCTGGCAAGGCAATGTTAAAAAACCTGACACTTGGCTAAAGCCGAAAAGGCCAGCGCAAAAGCAGTTTGCCATTTTGCCAACATATGGCAAATTTGCCCACTGACTGCATGTCAACAGGGGCAACAACAGCAACAGCAACAGCCACAAAACCCATTTAAGTTCAAAGCGCGACAACCGCCAGAGAATGAGAAGTTGAAGCTTGAAACTGAAGTTGCAGCTCGGCGAGCTTGCAACTTGTGGCTGAAGCTGAAGCTGGAGCGGCAGCGCTACGCCAGCCAGCTGAGCCCGATCATTATCTGACTCGCATATCTATTTGCGATTACGTGGAGCAGGCAGGCAGACAGAGAGACAGACAGACAGGCGGACAGAGAGACAGACAGACGGAGGGACGGACAGACAGAGGCTGTCAGTCGTGGGAGTTAGTTGGTGCAATTGGCTGGCGGTGGCAGGCAATGGGCAACGTGGGCAACGTGGGCGCTGTGAAACAGACAAATGTCAAAATGACGCGCTTTGTTGTTGATCATATTTACCGCATAAGCCAAATCCACGACTGCCAGCGAACTTGGCCCAAATGCAATTAGTATTCAAATGTAGACGCGCCACTCGAGCACAAAAGCCAAAACGAGTCATCAACAGCAGCTCAGCTCCGCACAGCACCACTAAAGTCATTTTTGCCGACAATGTGTGCTGGGGCAGGGGCACGGAGAGAGTGTGTGTGTGGTGGGGCAGAGTTGGGGTCTCGCCGTTTACACGCTAAAAAATGCGTCTAGGCTTTGGCTCGCTTTGGAAATTCGCCGTAATTTAGCGCACGCATTTTGCATTTTAAACGATGCCGATGACGATTACGATGACGATGACGATGACAAAGAAGATGATGGCGACTTCTGATTAATTCCGACAAATTCGTTTGACTAATTGCGGGAAGAGAGAACAAAAATAAATAAATAAGGGAATTGGGTTTTTATTCCGTGTAACCGCACACCTTATCGACCACAATTAAATGACCAGTCGGCCTCAGTAGGATTACAAAATCAGCGCTACGTGACTCTAACTTATCAGGCGGAGCCGATGGACTCGCAGCTGGAGGTAGAGTGTGTGTCGGCATCGGCTCTGATGATTCAATATATGGTTATTCGCTGCATATTAAGCACACTCTCTGCTTCTCTCTCTTTCTCTCTCTATAAATATGTATATCTGTCTCTCTGGCCAGTTACATAACCATAAAGAAAGTCATCGCACTGCGTTCATTTCAGGCGCCATTAAATGTCTCCGCTCTGCCCGGTTGTAAATTTAACAACCGAGTTATGACAACTGCCAGCAATTAAAATTGACAATTGATACGACAGACAACAACAGCAACAGCAGCAACAGCAACAACAACAATAAATAAACGATGTTGTTTCTATGTATTCATTTTTATGACTGATAGGCGCCATGTCAATTCACGTTTACACGGGTCTCTTGTTGTGATGCGACACGACATAAGTGACTAGATTACTTCTGCCCCCAGGGACTGAACCGTAGTGATTTCAAGTTGTATTTAAAATAAGTAATTAAAGTTCCTCATTTATTTAAATATTATAAAATATTTGGCTGACTGTAGATTGCAAGTTTTCATAAAAGAATCTTTTAATTTTGCAGCATCCTCCACAAGCGTGGCAAGCATCAAGTGTGTTCACTGTACATGGCCATTATAGTTAATGTAGTCTATCCATATCTTTCTCGCCGACACTAGTTATCTCTTGTTGCGATGCAATTCATCGGAATTGTTTTTTGTTTGTTTGTTTTTTTTTTCCATTGGACATTTCTTTTTATTGTGGCGCACTAGTTTGAAATTTGCTGAAACTAATTGCTGCAAACCAAGAGCTGTTGGCGAACAGCGGACGACAGCAACAATAACCATATGGGGCACTCAGAGGAGACCGGATGACAAGTCGGCTGGAGATGGGTTTGTGC
Organism: Drosophila mimica; assembly: GCA_037043585.1. Lineage (NCBI taxonomy): Eukaryota > Metazoa > Arthropoda > Insecta > Diptera > Drosophilidae > Drosophila > Drosophila mimica. The sequence continues at coordinate 1,038,685 of JBAMBE010000361.1, read as the reverse complement.
CCAATTGCGTTTTGGGCGGCAAATATGACAATTGGCGGCATTATTAAAAATGCTACGTGCGCTAAATCTACCGACATCAGCCAAATGGCCAACAGCAAAAAAAAGGGAGTCCAAAACAGGTGAAATGCGCGACAGCAAATGGGTGTCTGTCCCCCTCCGTCCGCACACCCCCTTTAAATGGACGTGCGTTGGCCAAGAGCGAGATTGGGAGATAGACTGGGAGTGGGGTGGGTTGGGGAGGGGTAGATGGGTTGACAGTTGCTGATAGCGCACTCAATTTGCATTTTTACAGAGACGAGCAAAAATGTGAAGAGCTAAAAAAAAAAAAACAAGTCAACGGGTGCCAACAATTACTTTTTATAACTTTCTAGCTGCCACTTCAATCTCAGCCAAAAAATTAGTTTGCCTCGCGCTGATTTCAGCTTAAAAGTCAAGGGTTGGAGCGAGGGGGGAGGTGTTGCAGTAAAATAAAGTGACAGGGTTGGTTGCTCTCGTAGTTTTTCAGGTGGCAAGCAAACATTAACATAATATTATGAAGGGATTTTAATTAAAAAATCTCGAAAGCATTTGTTCGGTCATACTCAACAAAGTCGTTTCATATCGGACGTGTGTGCACTGAGAGAAATGGCTGAAATGCCTAAGGATATAGCTAATAAAATAGTGTATAAGACTTGAAATTATAATAGTAAAAATTTAAATAAAAAATAAATTAATTCATAAATTTTAATAATGCACATTTAACAAGAATTCTTTGGAATGAATTTACTTAATTAATTATTTTCATTTTCCTTATAAGCAGTTGAGGTTTTCTCCATGTGTCTTTGGGAGTCCATCTTGTGTCGTGGGGCATTTAAGGCTGCCATCCGGCGCAGACAATTAAAAACCCTCTGCAGAGTTTGCCATTTGCCGTTTTATAAGCACAGATTACAGCTTTACGTAACGCACACGGAGACACAAGACACAAGACACCAGACACACACACACACACACACACACACACACACACACACACACACACAGGACACACACAGGACATTGAGTTCAGAGCCAGACGACACACAATGTCCGATAAGCGACCGCAGACAGGAATACGGGTTGGGTTACGGGCAATGTCTTTCTATCTACGTGCGAGTGTGTTGTGTGTGTGTGTGTGTGTGTGTTGTGATTTTATGTTGGTCATAGTCATTCTCAACTACTCCCCCCCTCTGCTCTTCATTCTCGTCCTTGTCTGGCTGTCTCCTTTAATGACATTGCGTTGCACTTATTTCTTTTTGACTCTTTGTTTTTTATACACATATTGTACTCGAATGTCTTTGCACCTTGGCCAATGGGTGCGAGAGAGACGGCGCTGGAGTTGATGGCCAACTGTAAAAGCTGATGATAGCTTAATTTTAGAGTTTTTTAAATCGTTTCCACATTTTTCCATACGTCGCTGTTGCTTCGCCTCCTTTGGCCAGCAATGTGATTTGGGCACAAAATCAGTTGCGAATTTGCATCGCAGACCGCTCAAAATGAAGTCATTCAATGGATGGAAACTCCAAGCAAACTGCAGTCTCACATAGAAAGAGACAGAGCGAGAGGAGAGACAGAGAGGGCAATAGCTGTTAAGTATGCAATGCACGGACAAACAGCAGGTGATCATGTACAACGATGGCTGTGTCATCAGATTTGCGATTTTCGTATAGTTTTCTCGACTATTTAACGGATTTTGTATTCGGTGAAAAAATGCTCGTCAGCTCACGGGAATGTGAATTAAGCTAAGAGTGGGAGTGGGGGGAAAATGCAAATAACTGTGCCTGAGTTTCCCTCTTGTTCTGCTTCAGCAATGGAAATCGAATAGTTATGCTAAGTCGATGCATAAATAAGCATATTGCAATTCATACACGTATTGTGCTCCCTTGACTTTAATCCCAACAAGCAACTTAAATTATTATTGAACTACAAATGACTATACTTTTGACAATAATTTTGACTCATGTTCCGACCCAAAATCACGTTTTCAACTTTAAATATACGATTGATCTAGAGGCCAAACTATGATTAAAACGCCCTCGCTTTTGAAAATCCGTTGAGTTTTGACGAAGTTATGGCATTTTGAAGATTCGACCTATGCCCATATGCCGATATCCCGATCTTCGGACTATAATTTTGACTTATGTTCAGACCAAAAATCACGTTTTCAACTTTAAATTAACAATTGATCTAGAAGCCAAACTATGATTAAAACGCCATCGCTTTTAAAAATCCGTTGAGTTTTGACGAAGTTATGGCATTTTAAAGGTTCGACCTATGCCCATATGCCGCTATCCCGATTTCGGACAATAATTTTGACTTATGTTCCGACCCGAAATCACGTTTTCAACTTTAAATGTACGATTGATCTAGGGGCAAAACTATGATTAAAACGCCCTCGCTTTTGAAAATCCGTTGAGTTTTGACGAAGTTATGGCATTTTGAAGGTTCGACCTATGCCGAAATGCCGATATCCCGATTTTCGGACTATAATTTTGACTTATTTTCCGACCCAAAATCACGATTTAAACTTTGAATGTACGATTGATCTAGAGGCCAAACTATGGATAAAAATACCTTGCTTTTGAAAATCCGTTGAGTTTTGACGAAGTTATGGCATTTTGAAGGTTCGACCTATGCCGAAAAGCCGATATCCCGATTTTCGGACTATAATTTTGACTTATGTTCCGACCAAAAATCACGTTTTCAACTTTAAATGTAGAATTGATCTAGAGGCCAAACTATGATTAAAACGCCCTCGCTTTTGAAAATCCGTTGAGTTTTGACGAAGTTATGGCATTTTGAAGGTTCGACCCATGTCCATATGCCGATATCCCGATTTTCGGACTATAATTTTGACTTATGTTCCGACCCAAAATCACGTTTTCAACTTTGAATGTACGATTGATCTAGAGGCCAAACTATGGATAAAAATACCTTGCTTTTGAAAGTCCGTTGAGTTTTGACGAAGTTATGGCATTTTGAAGGTTCGACCTATGCCGAAATGCCGATATCCCGATTTTCGGACTATAATTTTGACTTATGTTCCGACCCAAAATCACGTTTTCAACTTTGAATGTACGAATGATCTAGAGGCCAAACTATGGATAAAAATATCTTGCTTTTGAAAATCCGTTGAGTTTTGACGAAGTTATGGCATTTTGAAGGTTCGACCACTGCCCATATGCCGATATCCCGATTTTCGGACTATAATTTTGACTTATGTTCCGACCCAAAATCACGTTTTCAACTTTGAATGTACGATTGATCTAGAGGCCAAACTATGGATAAAAATACCTTGCTTTCGAAAATCCGTTGAGTTTTGACGAAGTTATGGCATTTTGAAGGTTCGACCCATGCCCATAAGCCGATGTCCCGATTTTCGGACTATAATTTTCACTTATGTTCCGACCCAAAATCACGTTTTTAAATTTAAATGTAGGATTGATCTAGAGGCCAAGCTATGATTAAAACGCCCTCGCTTTTGAAAATACGTTGAGTTTTGACGATGTTATATAACTTTGAAGGTTCGACCTATGCCCATATGCCGATATCCCGATTTTCGGACTATAATTTTGACTTATGTTCCGACCCAAAATCACGATTTAAACTTTGAATGTACGATTGATCTAGAAGCCAAACTAGGGATAAAAATACCTTGCTTTTGAAAATCCGTTGAGTTTTGACGAAGTTATGGCATTTTGAAGGTTTGATCAATGCCTAACTGCCGATTTTCGGACTCTTTTAATTTTGACTTATGTTCCGTATATTTCCATAGTTTTAATAATAATAGTAATCTTTGCTTATATATATTATTTAAACATATATGTATATTTTTCTATCTTATGTTTTCTTAATAATTTAGTGTTATTTAACAATTTTCTGTTTCAAAGCCCAGTTGGAGAATAATTTGTAACTAGTCGTAATTTTTAACACAAATATGCGACCGCAAAGAGAATTATGCAAATGCAAATAGAGAAACTGTTGTGGGGGTTGCCACATAATCGGCATTGTGAAGAGCCTCCTCCAATTTGGACAATTTGTAATAGAAATGGAATGAAATGTGTCCGTAATGTGGCATAGTCATAGCCACATTCCTGTCTGCACCGTATAATTTAATACTTCATCAATGTTAAGCAACCATTTAGTATGGTAATGAGCCAAAAAGGAAACCCCAGCGCCAAATTAAAAAAAAACCCTTTCGAGACGAACACATCAACATGGGGATAAAAAAAAAAACAACCCAGAGAAAGAGAAATGCTGAAATTGAAACCGTTTATGGAAATTGGAAAATTACGCGCGAGACAATCGGACAAACGCATAATAAATTCGAGAATTTCCATATACGAGAGCGGATGTGTGAGTTTCATCATATATATAAAAATATGGCAACGCCAACATCGTAAAACCAAAATCAGAGCGTAAAGTCCGACATTATAGCAAGCAAGCAGCAGCAGGATTGCGGGACAAATGAGCCGGCAGCGAACAGCAAACCGGAAACGGAAATATTTTCCAATTTGCACGAAGCAGAGACGACAGAGAGTGGGACAGAGAGGGGGGGAGGGCGCAGCTAGGAGTGGGCGTGGCTGTTAACGCATTTACAAGCCTCGACGACGACGACGACAATAAAATATCACCAAGATTATCTGGCCAGAAGAAGAAGAGCTGGGCCGGGCTTTTACTTTGCATAATAAGCCGGATTATGGAACCCGCAGCAGCCCCCCCTCCCCCTCCATCATTTCGACTTTGACAATTGATTGCGCAGCTCAATGAGGAAATGCGCCAAGGGTAGGTGCTTTGAGGCTGCTCATCCGAGTGTGGGTCTGGCAAATGGCATGGAAAAATGTATTTGACGAATTGCATTGGCAGCAAGTCGGATCTCAGCTATAAATTCAATGTTTTACAGGGTATAAAAACGCATGTAGAAATTTATCATATTTGCTTGACGCCTGACTTCTCTAATGGTTTCTATGCTTTTTTATGTTTGAAATCACTTACGAGTTTTGCGCTTTGGTCAGCGGAAGTGGCCATAAAATGGCCATGCTGCCATTTTTATGCCCATAAATTCGGCTGTGAAATTGAAACTTAAAATGCGTAAAGTATCCGCTCCCCACTTCCCACTCCCCCCTCCCCCTTTGGTTACTCTGCTCTTCTCTTCTTGGCCACTCTCAGCAGCCTCCGGCGAGCAGTTTCAATTTTTATGCACATTTTATATGCCTACTGTAAATTACTGTCCGGCCACGCCCACTCGTACACAGCCCCCATCCCTCGGCCCCAGCCTCTTTCACAGCTGTACGCTCAAGTTCAAAGGCCAGAGGCGCTCACAAATGTTGCCGCATTTTCTTTTGGCCACTTTTGTCTATGGCCGCCGCTGTCGAAATTCCACGTTCGCAATCGTCATAAATCTTATGGCCACATCTTGAATTTATGTGAATCCCCCACCCCGTCACCACCCACCCTTCCCCTTCATCCCATGCCACACATTCTGTGGCTGTGTTTTGTGGCTTAGATTACTTAGCTCGCGTCACTTCGATGGCTGCTGCTGTGTGAAACAGCTGACGGCTTTCGGCTATTGATTTTTGTGATTCTTGTGCTTATTGAATTTGTTTGCTGACCAAAGTTTTTTAATCAAAATCCTAGTTGGCTTTAAGTGCTGCTCAAGAAAATCAGCCAACAACAAAAAAAAAGAAATGACACAAAAGTCTTGGCAACAATTTGAAACGTTTTAATTCTAAGCAACGAATCAGACAAAAGACAAAAGCATTTTGTACAGCGAACAGGGCCTGGCCCGGCTACTGGGCTAAGGGCTGTGGTCTGCCAAAAAGCTCAGCCCTTAACTAACGGCAGTTTTCATTAGCTGCTCGCCCGAGCGGACAGCGAGCGCTAAGACAATCAAAGGTGAGCGGTTGCCTCTGTTGCTTGGCATTTCTTTTATTTTCCGCTTCGCTGGCACAGCACACAAGCATCACGTGGTCAGAAACCCAGCACCCGACCATGCCCCACCCTGGACACCTGCAGCTGCATCCCTTGGATAGCTGTAGCCAAAGCCAGAGCCAGAGCCAGAGCCACAGCCAGGTCCAAAGCCAATGCTAACGCCGCCATGAAAATTGGCGTCTGCCAAACATAAATAAAAAAGGTAGACAAATCCGGAATAAATAACAGCGTTGTCTAGAGATCTCTGCCACACCGCTCCACCCCCCCTCTCGGCACACTCCCTGCACCACACCACACCACTCACACCTCACTTGTCTGTGTGAAGTGCAGGCGTCGCCGCGTCTCGACTTGGCTGAAAAGGCTTCGTCAGCGTTATGGCAACCAGCAGAGATGCCACACCTGCCCGCCTGCCACTCCCCTCCATCACGTGCTCACTCCGTTGCACGTTGCGTATACGCTCAGTTGCACCACAAAATGAGCGAAAATCGCGCCATCTATTTGCCATGGCAATGTTGCCCATTGTTGCCTTTTGTCTCTTGCAACAGACGTTTAATAAAATATAACCATTTAATTGGTACGGCTGCCAGTCAGGATATACAGCCAGGATATGCAGCCAGGATATGCAACCAGGATATGCAGCCAGGATATCCAGCAACAGTTAGCGAATTAAGTAACCATTAAAATAATCTTAAGCTCGAGTCTTTAAATAAATGAATGTTTAACTTTGCAGCTGGCACTTTAAAATTGATTTAAGAATATTTATTATGTTATTTTATATTTATTTATACAATTTATATTATATTTATTTATACAATTTATATTATATTTATTTATTTATTATTATTAAATATGTAATTGTAATTTATTATTTACAGTTCAGCAAGAACTAATGAAAAAAAGAATTCGTTTTAAGATTTAGGTTCACTCTGAGTTTTTGTCTTAATATTAACTCATTTTCGTATTTAGTATAAAAATAAGATGCAAAAATTGACATGCAAATAAATAAAAGACCAAATAAATCAAACAAATAAAGAAATTATTAATTTTTTTTATATACTGCTTAAATACTTCACACTTAAGTTCATTGAAGCGTAAGCAATTATTGTGTAATATTTAAATGCACATATATTTTATGTATATATAATTATGTATATGTATTAATAAATATATGATGTATATATATATGTATATTTAATTATATGATTAACATAAGCTTGACTCGCTGCTCGCGATAAGACGCATATTTTTTATGATTGTGGGAGAAAAAAAAAACTCTTCCGCTGGGAGTAGTTAAAATTATACAAAAATTTCTTATAAAAAGCGCAGTCGACTAAATTCTTCAGTATTTCTTGACACAATCGGGGGATAAAAGCAAGAAATAAGTGCGGAGGAATCAATTTAAAATGGCAAATAATATTTTATTGCTCTCAATTGTGTTGCTGTTGAGTTTTCAAAACTCGCTGGCTGTCGGTAAAAAACAAGTGCGATCACAAATATTGCCGGAATTAAAGCCTATGGAAAACAACAACGGAAAACCGAATAATAATTGTGTGGCAATGAGAAACTTGCTTGTGGTAATTAATGCAAATCGCACTCAGCAAGTAAAAACTTATAAGTCGATGATCGGCAAAATAAAGCAGACAAATAGGAAATTAGGTCTACAATTGATCGCTTGTCAAAGCAATATAATAAATAACACCAATGGACCATTAAATCAGCTAAGTGAAACTATCGGCGAAAAGAGTATTCAAATAAACTTACAGAAGGAAAATATAATGGAACTAACAAAACAATTAACTAAAACGACAGCAGAGTTGAATGAAGCAAGTAACAAAACTAAAGTGTTAATCTCAACCAATGATCAACTGGATAAAAAGATATCGGAGCAGTCGCAAAAAATTCGATTGTATGAAAAACAAATCGATAACTACAAGACCCAAATTGACGAGATGTCATCAAATGAAAAAATAATGGCTAAGCAAATTGAGCAATTAAAAGCTAATCAGAGCTCGAATGCGGACAGAATTGAGTATCTGAATTCTGAGATTGATGCCGCCAAAGGTGGCTGCCACGCCTCCAGCTGTTTGCAATTTGGCACCTCAACCCATGTACATTTGATTAAGGTGCCCGGTTTTCCAGAACCCTTTCATGTGTTGTGCAACGGAAAATTGTCAATCGGTCCCGGCTGGACCGTTGTGCAGCGAAGAATCAATGGCTCCGTTGACTTCTATCGGAACTGGTCGGATTATAAAGAGGGATTTGGGGATTTGAAGGGCGAGTTTTTCATCGGTTTGGAGAAGCTGCATCATTTGACAAAGGCAGAGCGGCAGGAACTCTATATCCATCTGGAGGACTTTGACAACGTCTCGCACTATGCCAGATATGATAACTTTGTTATCGGCACTGAGCAGGAATCGTATGCCTTAAAATCTATTGGAAATTACTCCGGTGATGTGGAAAATTGCATGTTTTCAAATGTGGGTCAAAAATTCAGCACAAGCGATCGCGACAACGACAACTATCCAAATAAGCATTGTGCTGAGCTGTTGCAAGGTGCCTGGTGGTACAACAACTGCGGCTTGAGGTGGGTCAACCCAACAAAACATATATATATATATATATATATATATATATATAAATGTTTATACTTCCTTTTATCTGCAGCAACTTAAACGGCGCTTACCAAACAGCTGACGAGTTTTACGATGAAGTGGGCAAAGGCATATTTTGGAATGCGATGGACTGGCATGACATGGCATATTCCTTGAAATCGGTTCAGATCATGATCCGATCCAAAACACTAAAAAAATGAACTATAAACGTAAATAAATAATCTAGATAAATAAGTATGACAGATTGCTTTAAATTATTTCGCCTCGAATAAAAAAAAAAAAAATTTAAAAAAACAAAACAAATTTAAACTACTAGTTATAAATATTTTAAATAATATAAAATGGAACTATTACTTAAATTAAAAGATTGTCGATCGTTTCGCTCAGTGTGCCGCAAGAATTATATTGCCAGATAACAATTGCTCTTAGTCACTGCATCAGTTCCACAATCGGCAGTTCTATTTTTGATTTGAGTTTGTTTCAGTTTGAAAATCATAAGCAAAATGTGAAAAATGTTTATCAAAAGTCACAATTTTGCTGCTCATCGTGGATTGCAGCTGGGCAGCAGATCAAGTTGCTGGAGAGGATGAGCTGAGTAAAAGTGGCTTTAGTTTGGCGACATTGGCACAACTGAAAACTGTTGTGATTCTCATAATGGGGAACAGCAAAATCAGTTGTCTGTTGATTGCCAAATGCAGCTAAAAACAAGTAAAAATACTGTAGTCGAGTTAGCTCGACTACGATGTACCCTTAACCCAGTTGTTAAATATATTCTAGTTTTATTGGCAAATTTCCCTTTAAGATGATTTGCATTCAAATGTTCAGTTCTGAAAGTGCATTTCTTACAGATTATTTTTACTCACAAGCCCGAACTGACCCGAACTGGCTGGCTACAAATAAAGCAAACTCGATTATTGGTTGTTAGCAAGTTTCTTGTGACTCACTGACTGACTGACTAACTAACTGACTAACTAACTAAATGACTGGCTGACTGATTGGCTGAAATTATTGAATGACTGACAAACTGAAGAAGATTAACTGCAATATAACATCTTTTCCAACAACAAATGGCTCTTATCGCTTCTCGCCAAAACAATCCCAGGCTTTGCTATATACTGATGACGTATGTACTGATATTCTTTAAACAAATACCTGATTAGAAAAGTAATAATTATATGAAATAGTGCTCGACTATCAGTTACCCTCTAGCAAAGATTGTTATAAATAAATAAATCATCTACGTCACAGATGTCCCAACTCGCAAATTGAATAAGTGAATGCTAATCAAGAATAAATATACTGTCTGGTGTTCTTCTTCTTATTACGTATATCGGTCAAACTCTGCCTAAGAGAATTCTGGAGCCCATTCTTTCGAAAGAAAAGCCGACGAATAATTCTTTGTAGAACTTACACATAAATTTGAAAAAATGTAATTATTAATTATAATTTAAAAATATGTTTTACCCATTCTGATAACCGAGCAGTCGAAACTATTTGAAGAGCTTACAAGTCCATTTGATGATACAAGTAAATTTGACAGTGGTAGTAGATGTTGCTGCTCAGGGCTGGACAAATATTATGCGTGGTGCCACTTGGGGAAGCGACATTGAGGGAATTATTTAGAACCGGACATTAGCTTGATCTTCAACGGGAACGTGATAAGAAACACACGTTGAGTTGACAAAAAGCGTGCGAGTCATTAAAGAATATGTATATTTAAATGTTTTTAAGACAGATTATGGATTAAAAATAAATAACAAAAGAGATCGTTGCAGTCGGATGTAACCGACAGCGCAATACTATGATGCCATAATTTGTATGCAGTCAAGAAATACTTTCCAAGTTTGTCGTCCAGATTGAGGTAGATATAAAATACGAACCCTTCTTCGAAGTTTGGCTGTAGCTCTTAAAATCCAAATTCAATTCCTAGATTTTTGAAGGGTGTTAGTAGTAATATACCTTTAAAATTTTGTGACTTAAGCTCTCAAATTCCGTGAGATATACAGTGTTATCGATTTTCACTAACAGGTGTATCGGCTCAGTTAGGTGGAGTGGGCGGGGCCATCAAATTTTTTATAGATCTTTTCGGGAGTTACCAGTAACATACCTTCAAAATTTTGCGAGTCTTGCTTGCAAATTACGGCAGATATGGGCATTTTAAATTTATAGAATCGAAGTTCCTGGGGGTGGCGGTTGATATGCCAATCCTTGGAGGAGGTTACCAGCAAATTACCATCCAAGTTTGGTTACTCTATCTTTAAAATTTTCGGAGATATACGGAGTTATCGATTTACACCTTCCGCAATAATGTGGACTTGTCGATTAGCGAAAATCGAATTTATCGATTTTTTAGCTCCCTAGTGGACGTATGACCAAAACTTTGACACTTTTACTTTTGAGGGAAAGAAAAGCTCGTTCTAACAGACGAATAGACGAACGGACGGACAGACAGCATGACGAACATTGCACAAACCCAATATGCTATTATACCTTCGGTAACATAGTATAAAAATCCTCCGTACTTCATTGTTTTCAAGAATTTGTGTTTCTTGGAAAAATATTAAAATATAATATAGTAAGCTGCCTATAAATTCAACAGGCACCAACTCAGTTTCTTCAGTCTTGTCTGGTCTGTGCTAATTTCAAATACTTAAATATTCACAACAAAATGTATAAATTTATTTGCACTGTGTTTTTATTATTTATTACTGCACAAAAAAGTGGAGGAGAAAGTGTTCAAAGTGATGCGAAACTTTCATATTTAGGCTTTAAATATGCGAACAGCACAGAAATAAGTCTTCACATCAGCAGCAAAGTTGAGCAATTGCAGCTCGAGGAGATTAGGTTTGTATTGGAAAACACTTGTATTTCCAAAACATTTGAAATTTTTCCTATCCCAACATTCACAGGCTACAACTGAACCGTCAGAACGAATTGCTGAATAAACTTGTGGGTAAACTTTATGAGCCAATTAAGTTTCCCAGCAGCTGTGGAAATGTGACGGCTGTGAATCGTCGAAGTGGGATTTATCAGATCGTCGTGCCCAGCTATAGTCGAGATCCGTTTAACGTTAGTTGCGATCAGGAAACACAGGGCGGAGGTTGGACAACTGTGCTGAGGCGTCAGGATGGAAGTGTGGACTTCTTTCGGTTCTGGAATGACTACAAACATGGCTTTGGCAATCCATCTGGCGAGTTCTTCATTGGTCTCGAAAGACTTCATTTCATGACCAAAGCTGTAGATCAAGAATTACTCATAACCATGGAGTACCAAGGAGAACATGCATTTGCAAAATATGATCGATTTGCAATCGATGGAGAAAATGAAGCTTACAAACTGAGCTCATTGGGAAAATATTCTGGAGATGCGGGCGATGACTTGCGATATCATGAGGGTAAAAAGTTCACCTCACGAGATAATGACAACGATCTCTGGAAAACTGGCAATTGTGCTGTAGACCGTACGGGCGGTTGGTGGTACGGTCATTGCCATTACAGGTAATATATGCAATCAGTTTTTATTAGTGAGCAATTGTATTTTAAAATATTTTTATAATTCACAGCAATCTGATGGGAAAGTATAATGAAACCCGATATGGCAAGGGCGTTTTTTGGGAACACTTCTCGGGTGCCACTGCTTCACTAAAACGTGTTGAGATGATGATAAGGCCGAGAAGGGATTGAAATATTATCTGAATACCTTGAAAATAATTTTTTTTTATGAAATCTACACAAAGAAAAAGTACATTTTAATCAATAAGATCCTCTTGGTTTCAGTGCAAGTTTTATCAAAAGTTAACATATCTCTAAAAGTTGTATATTGAAAATTATATTAAATCTATTGATGTCATCTTATTTCTAATTTTTAATAGTACATTAAGACCAGATACGCATTGAAATAAATTGTCTTATTACCAATTAATAATGCTGTAGTCGAGTTAGCTCGACTACGATGTACCCTTAACTCAGCTGTTAAATATATTCTAGTTTTATTGACAAATTTCTTTTTAAGATGATTTGCAGTTCAGTAGTTATCGATAAAATAAAGCAAACAAATCTGCGCCTTGTACACGAGAACTTATATTCCAAATTTTAAGTCGCTAGCTCGTACAATCTCTAAAATCCACGTGTTCATACAGACAGACAGACGGACGGACGGACAGGGCTGTATCGACTCGGCTGTTGATCATGATCAAGAAAATATATACTTGATGGGGCCGGAGATGCTTGTTACATACATTTGCACAAAACCATTATACCCTTTTTACCCATTTTTAATGGGTTAAGGATAAAAAAAAGCTGAAGTCAAGCTAAGGATAAACAAGGATCAACTTACTTTGCTGAGCGACAAACTTGACCAGCTGTCTGGTGGATCAAGCAGATCAAGCACAAAGCCAGAGTTGAATAGAGTCCAGAGAGCAAGTCTCAGATTTGAGTTCGCAGCTGAAATTAATAGGAATTGACAACACTAAACATCGAATATCTAACTCGCTGAGTGGGAAACTCTCTGGAAACCTTCTATGCTCCTTGTGAAGCAAGTTTAGTTAGACTAATACCACGTTTAAGTTTGAAATGTCATTCTAAATCGAAATCCGATTCCAAAATATAGTTAAACTTTGTCGCGAGAAAAAAAGCTTTATAAAAATTATTATAAATATGATTTTAAGTGGCAATAATAATGAAACAATATTAAAATTCCACTTGCAACATTTTTGAAGGTCTTAAATTCATAATGCAAAAAGAATTTACTACTTTATCTGTCCGATAAGCCAGAGACGTGTATAAATATATACATATATATATTTAGAAAATATACACTTTTACTTATATTTTGGCTGGTGCTGAGAATATATAATGTATAGATTAAAGAGAAACCTCGCTGAAAGTAGTCAGATTTCAATTTCAGGCAGTAATTAATTCAGAGAGTCGAGTGCAAAGATTCACACCAAATGGGAAATAGATTCGAGAAGAATGTAATGTGGAAAAGACAACGATGTGCGTTTGCCCAAATGGCTGCAATCAATTAACCGGCAACAGACACAAACATGTCCCCAGCTGATGTCAGCAAAGCCGTGTGACACTAATGCCAAAATAGAATTCCCAGAGTCAGAGCCAATCTCCAGACTCTTGCAAATTAATGAACAACGCAGCAGCAGCAATCGCAATAAATAGCAATGGGAAGTGGACAGGGGAGTCAGGGGGTCATGATTGCCTCATATTTGCATATTCATGTGTCAAAGGAGCTGCTGCACTGATTGCTCAAGGATCACTAAATGTATCTGTGCACTTTATGTAACTCCAACTATATCTGTATCTGTATCTGTATCTGTATCTGCAGCAATTGCTTCCGCTTAACTGGTCAACGAAATTTGTGTGCAAATGTGTTGCTTGCTGTTGTTGCTGTTGTTGCTGTCGTTGCTGTTGCTGTTAGTTTAATTAGTTGTTCAGTTTGTCTAGCTAAGTGAGTGTCTGGTAAATAGAAAAGAAAACCTATAAGATGAGGCAGAGGAAGGAGCAGCACCACTCCTCTAATGGAACTAAACTTTGAGAAAATGCGTTTCGCCTGCTAATGGACGCTACGCAATAGCAACAGCAACAGCAGCAACAGCAGCAACAACAGCAGCAGCAGCAACAGCAGCAACAGCAGCAACAGCAGCAACAACAGCAGCAGCAACAGCAACAGCAGCAACAGCAACAGCAGCAACAGCAGCTCATTTGATATTCCCTTTTCCATGCTAATATGGCATGCACTCAATGTGCAAATAGTTTGAGAGCTCAACTACAAAACGAACTACAAACTATAAAACTCAGTGACTCTCTGACTGTGGAAAGCCTAACGGCATCTGAGAGCACATCTGAGGTGGCTGCCACAACAGCAACCAGCTTTGCCTGGCCTGGTCCAATGGGTGTTTTGGTCTGACTTCAGTGGTTCTTTTGGTCAGCAGCTGAACACGGCTTGAGGCATTTCAATTGCTCTAAGCTTAAGTATGCAAAACTAATGAGATACCTGCAAATGATTGACAAGAAGTTGAAATCAAGCAGACTTCGTAATTACCTGATTTTGTCAACATTTCTTACATTCCCAAGCGAGAACATTCTGTTACTTCAATATTCGTTAAGTAAGTTTCTAGTCCCATCTTTATTTAAATCAATAAATTTAATCTTGATTCAATATAAACAAAAAAAACAGTAGAGCATTCAGTAAATAATATCATTTTGGTTTAAGTCTACGACTGAGTCACATTCGAACTTTTCATGTTCAGCAAACATAAAATCATAATAAAAGCGAGTAAATTGGTTTTTAATGATTTCAAACAAATATTTATCAAAATTCAAGAAAGCAAATCACAAACGAATATATATTTATTTTGCACAGATTTTTTGATATACGATACAAATGTTTTTGCGTATTTTTGTATATCAAATGTTTATGAAATCTAGTTAGCACAGTTTACGTTCTTTTGTGTATTTTGAATGCACTCGTTCATTGCCAGTGGATGCTTTTGAAGTACTTTGTGAATGCAATCCGAGTACCAAAACAAAATGGTATCCATTTTGGCCAAAGTTTGCAATTGATAGCTGTATCATAAACTAACGCCGACTCGCTTTTAAAACTATTGCAAAACATTCAAAAAAAATAAAAAAATAAATAAAAGGAAGAACAAAAGGATATTCCGCTTTCCACTTTCCCCTTTCGTATTTCCCCTTTCCATCGACAGGCAGGCAGTGAAACGCCCTGTGGATGCAGACAGGCAAACACAAATGCAATTCAGAGGCGGCTCTCGGCCAACAGGAAGTAAAACTGGTTGCAAGGGGGCAGGCAAGCGATTTGTGAATGGAGGGTGAGTGCGCCAAACTTTGTGGCATAAACTTTTAATGAGTTCTTTTTATATTTGCGATTTGCATGGCCACGCCCCCCATTTGTCACACAAATGAAATCTGCCAGAGCGAAATTGCATTAAAGTTGCCATCGCTGTTGTTGTTGTTGCTGTTGTTGTTTTTGCTGTTGTTGTTTTTGCTGTTCCTTGTGAATTATTCACCCGCTGCGACCCACTTCAATGACATTGCCTACTTTGAAAGTTTTGGTCAAAGCGTTACCCCCCGCCCACCACCCGACCAACCACCTCCTGCAGATCTTTGGCTGTTTTGCGTCGTCGGCTCAATGATGAGCGCAAAACAAAAATTGCGAAATAAAATAAATAAATATGCTTCAGCGCAAAAACTTTTAAATTGAAAATGCGCTTTGAATATTTCAGCGTTTTGCCACTTGCGATTCACATTTCGCGTTTTGCAGCATTTTGCAGCACTGCCGTCGCGCACTTCCTGTCCGCCATCTTGGGCGCCATTGCAGTTCGCTAACTGCCAACTGCCAGCTGCCAACTGCTAACTGTACTTGTGTTGCTGCTGCTGCTGCTCATCTTCGCCTCGGCTTTCGGCAAGCGGCGAAAATAATTTGAAATTTTAATTAAAAGTATTTTTGGGCAAAAGTTGCGGCGCTGCCAGCGGCTCTGCTTTCTATCAGCAGGCAAATGCGACAAAATCAAAGAAACAAGCAAAAATGGCTAAGAAAAGAAAAAAAAAAAATAAATAAAATTCCAACACAAAGCTGGGGAAAAACTATTTCCGGCCCTTTCATTTAATTTGCTCGCATCTCGTCGTCAATTTTAATATTGCCGCCAAAGGCAAAAATGCGCACTTGAACACTCGACTCCAACACAAGCCGGAGACGAAAAGTCCGGACATGTTGCAGCTTGCAACTGTAGCCCATGCGACAAGTGTTGCTCTCTGTGTGTGTGTTTTCGCGTGTGTGCAACTTGGAACGTTTACACGTAATCGTATATCGTGATACCGTGGAATAGAATAGAACTTTGCGAATGAATATCAAATATTAAATTGCAAAATAATTTAATTAATTTTAAAATTAATGGTATTTAGCGATATCGTTTTATAAGGCGGTTTACACGATTTTAAATATACATATATACCAATTAATATAATTATTTAATAATTGGGAATGAAGTGTCTTTCAGAGTTGTGCTTCTGTTATTTGAAATTTTAGACTTACATATTTAATTAACCCATTCTTTCAGCCATGCCAAATAATTGTTCGCTTGACTGGTTACACTTTGCGAGTTGTTTACTATTAAATAATTGTAACTAATTTGTTGTTTACTAAAAAATAAATTAATTGATTGCATTTAAAAAAAAAGTTGCGCCTGTTAATAGTAATGATCCATAACATGAAACCACGTTTTCCACTATAACTTGAATAATTTTTATCAGATGTTTATTAAGTCAGGGTATATTATTTTAAAATTGTGGTTTTATAACTATCAAAAATCTATATGCATTGATATTCCCGAAACGGGGACTGTTATCGATAAAATGAAATAAGCATTATCTGCGCTGGTTAAAATATAAAGTGTCTAGTTCCTATAGTATCTGAGATCCGCATGATCACACAGATGGACATATGGCTACTTCTTCCCGGCATTTGATCCTGATCAAGAATATATTCCCTTTATGAAGACTGGGTTGCTTCCTTACAATATACTATTGCACAAAACCATTATATCCTATTTACCCATTTTTATATGTTCTAATATATAAAGATTCTTTCCAAAGAATTTATTTGAATTAACTTATTTCTATTTGCATTTGTAAACTTGTCTATCATAAGATTATATAAAACAAACTAACTATTAAAAACATTAATAAATAATATAAGAATGCACCGCACATGAAGTTCTTGGAGATCAAATTGAACCTTAACATTTAATCAGCCTGATGGGTGCTCTCAAAGAGGCAAGACCCAAACATGATTTTCCATTTCACTGATCGCAATAAGGGTGCACGCATAAACGATAGATTTTCGAGCTGCGTTTGCTCTGAATGCGTGTGTGCATAAAAAGTATTGCGACTAGTTCATGTCGCTGCTGGCTGGGAATGCTTTTCTCTCTTTTTTTTGTCTTTTCTAGCTGTAATTAAACCTTAGTAGCTGCTGAAGCAAAAAGGAAGAAGGAAGGAAGCCTTAAGGCAGCCAGTGACGATGGTTGGTGGTTGGGGACAACAACGGAGAGGGAATTGGAGTTGGAGACGCTTTCAGCTCTCAGCACAAGAAAGAAAGAAACTTTATTAATAAAAGTTTTTCCTTTGGTATTTTACCCAAGTATTATTAAAAACTTTCATATACGTAACGTTGGCAATTCCATACGCCCTCACACACGCACACACACACACACACACACACACACACACACACACACACACACATAATAGACGCATATGTTGACGGCATTCAGGCATTAAACTGCGAGGTCCTTTTTATGCATGTGACAATATTTGTTGCAGTTGTTTTTGTTTTTATTAATTTCGTTGTCATAGCATTGCCTTCTTCTTCTTCTTCATCTTACACTTTTCGTGGCTGGAAATACATTTCCCAACATGCTTGCAATTTCAGAACTCAGTTCTCTTGCCACAAGTAATATAATTATGAATGTGTTTCCCTTTCAGGCAAATAACTCTTCACTTGACTGATTAGGCTTTGATAGTTGTGTACTGTTAATTGCTTCCATATTTCAGTGAAAATACTTGCTTACAGCCAAGTGGAGTCTCCATCAAATGTTGCAATTTTGTGTCTCTTGTGTATTGGGCACGTGCTTCAGTTGCGCCACCAATCGAACCACTGGCCACGTTCACATCAAGTTCACAAAGTCAATTCGAATTAAACAACGCATTTGACTGCCATAAAAGCGGGTGAGCCACGCCCATATTTATGGGCGCCCGTCTCGGGTTGAGTTGGCCAGCTCAGCAAATGCAGTTGGCCACGTTTGAAACGTGGCTAGCAGCGGACACACCCCAAAGGCAAATAAATATAAAATGAGACTGAAATAATTGTGCGCAAAATAAAATCGCAAAAAAAAGCAACAACAAATGCAAAAAAATTAGTCAAGACAGACGAAGGCCTTGAAAATGTTAAACAACATAAAAAAAACACAGATAGAATAAAAAACAATCTAGAAAAAATCTAAAAACGGGGCGGCGTTTCAATTAGCTGTCCGATGCTTGTCGGGCAATTAGGTGTGTTAGCCGGGCTAAAATGATTTTAATCGTTTGTGTTTTAACATAGATTTCGTTTTTTCGCTCTGGTCACATTTTGTTGTCATGTCGTCGCTGACATTAGCGACATTCGAGGCATTAGCCCACCCCCACACACACACACACACATACATATATACAGTGTTAAACATGAAACATTCGTTTGATTAAAAATAGTAGATATGACAAATTTAATTAAGGTTAATTTTGGGCTTGCTGTGACCCCAGCTAATTTCGCGGCAAAAGTTCTTTTTAAAGTACTGCCAAAATATGAGTGAGCGAATGGGGTGTACACGATTTCAAATAGAGTATGTAACGGTAGAAATATAAACTATATATAAGCATCAATAAACCTATTTGGTACTTATAACCAGCATCATAATTAGCATAATAAGAACATAAAAATAAAATAGTCTTAGGCTTTAAGTCCAAGCCATTGCTTATTACTATATATTTTAGTTTAATTTAATTATTTTAATTATTTCAACATATTTAAAAAATAATTTGAATATGGGTACACCTCCCTTTCTCTCCCCCTTATTTCCTCTTTCCTTTTTAATTATTATTTACATTTAAACATTTGATGTCTGGAAAAGTTTCTGCTGGGTTTGGCTAAGTTTGACTTATTAATTTTAAACTTTAATTATTTTATTTTGTAATTCATCTATACAAATTTTATATATCATATATACATTATTATTTATTAACTTATTAATAAATACATCAAATATCTGCCATTTGTATGGCATTATAGGGTATTTGCCTGCCTGACATATTAACAGAGTTTACAGCATTCTCAGTACTTTTATGTCTTGTTTTCTATTTTTCTTATTGAGTTTTGTTGTTGTTTATCTGAAATTGGCAATCGACTGCGAGGCAGTTGTGAGAAGGGCTGTGGCCACGCCCACTTCAAACTGCACTTTGTGTGTGGCTGCGTGAAAAGGTCAAAGCATTCGATTAACTTTAATTTGCGCGGCTTTCCAAGTTATATGTGTGTGTGTGTGTCAGTGTGTGTGTGTCAGTTTGTGTGTGTGTGTGTTAGTAGTCCATTGTTTTGTAGCTGTTGACTTAGTTAGCAGAGAAACCGCTGATGTGTTGCCATATTCAGCATAGTTTGCCAGAGTTTGCCAGAGTTCGCCAGAGTTCGCCAGAGTTGCACATAGTTCAGGTGTGCCGCTGAAAGACGGCGTGAAAGCCAAACCTACCGCAACTTTTAAATACAAAAAAACAAAAACAGAAAAGACCCTGCAACTCATCTTTTGGCACAACATGGACGACTTTACAATGGGCCCAAAGCTGCGCATTGATTTATGCCTCTTTTGTGGCCATGTCATAGTTCAGAGCCGCAACAGTCTCTTGGTGGCCAGGCCAATGTTTCAGAGATTGTGTGTGTGTGTGTGTGAGTGTGAGTGTGTGTATGTGTTTTTGGCCATGTTAACAAAATGCTAATTGCTGTTAGAACAAGGCACGCGTCAGCAGCCAACTAACAACTTGGCCAAAATGTCAGCGCGGCAGCGAAGAGAACGTTGCACACAAAATTGATAGCCAAAATTGGCAAACTTGCAAGTGACGGGTTTTGCTTATATTTTGTTGGCTTCTTTTTCATTTTTGTGTGCCTTGGCGACGATTGCACCGCTCATAAAATATACATAATTGATACCGCCAGGCACAACGAGTATCTCGACAGACAGACAGACAGACAGACAGACAGAGGGACAGACAGTTAGTCAGTCAGTCAGTTAGTTGAAATTAATTTGCACACTCGAGCAAAATAATTTACAGTCTCGCTGGGTTCCGCTAAAGCCAATCACTTGCAACTTCCCCTCCTCCTCCTCGTCCACCTCTTCCTCTTCATCAACGTCCACATCTACTCAGTCTGCTGCAAATAATTGACTTGGCTTGCAACGTGGGCTGCTTTTATGGCTGCAGCATTTTTATGCACCTCAGCCACGTGACATATCACGAAATTCTGTTAACAGCATTGGCAATAGCAGAAAATAGCTACAAGCGAAAATGGCCAACAATCTGAGCCAACAACAACAACAACAACCACATCGCACTGGAAGCTGTCAATTAGTTGTGGGTACATCAAATGGATACGTCTCCAGTTGGCCAAATCAAAGCAAAGCCGTTTAATTTCAATTTTATAATCTGCAATGAATATGTTGATGTGTGTTTTAGCTTTTTTATGGCCAGGCTAATTGCATGCATAAGGCTAATAAAGATACAGATGACTACCAAACCAATTTTTTAATAATACTTAGCACTAAGTGCTGAGTGTATTTTTTATACTGCTTGCAAATTGTTTTTCACACAATCTTAAGTGAAAATCATAAAAGTTTCGTGAAAAACTCGAAGTTTGTTTTCCTGATCCTAATGATGCCGACAATTATTTAAAATAAATAAACGATCTCTAATTGTTTAATGCTGCTAATAATGTGAAAAAACTTGCATCACTAGACAACTGTATATTATATCTTTTATACAAGTAATCGACTCTGTTGCACAGAGATATATAATTTTCAACGATTATTTGTTGTTAATATTTGAAAGTAGAACAAATTTGATCAGCGATTAAAAGGCAAACAAATTTCAATTAGAATGTGACCTTTTCGCGTGCAGTTGTGACCCTGAAATTGAGATTGCAGTTAAGCAGCCAATCTTTGGCCATCTGGAACATGACACACTAATAATGAGTGAGCGAATGGAAATTAAAAACTCACAAATTGCAAAAGCGGCAGCAGCTGAATGCAACGAGTCGACGCTAGGCGTTGTCCATGTGCCCCGAGGCAGCCGAAAGGTGGACAAAGCAGTAAACAGAGGGGGACGCAGGAGAGAAACCTTGAAATGTCACACACACACACACACAAACACACACACACATAAATGAAACGCAACGAAACGGTTTTCCATGCCACAAATCGCTTTGGCAGCCGGGCGCATGCAAAAAGCCAATCTTGATTACAATCAGTCCGACAGTCAATGGGAGCAACGCAGATGCAAACGCTGATGGTGCAACCACAGGTAGAGAGACAGAGAGAGAGAGAGAGAGGGAGCATGTTGCATGTTGCTAGGCGATAAAGATCAAATGAGGAATGAATGTCGCCGACGCAGCAGCCTCCGTCGTGGAGGCTGCCACTGCCGGCCCAGTTGCATGTTGCGTAGATATTTGCATTTTGCGGGCGGTCTTTAACTGACAAGATTTGTGGCTGCAACGAGTTGCAATGCAATGCAATGCAATGCGCTGCAATGCGAGCGGCTGCAATCAGCCAAATAGCTGCACACAACACCCAACTCAGCCAGGCAGCAAGTGTTATCTGCTTGCAACATACAGCTCTCGGCTCGCTTGCCTCACTCTGCCTCCAGCCACTGCGCATTATTAATAATCGAATGCGTTCTGCAACATACGCAATAATGAATGGTAAACAAGACGGAAGCATGCTTGCCACAGTTGGCAGCTTAATTCGCAAATGGCTCTAATGTTCTACAAAACCAGAGCACGAAGCGCTACCTGAGAAACACACACGATATTCAAATATTTAAACAAGTCTTTGGGTATTTGAATGAATGCACATGAGGGGTATTCCCTCATAAATCCAGATGTGCATTTTTAGAGCTTCCTCGAAAACCAAGAATTAACTCAGCTGTTGAATATTTAATTATAGCCTTGCACATCCAAATGTAAGCATGCTTGAGTCTGCTGATAGTCAGGAGATAAATATAGGAATACCGATCGTGATTAAATTATCATCCAGTAATAATTTATCAATTATATATTAAAAAGCTTTACAGTTAAAATTGTGGCTTTTATTGTTATCGGTTATCGGTTATCGATGATTATTTTATTATTCGGAATACCGATCGTGATTAAATTATCATCCAGTAATAATTTATCAATTGTATATTAAAAAGCTTTACAGTTAAAATTGTGGCTTTTATTGTTATCGGTTATCGGTTATCGATGATTATTTTATTATTCGAGAAGTTCTATTCCAAATTAGAAATCTTAAACTTATTTAGTCTCTGAGATTGTTACATTTGCATATTTAAGAATTTAAAGAGCTCTTTTGGTGGTGCGCTTAAATGTGGGTCGCCAACTTGCAGCCACGCAGAAACACCTTGCAACAAGCTCGTTGTTGCTGTTGTTGCTTTTATTGCTGTTGTTCTAAGTGTATTCAAAGTTGACTTTTTGACTAGACAATATGACAATGGATGGGTGTAAATCATGTTTGCGCCGCACATTTGCTGTCCAAATGTCTGCCGCCAACTTGACTTGTGGTCAATGGCTTGCACATAATGGTTGCCCCACAAGCAACAACAACATCAGCAATTGCCTCCATGGGGCATTTGCAAACAATGACATTATGCTGACGTTTATTAATCGCATTTACAGAATTAATGTCGTGACATTTTCGGTTTAATGTACTTGTAATAAATAAATGCGGCGTTTAGAAATAAAAAAAAAACAAAAAAAAAAACACAAAATAATCAATAGAGCATGCTACTGAAATTGTTGGTTTGTTGCTGTTGTTGTTGGTCAGCGTATTTTAGTGGTTATTGTGGTGCAGACATTGTGCAACACCACAAAACACTTTGCATATTTTACAAATGATCTTAGCAGCAAACAAATGGCATATGATAATTTTATCACGCGATTTGTAACTCAAGAAGACAGCTCGTTAAATTATATATTTCCCCAAGCAGCAGAGATCCGATGAGAACTTAGTTTATATACTTTTTCTCACTGTGTACATCTGTTCGGTTAGCGCATTTATTCTTTGTCTTTTGAACTCCAGATTCCTATTAAACAATTGAGGTGCATACTAAAAATATAATCATTATTTGAATTTTTACTTAAATTATCAACAAAATTAACTGTAGCATATCATTTAAGTTAATGCAAAGGAATATCATTACTAACATTTTATTTAAGTCCAGCATAAATTTATATAAGTAGTAATTATGTTATTTAAACTGCAAAAAAAGATTAACAAATTAAATTTGTAGCAACAAATTGAGTATTGGGATAAATTTATTTAATAAGCATCCCATCTACAAAAATATTAATCTCATTAAAAATTTCAACCGAGTGAAAATTGCATTGTTAGAAATTTAGAAAGCTAAAGCAAAGCATTAAAAAAGGATTTTGCCAAAATTAAAAACTATATTCAAATAAGCAGCTTAAAATAAGCTTTATGCTTACAGGCTTACATTTAACTGGTTTTATTGCGAAAAAGCTAAAACAGCACTTAAATTTAAAAACTAATTTTCCAAATACTTTAAATGTATAAACAAAATAAAAATACTTTGTTTAAGCTGTTTACTTTTTAGTTTATTAACTAGTTTTAAAAAGAAGTGGAAAAATGTTTAGGAAAGTCCTTTATCGCTTAGCATTTTAGCACTTGTGTTGGTTTTTCCATTAATTTTAAGAGCTTTACGTGAAAATTCAAATATCGATTACGGACATTTAACCGCAGCTATTAAATGGCAATCAACGCTTTGATGAGCTGTCAAAACACCGCTTGACGTAATGAGCCACTTGGCCTCGGGGTGTGTTCCCAGTATGTGTGTGTGTGTGTGTGTGTATGTGTGTGGCTATAGCATTCCCAGCCCGAGTTCACTCCGATCTGCACTCCAATCTCAAGTCCAATCCAATCGCAACAATTCCATTTTAAAGTTAGTATCATGGATCGTAAATTCAATTGTGCCCAGCACAGCTCAAATATGCAGATGGAGTGAAATATGGCAAATTGCCCAACCGAGCAGCAACTTTGTGCCATTTTCAGTTTTCATAAAAAACGGCAGCCACTTACGCAAAGGACGACTAAAAGCTACCCTGTAGCAAAGTGGGAAATATGTTGTAAGATTTGTTTAAGCTTTCTCTACATCTTGAAAAGGATGAGTTTAAATAGTAAAAATAAATGTTAAATAACTAAATAAATTTGCACAACTTTATGAATTATTTTCTGCCATTTTGTTGATTACTCTTTGTTTGAAGGATATATAAAAATGTTTACATAGTTTCGTTAGTTTAACGCTGCGGACAGAATTCAGAATGTGCTCAAGGTTAAAGAGAGTGCCGAGGATGAGGTGTGTGTGCCAGTGTGTGTGTGTGTGTGTGTGGTGGGAGGTGGGAGGTGGGGCATTGTCTATGGTTTTGTTGGCAGCTTCAGCGGCTCATCATTAATGCAAATTCATTGTTGCAGCTGTTGGAAGAGAAAAGCGAACGAGAACCGCGTGCATTAAAACAATTCATGTTGAATTTTTGATATGCAAACTGCCAACAAAAACAACAACAACAGCAACAGCTGAGGAGATGCAACTTTTACACACAAAAACATATATATATACACACACACACACACACACACACATAAATATACGTAACTGAAATGGGACATTAAAAAAGCACAGTTTGCTGTAAAATTAATGACGAGTGCTCAGAAAATGTAGGCCAGGCCCAGACCGCATTTGAGCTGCATTAAAAAAAAGACAACAAAAACGAGGAGGGGTGCAACAGCAACTAGACTAGAAGCAGAAGAGGCAGCAACAGCGGCAGCAGAAGCAGCAGCATAGCAACTTTATGAGCATCTCTGGCATTTTGCTTAATTGAAAAAGGCCAGCTATGGGTTTGGGTGGTGTGCCCTAAAAGGACCTCATGTCCCTGCCAGCTGAAGCTGAAGGCAATGCTCGGAAGGCATGCAGTTCATAAAGCTGACACGGCTATAAAAGCACATGACCAAAAGCGAACACAGCCCAACAGCAGCAGCAGCAGCTGTAGTTGGAGTAGCAGCAGCTCAGCCAAAATAGACCGACAACCAAACAACCAGCAAACAACCAAGCAACCAAGCAACCAACCACAAACAACGAACAACCAACAAACAACAAACAAAAAACAAAAAACCGACGAGCGGCGAAAAATTATCAACTCAGATTATGTCGAGATTAATTACATACGTTGAGCGCCATTGTCTTGTCAATAAATTGTCGTCGTTGTTGTCGTTGTCGCATTTGTTGTTATTGTCATACCCTGTAACCATTGAAAAATTGACAAAGAAAGGGGTATCAATGAAGACAAATTAAACATGGGAATACTTAACGCATACGTAGCTACAAGCGTCAGTTTTATTCTATATTTGCAGATAAAAAATTAAATAATTCCGATTTATAATAATAAAGAATAAAAATATGTAGATACTGAATATTTAGAGTCTTCTAATAACGTTGCTTATTATCTTATATAATTTATTATTTGTTTTATAAATTGTTAAATGTTTCAAATAACAAGCAACTGTTTTTTTTTTTTTAAATTTCATCCTCTTTTCTCGACGACTTCTCATTTTTGAGTCGCTCTTAATTTTAACTTCCAAAAGTCTGGCAACTCTGACGGATCTGGGCTAATGCTCAGCTCGCTGCTATGAAACCCACACTAGCGTTGCCAGCCTTTTCATATATATATAAGAATTAAATATATTAGTCTGTTTAATAATATCGATTTCAGTAAGTCGAACTGAAGTTTAGAAAATCGTTCTATTCAAAATAAAAACTAGAAAATAGTTTCGGTAATTAATAAATAAATTATAGATAAATACACCTTGATGATAATATCTAAAATAAAAGGGAAATTTCTGTATATATTTTTAGAAAACCCGATTTACAATAATAACTTTCCACATTTGTTTTTCAGCATTTAGCAGGGTATCTTTGAGGCGTATACATCCAACCCGGCGCTGTTCTTACTTATTGTTGTTGTCAGTGTGTGCAGTGGAGATAAGAGTGAAAGAAAATGCCGGCGTTGGGCAATGTTAATGGTAATGGGAACCTAGCTGCCACTACCGAAATGTTAACTGACTTTTTTCTTTAAAGTTTTTCCTTATTTTCGTTGGCTGATGCTGTCAAAAATGGTTGCCAAGCCTTTTGGCCAGGCAACGACGACGGCGACGGGGTGGCTAATTAATTGAAAATGTTTTGCCAACGTCAAGGGAGCGCCGCAAGCTGCTGTCTGTTTGGACCACGTTGTTGGCCAACTCGTAGACGTAATAATGAAAATGCGATATGCGATATGGGATATGGGATATGGGATATGGGATATGGCATCCATATGCCATATGGGCTCTCTAAGCCACTCAGCTAGCCACGATAAGCATCGTTTTGGCCAAGTGCGCGTAAATTAATTGACAGCCAAAGGCAAAGGAGGCAACATGGCCTAAAGGCAGCTTCAGCTTACCAGCTTTCAGCAGCCGCTTCTTGGCCATGTTAGCCGCTCAATTTAGTGCATGCTTAGCGTCAAATGGCCAATGTAAATTTTTTGACCAAACATGAAGCGAGTGAGGGAACAGAACTAAGTTAAGACGAGATGCAGCTGTTTGCTGCTTTGTTTTGGCCAAGACTGAGAGGCAGTTGCCCGAAAGCAAATACATCAAAAATGCATTTCACACTTTGCCAGCCAGCCTCAAAGCTAATGCAATTAACCAATATTTACTGATGCATTACTCACCATTAAAAGCAAATGGGGTTTCGGGGAGGACCCTGAAGGGTTATCCCAAATGCAACTGGCTAAAATATATATGCAAATATCCACTTGTATTCCTGGACTGACTCTGCACCGAGTGCAAACGATGTCGTAGACATAATTATTTATAATTAAAGTTGAGAACTTGTGTCTGTTGTTGTTGTTGCTGCTGTTGTTGTTGTTGCTGACTGTGGCAAATGAATGGATTATGCTGTTGAGAATTAAGCCATGGCCAAAACAGGGCCCTGACTAAGCAGACAACAGGGAACTCGCCACAGTGCTGATAGAAAAACTTCTGCCAGCTGCGAGACGGTGTCAACTGCAAAAAACTCAAATTTATCTCAGGCATAATCACTTTGTGATGAAACTTGATATGAAAAACACAAAAATTTACAAAATTTCAAAAAAACAACAACTCTTGATTCAGTAAGATAAAAAACAATTCTTCAGATTGCTTTGAAGATATTTGAGTCGCCACAAGGAGGGAATTCAGAAACGAAAGCTGTGTTTGACTGCTGAGCGAATCCTAGGACCAGAAAACTCTATATCTGAAATACATAAATAAATAAATAAATAAATATTTTAAGATGCTGACATAATTTTTAAATCATTTTTTGCCACGCCATTTAATTGATGAAGATCGCACTTAGCCTTGGAAAGAATATTTTAATGCTTCTACATTCAAAAGTTGTAAATAATTGATTTGAAAATTATGTAATTTTTGTTTTTGTATACATTTTTATGGTAATTTGATTCAATAATAAAATTACTATATTAATTAAAATGAAGAGTATTTAAATGTCAAATTGAACCTGGAAAAATTATCATTAGTTATTTTTGATTTTTTGCAGCAAGTGACTGTTGTGTTTGTGTTAGTGCCTTTGTGTGGACAGTGGCAAAGTTTTAAGTATATTATGCAACTTATTTACATGCCACGCACTCAAACACACACACACAAACACACACACACGTAAGCTTTTAATTTCCCAAGTGTGTGCGCCGACTCCATTTTTGCTCGCAGCCATTTTTCGACAGTCGTCGCGTGCCTCCTGAATAATTGATGCCGGCTATGATGGGTTAAGAGTCTCACTACACAGTCCCGCTCCCGCTCATTCCCGCACACCACCGCACCACCCCCACACCCAATCCAGAGTCCTTCAACGAACTGTGGCGCACTTGCTATTAATGAGTTTCTGCTGCCTACGTTCATATAATATAGGAAATACACATGTGTGTGGGTGTGTGTGTGTGGCTGTGAGTGTGTATGCCTCTTCCATATTGTAGTTGACAAATAAGCGCTTAAGTAATTTGCCACCGTTGCCTGCAACAACAACAACAAGGATATCACGTGAAGCTTGCCGCTTTATAAGTGAATATTAAATAAATTTCGCCAGTTATTTGCGAGCAGCTTGAAGGCCACTAAAGGGGCGTTGCAAGGGCTGCGGGGTACGTGCTGTGGTTGTGGGGGGGGGAAGCTTTGTGAACTCAACTTGTAATTAATGTCAAATATTTACACATTCGCTGGAGATCAAAGGTCTGCCAGAGTCTCACAGAAGCGATGCTAATTAAATGAGTATTTATATTTAAATTACATAAAACTACTTAAAGCCTCCCCTGCTCACCCCCTCCCCCTCCACCCAACATCAGGAGGGGTATCTTCCTAGCACTAGAACAACTCCGGTAAACTTCTGGGAATTACGTGGAACTCGTAGATTTTTGGACTAGCTGGCGGCGTTGCTATTTCTGTTTCCCATCCATTTTGAGGCACGCAGCAACCCCTTCAGTCAGCGGCAAACACCATGTGGCTGATGTGGCGTGTTGCGTCGGTTTTTTGTCCGCCACATTTAATAATGTCCCGCTCCTGTCTATGTTTGCCCTATAAATCTGCTTAAGTTTGCCAATAGAGCAACTCAAACAAAACACGCCTTTGATCTACTAAATTGAGTTGTCAGCTGAGCAAACGAATAGTTTATAATTTATAATTACCAAGTGAGTGATATTTAAACAAGTGAGTGGCGGGCACAACTCATGTGCTGATCAGTAAATCACTTTGGGGCAAGTCTAAATTGGCCTAGTGATAGTATTCTATATTTATATAAAATATTTGTGCATATTCTGTGTGTAGTTTTACACTCATGTTAATTACTGAATTATGTTGAGTATTTCTTATTTATTTATTAGACATTATATTTGGCAAACTATAGCTCAGCTAACACTTCAGGCTGTTTACTTTAACGGTATTAACTTACATCTAGTGGATGATAAGGTAATTAATTAGTTGTTATTAAATATTAAGAATGTTTTTTTTTTCTTGATTACCATTTAATTGTGGCTCAATTTTAACAGGAGTAATTACTTTAGATACACATTTTTCACTTATATATTTGCATAACACAAATATATTAATTTTAGTTTTTCATATCATTAGTCTCTGTTTACCTTAAGCAATGCAACATGTTGCTACTTAAAGTTCTTATTTCCTCAAGGACTCCTGTATCCTTTAAGCCCCGTATGACTTTATAATCCTTATCCTCAGTCAATTTGTGTAAACTTGCTGCTGCCTTTTCTGCTCATTAACCATTTATTATGGGATCTTACTGGCGCTTTCGTCTGCATAAAATATGCACAAAGTTAACATGCAACCCTAAATGTGAGCAGCAACCTACCCCTCTCTCTCTATCTGTCTCTCTCTGACCTCCCCTCCCCGCCCACAGACATTCTCAATTTGTCACACAATTTAGCCGGTATTCAATTTGCTTTGAAATGCGTTCATTCGCTTCGTGCCTCGACAGCGAAAGCCGCAACAAAGTCTTTTGAGTGCACCTTTTGCTCAGCTCTTCTTGTCAACATTTTCACTAATTTTTCAGATATTTTTGTTTTGTTGTCTTGTAAATATTTGGAATTTATTGATGTGCCACGCGATATTTATTAATTAATTTTGTTGAGTGTATCACGATTACAGTTTTCAAAATGCATTTCTTGTGCGCGCCTTTAGCCTGGACAAGAACCAAAAACCGTTACCGAAGCTCTCACATGTGCAGTTTTCTGTTATCAATGTGCCTGTGTGTGTGTGACTGGTTGGAAGGGGAGGGGGGTAGGCCAGGCAGCGCATGTGTCTTAGCCAGGTCCAGTTGCTGTTGCTGTTGTTGTGCTCTGTTGTGGCACTGTTAGCGCAACGCATGACAAGAAATGCATTTGGTAACCCCATTTCCGGTTTCCGGTATCTTTTTGACAGCCCGCCTCACCTCACAGAGAGAGAGAAAGAGAGAGAGCTTATGTGCAGTACGCAAAATTAACTCACACTTGTCTAAAGCTTTTTCCCACACACACGTGTTGCTGCCCATTGGTCCGTTGACTGTCCGTCCCCCCACCCCCACCCTCTGCCATTCATCACTCGTGCATCGGAAGCTTGCTTGCAGTGCTTTCAAAGCTTTCTGCGCTTTCGTTGTCGGCAGCCCGAATGCATTTCAGCCTTCGTATTTGCATTCGGCTGCCGACTGTCGGCCTCTCATTTCTTTTAGCTGTGCTGCGAGGCAATTTAGATTCTCACGTGTGCAGTTTTTTTTGATTTGATTTGATTTGATGAGTTATTAAACTGATTGCGATTCGTGTTGTCAGCTTGATTGATTGGCTACTGAAATTATGCATTTGATAGGTGTGGATAATCGTGTGTTGTTTGCCTTGCGGACAGGCGGACCGCCAACTGCGTCATTAGAGTAGCGGATTTATATAAATAGATATGCCATTTATTTGAAAAGCACTAAAAACTAAATCGATAAAAATTGTTATTATTGATGAATATTAATTATATTAAATTTATTTTTAAATAATACAAATTAGACCACTAGCTATAATCTGTTAATCGATTTTATTGCATTTTTAAAATACTATAATTAATTATTAATATTAACTGTGAAACATTTAAAAATCAAGTAAGATGCTTTAGTCGAGTTAGCTTGACTACGATATACCCTTAACCCAGTTGTTAAATATATTCTAGTTTTAATTTTATTATCATGCCATCTCTTTCTCACTCATGCGCTCGCCTATTTATATGCATACAAAAAATGCTTGCGGCTGCTGATTGAAGTGAGATCAATATAAGAATATATTTTCGACCATAACTTGGGTGCTTCTTTTTCGATCTTAATGAAATTTGGCAATTGATCAATAATATGTATATGCATATTATGTATAAATAAGAAGCCTCTAATTGAAAAACTGAAACAGTTATCGATAAAAAAAAGCAAGCTTGATCTGCGCCTAGTATACGAGAATCTATATATCACATTTCAAGTCTGTATCTCTTATAGTCTCTGAGATCCGCGTATTCATACAGACGGATGGACGAATATACAAATGCACAGACGGACGGACATGGCTATATGGACTCGGCTGTTGAACCTGATCAAGAATATATATTCCTTACGGGTTCGGAGACGCTTCCTTCTGCCTGTTACATTTGCCATACATTTGCACAAAACCATTATACCCTTTTTACCCATTTTAAATGGGTTAAGGGTATAAAAATACTAATCGATTAATCGTTTGTGCTCAGCGCGGTCGTGACTGGGTAAGTGGACATCGTTTGGCTGTAGAATCCCAATCCAATCCCAAAGCTGGGGCTGGGAGTAGTTATGATAACAGCTTTGCCAGCTTGTCACTTAGCCTGACAAGGTCACATTGTCAACGTCAAAGCGAGTGCGTAAACCAATAAAATTTGTCTAGCTTACCGTCATCGACGGTGGCTAAAACAATAGCCAAATAAACAAAGGCTAAACGAGTTGCGAGGGGCGTGTGGCTTAAGAAGAGGAGGGGGCTGGCATCAAATTTGGAGTCAGTGGCAGCGGTAGCTGTAGCGGTAGCTGGAACTGGCTTTAATGATTCAATCCAAATATGGGTGTCAATAAGTTAACAGGCAGACAATGTTGCACTTGCCGCAGCCATAAAACCGGGCAATGGCCAACGGCTGCAAAGCGACCAGATCTAGAAACGGAGAGGCAGCAAGTGGAAAAGAGAGTGAGTGTGAGAGAGGGAGACAGATAGGAAGGGAGGGAGGGAGCCAGCACCAAAGTCTTGGAAATTATGAAATGCATTTAATTTTGTTGCGCACTGTTTTCCTTTTTTTCCTTTTTTTTCCTTTTTTTTCTTAGATCTTACGTTTTGTTTTGAGCTTGTCTCGGTCTTTGGAAAATCTATAAAAATTCCATTGACCATATTTTAAGCCATTGGCATTGGAGTTGGTCTTGGCCATGGTCTTGAGCGTTGGCTGCGACTGCGGCTGCGGCTGTTTAAGGAAGCAAATGTTTCCGTGCAGCTGCCAACTAGCTGACAACTTGTATGGCCTGTGTTTTATGTGCCACATGCAGCATGCAGCAGCAGCAGCAGCAGCAGCAAGCAGTTTGTTGCACACAGTCGTATATTGCAATCTGTCTGCAATCATGTCACATCATTCGCCATAACTGGTTCTTGGCCTCATCTCTCCCCTTTTTTAGCCAGTCACTAAGTAAGTAGCTAGCCATGGCTAATGAGCGCGTTCGAGGGCGTTTTTCAGTTATATATATGTATAAATAAATATATATATGTATATATATATAGAAAACAATTGTTGATGGTTAAGCGAAAAAGATGAACATAAATCTCGGGTGTATGCACAAAACTGGCAGCACATTAAATGTGGGCGGAAGTGGAAAATAAGCAGCAACAACTATAAAATACGGCAATAAGTTGGATAAGTTGTATTTTTTGTTGTTGGCAAACAAAGCGATGAGTAGACACAAAGAGAGAGTGAGAGATAGAGAGAGAGAGAGAGAGGAAAATAGTGAATAAATTGTAACGCAGTCAACAAGGACACTGTCATAACTTTTAAATGGCCTTAAGCAGAAAAAAGGAGCTGCTGCAGGAGGGTCAGACGGGCAGACAGTCGGACAGGCAGACTGTCGGACAGTCGGACAGTCGGACAGCTGACAGTAGATAAATTCTAAGCAAAGCAACTTTTGTTTGTGCTGCTTTGGCAGCCAAGTTGCAAGCGAGCCAAGTTGCACTGACAGTTGGCCATGTTGCAGCAACTGACAAATCGCAAAACTGCGCCAAAGCCAAAGCTCAACTAAAACAATAAGGATCTTGTCAAGTCGAGTGAGCTCGACTACAAGATATCCTGCAACTGGCTGTTTAATATATTAGTATACTTTAAATGTATAGCTATAAATATGTAAGCTCTAAGATCGGACAGATTGACTCGGCTCTCGATTGCGATCAAGAATATATATAACTTGAAGTTGCTTCCTTCTGCCCTAAAAACACAAACTGCAACTCGCAGTTACTCTTTATAAAATTAAAATTAAAAATTAACATTAAAATATCAAATTAAATTAAATGATTTGAAATAATAAAAATAACCCATTTTTTCAACAACTTAAAAAGAAAAACAGGGTAAAGTATGAAAATAAACCTTAAAATCGTCCTGGGAAAACGGCTTAGTTGTTCTAAGATTTTCTCCCAAGCAGCTCAGTTTCCATTGGCAATTCATAAATCGAAGCGGATACTTAATTTTTCAGCAGCTGCTGTTTTGGCCAAATGCATTTCATAGTTCCCATAGCGCCCCAAGCAACTTGCTGGCAATGAGCCAAGTTAAGAGCTCAAACTGTGAGTTGCACTTTTTGCAATTGACAATTGACATAGTTTCCAACATTGACAAGCAGGCAAATTGCAACTATTTTGTCAGCCAAGTGTTTTTGTGTGTGTGTGTGTGGGTGGGTGTGTGTGTGTGTGTGTTGTAAAGTGTCAGCTTGATGCGTTTTGCCTGATTTACATTGGCAGCTGCATAATTGAACTTATATTTGTCACTGCAATCGGCTCAAAATGTGTGTACAAAGTGTAAACGTATCTAATTTTAGTGCAGTTTTGCTTACAACAAAGAAATTTAATTTTTGTTGAGAGTGCCTGACTTGACAATATCCTGTAAAAGACGTTTGCATTATTAAACGTATATTTAGGTTGCTAAATAATTTCTGCATTTGTTGTTAGATTTTTACTTCTGGGCTTTTTGGATAAGTGTTTTCTCATTTGCATATTTTAAACCTTAAATAAATAAAAAGCATGCTTGCAAACAGTTTGTTTAACAATTTTGTCAGTGCAGAAGAAATTAATTAAAATTTAAATATAAATAAACAGACGGTTAGTTAATTAACAGTTTGATTGATTATTGTCATTTTGATACAAATAATGCCAACTGGGACACATGTGTTAAATGCATCGAACAAAAACTCGAATTCGACCAAAAATCACGCACAAAATAATTACAATTTATGCAATTTATAATATACAAAAATACATATATGCATATATGTTTATATATATATATTTTTGAACACACATAGATATTAATTACTGCATCAAATATTGGAGCTTAACTCATTATTTTGCACTTGCTGCGCCATTTTGGTGGGAAGCCCCGGAAAACAGCAAAACAAACAATCCAATAACATGGCCATGTCAAATCATATTGGATTTTCTAGTCAAACATGTGCAGGCATTTTCACATTTTCATATTTTCATGTTTTCCACACTGCATTTGGCATTTGCAATTCAATTCTGCCTTTATTTGCCAATTATTACAAAGCCCACAATCAAATTTAGTCAGCGGAATCTATTTGATAATAACTATTTATTTTAAAACATGAGACAAATCGATATCTAAAATAACTGCTTTCATTGGGGTCAATTGACACTGAGTAGCTGGATAAATTTAGACTTGATATTACTGACAATTTTACAGCTAGATTTGTGTTAATATAAAACAAAAAAAATACGCTGGAAATTAGAAATATTATGGAAATGGAATTAACTAATTTAAGGCTTGGTTTTTAGATACATAAAACCTTTCATAACAATATGTTTTCTTAATAATATTCCAAGTCAGCTGGATTTTTTTCTGAGTGTAAGTTTTTTAAGCAAAATATGTGTCTTTAAGGAAGGAGCATAATAATAAAGGATCGTTATTTTAGAGCCATAATAAAAATGCTGCCACAAAATGGCCGTCATGAACAAACACCTAAGGAGCGAAAGGGAGGCCCATTATCGTTATGATCATTGGCATTAGCATTTAAAAGAAATAAAATATAATTTATTATCGGTTGGTTGTCAGCAGCGAAGTCAACGATTCGAATCCGCAACGGCCAATTGGGTGTTGATGCGAAATTATTAATTTTGTCGCATTGGCCAACAACAACTGCAGCAACATCAGCAGCGGCAACATCAGCAGCGGCAACATCAGCAGCGGCAGCAGCGGAGTCTGTTTGGGGCGTGTGAATGTGTCGGCGAGTGGTGAGTGAGTGTGCAAGTGAATGCCCATATGAATGTGAATGCCATTTGGACGCATCATTACGATAACAATCGCAGCTAAACGGCGACTCCTGGCTGAAGGCGGCTAACTGCTGGCTGCTAACTGCTGGCTGCTGTTGGCCAACAACACGATGAAGATGAAGAAGAATGATTGCGACAAGAACATTTCCGTGGACGGTTCCGTCTCGGTCTTCATTTCGAATTCCTGACATTCGCTTAATAATGCAAGATGCATGTCGATATGTCAATGCGTTTGCGCGCAATCGATCATTTTGGATCCGATCGGATCGGATCGAATCGAATCGGAACGAGAACGAGAAGAACGCCAATACTAACTAGTGGAACTGCTGTTGTCCATCGAGATAGACTATGAGATACCCTGATTCCAGCTGCTGTAAAATGTAAGCATGCTTGGAAGTGCACTCGTTTCATGCAGACAACTTTGATGCTGGAAAAATATGAGATAACTTGATCTTAATGAAATTTGTGCAGTTGATTAATAACAAGTTTAATATACATTATATATCAAGATATCTCTCAGATATGGTTGCTTATCAAGAATATATATAATTTATGGTATCTGAGTTACTTCAGAATCATTATACCCTTTCTCCACACTCTTAACGGGTTCAGGGTATTAAGAGAAGAACCAGACTGGACCAGAGCCATATGTGAGTCATATCACACGCTGACTGACTGACTGACTGACTGACGGACTGACTGACGGACTGACTGGCTAACTGACTGACTGTTTGCTGTCCTTTGTTTGACACAATGCTGCCAGATTAACAGTGTTGATAAATCTGGCCAGAAGACATGCGCATTATCAGTTGCAGTTGGCAATTATATGGCCTAACTGGCAACACGTTCGTGCCACGGCTGATAAGACTTTATATATACACCATATGCTCACTTAACAATTGAGTCTAAGGATCTGTGTTCCCGCTCTCTCCCGACCCCCCCGTCTATCATTACATGTTCGCTACTGTCAAATATGCAATAATTTATTGTCAGATCGTTCCAGCAATGATCGAGCAAGAAAAAGAAGTACGTCAACTGTTTAAAGCCACAACGAGCAAACATTGATTTATGTTTGGGCTGTCCACACTTTTTGTGGCCAATCTTTGGACAAAGTTGTCATAAGGACAACAACAAAACAACAACGCAACAATGCAACAACACAACAACCAAACAGACAAGTTGCAGACCCGACTTTTGTTGTCTGTTGTCGCGTGACCCTTTTGCAGTATTTTTATTGCCATTTTATGTTAATTCGTTTACTTTGCTGCACAGTGTACCCTGTACAGTGAACACTAAATCACTGGCTTCTCAGGCATTTCATAATGTAAGCGCAACATGTGCATATTCTATATATCACACAGAAATCACTTTATATATAATAGGGGTACTCTCGCGCATTTTCACTCATTATTATGATTATTTGTATCTTCATTTTTTTTGTATTTCTTCACTCATTATTATTCATGCTCACAATTTTCTGATTATTTTCGAGGTGTCAAATAATTATGGTTATTGGGTTTCTTTTCTTGGTTATTTTGTATTTTTCTGTAGTTTCTTTTCTTGAAAATTGTGTTATTCGCCTTTTTTCCTTTCTTTTTTGAGGCAATTATGAATAAAAGTGATGTGAGTTGTTTTTTAAATAGTTTTGAGTAAACGAGGGTTAAAAATCCACAATTTACAGCAAATTGCATTGGGTTTGAGTAAACGTGAGTTTAGTTCTGTCACCTTTGGGCCAAGTCAAGTGCCAAATCGCAAACATGTTGACAAATTATTCAGTTTGTATCAAATATTTATTTCTATGCGCCGTTTGCATAATTTCCACATAAATTCACTAATCATTTTCGTCAGTCTGCCCCAAGCCCAAAAATCCAACCTCGCATATTAATTTCCATCATAAATAACGAAAAAAGTAAAAAAAAAAAACAGTTGCACCATTAAAAAAAATGTGTGACTCCCATTTATAACGTTGTGTGCCCCAAAAAAAATAGAATAAAAATTCTAACTGCTGGTGTGTCTATAAAATATTAAATTTATATTTCATTTGCAATTGTCGCCGTCACTTTGGCCCCGCCTGGCAACTCTTTTCCCATATATACATACATATACATATATAGCTAGATGTTATATTGCAAATCCCTGGCTTGAAATGTGTAATAAATGTCTGTGACAAAAGTGCCACGCCCAGCATATGTATGTAAAGGCACACAGCCAAAACTGAAGCTGGCCAAAATTTATGTCCCCTATGAGTTTTTTATATGAATTGCGACGTGTCAGCGGCAAATAAGCGACTCCAACGGGTTTCAGACGTCTCCGCATTTGAATTATATGCGAAACATTTTCTCATTACACAAAATCTTTTTTCCATACGCCAAAAGCACGAAGCAGCTGCAATTTATAAATGTACTATTAAAATTTTATAAGAAAGAAGTGATTTTTTTGAAAATCGGTTTAGTTTTGCCAAAGATACCTCACTGATATTTGTATTGATAAAAGTTTAGTATTGTTTTAAATAACAAACAGTGTTAAAGATACCCTACGTTATGTCCTCTTTTATCTGATTAACAATTAGCTAATTTATTGAGGCATCAATTGATCACGAATTTGACTTAATTTTCTCAACAAGACAACTCTTAAAGTTAGCAGGTAACAAATCAAAATGCTCTGATGCATTGCATGCATTTAAAGTGAATTACATGTGGTTAGAGTGTCATTAAATTTAAGCTGTAAATAATCGCTGGATTAGATAATTTATTGGCTAAAGCCTGGTTTATTTACAGAGACTGGTTGTTTGGCTGTTGAACTGATTGGCATGTGTTAGTTGTGTGATTAGCTTTCGATTGCGAGCAGGCAACTCAAATGGATGGCTATAAACCTGGCAAAGAGCAGCACACTTTCACTTTGCTGCACTGCACTGAACAAAAGTGAAAAAAGCACTGGCGACTTTTCATTTTCAATCAGCAGCTAAGCTAAGATCAGATCAACTGGGGCTGCCACACGGTGTCGACACCTGGCGACACCTGCCGCCAGACAGCATTTCTTGGCACGTCAGGCCCAAATGTCGGGGCAATCAATTAATTTGACATGCAAGCCAGACTCCGATCAGTCGAAAGGGTAGCGAAAGCCGCCAACAACCAAATGGCCAATAAAATACTTTGGGAAAACTGCCGCCAGCAGTTAACAAAAATCCTTTCACTTTTGTCGCTGCCAATAAATTTGGATGCCTGCAGTTGAGTTGTGATGGATAAATACTCTAACAAAAGGCTATAAGGCATTTGGCATAAACAAATGTGAATAAGCTTGATTGAATCAATCTTCATTTAAGCCAAAAATCACCGCAATATTCAAAATGAACGTTGTCTACAAGAAAGTGTAGTCCTTAAAGGGTATTAAGCCATTGCCATCTTTCAGAGTTGACTGCTTGTTTTCCTTTTCATTTGCGCATCGTGTCTGGATATAATCAGTTTTGGTGCGCCGCTAACGCTCATCGGATTGATCAATCAACCGTCAATCAGCTGCAAATTTCGGTGTTTGCAACAATGGCTACCGGATTCTCCATAATCGTCGTGGCAAACATAAATTCAAATTGCCAGCAGCACGCAATGAAAATGCAGTTAATCAAACACTTCTGTTGAAAAGCAGCAGCAGCATCGACATAAAAATCAAAATTGCAATTAAAATTTTCCAACTGGTAAATGTGGCAAATCAAGTTGCAAATTGTATTTGCCGATTGCAATCGGTGCGTTTCTGTGCGTTTTTCACATTTTCACATTTTGAGACTATGTTGTGGGTCAAGCGCGGTGGTTGAGCGATATTTGCCAAGCATATCGGCTGAATCGAAATCGGCAAATCGGCAAGTCGACTAAGCAAGCAGCAAACAACATGCAACATGCAACTTGCAACATGCAACTTGGCATTTGTGGCATACAATTTTATGTTATTACACCGGTGCAACGTGCAGTTTTGTGCCCATTGAGCGCTGAGCGAACAGAAAACATTTGTAAAACATTTTAATAACCATTGACAGACAACAACAACAACATAAACAACAACAGCAACATCAACAACAGCAACAAAATAGATAACGATTATATATACTCGTTATATGCAATATGTGGAACGGTTCGGGGCCATTGCGAAAAATCGAAATCAAATTGCTGCAGCTGTTTGAATATTGTGAAGAATTTTGTTTTTTGACTTGCGATTGGCAAAATAAAAAAGAACCCATTAAAACCGTTTAATAAAGCAAAATAAAAAATAAATACAATTTTGATAGCTAGACAAAAATCAAAACGTGCTCAGCATAAATCAAAGCTATTTCTTTGCATTTAAATAGGCTGATGGAGGGCAAAATAATAATTCTTAGGAATTCAGTCACTCCAAATTGGCAATTCATCTGACGCAATTGCCAAAAATAAAGCTGGAAATCTGCTGTAGCTTATATACAGTTATATATGATACTATATCGATCGGTGACTCGTTTAGTATATTAATTAATTTTTTTTATATTTTTTGCCAGCACTTTAAGCAGCTGCTTAAGAAGATCCTGAAGTGGCTCGTTACTCAGCAGCAACTTGTGGCTTCCTCATCCGAATGGGGGAAACTAAATGCGAATTGGAGCGGTTGAAGGGGCAACAACTTTCGGCGGAACTTGTGCTACTTGATAATGTTGCAACATGTTTTATTACTTCCACCTATGCCAACAATTAACATAAGAATTTCGGCTACGGCTGCAGCCAAACTGCTGAGCAAAACTTTTTGGCCAGACAAGCCAAAACTTTTCTAGGCAACCCTAGAGATAGCCCCCCCCCCCTCTCTATCTCTGTCTTTCTCTTTCCCGCACTTGATGTCTCTCTTTGCTCCCCTCTGCTTGGCTATCATTTACATATGCAGCACACTCAGTGCCGAGTTGTGGCAAGGTCCTCGATCTCGTCCTGCTGCAGCCACTTGTGACTTCCGGTGGCAGGCAAACAACTTTTCAGTTTAGCATCCACAAATTTGTCATGACACACAATACGAGAAGTTTGCAAAACAGTCTTGAATTACATCAAATTGCGGACAGTGCTCAAGTGGTTAGCTGCATGCAGCTCTGGCTTAATTTGTGTGCCCCAACTTCATGCTGCAGGTGCAACGAACTTGAGCACCAGTTAGCATGCCAGTGGCCAAAAGCCAACAGCCAACAACCAGCAGCCAACGGCCAATTGCCAATCAATTTCAATCCAATCAATAATTGCAAGTTCAATTAGCCAAAAAGAAACAAAAACAGACTTTGCGCAGCAAAACAATTGCCAATTACCCAAAAGCAACAACGTTGCACAGCCGAGGAGGGTGAAGGGGCATTGCAACCAGCCATTAATGCCAATTCCAATTGAACACAAACTATCAAAATACCAGCAAAATATTTGTATGATATTTGATTTCAAATTATGCGAGCCAAATACACTTCAGTACTGAGCCAGGTAGAGTAGATTAGATGAAGATTTTACGAATACATTGTTTTGGCCATATAAAGCAAAGGTTTCGTTAGCCAAGTTCTGCAGAGGATTACAAATATTACAAGACAGCTTTAAAAATATACTCCTTATTTTAAATAAGATATGAAATATTTAAAAACTATACTCATTATATTCAAGTTAAAAATGACCAACTTAATTAAAGTTAAATGAGCTCAACTAACTTTGACAAAGCAGAAAAATAAGGAACTTTATTAACTAATATTTTCCATAAATTGCAATCTCATATTTTCTACTTTTCTTGATTTAATCATTGGAAAAATGGAAGCTCAATTAAATTTAATAGTCTAGTGACAGATTTAAATAAATTGTGTAGCTAATTAATTTAAATGACATTCGAGCGATTGAAATTCATAGATGGATAAATGCACAGATAATACAGATATATAAATATAATAATAGCCAACATTTGTTACTGTTGCTTACAGGGTATACAAAACCTGGTCATACTCCATGAAGTGTTCGTCAACCTTTACGACATTAGAATCATAAAAAATATCATTCAAAACTGGATAGGAAAAATCACAAACAGACAACTTCAACCA
Organism: Drosophila mimica; assembly: GCA_037043585.1. Classification (NCBI taxonomy): domain Eukaryota; kingdom Metazoa; phylum Arthropoda; class Insecta; order Diptera; family Drosophilidae; genus Drosophila; species Drosophila mimica. The sequence continues at coordinate 997,099 of JBAMBE010000361.1, read as the reverse complement.
CAAAAGAAGTTAGTTTGAATTGCAGGGCAGCAATTGTGGAGTTTTTTGATTTTTTTTTTTTTTGGTTGCTGGGGGGGGGGGGGGGAGTCAACAAAAGTCAACTTTTGTATTTGGGCTGCTTATAATTGGCATTTTAGAACGGTTCAAGGTTTTGGTTTCAGTGTGGTGGGTCTGCTCAGTTTATATTTGGTGGGTTTTGGGCTCGTTTTTCAATTGCTTTTCATTTTTTGCATTTTCAGTTTTTTTTCTTGGGCATTTTCTGTTTGTGTTTAGTTTGTTGCTAGCAATTTTCATGGCATTGTTTTGGCTATTTATTTGATTGTGTTTTGGCCATTGGGGTTAAGATGTGACTAACTGGGGCGTGACAGCGGCAATTTGCATTTGCATTATGTAATTAGACAATGTCCAAGGAGTGGGCACGCAAATAATGCCACAGAGAGGAGTCGCCAGACAGACAGACAGACGAGGCCCGCAAGGCAACTTGACGGCACGTAATGGGCTTTCATTATGTCCGCGGCAATCTCTTGGCTAAAACAGCCAGCCAAGTCTTGGCAGCAGCAGCAGCAGCCGCAGCAGTTGGATCTCAGTTCATCATGGCAGCGGCATCTCTTTCACTTGTCGCCGCCGCACCACATGTGCTCCACACGCAGTCCAGTCCAGTCCAGTCCCGTCCAGTCCAGTCCCGTCCAGTCCAGTCCCGTCCAGTCTCGGCTAGGCCAGGCTAGGCAGCCCCCAGTCTCGAGAGCTGCAGTCTGTGGTCATGCATCATAATCAGTGGCGTTGATGGCCGCTCTACACTGCGCGAAATAGCCGGCTCAGTTAACACCTTTCAGCATTTATAAACGGACATTGTTGTGTGCACTCTATGATTTCTTATTTTGCTCAAGCTGTGCAGACAGAGAGTTCAGTTCGGCTGTCTGCTGTCCACTCGCTGTGTCGCCTCCAGGCAGAAGCGTTGCAAGCTGCCGCCGTTGCTGACGTCGCTAACGTTGCAAACGTAGCTGCCAGCGTCGCGCATGCGCACGCTGAGATCGCGATTGCCACGCAAGGAACTCAACTTGAGAGAAGAGCTGCAAAGTGTGGCAGCCAGAACGAATCTCAAATGTACTTTTCACCAGCTTTACCTATAATTGTTATCGATTGTTATCGATTATGCTTTAAATTGAGTGTGTTTGATTTTAATATTAAAAAAAAAAAACAATTTTTAATCATTTTATTAATGCTATTTTATCGATATATTTTAAGCGATTGAATTAAAATCACAATTATCTATTTTATTCATTTCTAGATTTTTTTGTATCATAAAAAATATACAACACAATTATTTTATTGATAGATTTTAATGAAATTAATAATACGGGATTTAGTTAAAAACCGTTTGTTAACAATAGTAAATCATTCTATAAACCCAAAAAGCCATTTACCATGAGCCACATTTTGTGGCCTAAACTGGCCCAAAAAGCGATTGGACCACAATCAGGGAGCGTATTTGAAGCCACAAGCATAAAGTGCAGTTTAGTTGTTTCCATTTGGCTCACGTTCGCATCTTGGCCACGTTTCACATCAAGTTCAAGGCGTTTGAACTCTTGACATTTGGCAAACGCCGCCGTCGCAGCCGCAACATTGTTGGCCCGTAAATGTAACAACTCGATTAGCGCGAAATATTCGGCCCGGGGGCCGCAAAAGAAAAAAGAAAAAAGAAAAAAAAAGAAAACAAGAAAACAGAAGAAAAACCCAACAAACTGGAGCGTTAGAATTTGGAGAGAGAGACCGGCTGGAGAGGGAGGAGCACTCGTGGAAGAGGAGGCTTTGCATTAACTGGGCCCCCATTCAGTTGGCACTTTTCAGCGGAGCGCTCTAATTGGCTCGACTGTGCCGAGTTTTAACTGCATATTGACTGGCCAGCTCCAATGGGGCCAAATCTGATGCAGCCGGGACCTCAAGCGGCATTTACCGTTGTGATGCGCTTATGACGAGGACGAGGACGCGGACGAGGACGAGAACCAGGACGAGGACGAGGACGAGCCTGAGAGTCATAATAATGACTCTTCAAAGCGCCAGCGTAGCCCAAAAATGCACACATGCAAAAATGGCAAATGCTGCATTGTTATTGCTGTTGTTGTTGTCGTTGTTGTTGTTGTTAACGTGGCTAATTGCAGCACTTGGCGCAATAACGGGATTACACTGGACCTCAACAAAGCTGAAGTTGGCGCAATTTTTGGACTACGCCGTTTCGCTCTTCAGCCTGAATACGGCGGCAAACAAAACAAGGCAAATACGTACGTACTGCACAGGCACATATATAAACATATATACATATGTACATATCTACACGTATGTATATATACATACATATACATATATGTTGGCCTATCGAAATGCACAGCACGCAGCTGTGGGCAGGCAAAAAAAAAAAATAAAAATTGGCTTATGCATTTGTGGGGCGACCACCGCCGCAATTGTTGTTGTTGTTGTTGTTGTTGTTGTTGAAGAGATTGAAGCGAAAATGGCAAAATTGGCAAATGGAAGTGGCAGCTGTGGGGCAAGTGATACTGCTGCCCCAGCAAAGCTGGACGCTGATAAGGTTTATGCGTACAAAACTAGAACGCGATCAACACGGAAATCGCGCTAAGCTGGATTAAATTAAATTTCCCATTCATTTCAGCAGACTTTAACTAATTTGCATACAGAGTCTAAGATTGGTGTTTATGGGCAGTGGCAATCTGTATCCGAGTCCATATCAGCATTTTTAACACGTCTTTCGATTAAGCAAACGCATTTGTAATCATTTGTGCCCCCTCAGAGTTGCTCAAACTACCAATTTGGCTGCAACGGCAGCAATTTGCAGCAAGCGCAGCACAAAATTTGTCGCACAACGCAGCAGCAGCCACAAATCTGAGCAAATATGCCACAAAAAAAGAGAGAGAATGAAATTCAGGTAGCAGCCACAGAATGCACAGAGTGCCACCTACGCGAGTTGCGCCCCCTCCGAACGTTAATTGACCTGGCTTAGAAGGCGAGCGGAGAGGACAGCAACCACTTCATCAACTGCGTGAAACGAGGCTGCAACAAGGGGTGGCAACTGTGCGGGGGAGGCAACAGTGGCTAACAGAATCCTAGACAGACCATAGAGCCACAGTCTGTCGACCGGCGTGGACTAATTTTGTAAACGTGGCCAATAAGCGGCGTCTTGAGCCTTCGCCAGTGGCATAACAGGAAAGTGGGGCTCTCTTTAACGTTGCTCGACTACCAAATGCCCTGTAAGCTGATCATCATCTTCAATACAAATGAACCTTCTACATAAAATCTAGTTTCACTCTTAATCTTACAATTCTACCCCAAAAGCTGAAGCAACTAACAAAATAAAACTAAATTTAAATCTAGGAAATCGCTAAATACAAAAAATAATATTGCATTTAAAATTAAAATAATTATTGTGTACCTTACAGTTTCTGATGCATAATCTCCAATAGCCCAGTTAAGCGACTGCTGACAAGTACAGGGTATTAAAAGCCATTTGCAAATTAACTTGAGGCTAGACTCAGGATAGTTGGCCAACTAAATTGTATTTAGAGCCGCTTCTTGCCACGGCAAACTGCTGGCTGCTGCTGCTGTCGAGAGAGCTGCCAACTTGGTGAATTAAATCACGTACTAGATTAAAAATTGTGCATGAAATTAATAATACGAGAGCAGCCAAACGATGGACGAAGGGGCCGCGGGGAGGAAGTTAACGTTCAATCCGGTTTTAAGAATGAAAAAAAAAATATATATAAAATAACCCTTTTGATAAATATCAGACCTTAACGCATAATCGTAAACACTGGACTCGAGCAGCAGCCTTTGTCACTTCATAAATCTCGAGCGGTGTAAATTGAAACCCGCATGTAAAAAATAAAAGTGAGACAAAAAAACAACAACAAAAACACTCACAAAAAATGCAAAAAATTTATGAAATTGTCAGCAGGGCAGGTTTCAAGCTGTGCGCGTTTCAATAAAAATCAATCAAGCCAAAATTTATCGAGCACCGCAGCAGCGCTGCCCCAAAGTCGACAGCTGTTTAACACTCAACGACAAAAGAACTCCCAATTTGCCCCGCCCCCCCGCCCCACCCCTTTAACCCTGCTCGATGTCAACGCGTAGGTGTCTCGCAATGCATTCAGAGCGCCAAGAAACAAAAGCCAAAGCCAAAGCCAAAAACTAACCGCTGCACAGCAGGCAGCGCAACAACAACAACAACAGCAACAGAGGCGCTGACTCACGCCCACACACACCCACACACACCAACACACACCTAGCCACACACCCCGCACAACACCTTGCTAAAAACCACTTAACCCATGACTGCCCCACTCCACATTTGCTAGCACTGACAATCCAGCTTATATATTTCATGCCACAAGTACTACACACACACACATATATATATATAGTATATATATATATATATATTCATACGATATGCCACATATTGATTTATCATATTTTGTGTGCGCTTTTGCAATTGACAGGCTCTGAAATAGTAAGCAAAAGTCGTGCTTTTCTTGTTGCACATTCTGACAGCATTTGCTTGCCACGTATCACAGATCTGATAAGTAGCTTAACTGTTATTTAGCTGCATGCAAATCATTAATTTTTAATTGATAGTTGAAAGATGACTTTAAATATATTCTTGCCACACCCATGAGGCAACTTGGGATAACGATTTCGCAATCGATTGCGTTAAATAGATTGTCATGTGTTTGAGCCATAAAATTGCAGTTGCATTTAACTTGCACTTTCAGGCACTGCCCCCTTACCACACGCCCCTTGCCACAACTGCATTCGCAATATGAAATTAAAGTATTAATAACGTTTTGTGTGGCGAGCTTAAACAATAAAATTTGTCAATTTGCCACCGTTGCTGAAGCGGAGACAATTGCTGGCAACTTAATGCGAGTGGCAAATTGCATTTCAAGCCGCTGAATGGGTGTGTCCCGGGCTTCAAATCATTTTTGAAATACCCTAATAAAGGGTATTTTGACTTTGTCAGCAGGTGTGCAACTCTGTGTAGACTGTTAGAGTAGCTAGAAAAAAGTCAAGCATGAATTACAATATTTTTCATACTATAGTTAAATATATTCCTTTCTTTGGCAAATAAACTCATTCCAGTTCAAATATATATTTTGAGCCACTTCAAACACATTAATAATTATTTGGTAGTGTACTTAATATTCGTCTTGATGAGAAGAACTCTTGTTTGTTATTTATTGTTGCGTTTGCAAAAGTGAAAATGGGCGGTGGCCATTTGAGGCAAGTTAATTGCCCGTTAAAAGTGCAAGGGGGGTTCGCAAGGACCGGTAATCGAAATCACCTGAATGCCCCCGAATAATCTATTTAAAATTACGTCCGAAAAGTGGGCCAGAACGCTGAAGTGGATTCCAGCCATTTAGACAATTTTGTATCATTGAAAAGGCCAAATGCTTTTTGCTTCGCATACGATAATGAAAACATTCCACAAACCAATTCAATATTTCCGCTTAGGGGATATAAATGTTTATACGGAAAAACGCAAATTGAAATCGTTTTTCATGACCTTTTCGCCGCTGCCACCCTCAGAGGAAGGGATGTGTGGGGGGTTGGGTTGGTTGATTCGCTGTCAGTTTTTATGGTACAACAAACATTCGTGCCCCGGCACATTTTCAATTTAATTTTAGGAAAACGTCCGTTCATCTCTGACTCTGGACCCCGTCCGCCCGCAGGCATATTTCTGGCTCGGAGGCCTCATTGGAAATGCACATGAATCGGGCCGGACGGCTTCATGCTTGGAATTCGTTATCAATGACCGTTTAACCGAGAGAGCCGAACCCTTACCCATGGACAGCAGGAACAGCAGCAGCAGCAACGGTAGGCATAAATTGTTCAAAAGCCCCGATAAAAATCGAGCCAGGCAAACAGCAAATGGACAACTATTAATTAGAGCGGCACCACCACAAGTCCAAATTATGGCGCAACAAATGGCCAGAAAATGCGATAGCTATGACCACACCAGCTGCCCACTGTCCACTGTCCACTGCCCACTCTCCTCTGTCCACTGCCCACTGCCAACCCATTGAACTGACCACACCCCCATCCACACCCTCACCCTCGCCCTCAACCCAGCACTGGTCTGTGTCAGAGTCAGGCGCCCCAAATGACACATAGCACTGAGATCAATTGAGACCAGGCTAGGAGACACGGGCTGTGGGGCAGGAAGTGATAGGGAGCGAAATGACGCAGCGAGAAAATTTTGCAGCTGAACTATTGTTGGCCATACTCTTACCAAGAGTCCTATAAATAAATAACAGTTGGCACAATATAGGAGGAAAATCAGAAAAGATTTCTTTGATCTTTTTTATAGCAGATTCTCAACTTAAGATTTAACTACAACTTTTATATAAAAATAAATTCGCTTCTTCTTTGACTAAATATCAACTAAATCATAAAAAATATGAAATTCCAATGAATGTGATAAAAATATGCAATGGCTTTAAAAAAAATTTGCAATCATATTTTTCCACCAACTAAAAAATATAAAATCTATTTTAGTAACATAAATAACATATTTTCAACAAAATCAAAAAATGCCTTAGAAAACATTGAAAATAAAATAAACTTTTTTAAAAAATGAAAAACATTGTTTTAAATAAACAAAAATAAATACGAACTTCTTATGAAAGTCACGTTAACAATAAAAACTTTGTGCAAATATAAAACATTGAGTTTAAGCCAAATTAAAAAAATAATATACGAATTTGTTATGAAATATTTAAGATTGAAATTTTTTTAAACAAATTTCCATAACTTTTGATGACTTTCATAAACTTGTGCGTTTCAGATTAAGCTTTCAATTTTAGATTGTCGACTTGGTAATTAAACATGGCATTTGCTGGAAATAATTTTGCCACCCGTGACTTGGTCTAGACTGAAGCTTAGTTTGGCTACCAGCAGCGCTTAGGTTCCGTTTCTGGCTCCGACTATATCTGTGTCTCTGGCCTGGTTGTCACTCCAAGCCGAAGCCTTGGCAAGTAATTTGCATATCAGTTGTGTGAGTGTGTATAAGTGTGTGTGTGTGTGTGTGTGTGTGTGTGTGATGGTGTGTGTGTGTGTGTTTGTCTGCGGGCTGGTAGAGTCTTGTGATAGGCACGGAACGGCATTTGACGTCTGGTCGGGTCGCTCGCTGCCCAGTTACCAACTGACTGCTCATTGCCGTTTCTCTTGGCCATATTTTGGCGTAAGTTTATTGTGGGCCAGCTAACCAGGGGCTGGCCAGGGACTGACTGCTGCTGCTCTGATCTTGTGCACACGCCTCCTCCACCCAAACTTGAAATGTCAACTGCAAACCTCAACTGAACCGAACTGAACCGAACCGAGCTGAACGGAACGGAGCAGTTCTTTATTGATGTGGAGCGCTTTGTTACGCATAATTTTTGTGTATCCACCTTGGAGTGGAGTTGACGACTGCTCCACAAAACAACAACTGACTCCAGTTTTGAATAACCAAATATTTCATATGAATTGCGTATTAATTCTAGTTTTTAAAGGCATTTTATTTTGCATATAAAAAATATGAATAAGCAAAATTACTTACAAATGAAATGTTATTTTATATTATCAATAAAAAAATTTTTAATATAATTTCATATCAGTTCAAGAAATTTCAAAAAATATTTCCACATTATTTGATTAAGTCAAATATATTCTTAGCTATTTAAGAAGTAAGTTTAATAATAAATAAAATGAAATAATAAAAAAATTGGATAAGACTAATATTCTATTAAAATATGTTACACGCTTCTGTTTAGAAAACTTGGAAAAAATTAATAAATTTTCCGCTCGCTGCAGTCGTAAAAAAATGTCAAATATTTGAAAAGACATAAAAAGCCTTTCAAGTCTCGAACTGAGTTTGAAAAGAGCATTTGGATTTCGTTGCCCGCATTTGTCAATAGTGGATTTCTGGCCACTTGGCGCTCAGGTCGAATGGTTTTTCTTGTCAACAGCTTTTGGCAACGGCAACAAACTGCTTCATTGTCACGTTGCCGCTGCCCGTTGCCCGTGGCAGTTGCAGTTGCAGTTGCGAGTCGTTGACACATAATTTGCAGTTACATAAATCGCATAACTGTGTCATGTCTGACGCGTTTCTCAGGGCCCCTAACCCAAAATAACTGACCCAATGCCGAGCACACGCAGCATTCTTGCAACTTGCAACTGCAACTGCAACTGCTGAGCGCAGTTTAAAATACATTTACAGATGCAGAAAATACCGATTCAAAAACTGATACCGATACCGATTCCGATACAGATGCAGATGCAGATACCCATTGCAACTGAGCCAATGTGCAACACGTAACTAGCGGGCGCGTGACTGAAATGCGTGACACATTTTGGGCAACCCACCCCGCCACACCGCATCCCCTCCCATATTTGTTTTAGCCTTTTTTCGTCAGCTAACTGGACAATTGGTCCGCTGACATTTGACTCGAAATGAGCTGATGCACTCGGAGAAAAACGCGGCTCTAAATTTAAGCAGAGCTCAAATGCAGTTCTTCTTCAAGTGTTGAAAATAGTTAGTGAAAATTCAACTGAGTTCTTTTTTCTGTGAATATTATAAATTCAAGTCAATTTTGTATAAACTGAATTGGAATAAACAGCTAGAATGATAACAATGTATTATTTTTTTTTGAGTGCTGGCATTGTTGAATTTAACTTTTGAATTTGATTACCAGGCACCGAGTGGCGGAGTACTGAGTAGCAAGTATTTTGTGCATCCTTGAGCAACATTGGCTTTTATTATGCTAATTTGATATTCCCATTGTTTGAATGCACGCATATCACTTTATTACGAGCCCCAGCCTGGGCTGTGCACCAGGAGCTCATTTGCATGGCGGCTGCCATTTTTGGTCAGCCTCAACCCCAACCCCAACCTCAACCTGAACCTCAGCCTCAGCCTGAACTGTATGCAAATTTGGATGTTTTTGTTTTGCTGCAACTCAACTCGAGCAGTAAGTCAAATCAGAACGTCGGCCAACAGCTTTCGAGTTTCCTTTGTGCTGTCAGCGACGGAGCAATCATCAATAAACCGACCACTCGCTCCACTCGCTCAACTGACTCCACCGACTCCACTGACTCCACATAACCCAACCAAAACAATGTCGAAATCCAGCCCACCAAAAAAAAAAGAAGGAAAACCATTAGCACAAAATCCGAAGACAACAACCGAAACAAACATAAGCAGATAATGTGGGCTAAGCGACAAAAGAAAAAATATGTATTTAAATACCCTAACAAAGACAGTTTCAGCTAAGACAAAAGCTTTGCAGCATGCTAAAAAAAAAAAAACTAAATTTAAGTAGATTTTTCCATCAATTCTGGAATAACATATTAATTTATGTGTGAATTTAAAGTTATAATTTAAGCTTTTGAAAATAAAATAAATAAATAAATTATGTTATCTATAAGAAAAAAAAATTAAATAATTTGTTTTTTATGTTTTTTTTACATGTTAAATTAATTTGCTAAATGCTTGCAAGATAATTTACACAATTTTTCACAGCGTTTTCATTTTGGCGCTTTCTTCAGCTGAGTTACAAACTTGACGCCACTTGGGCTATGCCCCATTTGGCAAATGTGGTTAAGAGCGAAACTTTACATACTTTGGGGCAATTGAACATTTGTTTTCATTCAGCGCAGAGTTGCATTGAAAAGCGTACCGAAAAGTGATTGATGTCGTTGAAGTCGAGCGCCAATAAATTATCAGCAAAGCCAACGCCAGGGAGATGAAATAAAAGGGGGATAGACGAAAAAAAAAAAAAACACAAGTAAGAAACTGCTTTTGGCTGACCAGATGCTCGAGTTGGTCGAGTTAATGATTTGGCAATAATATTACATTTGCGCGAAACATTCAAGTGGCAAGCGGAAAATTGCACACGAATTCCAAAATGTTGGACGCCGCGTATGAGTAATGCCCCTAAGGCCGCATAAAGCCGCGCCACCAATTACAAGCCAGGTAGAAGCAAGCAGCAAACAGCAAGCAGCAAATCAATTAAAAAACAACAACCCAAAAACACGTTAGCAGATTTTGTACATCTTTTGAACGCCCACATTGGGCCCAGCATTGAGTTCAAAGATTTCACAGCGCCCAAAATAACGTTGCCAATTGGAGAGTTTTTCAGGCAGGGAATTACACGATTTACTATGGCGTTTACGGGGCGACAATTGTGTCTGTCTCTCTGTCTCTCTGTCTGTCTGTCTGTCTGACAGTCTGTCTGACAGTCTGTCTGCCCAGTCGGACACTCTGCGAGTCGAGTCTCAGCGAGTTGGTGTCTCTGTTTCTCTGTCCCTGGCGAAAGGTGCGCCTGCGCATTTTTCACAAGCAACACGAATTGTTTGGTTGCTGTTAGAGGTTGCTGCCTCTTGTTGCATGTCGCCTGTTTGCCAGCCTCGCTGCTTGCCGTTTGCCGTTACTTTCTCGGCCCCGTTTGCCACATCCGCTTAGCTGCCGACTCACTTGCCTGTCAGTTTGCCCAAATTGCGTATGCGCTGGGACAAAAGGTGCAACAACCAAGAGGCAACTGCAGCTTTGCAGCCGACTTGCAGTTGGCAGTCGGTGCCTTGGTTGCCACCAAACTTATCTATGTATGTGCATCTTAATTGTCAGCTGGTGTGTTAGTGGGTAACTGGGCATGCTGTGGCACCATTGAGGACCCAGTTTAGTGCCACAACCAGCCAGGCAGCCAGGAAAAGATGCCACAACACAACATTGCACATCGAAGCTAAGCTCCACAATTTAGTTGTGGCTTAGTTCATGAGCTGTCATTAATCGAGACAGCCGCGATGATTTAGTGTTTAGATATGCCCTGCAGTCAATTACAGATCAATACGAATACTGTGAACAAACTGTGAAACTCTACAAATTTTCCAATCTTTTCTCCTCCATTGGGAAACACCCTGGGAACGAGGTTAGAACGGACAGAAGTTAACTCAGTTAACTCCTCAACTCATTGTCAAGCTTAATTGGCCCCAATTTGGCTTAGATATTATAATGAGTGATGGAAGAGAGCAAATTAGCGCAATTGCAGTCCTTGAATGCCTTACTTTATATATTTATATTTAAACAGATTAATTGCATATTTTTAATTAATTAATTAATTATTAAATCACTAATTTTTGGTGAATGGGAAATATTCCATTCTTGCATAGCTTTCCAATTGATACACATTTTTCCGCATTATTCTGCATTATGCAGTTTAAATGCACCAGTAATTAAAATATGATATTATTATTATTATTATTTTATTTATTATTTAATAATATTAGAGATACATATATTTGTGGACTAGTAAATTCAAGCGTCCACTCAATGAGGTCTGAGCTGATGCTGCTCTTTATTACAAGTTGGCTTTATTTAAAATAAATAAAATAATCCATAGTGTTGCCAGTCGTAGCTCCGATCTTGAAACAAATTATATTTTTTAATTAAAAAAACAAAATTAAATAATTCAGAAGCTGATATAAGAAAAGTGTGTGGAAAGTGTTAAAATTGATATGGGATTCAGAGTGTGGCTGGCAAATCAGGTCGCTGCAGTTGCAGCCACCCATGAGAACTAGTTTTGATAGATATATAAAATGTGTGGCTTAGATATATAAGTGTTGTTTAGCATTCCCGGAGAGATCCAGGGCCGGTGGAGTGGCAACCTCTGCATTACTGCGTGAGTTATCGTTGTTGTTGCTAAGAGGAGACTCCGTTGCGGGCGGCAGCAATGCCGACTCGTGCAACTTAAAGCCGTAGAGTCTGAAAGAAGAGATGACTGTGCATGAGATGAGGAAGCAATGGAAAGGGGGCAGACAGGTGAGTCAACAAACCGAGGCGCGTATTTCACAACTGGTGACTGTGGGCGCAACTGCGGCAGCTGCATGAAGAACATGTGCGGAAAGCTGCGTCCAAATGTTGCACCGTCGAGCCTGGCGCACCGATTGTACGGCTGATACACATCCTGGCAGCGGGGACAATACACCTTCACAGCCGACTCCCCAAAATGATCCGCCAGACCCACGGGCAGCACCAGTTGCGCCTCGCAGAGGACGCGCGGACAAAAGCCGAAGTCGCCACGTTGATATTTCAGACACATGTCGTTGATGCCATCGACAGTGAGTATATATCGGGCATGGATCAGGCCATACAGATGAGCCAATTCCACGGCATCCGTTTCCATCGGATTGAAGCCAGACTCCGTGTCGAACTCCGTGTCGAGTATGCCGGCCATGGTACGAACAAAGTTCGGCACTTGCAAGTCCAGATCCATCAGATTGAAACCATTCGTCATATAATCGCTGGGCACACGGCACAGAAACGCATTCACGGCCAGGTTGTGGAACCAGCCCATCCAGGAGCCATCCGAGGTGCTCATTTCACTGCCCCTGCATTTCACACTGTCATATTTAACATTCTTCATCTTTTTACTCATTTACTCACGTGTTCGACATTCTGAATTATTTCGTTTTGACAATATTTTTTGTCAATTGAAAATTGGGAATTATTTTTGTCTCTAAATCAATCAGCTGATAAATTTGTATAGAATTGTTTTTCGTTTCAAAAGCTCAATTTACAACACTGCTCGCTAGCGCCAATTTGAGCTGTCATCGCATTTTACAACACTGCTCAGCATGCACTGACACAAAACGGTCAGCATACTGATGGAGTTACCTAACACTATTATAGTAACACAACACTGCACATAGATCTTCTTCCTCTTCTAGAAGAGTGTTTTTTTTTATTACTCATAAAATGATGCCCAATTAATGAATGTGACTTGAAAAGCTACAACTTGAATTAAGACAAAAAAGCATAAATAAAAATTGGCTTATTTTTGCAAAGTGAAATTCACTTAACTCAAGAAGAGGTGTGCGTGTGTGTGTGTGTGTGAGTGTGTGTGAGCTGATTATTGATCAAAGTGTTGCAGCAACCGTATAACATTTCCGCATCGATTGGAAAGCGCTTGTAGAGAGTGAGAGAGAGAGAGAGATGGATAGAGAGAGAGAGAGAGAGAGAGGTGCTGAGAGGGAGTGTCGCATCATTCATTCATGCACTCATTCGTGCACTCATTCGTGCACTCATTCGTGCACTCATGCAGTCAGTGTGTCGGCCAACGCTTACTTGTCATTTGATTAATGAGACCACGCTTGACCATCGATCTCCATTTAGTGGACTCGCTTGCCCCTGCCCTGCCCCTGCATCTTGCCACTGCCACACAGTCAGTTGGACAGTTTTTGGCAAACTGAGAGCATGAATAATGGGGGCGTTGCCAGCAGTTGCGGCAGTTACAGGTACGCGAATATTCGCAGCAAACAGCAAACGGCAAGCAACAAGCGGCATGCAACATTGTTGATGTGTTGTGTGCCCCTTTTAACGGCGTTCTAATTGCGCCAGTTGCAAGCCTTCTCCTACGGCCATGTTGGCCATGTTGTTTCCCACTGACGACTGATGCGTGAAACATATCGTGCAACTGTGTGTCTGTGTGTGTGTGCGTGTGTGTGCGTGTGTGTGTGTGCGTGTGTGTGTAGGGCTGGCTGCACACTGAGAGACAGGGGGCGTGCCCAGTGACATGTCTTAACTGACCAATATATAAAAGCCAACGCAGCGCGTCAAGCAACGTGCTAAGCCCATTGCTCAACAATGTTGCCAAGCTGTTGTTGCAACTGCCTCATGTTGTTGTTGTTATCGTTGTTAGTGTTGCACTGTTTCTCAGGCATGAGACAAGAGCTTCAGCTTCAGCTTCACTTGGGTTAAGCGATTGCTGGCAGCTGCTCATTGGCTTGTAACTGCCGCCTCTTGTTGCAAATGCTGCTTGCCTCAGCAGATAGGGGTTCATTTTAAAGGTACGCTGAATCACTCGGCATTACAATTATTGCAACTACTAAAGTTGCACAATAAACAAATATCCTACAGTTAAAAAAAGAATGAATTTAACTTCTTAAGAAGTGCAGAGAACTTTAGAGATAATCTAGAGACTTAAGTCGAATTTTATTATTCACATTGTGATTTTATGTATTTTCCCAATTCACTTATCCTAGTTCGATTGCACATTATTATTTATCGATTAATATTATAGTTATGCCTGGATGGTAAGCTAGACTAGTATCTACTTGTAAATAGAAGAGTTGCTTTTTTTTGTTTACAAGCGCAAAATAATTAAAGTTTAATTATTTTTATATTATTCCCATAAAAATAAACCAAAGCGCAGTTCACATTCTTATTTGCAAAACATAAGCAAACAATTCCCAGTCGGAAACCCATTGATGTCAATCTGCCCAAAGCGCCATCTATCAATGAATTTAATAAACTAGAGCTGCACTTGTCTCCCCAATTGTCAGTCAGCTGTTGCAACAAAATGAAACTATAAATTAATAGGCCAATAGGAAGCTCGACTGGTTGTTAAAGGGGTGCATCCCCCGAAACACATTTCGTGCAACTCACTCAACTCACAGTGCAGCAAATGGCCCCTTGTGAGAGATGTAATTAAAAAAGGGGGATACCCTAACTATTTTTGGGATGGCGACAAATATTAATTGCATATGAGTGCTGTGAGCTGCATGCAGACATGAAAATGAGCAGCAATTAATATGTGGCACCACAAAACGAGCATATTTCATAAAAACAGCGCACACATTTCCCAAACCAATTTGCAGGCAAAATAGAAAAATAGAAGCAGAAATGCTGCTAAGCGAAATCTAATTTGGAGTGGATTCCTTTGTTGGGCTACATACAAAATGAGTATATATACATACATATATGTATATATATATATATATATATATATGTGTATGTGGAATTTGTTTTTTGTTGTAGCTGGTAAACAAATGTGACGCGGTCATATCAACGCTGAATGTCATAAGTTTGACAGCATACAATTTACACGTTGATGGAAAAGGATACTGAGAACGAGCCGGAGCAGGAGCTGGAGGAGGAGGAGAAGGAGAAGGAGGAGGAGGAGTGCCAGATACGCGAGATGTAGATGCAGATACAGATATGGGTGTGTTGTGTGTGTGTTGTGTTGTGCAGAGGCGAACGCAAAGTGTGAAAACTCATTTGTATCAAATTTCTCATACATTGCTGAAATGGATAGATAGACAGACTGTGCAAGAGAGGGGCAGGCTGTGACTGTGGCAGGGGCAGGGGCAGGGGCAGTGGCAGCAGCGCAGGTCTCGCACACACAAATTGATGTAATAAACTCTACGCGAAGCGTCGGCGCTGACAGGACAAACTTGTCGATGTCGATGAGAATGTGAACGGGAATGGGAATGGGATTGGGATTGGGAATGGGAGCGGGAATGGGATTGAGAATGAGAATGTCGACCCTCCTGGCTGAAAGTGTCTGCCATGTGGGGGTGCAAATCCACAGCCAATGCGGGCCTGGACTGGACGAGCTACATTTTTAGGTATACCCAGTACCAAGTACAACAAGGAAGGTAACATTCTAGAATTCTATAATTCGAGGATTAATTTTATATATTTATAAATATATGTGTAATTTTAATCTTAATTCACTTAAAAGGCACTTTTTTAGTTTGTAGAAATCTGTTGATAATAAAATATATATAAATACATTTTAAAATAATTTAGTAAATATGTTATTTATTAAAAAATTATGTCATAAATAGTTGACACACCTCATTAATAATTTTAAAGTGTTTAAAATACATATTTCAAAACGATTGCAATATTTTCAAACTTTAAATCAAATATTCTGTATATTTTACACAAACCTTAAAACAAAATTTCAACACTTTTTGAGGGTTTTCATCCATTTAATTATTTTTACCTTTTTATTACAATAATCTATATTTTTGTCTACAAAATCCATAATTTTTCTATTGCTTAAAAGCATTTTTAAATGATTACATTTATTTTCAGTCACTAAAAGCAATAATCTATATATTTCTTATAAAAAGACCAACTCAAATTTTCTTTTGTCATATCTTTTCCTTTTCTTTCCAAAATTACAGGGTATGTATATCTCGAATTGATCGAATTTTCTCACAGCATTCCCAGTTTTTTTGCTGGTGCTCTTCTCGCATAGCCAGTCACTCACAGAGTTTGACATTTTTGACATGGTTTGTAATTGACACTTGCACTTGCTACAACGGCAACACCACCACCAGCAACAGCAACAACAACAGCAGCAAGCAGGCAATATACAGTAACTGTATCTTTGTATCTCTGTGTGTGTGTGTGTGTGTGCAACAGCATCACATCTCCATCTCATCATCGCGTGTCTATTTCTCATTCTGCCACTCCCGAAATGATTTATTTCATCACTTGTGCTCCCCACAGCACAACAAGGGAAACTCAGAATTGTATGGTGTGTGTGCGTGTGTGTGTGTGTGTGGGGTGTGTGGGGTGTGTGTGGGGTAGTTGAATGTCAGTCAAATTTGTTGCGATGAAAAATATGTGGAGCTATTACAAAGCTACTGTCTTGCCGTTATTATATTATGCTCCTGCCGCATGCCACAAGATTTGTCATTTGCTGCTTGCTGTCTGTCGATTGCTCCCTGGACCCAGAACCAAACTCAGACGCAGACGCAGACTCTGACTCTGACTCTGACTCCGGCTGAGACTTCAATTGAGACTCACACATAGAGTCGAGAGTTCTCAGATCTTTGCAAGTCCTCAATTTCGTGTCTGGCTGTCATTCAAGCCCAATTGATGGCTACAAATTGTGCGTGGTGATTTTTATTAGATTTGATGTGGTAAACAAGTCGTTTGTGTGTGGGTGGGTGTCTATGTGTGTGCCTGTGTGTGTGCGTGTGTGTGTGCGTGTGTGTGTGTGTGTGTGAGGGAAAATTTGGCGATACCATTTAACAGATACAGAAAAACACAAATAATTGTGACTCAAGTTAAGCAATCTTTTATTGAAAGTTAAAAAATTTATAAATAAATAATTAAAATATTTATAAGTTTTAATATGCTTTGCTAATCTTCTTAATCCACAAACCCGACTGTATTCAAAATATATCGAATATAAAATATACATAAAATATATGTAAACATAAATGTTAAGCTTTAGTTACAAGAAATCATAGATTCTTTACTCCAATCAAGTTTAATAAAAACTTAATTTACTCCTCACATACCCCGAGTGGAAACTGAATGCAGTTGCTTTCATAGAGAATTGACAACTGGCAATAAGCTCAATTAAGTAAGACTAATTAGAGTTTCGCAAAATATTAATCAATCTAACTAATTTCTCCAGCACAATCTCTGTATTGCAATCTATGTGCAACTGAGCTGATGTAATCTGGTCGCTAATTAAAGTGCTCTGCTTCACCAGATGTACTATTTGCTGCAATCTCAGCTCATCAATCTAAACATTCGTCTGGTTATCTAGCATCATCTACAAAGTAATTTCTCAACTGCTGCTGCAAGATTCCCGTTTTTATTTATTCTTATATATTTTTTTTTAATTTTTCTTTATTGCTTTCTGTTTGCATTTCGTGGCATCCACAAAGATTATTCACAAATTAACACGAGAGCAATCTGAAATGCTGTCCGGTTCCAGTCGCAGTCCCAGTCAATCGGAACTGCAGCTACAACGTATTAAGACTAGCTCATAAATCAGTTGAACGAACCGAAAGACAACAACAACAACAACAACAGCAACAGCAACAACAACAGCAACAACAACAACAACAGCAACAACAACTACAACAAACAAATGGGAAAACAAAGTATTCAAAGAGCGCCACGCACTTTCACACACAATTTTCTGCACGCACTCAGCCAAAAAGCGTTAATTACACTAATTATGTGTTGTTGTTGTTCTTGTTGCTGTTGTTGTTGTTGTTGTTGCTGCTGGGGGATACATGATAACGAAAATAAATATGGAAAAATAACTAAAATATCATTTCGTAGCCGCGGAACGCTTTGAAGTGCTCCAAATAAAAATGCAGACACACCTCAAAAAACAAAAAAGAAATACAAAAACGACAAAACTCTTTCGAGGCAATTATTTGAGCAAAGGTTACAAAGAAAATACACAATAAAAACAGAAACATATTTCGGATTGAAGTAGATACATAAATCTTGCTTAAGGTTGGCTCTTCGGCGGAAGCAGCCGAAGCCGCCCGGAAGTCGAACTTAGATAATACTCAAACATGCTCCCTACAATCGGAGGCAAGGCAAGGTTGCAAGCTGTGTTGCTGGTGCTGCTGCTGCTGCTGCTGCTGTTATTAAAATAGGCTCTAATTGCTTAATTCGATTGAGCCTATATTTAAATGATGGCACATTTGCTCTTGCCGTTATTATTAGTAAATATTGTTTTTGGTTTTGTTTTTATTTATTTTTTATTATTATTTATGCATTTATTTTGCTCTCGCGCTAATTGCCGTAAACGCCCCAAACACATTTGAAGGCGTGCGTTTTAACAACGGCGGACAACCGAAAGGGACTTGGCCAATATTCGGCAAGTCGACGCCCAAATACTCTATAAATGTAACCATATATATATACATGTAGAAATTGATATAGTTATAAATATAAATATTGATAGAGATACTGTATTCTAGAAATAGTTATTTTTATTAATTAGGGTAGTAATAGAGATATAGCTACAGATCAGTGGAACTATATATATAAACATGTAGAAATTAATATAGTTATAAATATAAATATTGATAGAGATACTATATTCTAGAAATATTTATTTTTACTAATTAGGGTAGTAATGGAGATATAGCTACAGATCAGTGGAACTATCTATTTTCAATTAATTTTTTATGCTAACATATCTCCAAAAATTATTACTATATCCATACTCTGATTAGGTTTATTTCTCGATTATTCCAATGCTTCCCATAAATGTTGGACTATTTCATTTTAATACTTCATGTTATATTTTATCATTTATCGTTAAATGAAATTTATATGTTAGTATTAACTTTAAAATTGATTTTTATTTAATGTGCAACACCTTTTAATGTTCACATTAAATTTATGAAATTAAAAATAATATATAACTATAGATACATTTTCCAAATAATAGTTAAGAGTTCAAACACGAATAAAAAGTGTATCAACCTGCCTTGTAAGGGTATCCAAAATGTTCATTTATGCTCGCATATTATTTGCCAGCTAATTAGCTTTGTTTTTTCTGGCCGCCGACTGTTGCTAATTGTTGTTGCAAGTGTTTCCATATAAATCTTTGGCTACATTTGTATCTGTATCCGTGTGTTGTATCTGTATATGTATCTGTAGGCGCTGTGGCAAATCGTGCCTAAAACAACAGCATGAGAGACGCGTCATTAAATTATACGGTCTGACTGAAGTGATAAAATGTTGCACACGCGGCATGCGACATTTAGTTGGCAGCATTGACAGTCAAAATGGTTGCGAGGTGGCTGCCACAACCGGGCACAACATGCAAGTGGCAAAGTCAGCTCAGATGAGAGAGATGAGATGCATTTTTATCAACATTGTAATGATGCGAATGCGACTGCCACTGCAACTGCAACTGCAACTGCGCCAGCGACTGCAAAGGCTGCAGCTCAAGATGCCTCAATTGTGATAGCTTCAGTTGCATGCCACAAGCCGATGGAGAGTTGTGCATTTTGTAAAAGGTTGAAATATGCTGGCTCGGAATGTCTGTGTATAAATTCAGAAAGGTATTTCTGATAGAGCTGAAATATCTGATATATCAATACTTGTCTGTATCAAAACATAAATAATTAAAATAACAATTTTCTTATAAAAATAATATTGATCTTCTCAATTTAAACAGATTCTTCACAGTTCTACCAAAATGACAACAGATGGCGCCAGATAAATAACACATACCAATTGGAGCAGTCAGCATTCGATTACTGATCTACCTTCTAAAATATCAGAAACAATAAATGGACTTATTGGAAAATGCAGTTGACCTTTTCAATAAATCAGGTTGACCCTTACAAAGTGCGAGAAGTAGACAACAGAGGGCGCCTTTTGAATACTACAAGAGCTATCTCTTAGACCCCTACTCAGTTTACATTCGTATGCTAAACGATCTCTAATTGTATTGTCAGTTTCATTCAGCGCAGTCCCATCTCAACCCAAAAATAAGGTAACCACAGCAACAAGCCAACAACTCAATTTGGTTAAGAAAACAAACCAACAAAAAAAAAATGTATATTTCTGCTGCGATTATTATCAAATGCTGCCCTGACATATCAACCAGGGGCGCAACTGAGCAGAAAAACGCCAGGCATTTCCAAAACGAATCCATCATGATGTCGTTGCATACGCTTTATATATACATATATACATGTATATATACATATATATATACATATATACTATAGTCTATATATGTAGATGGGAACCGCCCTTCAAAAGCCGACCAAATCAACGAAACTTTCAAAATTTATGAGCCTCGGCACAAGTTGTAAAGCAGCGGATGAGTTGACAGCTGAGAGAGAGAGAGAGAGAGAGAACGATAGAGATAGAGAGAGAGAGAGAGCGACTCTGTACGATCATCAGTCATAACTTAATTTTTGACATTTGAAAAGAGCCCAAAAAGAAGAACTTTCAAAGCTGAATGCTCCCTAAATACATAATATATATACATACATATGTATATATGTTTATATATGCATACGTATAATTCAAGAGTCGCGTTCTGTTTTGATGCAACAAACTCATCTATAAATTAAGATTTATTATGTATTTGTTGCTGCACGCCCCCTACTAACAGGCCATATAGCTTTCAACATAGAATCAATTTGGTTGTTGGTGTTGCACTTGTTCAATTGCATTTGCTGCTGCTGTTGTTGCTGCTGTTGTTGTTGTTGTTGCATGTAGTCAAATTTTGAATTTCCTCATGCCTCATTCATCAAATGTTGTGGGCTTGTAGTTTGTATCTGTATCCGTATCTGTATCCGTATCTGTGTGCAGCTGCAACTGCATCTGTGTCTGTTGTTGATGTCTGTTTTGCATTTTAGACAAATTTGTGCGTGTCATCAATCAAAAATTCAACATTTCAAATGCTGATGAAATAATTAAAAAAACATGATTCCCGCCCCCATCAAAATGCTGAGAACAGAGAATCTTTTTTTTTTGGTTTGATATTCAAATTGCGGGCATGTAATTGACACATTTTGTTGCACATTTGATCGCCTGCATTTAACAGTTGATTTGCCCTGCAGTTGCAACTTGTTTACACATTTTGTTGACATTCACGATTGTTATCTCTTTTTATAATTAAATAACTTATAATTGATTATTAAATTTGCAATTTGTATTTATTTGTTGTAAAATGATTTCCTTATCTTTATTTTAAATTAATAAAATAAGTATATTTATTAGCTAGTTAAAACTCGAAACTAATTAATTCCTGATTAAATCGTAGAAAAGATGGAACATTATTATTTTTAATGAACACTCGGGGAATTTGGAGGATACGAGTTATAAACTTCAAGAAAAAAGGCGCAATCCTTCATTAAAAGGATGCAGTTGCATGTGTTGCAGGTGCAAGCCCAAATCAACAGTAGCCGTGGACACACCTGTAAAGTTGGCTACCAAACAGTAGTGGTAACAAACACAGACACACAGATACAGATACAACTGCCAGCTACAAATGGCCAAAAAACAATGGATAGTCGTAGGTAGTCAATTTGTACGCCCCATTTTTTCTGAGCCAGTCAAGGACACAAATGAGATCATAAACCGCTGATAATACTCCTTTTTTGTATATATATATGATGGGTTTGCTGGTTGCTTGGTTGCTTGGTTGGTTGGCTGTCAACGCCTCCAACACAACGAACTGGATGTGAATTTAAGTTATGAGTATCTAGAGTTGCTCCTCGGCTATCTCAATCTCTTCCCTTGGAGTGGAGCTGGGCGGGGAATGTACTGAATGTTAATAGCATTGTGCGCGCCTAAGCATGTGCTTCAATTTGTGTGGACATGTCCTTGGCCAGGACATGCCATCGCTAGAAACACACACACACTGCTACAGAGGTATAGGTGTAGGTATAGGAGAGGAGCTGATCAAGATATGAAATGTGTGTCATCATTAGTGCGTTGACCACAGCCACGTCAAGGATTCCTGGCCAATGCCTCTGTCTTATGTACTTAATACACAGCAAACAATTGCGGGTATTGTTCATGATTACTACTGATATTTATATTAATTAAGAACTTTGAATTTAGTTTGCTTAATTTTTTTAAATGTATTATTTTTGAACATTCTTTTATATATTTACAATATTGATTTAGATCTAAATTTCAATATATTAAATTTTATATTAAAAGTAATTCAATTTGTAGTTTTATTTTTCTTATTCTTATTGTATGTTTATTCTAAGCTCGCAAAAAATAAGAAAATCCTTAAATAAAAAGAATTAAAAATAATTAGGTCGAAGGACTGGATTAGAACTCATTAAAAAGATACTTTTTGTTTAGCTTCTTTAGGTAAGTAAATAAATAATCATAGCAATATAAATTGTATTAGATAATAAACCATTTTTATATTTAATTATATTTTAGGTTCACACAATTTTGAACAGTGTATGAGAAGGTTGTGGGGTCACAAAACAAAACGGTTATGCAATCAAAAAATTCTATTCCATTTCGCTTCGCTTCGATTTCTGTCGTAACTTGACTTTTGTGCAGCCATTTGGCTTTGGAATGAGACCGCGTAACGACATTGAATGACTGCCAACAGGCACTGTAATACTTAGATGCGTACCTGCCACTGCCACTGCCACAGCACACCGCTGTCCCCCCACCCCCCCGTAACCTGCCTCGTTGCCATTGTTGTTTTTTGTTGCCGTGAGCTCGTCTGCTTATTTATATAACTGGAGAGCCGCAGGACTGCGTGTTGTAACTGTCTGTGTGTGTGTGTGTGTGTGTGTGTGTGGCATGCCACAGCATAGACACATATTTATTTATTATTGAGGACAGGACAGCAAACAGCATACAGCATAGAGCAAACAGGACACAGCTCGAGAGGCAACTGACACATCCAGAGCACTCTGTAGTGCCTGGGCGTAAGTGCTTCGTTTGCACTACTTATGAGATACTTTGGAGCGGAGCAGAACGCGTGCAACAATTTATTTGCTTGGCTACGGGACTTGCCACACAGACTTGGCAACTTCTGCAGCTGCAGCCTGCATATTAAAGCTGACAAAAAATAAACAAAACTTTGCCGTGCCATAATTCATGTGGGGCACGTGTTGCATGCTGCACGAAACTTTCTGAGCCACAAACACACATCGCGACTTACACTATGCGACTCAGAATTCAGACTAATGGTATCAATTTTCAGAGAATACTGTTAGCCGCTCAGAAGTTTAGCTAGCAGTTTATCAAAGGAGCTGATAATTTGCAGTGATAACGTGGCTAACGGTGGCACTAATTGGCTCAAAGCGAAACGCGAAATCTGATATGAAAATAATAAAAAACAAGAATGTATCATATATGAAAATGTGGCTTATCTCGAACTAAATACTGATCTGGGGCAGGAGAATTAGTTTCAGATGCAGCTAATAAAGATTTATAGTTGGTATTTAAACTTATTTAAATGGAAACTGAAAATAGAAGTTGCAATATTTAATTATGTTTGCTGTACAAATAAATGTTAACCGCTGATTAGAGAATTGGTTTGAGATGCACTTCATAATGATTTTTCAGTTTGTGTTTAAGAATATTTCTACAATGGATTTCCTGCTTATTTTAATTGAAGACTCTGTTCAATTTAAGCTGAACTCTAGCTAAAAATTAAATATCTGATATTAAATTATGTTAACACCAGACTGTTATCAGCCTGTTTTGTGGACAATACACAAACCGCCAAAACCAAGCAAGAACATATCAAAACAATGTTGAGGGACACAAATGAAAAATAGAGACAAAAAAGACGACAACAAATCCAAATCCAAAAACAAATACAAACACACGCCTCAAAATATTTCCAGTTAATAATGGGCAACACTGTCTGCAAGTCTTCGTGTGCTGTCCACGCAGGATTCCACGAATACCGAAGTGCGCCCAGAGATGAGGGAAACTTACATAATAATTGATGACATAGGACACACGTAGTACATGTCGAAATGTATGCATGTGTGTGTGTGTGGCAGTGGGGGTAAAAACGAAAACCAACAATGGGGCAACTATCTAATGATCGATATCAGCTAGAACAAAGAGCAGCAGAGACAAGAGACAATCTCGCTCAGAACTCGGCGCTTAACGCTCAAAATTTGCCTTGGCTGTTTCGGTCTCAGCCTATTTGGGTTTGGCCCTTAGGTTTCTGGGTATGGGTTTCAGTTCGGGTTTGGGTTTGGGTTTGGGTTTGGGTTTGCGTTGTGGACGTGAGCCAGGCCCCTTTGGTTGACAAAGAGCTGTTGACAATGCAAAGGACAACGACAACGCACGCTGATGTGAATCTAAAAACACTCACGAAAAATATTGAAAAAAAAAACCAAAGGAAAACAACAACATCAACAACAACAACAATGAGAGGCAGCAAACAATTTGTGGTTATCTGTGGAAACAGGTAGGGCCGCATAGTTGTGATTAAGATCACCTGAGAGAGACTCCGACTGAGAATAACTGAGGATGCCTCACGTTGCATGCTGCTCTATGTCATCATTTCAGAACGTGGTTAGAATTGAAGAATTGAGAGCGGAGCGTGGAAAATATCAATTTACGGCATTAAACTACGCCCAACTGCACTTCTTAGCCGCTATCATTGCAATCAGTTAAGTGTTTTGGCTCCGATTTTGTTTGTCTCATTCCGCTTGACATCAATCGGAGCGGATCTCTTTTTGTGATTGAGAAGAGGCTCAGTATTTACAGCTGCGACTTTGAAGATAATTCGCCAATCATCCGTTGATCCAATGTCAGCGCTAATAATTGGCTATATAGACAGCTGTTCTTTAGAGTTCATAAACAGACAGTTTTTGCTAAATACAAGCAAAGACAGAGTAGAAAGCATTTCTATATTTGATTGTAGTCTTAGACATTTTGGAATTGCCTAATTTATAGCTTAAGTTAATGTTATGCAAGAAGAGAAGACAAACGTATTTTTACCAAGTAAGCATTATGGAAGACATGCGCATTTCAGATTTCTAGGGTGGAAGTCGGCATTTGGGCATAGGTCGAACCCTCAAAATGCCATAACTTTGCCAAAAATCAACGCGTTTTCAAAAGCAAAGGAGTTGTAATCATAGTTTTGCCTCTAGATCAATCCTACATTTAAAGCTGGGAAACGTGATTTTGGCTCGGAACATAAGTCAAAATTATGGTCCAACAAGTAAGAATTCTGTAGTCGAGTTGTCTCGACTACGATATACCCTTAACCCAGTTGTTAAATATATACCAGTTTTAATTTTATCATGCCATCTCTTTCTCACTCATGCGCTCGCCCATTTATATGTATAGAAAAAATGCTTGCGGCTGCTGATAGAAGTGTGATCAATATGAGAAAATATTTTCGACCATAACTTGGGTGCATCTTTTGATTTGGGCAATTGATCAATAATATGTATATGCATATTATGTATAAATTAGAAGACTCTGCCTTTTAAATTGTGGATTTCATCGCTATCGAAAATCAAAATGTATCGATAATCGAGAAACGAAGGCAGTTATCGATAAAATAAAGCAAACTTGATCTGCGCCTGGTACACGAGAACTTATATTCCAAAATGAAGTCGCTAACTCTTATCGACTCTGAGATCCGCGTGTTCATACAGACGGACGGACGGACGGACATGGAAATGCTTCCTTCCGCCTATTACATACATTTGCACAACACCATTAAACCCCTTTCACCCATTTTAATGGGTTCAGGGTTAAAAATGTCGTTATTGTTTTTCTTGTTGCTGTTTATGTTTAGTTTTCCCTCATTTCGTTTGTTGTCGACAGTTGTTTTTTGTACTATTTATGGATTATTTAGTTGAAGCGGCAATTATTGGCTGTTAGCCAGTTTCTTGTGCTCAAAACATAATGCGAAAGATGTGTGGGGCATGAGTTGCGCAAGTGGATGCAACAAAAGATAGACTGACTGACTGATTGACTAACTTACTGACTGAATGACTACCTGACTAACTGACTAACTAACTAAATGACTGGCTGACTGATTGGCTGATATTACTGAATGACTGACGAACGGAAGAAGATTAACTGAAATATGACATCTCTTCCAACAACAAATGGCTCTTATCGCATCCCGCCAAAACAATCCCAGGCTTTCCTATATACTGATGATCTATATACTGATGTTCTTTTAACAAATACCTGATAAGAAACGTAATAATGAGATGTAAGAGTGCTCGACTAGCAGTTACCCTCTAGCAAAGATTGTTATAAATAAATAAATCATCTACGCCACAGATGTCCCAGCTCGCAAATTGAATAAGTGAATGCTAATCAAGAATAAATATACTTTCTGGGGCTCTTCTTCTTATTAGATATATCGATCAAACTGTGCCTAAGGGAACTGTGCAGTCCATTCTTTCGAAAGGAAAGCCGACGAAGAATTCTTTGTAGAACTTACACATAAATTTGAAAAAATTTAATTACAGTGGGACGAAATGCGGAAACTGGACAAACATTATGCGTCGTTCGACTTTGGGAAAGTATATTGGGGAAATTCTTTAAAACTTTATTAAATATGTTTTACCCATTCTGAGAACCGAGCAGTCGAAACCATCTGAAGAGCCTTCAAGTCCATTTGATAATACAAGTAAATTTGACAGTGGTAGAATGACGAAGTAGATGATCAGGGCTGTACAAATATCACGCGAACGTGATAAGAAACACACGTTGAGTTGACAAAAAGCGTGCGAGTCATTAAAGAATATGAATATTTAAATGTTTCTAAGACAGATTATAGAATACATATATATAAAAATCGTCGGTACGTCATTGTTTCCAAGAATTTATGTTTTTTGGAAAAATATTAAAATATTATATATTATATAGTATTTATATATGTACTCTACATAGAAGCAAGCTGGAAGCTGCCTATAAATTCAACAGCTAGCAAC
This sequence comes from Drosophila mimica, assembly GCA_037043585.1. Classification (NCBI taxonomy): domain Eukaryota; kingdom Metazoa; phylum Arthropoda; class Insecta; order Diptera; family Drosophilidae; genus Drosophila; species Drosophila mimica. Next base: position 970,063 of record JBAMBE010000361.1, on the reverse strand, counting down.
TAAGCTTCTTCAGTCTTGTGTGATCTGTGTTAATTTAAAATATTTAAATATTCAAAGCAAAATGTTTCAGTTTATTTGCACTGTGTTTTTATTATTTATTGCTGTACAACAAAGTGGAGGAGAGTGCGTCCGACAAGAGGAGAAGATTTATAAAGTTCAGAAATATGCCAACAGAACGGAAGTACGTCTTAGGATCACGGATATATGCAACAAAGTTGAGCAATTGAAGCTCGAGGAGATCAGGTTCGTATTGGAAAACACTCTTATTTCGAAATCATTTGAAATTTTTATTATCTCTACATTCTCAGGATACAACAGAATCGTCAGAGCGAATTGCAGAACGATGTGATACGTAAATTTGATCAGTTGAATGAGAAATTCAATAGTTTGGAGAGTAAAATCATATCTGAACAGAACAGGCAGAGCGAATTATTGAATGAGAAGATTACTGAATTACTGAATGAGAAGATGGGTAAATTGCAAAATGATGTGATAAGTAAACTTGATCAGTTGATTGAGAAATTCAATAAAGTGACAAGTTTGGAGAGTGAAATCATATCTGAACAGAGCAGGCAGAGCGAAGTGCAGAATGAAATTGTGGGTAAACTCAATCAGCTAATTAAGTTTCCCAGCAGCTGTGGAAATGTGACGGCTGTGAATCGTCGTAGTGGTATTCATCAGATCGTCGTGCCCAGCTATAGTCGGGATCCGTTCAAAGTTAGTTGCGATGAGGAGACACTGGGCGGAAATTGGACAACTGTGCTGAGGCGTCAGGATGGAAGTGTGGACTTCTTTCGGTTCTGGAATGACTACAAAGATGGCTTTGGCAATTTATCTGGCGAGTTCTTCATTGGTCTCGAAAAACTTCATTTCATGACCAAAGCTGTAGATCAAGAATTACTCATAACCATGGTGCACCCCAACGGAAAACATCGGTTTGCAAAATATGATCGATTTGCAATCGATGGAGAAAATGAAGCTTACAAACTGAGCTCATTGGGAAAATACTCTGGAGATGCTGGCGATTCTTTCACATATCATAAGGGTGCAAAGTTCAGCTCACGAGATAATGACAGCGATGGCTGGAATAATAGCAATTGTGCTGAATTGTTTACGGGCGGTTGGTGGTACCACAGATGCCATTTCAGGTAATATATGCAATCAGTTTTTATTAGTGTGCAATTGTCATTTAAAATATTTTTATATTTCACAGCAATCTAATGGGAAGGTATGATGAAACCTATCATGGCAAGGGCATTAATTGGAAACACTTCACGGGTTACGAAGCTTCACTAAAACGTGTTGAGATGATGATAAGGCCGAGAAGGGATTGAAATAGTATCTGAATACCTTGAGAACATATTTGCTTATGTAATCTAAAATAAGATGCTCTTGATTCCAGTGAAATCTATATCAAAAGTTAACATAGCTCTAAAAAATGTTATATTGCAAATTATATTGAATCCATTTATTCCAGATTAAATAATATTAAATACAAATTTATGTCATTTTATTGCTAATTTTTATACTATGATACCGAAGGTATGTCTTTCAATTTAATGGATATAGTCAACAATTTTGGTTGGTAGGTAGGTCCTTCAAAGATCGGCATGTGCCACGCCCACCTCCGAAGCCCACAGCCCCCCCGCCCCTAAAATTTTTAAATGGGTATATCTTCCGCAGTTTTTGAGTAGGGATCGTCAAATTTGGTAACATATTGGTGGTGCCACGCCCACACCTGCAAAGATTGGCATATCAATTTTAGGACCACGCCCACAGCCGCCGCCCCCAGGAACTTCGCCCCAATAAATTTAAAATGCGCATAACTCCCGGAACTTACAAGCTAGAGTCGCAAAATATTAAAGAAAAGTTACTGGTAACTCCCCCAAAGATCTATAAAAAAATTGGATGGCCATATATTTATATTAATATTTATTTATTATAGATATTAGATATTCCAATCCGCACTAAGCGCATGCTAACTAATAATATATATACTATATGGGGATCTTTTTGTTCGACATTTAGATCAAACTCAGCTGATCTGATTATGGTCTGAAAATCGGCATTTGGGCAGAGGCCGAACCGTCAAAATGTCATAACTTCGCCAAAAACCAACGCATTTGGAAAAGCAAAGGCGTTTTAATCATAGTTTGGTCTCTAGATCAATCGTACATTTACAGTTAATAACTCGATTTTGGATCGGAACATAAGTCAAAATTATAGTCTGAAAATCGGCATATGGGCAGATTCCAGATTTATGAGGGGCAATATTTTCAAATTTGGTGACTTAGGCTTTAAAATTGCGTGCATCGACTAAAGTAATATAAAACATAACTGACATTTCTGCTTTTCGAAAGCACCTTGAAAAATGGAATGAGATTTTTTATGAGATTAAGTTGTTGTAAATCGGGGGAAAATAAGGCAAAAAACATATATTAAATGAGCTCGTGTGTTTGTCTTCAGGGCGCTGTTTCACACTTCAAAGGAAGACGAACGCGCGCTGGGATCATAAACATTATAAACAATATATATTACGGTACTACGATTTAAAGCAAGTGATTTAATTGGCCGGCGGCGCCAGCCGACACTTAACAAGAGAGCAACGGCCAAAAGGTGTTGGCCAAGGATATGCCTCAAGAGCGACATGTGTTTTGCCGCTGTTTAGAGCCTTTTTAATTAACCAAAATGCAAACCCATAATTTTCGACAGAGAAAGACTGAAAAAAAAAATACATAAGAAAATCTTAAAAACTGTGTTTCCCTTCGGCCCAGTTAAGAATTGCCTGCTGCTGCTGCTGCCGCTGCTTCTGTTGCTGGCCAAGGTGGCAGTTCCTGCTGGGCAGCCAACGAATTACAGTTAACGCCTAGAAAAACTGTTGGCCAAGGGCGCCGTCTGAGCCAACAACGGAGCCGGCTCACGCAGCGTTAAATGGACGCCAATCAACAAACTGTAAACTGCAACTGCAACTGCACCTGCAGCAACCAACAAGAAGCAGACAGACAGAGACAGAAACAGACTGAAAGAGAGAGAAATAGCGAATATGAGTTAGGAGCGTGTTAGAAAATGATATCAAATAATATGTTATGTGCGTCTCCGAAGTTCTCTCTAATTTGTTATTTATGGCTTCCTGTTCTGGCCAACTTCGTTTTTATTTATTTTCTCTCTTTTTCTACTTTTTTCGGTGTCGATTTTGCCGCCTTCGCAGCCTGACTTGCAATTTTCGTGCGTGTTGCAGGTGTAAAATTTCATATTTCGAATTCTCTGTTCGGTTATTTTTTATTTTTATTTTTGTACTTTTGTGTATTTTGGCACCTTTCTGCAATTGAGTAGGTGTGACTATAAACATTAATCAGACGGCATTGCCAAGTGCCAGGTTTTGTTTTCCGTTACTGGGTTAGTCGGAGTGAAAGTCGCCAGCACTCGAATAATTGCACACTGGATTGGATTGGATTGGATTGGATTGGAGTGAAGCGTGCGACGCTGAGAGTACCAATTTTAAAAAGGGGGTGATTGAGAATCACCGTATCATCTTAAAAACCTAAAAACCATCTTTAATGCCACAGCAGCAGCAGCAGCAGCAGAGGCAGCAGCAGCAACCACAATTAATGAAAGATATTCGCTGCGATATGTGAGCGATTCGAGCATTGAGAAATCGTTTGTTGTGAAACATAACATCAATTTAGAACGAGTCGTGGTGCTTCAATTATATATGATATACTGCACTGATTCCAATCTAAATCAAGCGCTGCTTTGAATAATGTACTCAATATTCGACTGCTGCAGAAGGAAACAACTAAAAAACAGACATACTTTATACGTAAATACAACTTTTTTTCGAAAATGGAGAAAGTAAGTTTCTTTCTCATTGTGATTTCAACTTGTCCAAAAGTCTGCTTTTATTTATCTAGAATAGATTACAGTAAGTACATTACACACGAATTTTAAGATAATCCATGTGATAAGCATATAAAAATATTCACAACCTTTTCATACTTAATAAAAAAAAAACTCAACAAATTCTTGCATACTGAGAAAAAGTGAAAATAAATTGAATATCTGAAAGTAGAACTTATTTCACGTAAAAAAAACTTTATTGGAAAAAATCGTACTTTTTCCCATTCTCTGCTTTTGTATAAATATAAATAAATATATATAATAAATAGGTACTTAAATGTAATCAATGTATTAGAATTAATAAATATTCACCAAACGAATCAGAAAAATGTTCCATTCTGACTAAAAATATATATGATATATGATAAAGATAACGATAAATAAATTCCTCAAATATTTCTGTGACTGCAAAAACATATTTTTTCTCAGAGTGTAATAAGTCCGTTGTTATTTATATAAAAGTTCGTTTTGATTTCCACATCATCAAGCTTAAATATCTTATATAAAGATATAGGCGCAAATTAATCAAATTAATTTGAGCAAATTTTCGTATTATTTCACAGCTGTAGTTTTTGTTTTTGTTTTTGTTTTGGCCTCGTTGCCCTTCTAGACTGGAGCTTATTAGCAAAACTGCAGGCAGTAATTTGAGTTTGTGTTTCAGCTGGTTAAGACCTTTTGTATCACCGAATTTGGAGTCGATTTGGTGCGAAAGGGCCTGTCAAGTCACCAGTTAACAGCCAGATCAGACCAGGCCAGGCCAGGCCAGGCAGCGGCAACAAGCGGCAACAAGCGGCAACAAGCCAGTTAAGCAGGGAATGAGTGATTAATGAAGGAGGAGTCGAGGTGCTATCAACTTCACACTTGCCAAATGTATTTTGTTGGAGTGCAATTCGCTGACGTTTGACTGGCTGACGGGATGACTGGTTGACTGAGTGACCAAATGACTGACTGACTCCAACGAGCTCAGCTCGCACATAATTAGTGTTAAAGGCAACGTTTTTTTGGGCTTTTTTTTTTTTTTTTTTTTTTGTTACTTTTTAGCCACTTTGCATGATGGCCCTGCGCACATTTTGACAGCTTGAGTGCAAGGTGTTGACGATAATTACCAGTAATTGGGCAGACAGACAGACAGACAGACAGTCAGACGGACAGTGAGTTCAAAAGCTATTCGTTCGGCTCTCGATTTCGCAACGCACGTAGGCGCCTAATTATTTTGACACCTGCATTCGGCAACACACATAATACCCATGTTGGAGCTTGCAACTTGCTGCGGCACATAATTACAGGATATGTGCAGCATATATAGCTCTATATTCACACCTCGATCAAGGCCAGCAGATTTTCAAAAAAGGTGCCGAGTGGCAGCAACAGCTGCTTCCTGCAACTGAAAACTAAAAACTCAAAACTGCTGCCCCGTCGAGGCCACCATTGATCAAGTTGCTAAATGAGCGAATGGTTGGTTATCAACTCGTCGCCCAGCCACATCTCTTCCAGCTCCTAGCTGATTACGCGATAACCGAAAGCATTGTTTGTGTTTTGTTTTTCATACGTTTTTTTTCTTCAGTTTTCGGTCCCATTGTCAACGCCTCACGCATTTTAAACAACGCAATTTGGGTTTACACATGTGTTCCTCGACTCTGGCAAGGAGCAGCATCCCTGGCCCTATCAAGATCACACACACACACACAGGAAGATGACGATCTCTGGCTGAGATAGTAAACACAATATGCACAGGCTTCTCTTTTATTTGGTACCTCGTTTTCCGGGTCTCGGCAACATGTGCAGATTTGTGGTAGGTGTCAACCACATAAGGCTCCTAATGATAGCCATCTATGCATCCGACCTGCAGGCATGTTTATAAAACACCAGCGATTAAGGTTAGTTTTTGATGTTGAGGTTTTCGATAGGCAAATGCAGAAATGGTCGATTTTCTAGCTACAGATAACAATTGAGATGCCATATGTGAAGCATCAGATGGTCAAATTGGTGGCTAAGAAAAAATATTATTTTGTATATCAGACTGAAATACAATTGAATTGGCTAAAATCTTTAAGAGAAAAATATTTAATAAATAAATAAATTGAAGTAACTTAAATACATTTATATAAATATATACTTATATACAATCAATCGATATATAAATGATTTTAAAAAGAATTTCTTGGCTTGAAATACAAGCAAATTTTGAAAGTACACAATAAACACTGACATTTTTTTTTTTTTTTTTGATTTTTCAGCAAAACTCTTAAATCAAAGTGTTGAAGAAAAGAACCGAAAGAGAATCAAACGGGCACTTAAAATATCAACCGCAAAATGTCAAAGAGTTGGACACTTGAGGCGAAAAACACTTCACCCACATGCGGCAGACAAGTGGGTGTTGGACAAAGGGGGCAAGTGGGATAGAAAGGGGATTACTTAACATTTCACATTTTCAGATGTTTCGCCGAGGAATTTCGCTGAAATTTCTTTCTGGGTACGCGTTGGGGCATACGATAATTAATTGCTTCATTACCCCACTGCCGAAAAGTGGCAAGCGGCAAAAGAAAGAAGTGCACCAAACTAAGTACGAAATGTGTGCAAGTTGAGAGTGCAGAGTTGAATGAATGGACCAATGGACAGACAGACAGAGGGACAGACAGACATGAAGAGACGTACACTGAAACTTTGACAGGGCAGCTAATTGAATTGTCTTTCTTCGTTGCAACAGACAGCCAAAGAAGGAAAACTTTAAGCTATAAAGAAAACTTTGCTTAATAGTGGCGAATATTGAATACCGTTGCAGATGTGCAACTTTAAATATATTATAAATTTATTATGGAGTTGTTGAAAGTTGATTGTGCTGCCAATATTTAAAGTACGTATGTATATTAAAATTAGTAGCTAGACAGGCAACTAAACCAAGAAATGTGATTTCAAATATATTTATGCCAAGCCAATTAAGATGAGAGACTATTCCTACAGGGTAATACATAATTATATATATATTATATATTTTAGTTACCCAACTATATTTATATTTTGCCACACACTGGATTACCAAATCAAAATGCCATTTGTAAGTAAGTGTATAATAACATAAAATGAAAATCGACCACAACATATAAAAACCACAGAAATAACCACCGCATACAAATATAAATGTGTGTGTTTTTGTACATATGTATGTATATAAATTGTCGTATACATATATATTTTTGGTTTCTTTAGTAGTACGATAATGTGCTGAAATTAATTTTAATGCCTAGTCGATGATGAGCACGAAGAATGCTTTGTTATTCCGTTTTATGACGCTTTTGTTCTTGCCAACTTGCCACAACACACAACTCACAAAACTCAGACAGACCGCCCGCTAATAGTGTCAAAAGTTTAATGATGAGGCCCGCCTGTCACTTTTTGGGGCCGTGTGCCGTTAAGTAGTCTGCTAACGCAGTCTCCCCCATAAGCCACCCAATCCCCCCCCCCCCCCCATGCCACAGCCCCCAATTCCAGTCACCGACCAACATGTCAGCCATGTTCGTGCAACGAGCAGCTGTCAGTGGCCAAGTGACAGCGCCGGAGTTGCCATATTGCCAAGTTGCCATATTTCCATATTGCAGATGCCGTCAACAACCAGGGCGGAAAAAGGGGCGTGTTTTCGACTATATATGCAAAACAAATAGTGTTAATTACGACTAACGAAAACCTCGAAATTATCTTGCAACTAAAGTTACAAACTAGAATTTTGTGATGAAATGGAAATATATGAAAAATTAAAGCAAATTATTTGAATAGGGTTATCGATGATACAACAAAGATTATGTAACCGACTCCAACTACCCAGACTTGCATTTCATTATAAATTTAAAAACACAATTGATTATTTTTAAGATCGATTTTTAAATATTTTATGCAAATATATCGAAATTAATTATTCTCGAAACTAGTGAGTTTTTTCTACAAGTATTGTTAGACTAATTTCGACAGCTTGCTGATTTCTTCCTGAGATTTCTAACATTGGTTCGGTTTAGTATATATATCTATATATTTAAAGGCATTAATCAGCACTGCTGCTGGGCAAATTTTGTTCTCAGAGTTGAGGTTTTTTTTTGTGTTCAAAATTGTATGCTGCATTTGCACTTGCCGCATAGATGAATCGGCTGCACTTAAAACAAAGTGCACGCATTTGTCCAGCAACAAATAGAAACAATTAGCAGGGACACGAGAATTGACTGGACACACAACAGACACAGAGAGAGAGAGGGAGATAGAAAGAGACAGAGAGAGACAGAGAGAGAGAGGGAGGGAGTGGGCTATGCATATGTATAGAAAGTTTATTTGTTCAAGTGTTGAACTGCCGCTAAATTTGAGTGTAACTCTATTTCTTGTGTTACCTTTTGTACTTTTGCCGCACACCACCAAAGGCAAACAACAACAACAACAACAGAAACAACAACACCAGCAACAACAACACCAGCAACAACAACACCAACAACGAAACAAACAACAAACTTCAGACGGAGACTCGATATCGTTTGCAGTGCAACAGTTTCTCACAGTGATGAGTGGGACTTGGGTTAAGGTATGGTTGGCTTTGATCTGGCTACGAAATTGGAAACCTAGAGAAGGGGGGCGAGGGGAAGGGGCTGTTGGGGGAGGGTCGGCTAAGCACAGTAAACGTTGGCGCACCGGGCGTTCGCTGCAATTGCTGCCAATTAGAATTAATGCGTTTTTTATGAAACCATCTCAAATTTCCAGACACTGTCAACACAGCACTGGGAAAACAACAGCACCCACAGATCGGCAAAGCGAAAGCCATTCCGATAATCAACCCAACCATCCGCTCCACACCATCCCCCCTCCACATCCCCTCTGGCGACGACGTCAAGCTAAATCCCCGCCGACAACAATTTCCGTGCACTAAATCATCATATTGACTTGTCCTCATCATCATCATCATCATCATCATCAGCATCATCATTATTATCGTAGTCATCGTCATCGTCATCGTCATCTCGTCTCCAGCAGCGCCAGTCATCGCTCCATTGCGTGGTTCGGGGTCCGCACTTGAACTGGCTCAAGTCAAATTGCCAATTTGTGGACGCCACGCGGCTCCGACGCCGACTCCCGACTCCCGACTCTGCTTCCCGACTCCCAATAATTGTGCGTTTCGGAGGTGCAACAGCAGCAGCAGCAAATGGTCAGAGCATTATATCAACAGAGGTACGATGGGAGAAATATATTCACTAATTTGTTTTAAAAACAAGAAATATAAAAAGAGTCACAAATCTTAAATATATATTGTTAAATTCAAATTTAGAATGAAATAAATATAAATAAAATATAGATTATAAATAAATGGGAGTACTTATTTGTACTTAAATTAAATATAACCATAAGATACATTTTAACCATAAATTATATAACATAATCTCAACAACAGTTTGCTTAGCCTTAAAAAATTGATTGTGTGCAATTTTTTAGATTTGCTTAATTGTCGCAGAACCACTCACAACTGACTGTTTCAACTTTCTTGGAAGGTGCAACTCAGCAGCCCAGGGGAAGTGGCCTATTCCTGGGAACCAACTTTGCCTGAATCCGAGAAACCATTTGTTATCAGGGAGTCGTGCAACAGCCACAGTTAGTTATTAAATAATTATTAAAATTATGCAGAAATTACTCAACTTACTTAAAAATAATAAATATCATCCAATTTTTAAATACGCACCAAACAATTTCTCATTTTACAAGCCATTAAACTTATTTAAACATTTTTTAATAGTTTTAAGATATATTTATTTTTTTATATTAATTATATGTCATAATTAAATATAATATTTTTATCGCTTCATGTTAATTTGAATTTTTTGCTAAAATAATCGATTTCTGCACCCATCGTTTGGCGACTTGAGGAATTGAGCTACTGCTGAGCCTCTGTTGCTGCCACAAGCTTGGACTCTGTGAGCAACTACCTCTGCTTCCTGCTGTTGCTAGTTTATGGGATCTGTGCAGCAGCAACAACAACAACAAGTAGCAGTGGCAGCAGCGGCAGCTGGGTGCAACTTTTTGACATTTACAATGGGAGGCGTAATAAAAGTTGGTGTTGTTGCTGCTGCCGCTGGGGGCAGCAAAATTGTCAGCTCGTTAGGGGCTCAAGTGTTGTTGTTTCTATTATAAAACAACAGGGCATAATTATGCCACCGAAATTGGCGTTGTTAACTGCCACTCCCACACACACACACACACACACACACAACCCACTCCTGTGTGTATTTGCTATTGAAATTAATTAATTAAATTATGAGCTAGTCGTAGTTTGAGCAGGGAACATGCGACAAAATGCGGCTGCATGCAGCATGTGCGGCATGTCAGTCGAAGCGCATTGAAAATGCAACAAAAGCTGCATAGAAATTACAGCTGTCAGCGAGCTGCAACACACCAACACACACACACACACACACACATACACACACACACACACATACACACTCGCACACACCCACTGATGGGATTGTGGACTCGTTATTGGCTTCAGTCGCTTTTGTTTTGCATTTGCACAAATGGGTCAAGCCCCAAAAACAATCAAGAGACGAACTGCGTCCGCTCCCTGTCCCTGTCCCTGTTGTCCTTTGCCGCAATGAGCCTGGGCACTAATTAAGTGGGCGTGGCATGGCATGTGGGCGTATGTGTGTGTGTGTGCATCATTGCACGGCATCGCGGTTTTTCCATTATGGGCCTGACCAAAGTGCTCCTTGCTGCTGTTGTTGTTGTTGTTGTTTTTATTGTTGTTGTTATTGTTGTTGTTGTTGTTGTTGTTGTTTTTTGCGACCCTGACAGGCTTCTGATTGAGCGCCGCAACACGTCAGCTGGCTGTCAAGTATACGCACTGTGGCCGCATGCCACTCACACGCTCTATTGACAGTCAGCCACCCTCCTCTCCACCCCCTCCATTACCACCCCCCCATCCACTGTCAGTATCCATCCCACAAGCTTGTAATTAAACTGTAGAGGTGCTCGGTCGTTTGACCCATTGCTGTGGCAGCTGCTTTAATGCTCGCTGCCCACTAAACATTTATGCTCTGCAAATTTATAGAGCAAGCTCCCAAAATCCTTCAGAGCACAATAGCTCGACAATCTATTGTAATGCTAAAAGCATTGCGACATTTGTTGCGAGGGTGGACCCAAGAGTTTGAGGTGCTTGATTTTGAGGAAGACCTTGCTCTTAGTATGTGTGCAAAAGAAATAAATTTAGTGGAAGGGTTTGCCAAAATAACCCTTACTTGAAATGTTTTCATTTTACAACATAATACAAATTGTGATATACTTAAATATTTGTATTATTATTTTATTTATGTCACATTCATATATGAGAACCTTGATAATGTTTGCATTAAATAATGCAAATCTTTTATTTATATTTAAATTTATTTTGGCATATTTTAAGTCACAAAAATGTGTAGTGGAAAATAGCTACAATTGATGCACATTTATTTTTATATATTTATGTTATTTTTATTTGGAGAACCTTGAGAAAACTTTAATTTAAGAAAACATGTTTAAAGTATATTAATTTATTCGATTTCATTTAAATTTGAATCCATTGTCAGCCGCTGGCAAGTTTTGGGTGCACCCTCTGCTTGTAGGCGGTGACCCACTGGACAGTCAAATGGATGAGCAGTCAGCGGGGCAGCCACGCACACATATGTCATTCAACAAAGGAGCCACAGCCCCCTCCCCCATTCCCCTCGGCAACATCTATCTGGGTGCTGTCCCATGATATATATACAACTATTGTTATTGTTGTTGTTTTTTGTAATGCCTTGTCCCAGATTGTTTATTATCAACTGGGAGCGATAAAAGTGTCCTGGCCTTATTGTGTGTCATTTATATTTGGCCATAGTTGTACCTTTTTGTTATTGTTGTTGTTGTAGCCATTGTGTGTGTGTCTCTGTGGATGGGACAAGATTTCTTTCTAGCTTGCTTGTCAACACAAAATGGACATGTATCAATTAATCTTTGCTATGGCACTGGGAGCCAACAGTTGTGCCTTGTGCCTTGTGCCTTATCCTTACCACATCCCTATCAAAATTCAATGTGCATACCACAAACGCACGCTTCGCCATGGCAATTTGTTTGATGGCGCTGCGTGTGCCTTGCCCCCCTGCCACCTGCCCCTGCCACTGCCCCTGTCCCATGGAACGCTCCTTGTAGATGGCAACCATTAAAGGTCATGAACATAAATTACGTGTAAGTCAGTCAGTCGACGGGGCATAAATAAATTCCCAGACACCTACACAAATTTCACATGCCACAAGTGCAACAAAAATAATTATTTAATACTCGTACCTTAACTCAAAGATAGCTGCCACTTTCATGTGATAACTCATCAAAGTTTAATGCTCGACAAATATCAACCAACAAAAAGAACAAGCACAAAAAATGCGTAAGTTCGTGAGTCGTGTCCTTTCAATGTTGCCCCTCATCCCATTCCTGTCACTGCCACCTACCCCTCTTCAATAACATATTGTACAATATTTGGTTATTTTGTGGGTTCTCGAGCCCCGTTGACACGTACTTGGTTAAAAGGAAAATGACGAGCATATTGATTAGCTGCGTGCTCGCCTTTGATACGCCTGCAAACAGACTGGCTGATGACTGATAGATAACATGCTTTTAGCCATCAAAACACTTGGCCAGCACTTTTTGAGGTTTGCTTCTATTTTTGTGGAACCGACAATTGCCAGCATTAGCCCAAAACTGAAGTTGGTTATGCTGGCCTGCACACAGCTCAAATTTGTCATGGAACGAGTGTTTTTCATTTTTCCTCTTTTTTTACATCTTGCAACAGCTGAAAAGCAAGCGCTGAAATTCTTTAGAAATGTTGTAAAACATTTGGCTTCAGCTTTTCTCTCAGAATGTGGAACAAGAGCTTAGTCGAGTTGCTAGGAAATGAATACAACATTTTCTTCATATTGTGACTGGATTGTCAATTACTTTAAGATCGAGATAGACTTTTTAGCAGTTTATATTTAAAGGAGGTTTTTTATTAACTTAACAGCCTTTTCAAACTGTGGGAAATATGTGGGCATTAATCGATTTAGGCCGTGGGACATAATTTTATAGTTTTTAATGATTTTCGAGCCACAGTTATTGATTGATATTAGTTGCAAATATTTTTCCATTTAATAAATAATTGTCTTCGTGACTTAACTATTTGCCAATAAAAAGGCAAACTTGGCATTTATTTAATTTTATACACTGGCAGCGGATATAACCGATTTAATCTGAAGGCTGTGACTTAATGAAATTCTTGTTTTCGACTTGATTAATTATATATATTTTTAATTAGTGGAAATCAATGTTCCCTTATCTAGTCAAACTTGAAACTTACCTTACTTTTAGCATTTAAGCATATCTATCACAATTATCCACTACCATATATAGTTCATGGACTATTCGATTATTCACACACCTCCACACACCCCAGCGATCCAGTTAAGTGAAAATAAATGTAGTTATTGCCACATGTGCTGTGTGTTGAGTGACACATCCTGGAAACGGAGAGGCACAAGCAATCAGACTGTGTGCCTCAAATGTGAAGGGTTTCGTGGAGTGTTTCACACTTTATAAATAATAAATCCATCAAATGTTTCATATGCTTATCATAAAATAATACGTCATTCGTTGCACATTATTTGGGTACCCTTTTTCTTTCTTTCCACTTTGTTTTTTTGTGGGACTGAGGGTTTCAGTTTCCATATAATTTGATTTTATCATGGCGCAGCAATTATATCTCATTTTCATAGTGAAAAATTATGGAAAACGAAAAAACAACGAACGCATGCATTTTTCCTCCTATCATTATATATAATTTCTTCATTAGAAACCAAATAAATTTGGGCCTAGAAACCGAAACCGTAACTACACTTTCAACCTGTCAGAAATTGTGACAAGTTGTTATCGCAGCGACTGGATCTGAAATGAAAATATGACAGTTTTTCCGAGGAAAGAAAATAGGGTTTTGGTGTTCCGAGGGGATTGTTAATTGCAAAGTTAAAAACAACAAGCGGCTTAGACAACTTTGCAGCCAGTCAATGCGATTAGCGACTGATGCGATTTTCATATTTTTGCAGCTTACAAATTTGTACAAAAATTCAAGCGAAACTTTTGACAGAGACAGAGAGAGCAAGTGAGAGAGAGAGTGAGAAAGAAGAGAGAAGAGACAAAGATGAACCTGTTCTAATCGGATGCAGCTCGGTTGCACTTGAAGGGATTTGCTCAACGCCAGGTTGTGTCGCAGTGACGGGCTGACAAAAGCCCATTAAAGGATAAGCGGCAGCTGCACAAATCCCTCAGTTCCTTTGGCTGCCTGCTGCCTGCTGCCCGTTGTTTGTGCAGACCACATAAAAATCCTGGCAACAGTTTTAAGCAGTTGGGAGGAATGCATTGTAATGCCATTAGGGCTTAGCGTGACGCGACACCTTTTTGCGTGGGCACCGATTATCGATCAAAGCCGCAAAAACTGCGCACAGGTAACGAATAACCGGAGAGAGACCCGAATGGAAACCCCTGCCACAATACATTCACCGCTAGATAAAGCCATAAAGCGAACCCGTGGCCCAGGTAAAGCCTCAACTTACTCATCTTTTCGTATACCCTATTTCCACATATTGGTTGTGCAGAGGGTATCATAAACTTCGATAAGTTTAATTAAACAGAGAAGAAGTGAGTATAAAATATATAAATTTGTTAATTTATGCTAAGCACAAATTATTCATGTTATTATATTTAAATTAAATTTAAATAAAAAATAATTGGTTAAAAAATAAATTATTTATTTATCAATATTCTGATCAGATTCGTAAGAACTTTAGATGAATCGTATTTACTGCTTAATTTGATTAGCCAGTTTGCATTTCATTAAAAACAGGGCATCTCCTAGTCGTGCTCATCCACTTTGATCAATCCGCTTGTGTCTATATTTTGACAAGTGCGTGTTTATTGTTATTATTGTTGTACCTGCCAATGGCTGGCAACCATCTTTGTTTCGAGTCGACCCGTACCAAAAATGAAGAGATTTTCACAAGTTGCATGCAGCGGGACTGTATTATATAACAATTAGGTTATGTAAACCGTACTCTCAACCTAACCTCAATTAGCGTCTCTTCTTGGTTTGCCCAAGTAATTTACGAAGTCCGAGTTGTAAGATTTTATTTAGTCTCAAGTTCTCAGTTTTAAGTTCTTCTCGTATAAATTCCCTACATTCGCCATGCGCTCTAATTATTTCTTCTATTCGTTTTTTTCGGACCAATTGTTCATATAATTTGTTCATTATTTTCGGTTTGTGTAACTAATGTCGCTCATTTGTGGTTTTCACTGTGGTTTTTTCAAACACTTTGCGTGGGTCAATGTCAAAAACGAAATGCCGCAAACTGAGCCGGGTTGCAAGCTTCGGCTCCGGCAGCTGTTTGGATTTTATTCTTTGTGGCGTAATTGCCACGCTTTGTGGCAGGTAATCATTTAATTGTGCTAATCAAATTTTAGTGATATTTTGTTTGACTTCTGATTGCCGCATTTAGCGGCAGACAACCTGAAATCATAACAAAAGAGATAACATCGACGCCCGTTAAGGTCTTAATTATAACTTCGAAAAGAAAAAATAAAACAACTTTGGGGTACAAATTATTATAAGTATCATTTACAAAAATTGTTTTAATGCTTTTGAAAATCTTCAAGAAATCAATTGCAAGTTTAGAAACAGACATTAGATATAGCTGGAATATTATGAAATTAAGCTGTGAATTTCATAATATTTCTGCCTGCATCCAAACAATATCTTTGCCTATCTGGACGTAATCTCTTTTGCTCCAAATTCAAAATTTAAAAATTAAGTTTAGTCACATTCTAAAGACACTCCGAGGTATAATTACCACGAAGCAGTGCACGTGATTAAGACCCAAGCACAACAACAACAATAACAATTACAAAAGTAAAGGAGAAAAGAATCTCAGTGAAATTCCCAGGAAAGCGGAAAAAACATCAACAAACGAAAATCTCGCACACCAAACGAAGTAAAAGATAAAGTCATAAATAAAATTGGGAAGTGTGACCGTGTTGCTGGTCATAAACCCAAAAACCTCTCCAACCCCAAACAACTCAAGCAGTTTTAGCCCAATTCATTCTCATAGTGCAGCACGCATCCTTTTTTGAGTGAAATGGCCCGAAATGTTGGCCGAAATGTGGCTTGAAATGGGTTCTAGAACCACAGCCAGGAAGCATTTGATTATTTTTTACGGCTCTTTGGGGCGGCCGCACGCTCGCAATTACAGGAAATAATTCGGTCAAGAGCAGAAGAAGAAGAATAAAATGAAAAAAAAGAAAGAAATATTAAGAAATATCCCACAGGCCGGTGATAAGAGGCTGCAGATAAGGGGACTCGCAAAGTGAAAAG
Source organism: Drosophila mimica (assembly GCA_037043585.1). Lineage (NCBI taxonomy): Eukaryota > Metazoa > Arthropoda > Insecta > Diptera > Drosophilidae > Drosophila > Drosophila mimica. Next base: position 953,739 of record JBAMBE010000361.1, on the reverse strand, counting down.
ATACACAGCAGCCCCGAGCCCATAGATAACAATTGCGATAGTGACTAAAGATGTGACCGATGTACTCTGCCAGGGGTCACGTATCTATATATATGGATGGATGGAGGATGGAGGGTTGTGAGACGGGATAACCCAAACGGGGACGTCCAAGCGTAAATGTCACGTAGCAAGGCGAGCATTGTGCAATGCGCCCAGTGTAAATAAATAAATAAAAGTACAGAGCAGCCATAAGAGAAAGAGAGAAAGAAAGAAAGAGAGAGAGAGATCTCTCTATTTCTGTCTCTTTCGCTGTGTCTTAACCTGGACATTCACACGGCCAAAATATATATCAACGATAATTTATGTGCGTGCTGACATGCGGGACCCGGTTTCCGAAGGGGTCTCCATCTCGGTGCCAGCTCAACCCATACCCATAACCGTGCCCGTACCCGAATCCCAGCTACAACTCCAGCCAACCTCCCCAACCCGGCTCCAGTTGCTCATGGCTGACACAACATGGCAGTAGCTTGTATGCTTTGTTAACAATTTAATGGCATAAACATTATGATTTCTGTTATTTCAATAAAAGACAGCGACATACGGAACAACATGGCAGTAGTCTACCATCTACCTATCATATCATGCACTGAGCGAAAAACACTACCTTGTTTGCGAGTTAATAAAAGAGCTAGGAAAGAGTTTTGTTTTAGAATATTGTAATTTAAACTTCCTTATTAATATTAATATGGACTAAAAATAATTCACAAATTTTAAAATTGAATTTCAAAATTTAAAAGTTAAGAATATATTATTAAATTTAAATTTTAAATCAAGAGAATAAATAAAATAATACAAATAAAACCACAGGAAAATTAAAAATTAAATGATAAAGAATTTAAATTGAATATCTAAATTAATTTTTAATATAAGTAAAATAAATAAAATAAAAAAATCATATAAAAATATAAAATGCTGCAACATTTATTGCAAGTATTGGGAAAGTACAGAAAAAGCTTAACATATTTATTTAACTATTATCAATTATATATAATTTTCGATTTGTGTGTATTTTAAATTTGAATCTTAAATTGCGTACTCTAATTCAATTTCTCTGAGTGTATATATCTTATCAGCCTTGCTTTTTTGTCTCTTTGCTCTTGGAAGACATGAGCGTGAGCGATGCGCACTCCAAGATAAACTGCATGCGTTTGATGATGAACCACAGCAGCAGCAGGCCGTGGCAGGCTGAGGCAGGCGGAGGCTGGCTGTGGCACCACCAGATCCACTGAGTGGAGGCAAGCGTTGAAATATTTATACGAGTGTTGGACGACGACGCACTGCGAATATTATTATGCGTAACACGTTCGGTTTGTTGGCTTTTTCGGCGACGTCGACTGCGGCGGCGACTGCGACGGCGACTGCGACCGCGACGGCGACTGCGACTGCGACAGCGCAATGAGGCCCCGCAGCAGGCGGTCAAAAATGTTAACAAGCGCAATTTGAACGCCTCACAGTCCCAGAAAGTTTAGCAGGGTGGAGGGAAGGGGAGCGACTGGTGTCTGGGGGAAATCTCAGTGTAGCTGGGATGGGGTTTAGACCCACTGAGACCCGATACCGATATCGATACCGGTCTGGTCCATTGCACCCGTCGCTTAACGCTGCCTTTTTGTATGAGTGCAATTGATTTTTGATGGCTGATAAATATAGTTATGAATACGTTAACTGGCCAATGGACCAGGCTCTTACTGTTGTTGTTGTTAGCTTTATTGCTGCTGCTGCTGCTGCAGTTCGCTAGAACTGATTTTCGTCGTCTCATGATTATGCCGGGTCGAGGCAATGGTCCACTGGGCCTCACTTATCAATTATCTGATGAGTCTTTAATTAATTTTCAGCCGATTCGCTTACATTTTTACATTATATTTTTTTACTTTACAACAGCCGTTTTTTTACAGCATAAAAAGAAATGTAATAATTTATTCAATGTTAAATTAAATGATAAACAAATAAATGAGCAATTAAAATTGTATAATTGCCCATCAAAAGTAAAGTAAATAAAATATTAATAAATATTAAGCGATTAAAAGTAAGATAACAATTGATATACTTATCTTATTCATGCCCATCATAGCTCTTCTATATTTGAGGCTTATCATTTCGATAACAAAATTTTGGCAATTAATCGATATATTTAACTGTCCAACTAGTCAAGTTTACTAATTGCATTTCTGTCAACATTCTCAATAACCAATTGATTGAATCGTTAGATAATTGCAAACTTCTAGCACAGTTTTTTCAAGGTGAAAACCACTTACACAGCCAGCAAATTGTCTGCCACTCAAGCGCCTCAAATGAGCCACAAAAAGCGGAAATACGCCTCGTTGCAGAGGCAACAACAACAAGAACAACAACAACAACATTAGCCAAACAACATTAGCAACAACATTGAAGCGCAATTGCAATTGGCAAACGTCAAATGCAATTCGCGGCTGTCGACAACTCCAAGAATTGGACATCTAATGGCAAATGACTTTCACACCGAACGGACCCGTCCGCTTGAGGTGTTAATTTGCCAGGCCAATGAGCCAAAGTTGTCAAACGTCAAAGCCAAAAAATCACAAAAAAAAAAGTCGAAGAAGAGGAATACAAATACAGATTGGCAACACTTGCAGTAACCGGTTGGACTTATAGATAGATGTATGAAATTTATCATAGGCAGACGAAGCTGCAGGCTGATGATGCCTGCCACTGATTGGAATCAAGGAGTCGAGTCGTCGAGTCGACGCATCGTTGAGTCGTCGAATAGTCGAGACTTGGTAGATTAAGACATAACAAGGTCTATAGGCCCATAGCCTTTCACAATGTGATGGCCAATTTAATTACCACTTTAGAGCGTTGAATTCCCCCAACAACAGCAAACCAGGCTCATTTGAGATTCGATTCCGTTTCCTTTGTAGTTGAATGCCGCTTCGGTCCGGGGCATGCATTGGCAATAAAAGTGTCAAAAGTAACACTCGTGTTATATAAGACATCAACATTCGAGACTCGCCAGCCGAACAACAAGCAAATCCCTAAACTATTAAACACAATAAAAATGAGACGAAAACCCAAAAGACAAGAGCTGCGATCAGAGCAGTTCCTCCGGGATTAGTCTCAAGAGTAGAGCCATAAAGATTTCCAGTTGCTCTCTGCTCGAAGGGCAGACAAAGGGTTATGTCTACCACGAGTATAAATAAATAAAATTTCATCAATGTGCCGAACGTATGTGTCAATAACTCAAAGGATTAGGCAACCAGCGAAAGAGCAAGAATCGAATCTCCAAATTGAAACTCCAACACCAACTCTGATTCAGACTTGGGCTTATATCATAAAACAGACCTTTTTTGGAGTCTACAAAGAGATGCATTTGACTGCCACACAAAGCAAATCACACAATTTAATGGGTTCGTTGTTGCTCGACAAAAATAAATTGGAATACGTTCATTTTGGTACTAATTTTCAATACGCTTCTTGGAGAAGAGTATTTCGATTTTGTTAATAAATTGAGGAATTCTATTTGTAATTATGAAGTTGATGCTCAACTCAATAAGATGACTTATTTTAAATTTTGGCAATCAATTTGTTTGATTCAGCCTACATTTTAGTATATATTCTATACTCTATGATAAGTCAAGTCGGTTAGGGTATCTAAGCTGCGACATCTGTCACGGCAAACGCTGCTAACTTGATTTTTATTTGTTGCTGGTTTGTTGGTTTCTTTGCATTTCCGCTTGGCATTGCCTTAAGTCCAATTTATTTGAACATTTAAAAGCCATAAAATATGTTTTTCAGCTTGTGGGGAGCAGCTGTCATAATTTAAATTCATTAAATTCATCCCAATAAAATGTCACACCAAAAGTTGTTTTTTCCTTCTTTCTTTCTTAAGGTATCCCTGGGGGTAATTGCTTCCACGAACAACAATTAAAATGCTACTCAAGTAGTTTCTAGTACACCGAAATCTGGCCAATCCTCCACAGACTGCACAGTAAGTCAAGGTTCGGGGAATTCCAGTAAAGATGTGATTAGATGAATCTGTGGGGGGCATTCAGAGCGAGTGATGGAGAGGGGAGTGGTCTGCAGGTAATGTCCAACATATGCTCAATGAAGCAATTTGTTTTAACTCAAATACTACGTGAGTCTGATATATTTTTCTCCTCTCTTTTTTTCCTACTCTGGTCAAATCGTAATCGCAATCATCATCGCTTCTCACACGTCGCAGACGACCGAGAAAACGCACCGAAAATTAGTGCGGCAATTGCTTCGATGCTTGTTAGACCCAAAAATAAATAAATATATATATATATAAAGAAACGAACGAAAAATTAGATTTATTAGACATATGCCACAGATCTTTCTGGTACCGATTAATGCGCCTCGATTACGACGTGTCTCGCATACAAATCCAATGTTCATTCATAATGTGGATTAGAGTCCATGAAATGGGATTTATCTTAATACACGCCACTTGCTAATCTTCTAAGTGAATACGGCATCAATTTCCTTGCAACAACTTGTAGCATAGTAAACAAAAAATCTAGGCATCTATTGCAAAGTGTAAAAAAACATGTAAGATGCTGCGAGCCAACTCGACTACGATATACCCTTAACCAAGTTGTTAAATATATTCTAGTCTTATTGGCCAAATTTCCTTTAAGATGATTTGCACTCAAGTGTTCAGATCTGCAACTGCATTTCTTACAGAGTATACAAACACGTGCATATACATACATACATACAAACACACATACATAGTAGTTATCGGGGTTTTGCAGAATACACACAAATATATTGACCCCAGCGTCGATTATCATGCCATCTCTTTCTCACACATGCGTTCGCCTATTGATGCATACAGAAACTTACTCACTGAATGACTACCTGACTAACTGACTGACTAACTGAATGACTGACTGACTGATTGGCTGATATTACTGAATGACTGACGAACTGAAGAAGATTAACTAAAAATATGACATCTCTTCCAACAACAAATGGCTCTTATCGCTTCTCGCCAAAACAATCCCAGGCTTTGCTCTGTACTGATGATCCATATACTGATGTTCTTTTAACAAATACCTGATAAGAAACGTAATAATGAGATGTAAGAGTGCTCGACTAGCAGTTACCCTCTAGCAAAGATTGTTATAAATAAATAAATCATCTACGCCACAGATGTCCCAGCTCGCAAATTGAATAAGTGAATGCTAATCAAGAATAAATATACTTTCTGGGGCTCTTCTTCTTATTAGATATATAGATCAAATTGTGCCTAAGGGAACTGTGCAGTCCATTCTTTCGAAAGAAAAGCCGACGAAGAATTCTTTGTAGAACTTACACATAAATTTGAAAAAATTTATTTACAGTGGGACGAAATACGGAAACTGGACAAACATTATGCGTCGTTCGACTTTTGGAAAGTATATTGGGGAAATTCTTTAAAACTTTATTAAATATGTTTTACCCATTCTGAGAAACGAGCAGACGAAACTATCTGAAGAGCTTACAAGTCCATTGGACAATACAAGTAAATTTGACGATGTTGATGCCCAGGGCTGGACAAATTTTATGCGTGGTGCCACTTGGGGAGGCGACATTGAGCGAATTCTTTAGAACCAGACATTAGCTTGATAAGAAACACACGTTGAGTTGACAAAAAGCGTGCGAGTCATTAAAGAATATGAATATTTAAATGTTTCTAAGACAGATTATAGAATACATATATATAAAAATCGTCGGTACGTCATTGTTTCCAAGAATTTATGTTTTTTGGAAAAATATTAAAATATTATATATTATATAGTGTTTATATATGTACTACACATAGAAGTAAGCTGAAAGCTGCCTATAAATTCAACAGGCAGCAACTCGGTTTCTTCAGTCTTGTGTGATCTGTGTTAATTTAAAATATTTAAATATTCAAAGCAAAATGTTTCAGTTTATTTGCACTGTGTTTTTATTATTTATTGCTGTACAACAAAGTGGAGGAGAGTGCGTCCGACAAGAGGAGAAGATTTATAAAGTTCAAAAATATGCCAACAGAACGGAAGTACGTCTTAGGATCACGGATATATGCAACAAAGTTGAGCAATTGAAGCTCGAGGAGATCAGGTTCGTATTGGAAAACACTTGTATTTCCAAACCCTTTGAAATGTTTCTTATCACCACATTCACAGGATACAACAGAATCGTCAGAGCGAATTGCTGAATAAACTTAAGGATGAATTTAACGTATCGACAACAGAAAAGATTCGTCAAAGCGAGTTGCTGAATGATGTGCTGAATAAGCTCAATAAGTTGAATGAGAAGTTAAATAAGTTGACAAGTTTTGAGAGCAATGTTGACTTAATCAGATCAGAACAGAATCGTCAGAGCGAATTGCTGGATAAACTTAAAGATGAATTTAACGTGTCGACAACAGAAAATATTCGTCAAAGCGAGTTGCTGAAAGCAACAGAGAGCAGAGAAGGCAGAGCGAACTGCTGAATGAGACGAATGGTAAACTCTACTCGTCGATAACAGAGCAGAATCGTCAGAGCGAATTGCAGAAGGATGTGATAAGTAAACTTGACCAGTTGAACGAGAAATTCAATAGTTTGGAGAGTAAAATCATATCTGAACAGAACAGGCAGAGCGAAGTGCAGAATGAAATTGTGGGTAAACTCAATGGGCTAATTAAGTTTCCCAGCAGCTGTGAAAATGTGCCGGCTGTGAATCGTCGTAGTGGGATTCATCAGATCGTCGTGCCCAGCTTTAGTCGGGATCCGTTTAACGTTAGTTGCTAAGAGGAGACACAGGGCGGAGGTTGGACAACTGTGCTGAGGCGTCAGGATGGAAGTGTGGACTTCTTTCGGTTCTGGAATGACTACAAAAATGGCTTTGGCAATCCATCTGGCGAATTCTTCATTGGTCTCGACAAATTTCATTTCATGACCAAAGCTGTAGATCAAGAATTACTCATAGCCATGGAGGACGACAAAGGAAGACATCGGTTTGCAAAATATGATCGATTTGCAATCGATGGAGAAAATGAAGCTTACAAACTGAGCTCATTGGGAAAATACTCTGGAGATGCGGGCGATTCTTTGCGATGTCATTTGGGTAAAAAGTTCTCCTCACGAGATAAGGACAACGATAACAGGAATAATGGCAATTGTGCTAAAGAGTATACGGGCGGTTGGTGGTACAACAATTGCCATTACAGGAAATATATGCAATCAGTTTTTATTAGTGTGCAATTGTCATTTAAAATATTTTTATATTTCACAGCAATCTAATGGGAAGGTATGATGAAACCTATCAAGGCAAGGGCATTAATTGGAAACACTTAACGGGTTACAAGGCTTCACTAAAACGTGTTGAGATGATGATAAGGCCGAGAAGGGATTGAAATAGTATCTGAATACCTTGAGAATATATGTTTTTATGTAATATACAATAAGATGCTCTTGATTCCAGTGCAATGTATTTCAAAAGTTAACATAGCTCTAAAAGTTGTATATTGAAAATTATGTTGAATCCATTTATTCCAGATTAAATAATATTGAATCAAGTTTGATGTCATCTTATTTCTAATTTTTAATAGTACATTCAGACCAGATACGCATTGAAATAAATTGTCTTATGCAAAATATATTCTTAACAGTGTCAATGACTCGCCGGAAGACTTTGTCGGATGCAAAAGTAATTAATTCTCAATTCACTTATAAATACAGCTACATCAGTAATTGAAGTCCTGATATATATTATATATTCCTTTTTACCCATTTTCAATAGATTAAGGTTATAATTAATGCAAGCGGCTCCTGTTTTGCGTAGGTTTTGATTATTAAAAATAGCCAGAAACACATAAAGCAATTTGCAATTCCTGGGAAATGCGGTTTTCATTTAGATTTCTGGTTGTAAATATATCAAGTATAAATCTGCTCATAAATCTATGAAAAGACAACCTTCTACAATTTTTTAAGTGATTGTAAATATTCTGCTTCTCGGTATAGTTATATAAATATCATGTTAAATATATGATGCATAAATAAAGAAGTCAACTTGAAAGAAAAAACTGACACTTTCCTCATTTCTGCTGCTCTTTATGACTTTTCCCATCAGTCAACTTTCAAATACCGACTCCATAAAACGGCAACCAGAAGATCAACTGTCGCTCTTTCCGCAGAACGGTGTTTGCACTGAAAGCCCACACACTCCACATTAATATGCAAAAATATTAATAAAATAAGCCAAAGTTGTATAATGCACTAGGAGATACCCTGCAGCCAGTTCTAAGCAACTTTCCACACTCAAAACTGATTTGCATAAGTAATATTAATTTGATCATGGCTTAACTTGTAGAATAAAACAGCATTTAAATTGTTTAAAAAACTGGAATGAATCCATAATTTTAAATACAATAATTCGATTTGATATTCAAAACACAAATATTTTTTTTTAATATAATAATAATAATCCCATAGATTATTTTAATTTGATGCCATAACTTCATTAAAACTAGCCCGATATTTTTTAGGTAAAAAATTGTTTTGAATACGTTTTGGCGCTTATAAATAAATAATAATATTAAATAAGAAATAAAATAAAACATTTACAAATAAATCGAAGCTCGTGACAAGGCCAAGCTCTAATTGTTCAAAGCTGTAAATTTGCAGAGGGTATAAGACTCAGAGGCAAGCAACAGTTGCAGTTGCAACAGTTGCGTCGGTTCGATTGTCAGTCAGAACTGGGACCGAACTTAATTTACAATCGGGCTACGAAAAAAAAGTACAGAAACGATATTCATTCATTTGGAGCAAACACCTGCAAGTCGCCTCCTACCTTACCTCCATGAGTGTGGCAGTGTGTGGCTGCATATTGAAGTGCAGCAGCGTGTATGATTTTTGATTTATGATCTGTCACAAAAATAGCCAAGTCGTGGTACACCCTATTCTAGATGCGGTAAAAATGTGGCAAAAATGCAAAAAAAAAATAAATAAAAAAATAAATAAATAAAATGCGTGCAGTGCAAAAAATGCGAAATGCGAAAATGCTGAAAGCCACTGTGGAAGGATGGCAGTAAAAGATATTTACGATGCCCATAGCGCGTCCAAGCCAAAGTTATGCATAAAACTTTCTATAGAACTCTCAAGTTGAGGGGCAGGGAGTTGCGACTTGCAACTTGCGACTGGCCGACTGACTGGCTGACTGCCATCCTGTGCTATCTTAACACGATCAAAGCCAGCCACAACAACAGAAGCAATCAATTTTCGTTGTTGTGATAGCCGCGGGTAGTCAGACAGCACCGGATCCCAGCAACAGGCAGCAGCGGGCCACAGCCCAAACCCAAACCCAAACCCAAACCCAAAGTCAAACCAAACTCAAACTCAAAGCAAGCCAAACCGTATCCCAGGCTATATCCAAAAGCTGCAGGCGATGCGGCTGCTTAATAAATATGATAATGCAGTGGACAGACTGGGACGTGGCCGGCCACTAACCAAACAGGCTGCTCTACTAATTAATGTAACAACTACATGGGCAGTCGGTAACTGAGCCACAACAGCCAACAACCAACAGTGGAGAACAAACTACAACTAGTTTCCATATTTATGCTTTTTGGTATTTCTCTGACTACCCCAGAACCAGCCTGAACCCTAATAATAATAAATAGTGTCAGGATTAATTGAATCGTTCGCACTTTGCTGCTTCCTTTTTTCCTTTTATTTTCAATTTTTCTTTTTTTTTCTTTATGGTGTCACACATGCGGCGACAAATGATAAATTGCCATTTTTCAACTTTGCAATTTATTATGAATTTATTTATGCCAACCTTAAGCCCAGTCCACGGCTCAAAAGCATTTGCTGTTGGCATCGGCAGCAACAGGCAACAAAAACAAGTGAATTTGTGGCAGGCAGTCGCCTAACGACTTGGCACCCAGTACACTTTATAGTTCATTAATGTGGCAACTCTGGCATGATTTACGCACAGATGCCGTCACAGCAATTCCACAAACAACAACAGGCAATTAAATAAAGAGACAAATAAGCGCAGTGGAGTTGTTACTTTGAATTATATCTAAAATTCTTCAAAAATATGTATAATTATTAAATTTAATATATTTTTTTTTACCAATTAGAGCGTCTGCAGTTTGTTACTTTGAATTATATCTAAAATTCTTCAAATATATGTATAATTATTAAATTTAATACATTTTGACCAATTAGAGCGTCTGCAGTCACCAAAAAACAAGAAGAAAATATATATATATATGTATATTTGGAAAGAAGTGGCTAAAGGCAATAAATTGGCCCAGGAGAATGCTTAGCCAAGAGTTGCGCACCATAATTCATATGTCAGGAGTTACCGTTAAGCTCAAAATGCGCTTAAAACAACGTAAGCCAAATGACAAAAATAAGAAACGTGCAAAAATATTATAAAGTAAAGGCATTTAAAACAAAGTGCGTCAAGTGTGTGTGGTTGTGTGTGTGTGTGTGTGTGTGTGTGGTTGTGTGTGTGTGTGTGTGTGTGTGTGTGTGTGTGTGTGTGTTAAACCGGCCAACACAAAAAGCAGGCACTCAACGGTTCGTCTGCTCAGCTCAGCTGATTGCTGCAGCGAATCTGTTGAGCCGAGTGAAATGGAAGTGAAATCCGCTGAAGCAGCTCCTCTCCAAGCGTAATCAGTGAGTCAGTTCTAAAGGGGGGGTTGGGCATTTCGGGGGGTTGAAGGGGCTGTGCTTGCCGAGCATATGTGAAAATAATCGCAAGCCTGCGCATAAATAATGGACTCAAGTGTCAAAGGGGCATATCATCAATTTGTTTTTTGGCGGTCCACCCCACCACACCCCCCACACACAATAAAACAAAACACACAACCCCCCAAATACACACACACACACACACACACACACACACACACATTTAAGCAATCCCCTCTTTTACCAATGCATATTTATTTTAAAAATAAAACTGAGCACCGAACACTGAACAATGGGTTGGCATTGAAGGAGCAGCCAGCAGCAGTTCCAGATTTGTTTTCTGCTTTTTTTTTTTTATTTTTTTCAAACAAATTCGCTGAGTGCTTAAGTGCTTCCGAAAGTGAAACAAATCTGTGACATGTGTTTCAGTTTCTCTTGCAGCTTCCCCCAACCCACCACCCCCCCACCTCTTTCCATTCCCCTCTCGCTGTGTAGTAAATTTGCCTAAAGTGGCTCTCTGCGCGACTCAACCAAAGCGGGTCCAGAAGAACTGTAAAACGGAAACTGCAGCCAAACCAAACTGTAACTGAATGCAAAGAAAAATGTGCCTCTGCCCCCTCTACCTAACTTTACCCCTCCTCATACTCCTATGCGCTACACAAGTTTGTTGCATTTTAATTCACAGTTTTCCTCTGCGCTTTTTTTCTGGTTTTTGTCGCGTCTTTTGCAACGCGTTCGCCTTTTTTAAGCGGATTTTGAATGCCGCTTCCGAAAAAAAAACACCCAAAACGAAATTGGCTAAGAAATATTGCCGCATCCAGAAGAGTTAGCGGAGTTGCACGTAATTTATGTGAGCTGCTTCGGGAGTTGCACATTCACAGAATGAAATGTGAATGCGCCTACAAATTGAATGATTGCGGCGAGGCAGATAGCAACTTGGTAAACAAAAGTGTCTTAACTTGGCTGAGAGCCACAAAGTGCTCAACAATTGAAGTTGTGGAAAGTGTTTTAATAGCTGAGCAGATGTTTGAATTTGAAATTATTTTAAAAAGGCGCATTTTAATAACAAATCAAACTATAAATATTATGAACTTGATGTCAACTTCAATAACAATATAAATATAAATATATTTAAATTTAATATATAAATTTAATATCAACTGTTAACATTATTAATTCTATTCCAACACCAGCATAAACATCAATTTTTATTTCAGCTAACAACAATCTCTTACCCCTAAGTCTTGCCCCCAAAAATACTTATCACTCGTCAACATATTTGCTTAGCCCTCCATTAGAATCTAAAGATATTATTTCAGTTTGAGGCCTAGTGTTATGCTAACCCTAAACATAATACCAAATCTTTTTGGCTAAAAAAAGAAGAAGAAACCCGAAAAAGAACAGAAACTGCTGCAATAACAAACAAGGCCAAACAATGAGCGCTGAGCAAGGAACAATGTCCTGGACCAATACAATTGCTGCGAGGGGACTTAATGCCACAAATTGAGCAATTCTTGGCATATACATGTTATATTCTCTATCCCCTCTTCCCTCTCTGTCTAGTCTACTAATGCAGCTATTTGAAAACTAATGAGTGGCATGGAATAAAATGGGCAGCAGCAGCAGCAACAACAACAATGAAAACAGCCAAACAAATGGCACAAAAAAGCAGGCGGCAGTCAGAAATCCGCTTACAGCGATGAGTTTGCTCGGTGAAAGAGAGAGAGAGAGTATACTAGAGAGAGAGAGAGGGAGATAGGAGGAGCAGGAGCAGGAGGCGAGTGCAAATGAATGCGCATTTGAAATTAAGCCCTAATCCTTTTACAATTGATGCTGTGCAGTCAGCCAGATACCTGTATATGCCACACATGTGTGTCACTCTCTCCCTCTCCATGTGTGTGTGTGTTTGTGTGTGTTTGTTGTCCTTGCAAGGACAACACTGCAACTGACAACACACGTTTGTTGTTCGTTGCCCTCTTTTTTTTCTTTTTGGCTAAAGCAATATGTTTGCGTTTACCATGGCTTAGCCTGCTGCAACGAGTATTACCAACTTGGTGTGAGGGCATAGGGCTTTTATGTTCCATCAGCCCTTTTTATTATTCAGCTGAAGTTGACCTACCGCAAGAAAGAGAGAGGCAGAGAGAAGGAGAGGGAGGTAAGATACTAAAATAATAGATTTTGGCAGCTCAAAAGGTAAATTACTATTATGATAAGGGAATAATTCATGTTTATTTTACTCGAATGGGTGGTTCTGGGAAATAAATTCTCAGAATGTTTAGGCAAATAAATCTGTTTAAATATTTATAAAATATCTTATAACGTAAGGCTAACTTTTGTAGCTAATATAACGAAGTTTCTGATAATAAATTTGATATATTCATTTATAATTAATCTAGCCATCAGAGTGAGAATTGACTACAGTATTGATTAGTGATATCTTAGATAAGCCAAATATTACATATTTACATATCTTTGTAGACCAGAGTCATGTTGCCGACACTTTAAATTTAAAAAATGCTGATTCTTCCAATGAATACTTTATGATATAGAATAGAATGTGAGAAACGAAATTATACGTATACCAAGTAAAATATCATATCTGATATATCGGTAAACAAAAAAGTTGCTCATACAAAATCTCACTTTTAAACCGATCGTTCAAATGATAGCTTTATGATATATCAATCCGATCTCGAACGTATTTTGTATAGTTGTAAGATCCACAGAAAGCTGTAGAATTTCTTTGGATAAATTGCAAAATAAATCGATTTTTATCGGTAGTTATATAGTGATCCGATCCACCCGCACATTGCCAACTCCGGCAACAACTCTCTTCATTTTCAAATAGTAAGTTATGCCGATCTGGCAACTCCAAGAGATGCCTCACATAAAACTAGATGCATATGCGTCCACTCCTGATACACCTCGTTAGTTTCCACACAGTCAAATGACGCATTGTCTGCCACGGCAGACAGCTGCCCGGAAAACTGTACGAGGAGCGCTGCATTACTCATAATACTTGCTGGCAATTGAAAATCGAAAAGCGTTGCGAAACGGTCAAATGAGAATTTGTGTGTGCCACAACATTAAACACATTGTAGGAAAATCAAATAAGAAATTCGTTACAGGCCCAAAAGCGCATGCAACGACGCACTTAATTTCGAAACAGGATTTACGAGGTTGACACACATATTCAACATGGGCAGGCAACGGACACGAGCCTCCTGTTGCTGTCTCCCTCTTGTCTGTCTGTCGCTCTGTCTGTCTGTCTCTTGTCTCTGTTGCGTCTGCGCAGCGGAAACTGTGAAAAGCGCAAATCGCTTGTGACGAACGACGAAACGAACGCATTTTCAACGCTCGGCTGCCTTAAGTCGCAGAGCCCGAAAAGATGCAAAATGTGCTAATGAAATGTCCTTTTCTTCTTCTTCTCTCTTTTTTTTGTGCAACACACAAGAAGAGCTCCTAAATCTAGGCAGCTGCCTGTCTGCCAGTGTCTTGTGTGTGGCATGTCGAATGCCATGCAACAGAGCAAGGGAGAGGGAGTGAAAATTGCTCGCTCGATTGCATTTTGTTGCTGAGGCGGTGAGGTGGCATGTCTGTAATTTGTTGCATGCAATTGCATGCGTTGCAATTTGCTGGGATCAGCCTCAAGTGGAAATGCTATGCATTAATATTCAATTTTCTGAGTGTACTTAGTGCAGCTTAGAGAAGACTCAAATCGACTCAACCCGAGTCGACTTGACTACTGCATCTGCCCCAATTAGTTGCAATTGTTGCAATTCGCCACAGGCTCAAGTGCTCAAGCCTCACTCTCCAGGAACAAGAACAACAACAAGAACAACATGCTTTGCATCTGCTTCTTGTTTTGGCTATTAGCTCAAATTATACGACTACTCAATGTGGCATCAACCGCACATGCAACATAATAAATTATTTACATAAACAACGCAATTTGCCTCAATATCTATGTTGTCATCTGTGCAGTTTTTTTTTATTTTTAAGGCAAAAAATAAAAATAAACAGAATATAAATTTCATTTAAACTAAACTTACATTTTGTTAAAAGAAAAAAATATTTATATAAATAAAATAATTCTTATTTAAACAGCAATATTTTAAAGTCATTTGATTTGTATACAAAAAATTAACTAAGTGACATTTGAAGGATACTTAGAAGACAATAATACTCCAGTAATTAAATAGAAAACCAATGATAAAAAAATATGGTTTTTATTTTACTGGCCTCTTTTATAATTAAAATTATTATTAGATAAAATAATAAATATATTTAATATATTTGAAATCTACTTTTTGCAGTCTCTACATTTTCAACTGCTAAACAAATTTAATATTTAAATCATTAAAATAGGTCACCACACAAAAAACAATTATAATTTAATATATTGAAAATATATAAGTAATTAATCCAGTTGCGTGTTTAGTTTGTATTTTCACTAAAAGTCAGCTGCCAAAAACACAACAACAGCTGTGAAGGGTTTGTTTTTGGGTTTGTTTTTGAGTTTGAGTTTTGAAGGTGCTTCTGCAGTGGCTAACTGAGTGCAGCAGCTGGGGAATAACCGGGAAATGGGCTTTTGTTTTTGGGATGCTTTGTTCTGTTTTGTGGCCAGCAGCTGGCAACACCTGAGCGAGCGACCGCAAGATGCATAAACAACAGTTAGTTGCCTTTTAATTGATAAACAAAGCAAAAGCAGAAGCCAGAAAAAGAAAGGACAGCGCAGCACGAGTCTCTCAGAGGAGATGTGCCACGAGGGACGGCAGCATTTTGGCGCAGCTTGATATTTGTTTAGACCAAAATATTTGCAACAAATGAGAGGGAAAATTTGTACAGATTGAGTTGGTCGCATGCCGCGTGCGAAATGCATTTCCATGAAGCAAGCAACAAAAGGATAACGGACTACCGAAACGGCAGCAGCAGCAGTAGCCTTGAAATTGCATTTTATGACGGGACATTAAGAGGCAGAGGCAGCAACAGAGGCAGCCAAGCTGATTGCCAGAAGCCGAGTCTCAAGCGTGTTAAATGCGAGTTGCCCAAGGCAAGTTGACATTTTCCAAGCTACTAACTAGGCACCTCTACTCCCTCCCTCCCTCTCTCGTCCCATGGAACCCTTATGCGCATGCGTGGCGAATCGTGCTACGTGTGTCCAGTTCGAATGTTGCACGCGCACAAATGTGCACCTTTAGTCACAGCAAATTATGACAGGAAGAGGGCAAATCTGTAGCTCAAGCAGAACAGGGATTGCGACTGAAATCACCTCGGGCCTCGGGCCATTTAACATTCAGTACACCCACCTGGTAGCCCATTATCCTTTGGGCAACAAAAGGCGTGCTAAATGCGCTGCCAGCTAGACAAATGTCACGTGTTTCTTAAGACCTGGTCTAAAGTTAATGTTGGACCAAGGGACAATGGTTAAGCAGCGTGGCTAAAGCCAGAATGACCAGTAAAGAGCGGAAAAAATGAGGATTAATAGAAAGGCCAAGATGTGGTGAGTTAAAACTTAACGTGAGTTAAAACTTAGCTAATCATTAAGAAAATAACTTTAGGGCTATCTTTATATATTTATTTAAGTAGAAAATCATAAATGCTGTAAAATATAAGAAATATATTTATGAATAGAAGAATTCTTAATATAATACAGAATTACAATATGTATCTTATGAAGATAAATAAAATTAATTAATGAATTTTTAAAATAATTTCTTAAATAGTATCTTTACATAAAAAAAATCCTTACCCCTTTTTATTCATTAAGCAAATCCACAAACAGGATTGAAAAGCCCACATTTTTTGAGCAGCTTATGTCAAAAAAAAAAAAAAAAAACTACGCGAATGAGGAAAAACTTTGTGTGGAAAACTGGCAAATAACAAACGTAAGCCAATGACAAAGGCAACCAAATAAAATTATGAAATGTTTAATGCAGCGCAACATGCAATGCAATTATCCACACACAGCAAGAGTGAGAGAGAGAGAGAGAGAGATAGAGAGAGACAAAGAGGAAAACTTTGTGACAAAAGCGCGGAAAAGCAGCGCCGGGAAAGTTTTTGCCTTTAGTCTGATGAAAAACGTTTTGTGCGGGTTTAAGCCAATTTGTGCCAAACACAGCGAAAAAGCCAAAACCAAAAGGCAAAAAACGGAATCCGAATCTGAAACAGAACCTGAATCGGAATCGGAATCAGAATCGGCGACTTGGCGACAAAGTTGCTGCATTTTGGAGCCAAATAAAGTTGTTGGTGCCACTCAAGGAAATACAATCAGAGAAGCGGCAACTGGCAAATGCAGTCGCATAATGAGCCAAGTTGAAAGCCAGATTAAAGTGATTTGCTCAAAGGGGAATCTTTTTGAGGCATCTGCAGCTCATAATTATTGGCAATTTCACAGCAATAAAATTACAAGCGTATCAAATTGTGAATGATAACATTACCCCGGTTGCAGGTGGAACCATGCAACATTTAGTGCAACAGTCAGCGCTGGCTGGCTGGCTTGCCCTTAATCTGTTTCGCCCTTTTGCCAGCTGCCTGCAACAAGTTTGTTGCACTTACTTTTTTTTTGGGGCGTACACCGCTTAAATAGCCGCAATTTTTATATTAAAAATATATATTTTTTTTGTATACGCAGCATTAAGAAACTTGTTTGTAAGTGCCGCTTCTGGCTGCTGTCCTTGCCTCCTTCGAGCCATTATCTCCGACAATTCGAGGCAAGGTGTGAACGCGTCAATGTGGCAATGCGGCACTGAAGCCAATGAAAAAGGCCAAAGGCTCAGAGCAAAAGCCCAACAACTCAAGCAACACCATCGCCTGTTGCCCAGTTTGAACCTTTGCGTAATTAGACCCTTTTTGTAATTAATAAAAAACGGAACAAAAAACGATGTTAGCAAATGCTGCATTAAGAAAAATATTTGTAAAAAAGTACGCTTTAAATGATGCCCCAAAATACTTAAAGCCTTTTTTCACTTAAGGCATATTTTATAGGTTCAAGGTTGGAAATATAAATGAATTCTCATCTTCAAAATATATTATGATTTATTTAATTTATATAATTTAATGCCATTTCTCAATTTAAATTTTATATAATTAAATGCATGGCTTTAGTCTTTAATTTCTATATATTTAAACATTTTCTAAAAATGCTACAAATTAATTAAAGAAAATTATTGATCTAAATAAAAAATTAAGGTAATAAAACATTCGCATAATTAAAACATATATTTAGTTATTTAAGATCTACTATTTTCCATTAAACCAATTTGATAATTTGGAATACAGTGTTTTTTGTGCTTTGTGCTCGTTTTCTTGGAAAGTTTGCTGTAATTTTCTCGTTGGTTCTTCAATGCCCTGCGGAGCACTTTCTACTGACCGCCACTTGAGGCACAAACGTGGGAAAGAACACTTTGAAGAACGCCTCAATAGTTGCAATATCGATGCGATTGTTCTGGCTGTCAAAATATTGAAGGCATTTCAACTCACCGAAGCATTTAGTGATTGAAAAGTGCCGCTTGTCCCTCGTTGCTACCACACACAACACGAAATTCGCAAACTCATTGCGGGGCACTTGTAAAGTAGCGAGGGGCAGCGAGTGGCAGCGAGGAGCGCACATGAAACAGATACCGAAAACAGTTCAACAATCACAACTTCCCACCTTTATTAACCAATTTGCTAAGGTTGAACGAGTGAGCAGCTCCAGCTCCAGCTCCGGCGAACAATGTGGCCCAGTGTCTAATGTCTTCTAATTGCTACAAGCGGCAGCCACACACACACTGGCAGTGGCAGTGGCAGTGACAGAATGAGGAGAGGGAAGGGGAGGCGGCATCGGCTTTCATATATGTCACCTTAATACGATTCCCAAGTTCGAGAACACAAAAACTTGTCAACGTCATCGTTGCCGGCTTTGCGTGTGGCAAACACACAAAAATCATTCTCCAAATGTTCTGGACAAAGGAGAGCGGCGGCAACTTGCCGGAAAAAATGTCGCACACGTTGCCGTTGTTGCCATTGTTTGATGATGAGGGGATTCTCATGCTCATCCGGCTGCGTTCCTCTGCCAATACTCATTGTCACCTGAGCATTCCCATCTCTCTCCTTAGAGTCGCTCTGCCTTTTTGATCCTGGTTGCAATTGTTGTTGTTGTTGTTGTTGTTGCTTTGTCGCTCGATTTGCTTCCATTTGAAACTCATTTGGCTGCACTTGCGCATCCCTAAAGTGTTTTGCCAGCAGCTCAGTTCATCATCAACTTCTTCTTCTTCTATGCCAGCTTCAATTTCTGGTTCTCGCATTGTTTGAGACTTGCTGGTCAATTGCCAAAAATTGTTTGAAACCGCCCGCCTTTAAGGGAATCCGCCTCCCTTTAACGCAATTCCTTGCCACTGTTTGTGTGTGTCTGTGTGCGGTCCTCGTTGCATGGCGATGGGAATTCGCTGCAGCTCAGAAAACACATTGCATTTTCGGCATCGACTTTGCATACACTTAAAATGCAGTGTGCTCGACTCTTCGGGCTTCGAGCTGCAACAGCAGCAGCAACTCCTGACCGCTGATGGTCGCCTACGGACTACATGGTGACTGCACAGTGGGGCAAAACACAACAAACAACCATCAATTTATAAGCTGCATTAGCTAAAGTCTCTTAAAACAAACTAAAAAATTGACAATTGCTTTTAGTGTTTTACCTAGCGTTCAATTATTCAAGCGATTTTTATAGAACTTTGGAAACTTGATTAAAGTGCTGCCAGAAATAACCCATATCCAAAATATATGATCTCAAGATTTCAAGGAACTCGCTTACAACTACACACCAATCTAGAGTTGATAAGAATTAATTTCAACTTTGATAAAGCATATATTTTTAGAATCCTTTATTTTATCACAATCCATTTCCAATTTAGTATTTCTTTACAATTGCGATGAATATTTAATATGACAAAGAATATATCTTCAAAAATTTGGCAACATTCATTCACCTTTTTTATTCACTTTACCCATTCTTGACCATATATTTTGTCCCACTGTGCGCTTCGCTCACGCACTTTGTGCTACTGATGCCGGCTGGAGCCGAACTGTTTTGCATGATTGACTGTTTGACATAATGAAACGCATGCAGAAACAAGCAGCCAGCCAAGCAATCGACCAAAACGACATGGCCAGAACGGAGAGGGCACACGGGCCAAAAGGGGTCGGTTTGCCTGCGGGTGGAGGGGCGGGTGGAGGGGAGACAGTCCAAGAGCTGGCAAGTAACCAGATTTGGGATGCCCATGGTACACAGCCCACGCAGGTTTTGCATTTGTAGTAGTAATTGCTTGTTGTTGTTGTTGTTGTTGCTGTTGCTGTTGCAATTGCTGTTGTTGCTACTAATCAAGTGCAATGTTGTTGGGCTGTTGAAAGGGGGACGGGATGGGGGTTGAGGGATTGTGTCATTCAGCAGTTTGCAGTATTGTGGTTTTTGCCAGCTGATTTTCTTTTATCAATGCTGCTGCAGCAGCAGGCCGAAGGCAGTCTATGATTGCAACAGTTGCAGTTGTTGTTGTTGTTGTTGTTGTTGCTGCTATTCTTCTAATCAGTCAGTGCACAGAAAGTTGGTCAGCAGTCGGCTCGAGTGGCTAATGAAAATGAAAATCTGTGTCAATGTGCATTGTTTGCATATTGAACAGAACTTGAAACTGAAATTGAAATCGAGCTCCAGTTTTGAGTTTTGGGCTGGAGACTCGAGGATGGGTGGGCTGGTAATTGCTGGTCAGGTGTAGGCAGCAGCAGCCAACTTATATATATATATATATATATATGAATATATATATACATACTTCAAAGCATATGACAAGCAGTTTGTGTTTTGTATTCTGTCACTTCAAACGCTTGCTCTGTGCTGGGTGTGTGGGCTCAAAAGCCAGTTCCAGTTGCCTGCCACAGAGAGAGACGATTAAAACAAACGCCCACCGTTTGTCAGGTCTTTCGGTCTTCAGGTCTTTCAGTCTTTCGGTCTTTCGGTCTTTCAGTCTCTCGGATGTTCAGAGAGACATGCATGTTGTTTGCTGGCTGACACTGAAGTGATGAAAGTGTTTCACAATCAACGAAGACACTGTTGGCGGCAGCATCACAAGCCAAAATAGACAGCACAGCACAGAACAGACAAAGAGTGTTTCTTTTCTATCTTTTTTTCTTTTAGATGCACCCACACACAACAGGACGCCGACATGTCTGAGGGACATGTTGTGTAGAGGAGCGGAGCTACCCTATTCCTTTCGCAGGGCGTTACTAATTTGTGTCACACATTTTTTTTTTGTGTTCGCCTCGCATTTGCTACACTTGTTACACGGTTCACACGCCGTTCTTTCAAGGCATCTTCCGGCTTCTTTCTCCGGCTCCTATTTGGTATTCTTTTCCTTTTTTTTTTGGCAATGATTTTTGCGGTAGGTCGACATCATCGATCGAAGTTGAGTGTCGTTGGCCCATTCATCAGACATGCCGACTGGCATTACTAATTGCCGATTCGTTACAAAAATGTGCGACTTTTTACAGTCAGTCAGTCAGCAAAGTCAGCTCAGTTGGCTCAGTCGGTGTCTCTCTGAAGACGTCTCACTGTGTGGGCCCCGTCCAGCGACCACATATTAAACAGTCAACTAATCCCAACACTCACTTCCAGCTGTGCCACAACAACTTAGTGTGAGGTAGCATCAAATTAGTTTACGAAAGAAATTTGGACTAACAAAAAAATATATGTTTTATTTTTGTCGTCTCGAAATAACAATTTGCGCGGGAAGAAAAAATAGTTATTGGAATATCTACAATTAATACGCAAATTAGTTATTGATTTTGTTGTGGTTAAAATAAAATATAAAAATCAGAAAAACATTTTGATTTAAATTGTAAACCAAATATCTTTTACGGTATTATTTCTGGATCTGATTAGACTTTGATTTAAGTTAGTTAACTTATCGAACATCGTATTTATAAAAGTTGCTCTTGAAATAAAAATTTGATCAACAAGCAATAACCATATTGAAATAAGGAAAAACAATAGATAAATTCAAATATTACTCGACTGAAAACACATTTTCATTTAAATTGTAGTCCAAATATCTCTTATGGCATTATTTGTGTATCTGATTAGACTTTGATTTAGGGCAGTTAACTAATCGCACATCGATTGCCTGAAAGATGCACCAATTTAAAGCTAAGCTTTAAGTAGTTAAATGTTACTGCCCCACCTGCACACACCCCCACCTCCTTGTTACCTGCTTGCAACAGTTTGAGTTGCCACAAAATGCATTGCAGAGCTCAGGTTTCAGTTCGGGCCTCACCCACTCGACCGTAACGTAATTTAATGTGCGTCTATGAACGCTTTTGGCCATGATTTGGCGTACGCCATTTAATCAGAGATATGGGCAACACCTGCCGTTGCAAGTTGCAACTTGCTGGCTGGCTGGCTGGCTGACTGGCTGGCAGCTCCTGCAGCGGCAATAAACAGATAAAGAAGCAGTCGATGCCCAGCACTTCCTGTTTGGCAAATGCTGGAGTGGCGCGACCTGGTAGCAAGCTTATTGGCCTTGGCTTGCTTGCATGCCACTCGCTTGGCTTAAATCAAAATCGATGCTGCAGTTAAAGATGTTGCTGCCACAGTTGCCAACTTGCTGCTGGCATTAAAAATTAATTAAGTTGACTTCTGGCATTGACCAGGAATAAGAAGCCAGGCAGCCAACAGAGCCAACAGAGCCGCCATCGATTCAACCATCGATTGCAAGCGGAAGTCGTCTGTTTTGTTATATTTGGTTTTTCCGTTGCACGGCTGCCAAGTGTGGAAATTATGAAAAATGAGCGAGTGCAGAACGACAACTAACGAGGCCCTCGCTTCCCCAAGCAGTTTGGCGGCGCCAACAACGGCTTGCAACAGTTGCCTTTTCTTTTGCTTTGCTTTGCTTTGCTGAACCCCATTAGTTGCACATGTTGCAAGTATTTTACACGACTAAAAATATAGTGCAGAGAATTATTCAATAGATATATCTATCTGGCGATTGATGCCGATCAGGAATATGTAAATACTCCTATTTTCAGTTCAATCAAACATAATCTTTAAATAACCAAACAAATTCTAGCTAAAATATAATAAAATATGCATATAGAAATAGTCAATACCAAATTGTTTACAGTGTATGCCGCCTAATTGATGAACAGTTTTGGGGCACGCAGTGCGTAGGCGCATACAAATATGTTGCACATAGTAAGTAATTGATTAATTGCCCCATATTGCAAGTTGAACGCCTTGATAAATGAACCTTTGCCAACAATTTCAACTCAGCTCAGCTCAGCTCAGCTGAGCTCTGCAGCTGTGTGGTCTTCGGTCAGGTCAGACCCTATCGGCGCTGTGCACCTCCCCCTGCCCCTGCCCCAGACAGAATGTCATTGAAAGGAGTCTGGGTGGGGAGAGTACAGTAAACACACCTTAAACGCAATCAGTTTGGGGCATGCACCTCAATAATGCTGAAAATGTCAACTGTCTCGAGTGTATCCGTATCTTGTATCTGGTAACTGGTAACTGGGCTTTGTTGTTGCCACAGCCACAACAGAATTCTGTCCGCTAAACTGTCACTGACAATTGGGCATGTGATATGACTGACAGTTCAAATTGATTTTGGGAAAGAAAAACGCTTAGCTTTAGATTACAACACATTAACAGGCTGTCGTCTATGGGGCCACATCAAGCAGGGGCTTGGCTTGCCTCAAATCCCCAAGACAGTTGCCACTCTCGTCTTGGCCAACAATTGTTTGGCTCTGTTACCTTCGAGTACCGTTTTTAATTGTTGCTCGCAGCTCGTGAATGGCTGTCAAAGGCAGTTGTCAGTTGACAATAATTAGAAACTGCAGTTAATAAGTATAATTATTTAATATAAAATTATTTTAAATTAATTATTTATTAATTATATAAATATACAAATTATTTTCAATATTTAAAAATAATAATAAATTAAATAAAAAAATCTTTTACTATTTCTAGCTTATTTATATGATTTATATAAATTAATATGATTTAAA
The DNA here is from genome assembly GCA_037043585.1 of Drosophila mimica. Classification (NCBI taxonomy): domain Eukaryota; kingdom Metazoa; phylum Arthropoda; class Insecta; order Diptera; family Drosophilidae; genus Drosophila; species Drosophila mimica. The sequence goes on along the minus strand of JBAMBE010000361.1, from coordinate 930,016 downwards.
TATTAAATATACAAGAAATTAATTATGCTCGATTTTTAATTTTTAATTATAATTTCCCAGTCTAATTTCAACTGTTAATCCTTTGAATTACCTTAATTACCTTAAGTGGAGCTTGTTTAAGATTAACACACTTAAATAGAGCATGTTTAAGACCTGCTCGTCGTACTTGAAATGATATCGTAAATCAAATCGATGGGTTTCCTCCTCCCCCCCCCAGAAAGTGCTTTCGCTTGTTTGCTGTGATCTTATCTCATATGATAGTAGTTTAATGGGATTTTGTAGGCTGCTCTGTTGATTTGCTGCCCGCAATTCATTCATTCACGAAAGTAAAACTTGTAGTAAAAAATTAAAATCAAATTCGATTTTTATGATGGACGCCGCAACGCGTTGTGGCAACAAAAATTGCAGCTGCACGCTGATAAGAGCCAACCAGTTCAAACCATTGGGGCGTTTTAAAGAACATAAAATGCTGTTTTAGGGCCATCATTAACATTATCGGTTGGGATAATGTTATATGGCCAGAGTGAGTCCCTGATAACAGAGCAGAACTGGGCGGTCGACAAACTCGACTCTTTCAAACTTTCCTTTGACGCCCCAGCGAGGAGGGTCTGTTCATTTTTTATGGACTCGAATTAAACGCGATTTGTGAGCCGTTCGTTGTTCGACATTTGTTGTTTAATTAAAAAGTGTTAAATCAGGTTAAGTATTGAGCAAAAGCGCAGCATGAGCCGCTGCCTTGTGTTACTTTTATTTGAAGGGGCCTGGCCAAAACCTCGTCAGCGTTGGCCATTAAAATCGCGTAAATTAAAGGCCTCTGCATACGGGGCACAGCCGACAGTCGGTCTGTCAAATAAAAGTTCATTAGTTGCGCATAAAAAGAGTGAAAAGCAAACAAATAATAAAATGGGCAGCGATTCTCTCCGATTCACTATGAAAGTGTTGCTTAATTTGTAAATAGAGTTGAGCTCAGTTTTTAACAACAGTCGACAGATGCGAATTGTGGTCTGGTCTAACAAATCGAACCGAGCAACGCGAATTGGCCGGGTTTGGCCAAAAAGCATTTGCCAATTGTTTCCTGTGCCAGCTGCCAATGCCAAAAATTATGCTCGCTGCCAGTTGGCCAACAACAGCAACTAACCGAAAGCCTCGTCTCATCTTGTCTCGTCTCGGTTTCGGCCCAAATCCAATTTGAAATGCGTGTCACCATCGCATCGCTCGGTGTGGAACTAAATTGCCAGCAGGACAAATGCTGAGCGTGAAAATCCTTTTGGGGCACACACACTCACACACACACACACACAAACACACACCTAGTGCGTGTTGGAAATTTTCAAGTGTGAAAATTGCTAATGTCTCGGCATTCGCATCTGCAAAATGTGTGTAAAGAAAAAACGGAAACCTCAACAATCATTTTAAATTCCTATACAATTTCTAACTGTACATGTGGAAAGTGCCTAATGCGATTATCTTGGTCTAAAAATTCATAGGTGCAACAGACTTTTCCTTGATTGTCTGCAATTTGAGGTACAAATTTTTATGCGCATCTGTTTTTATGCCCAAAAAACTAATTCAAATGTGGAATATTAAATATCTTAGGAATATATTAATTCTTATGTATATTTGATAAATTTAAGCTGTTTACTGAAAATTCATTGGTAATGAATTTTCCCATATTCCACACTTAACAGAATGTAAATTGCCTCATGAATTCCTTTAGTTAAGTGCAGTTAAATTTGATAAACAACTCATTTTGCATTTAAAACGCACTCAAAAATGGGTCAAACCGGGCCACAGCAATGTCAATTACACTTATATATATATATATATATATATATATATAAGGCAAATTATTATTATTATGGCGGTCAGGTAAGCGCCAGAGAATTGGACCACACCCACAGCCCGTTTGAGCGCAATTGTAATTTGGCCCGAAACCACAGCAGAAATAATACGAAAAAACAGAGAGAACAAAAAAAATGATCAAAATGTGATTTAACAAAGCGCTGAAACTGTGTTAAACTATTCATAATTCACACAGAGCAAATGTTAATGAATACTCCCCGTTGCGTTAATGAGTCAAAGCGCTGAAATGATTTGCATTCACTTTTTAGCACTCCACGAAGTTGAATGGAATTTATTGTCAGGCCACACGAAAGTTTATAAATCAGCACAAAACACTCTCAACTCGCTGACTCGTTCAATAAAACCAAATTAATAATTTTCATATGCAGCTGCGAGTGCTCCACAAAAAAAGAAAAACAAACAACAAAAAAAAAACTGCACTACGCAAAAAATATAGTGGAAAAAAATGAAACTGAACCCATTAAAATTAAGCTAAAATTAATTGCTGAAGAGAATAAAAGGTAAACTCGTTTTTTGTTGTGTTTGCCATAAAAGTCGACAACTAATTGAAAATCGAATAAAACAATAAAAATAAATAAAAAATAAAAATAAAATAAAATAAAATCACGCACACCACATGGGCGAAATATGCAGATTGAAGACACCCCGCTTCCCACCCACTCACCAGCTGCGTGTGGAAAGTGGTGCAGTGGTGCAACTGCCCAAGTGGAAAACTGGTTACGTTTGCAGTTTTTACCGACAAATAATATTATATAAAATGCAAATCTGCCAAAATATGTGAGGTATGGATTGCAAAGTTAATTAAACGCCAGAGGATAGTTTATGAAACTATCGCATAAAAAATGAAGTCTACAATTTGTTTGAACATATTTTGAATTTATACAACAATTAAGTTAGTTATTTTAATAAATTATTCACATACAAATAAATCGACACAAATAAAAACACTGTTTACGTTTGACGCATTTTTAGCAAGATTTCTGGCATAAATCTATGAAAGTTTATTTTAATTGTTATAAAATAAAACACAATCAATGAGAGAAAAGCAAAATGAAAAATACTTTTCATTTCTATAAAATAGCAGAATTTGGGCAGCATTGGTAAATTATTACACAAATAAAATGAAAATTTGAACCATAAAACGATAAAACTATAATTTTGCCAAAAAATTAGACAATTTTCAAGAGCAATGTATTTTTGGTGACTGCATTTAAATTTAAAAACAATTTTAGCTCAAAATTCATGGAATTCAAATCTCTCCAAAGTCCAAAACCAAGAGTTTTTGAGCTAATTTATAACATTTATTTTTATGTAAAATATTTTATTTTTGTTTTTTTATTGTAATCCCGAATATCAATAAAAAATTGTTGTGTGTCACATCGACCACATTCATAACTTGGCCTCAAAAATATTGCAAAATTCCAAATCTAATCAGTTATAATCTACACAGTGTGTTTTTTATAGTTTGATCGAATTACATGAAATTAAAATTGAAAATCATATCTGAACTCTTAACTCACGTACAGAATAGTTAGATAAGATCTGCCAGTTTTGATTATGAGCCTAATGTAATAATTCATTGGCAGTCTGTGTGGAATTGGGCAAGAGGAAAACTGCAATCTGGCCAGATGCAAAACAACAAAAACCCGCCATAATTTCCTGTTTGCGGCCAAAAGCTCAAAAATGTACACAAACACGTAGAAATATCGCAGCAGACACCAAAAGGCCAAAAACATGATCAATTATAGTGCGAAATGCGAGAAAAATTGGCGGCCCAAAACAAATAGAGTTTTGGTTAACCATGGTTATCCGAGGGAGGAGGGGGATCCGGGCCGGAAAAGCGGAGGTTTTTGTGCGAGCTGCATTTGTTTTGATTGCGAATATTGCGGGGTGCGGCTGATGTGAGTAATTCACTTATGCCACTGGCTGTTGTTGTTGCTGGTTGCTGTTGCTGGTTGTTGTTGGTTGTTGGTTGTTGTTGTTGTCTGACTGATTAATCGCTGCTAGTTACGAGAGGCAATTGCAAAATTAGCCTTAGATAGCAATGTATAAACTGGAATCCAAAAACTCGGCCAGCGACTGCCACAGTTTTCAACACCTACGTGAGCCAGCTGACTGCCAACTGGCAACTGGCAACCGGCAACAGGCCAGCAACAAAGCCAACAACAACAACAGCAACAACAATAAAGTCAACAACACAAGCCAACGAGCCATGTGAAACAATTATGCAAATGCGAGTGTTGTGTGAAACAATGTAGAGAAATCATTGCGAGACGCAAATTAATTACCAACTGCAATATGTGTAACTGTGTGTGTGCGTGTGTGTGTGTGTGTGTGTGTGTGTGTGTGTGTGTGTGTGTGTGTGTGTGTGTGTGTGTATGAGTGTGTTTGGGTGTGGGTGTTGCCATCTTATGTTCTGTCACGCTAATGAGACAACTGCAATTGTTGGCTGCTGCAAACACACACACACACACACACAACTTTCCAAACATATGTGTGTGTGTGTTTGTGTGTGTTTGTGTGTGTTTGTTTGTGTATGTGTTTTTGTGTGTGTGTTTGTTGCCTTGCGACTAACTTGTTTGGCTGTCATTAAGATTGCTGCTTAGTTTAGTTGGTCGTCGTCGTCGTCGTCGTTGTCACAGTTGCATGCCCCAGCCGACACCCTTGTTCCTTCTGCTGCCTGAATTACTTCCTGTTAGAGCGTTGCAACAACTACTTGCAGCATGTTCACGTGAGCGCTAACTGACCCAGTTCTCAGCAAATAGCATTGTCATCACTTGTGGTAATGTGACATAAGGTGTAGGCAATTACACTGTGCAACCAATTAGGGGAAACATTTGAAATCCATCAAAAATATACATTGATTTGTGGGTATTTAAATAAGTAATAAAAGCAAAGATCAACAGAAGAGTTATGAAAAAATTTAGTTTAAAGAGCTTCAACTTACTTAATAAAATCAAAATTTAACTAATCTTGACTTGATATTATTAATATATAATTATATTAATATAGTTTAAGAAATGTATTCTTAGAAAACTTTAACGAATTCTTCAAAATTAAATATATCTGATTCTTATTTTAGTCTATCATTTATTGACAGAATTTTCAAATATTTAAATATAAAAAGTAGTTAGTTTTCTTACACAATTATCTAAAACCCAAACTTGTTGCTTAGTGTAACTGCAAACATAATTATGGGTTGAACTGACAGACATATGACTATATATATATATATCTGTTCAGTTAGTTTGCATCTTAATTTGTTAAATGTCTGGCTGCTAAAGTTTTGCTGTTGCAGTTGCAGTTGCAGTTGCGATTGCTGTTGTTAATGTTGTTGTAAATTGAGTTGCCACAATGCCACATTGCCTGTTTGTATATTGGCCGACTGTCTGGCTTAGTTAGCCAACTGTCATCATTATTTTTGCCAATATGCATTTAGCGTTTGGCATGAACATGCGTGCTGAGGTTGTGGCATCGATTTCAGCTTCGACGGGGGCAGGCAATGGGGAGGTGGCAAGCAGTTGGCCGCCTAATCGGCATCTCATATATTGCTTGACCAGTTTGTTGAGGCTGCTGCGGCTGGCTGCTACCGACGCTGCATGTGGCACGCAATTGTTATTTTTTCTGTGGCATATCCTTGGCCATTGAACTTGCCTCAATGTGGAGTGTTGAGCGTGGAGTGTTGAGTGTTTCGTGACAGTCGTCGTTACTCATAATAGTCAAAGTCGCAGTCATCATCAATGCTTGTTTATATTTTCGTCGACATTCTTATCCAGTTTGGAGGCCTTTTTGGTCAACAATTGACGACGTTGCTTGACGTCTTAATTTTGTGGCTGCCACGGCAGCGGCAACGGCGACGTCAAGTTGCCAAAGCACTTGAAATGAAAAACTTCATCACAACGGCACATCTTGAGGCGCTGAGACACTGACTGACTGTGGCAACATAGTCTCGTCACACCGCAACTTCAACTTCCAACTTGCCACTTCATATGTGCAGGCATATGTGTGTGTGTGTGTGTGTGTGTGTGTGTGCACACTTGACGGCGTCTACGAGGCATCCACTGGGTTTTCGGTTACTTCCCATTAATTGCAATTGCGTGTCCAAAAGCTTGCTGCATTGTTTGTTTTCTTTGTTTGGTTCTGCTGCTGTTCTCTACCCCTCTCCCTCTCTCTTTCACTCTCTCTCTCTCTCTGTCTCTGTCTAGCTGCCAATCAGGCAGTTTTGGCCTACGCTTTGTAAATAAACATTGATCTTGAAAAATTATATTTACTCAACTCAACTCAACTCAGCTCATCATCAGCATCATTGCATCAGTCACTGTTTTCTTTGCTGATTGCTTTGTGTTGGCCAAGCAAATGACTTTTTGCACAAAGTGTAGCCGAGTCTTCTTTTACCCTTCTTTCTTTTTTTGCACTTTTTGCAAGGTGTTAATATTTGCTTATTAACCACGAGACTCTTTTTTATGAGCCATGTGTAAATAAAGCGCATGCTTAATGAGCCCAATCACGTTAATTTCTTGTGTAAATATTGGGCTGTCCACAGCTCGAGCGTAAAGCGTTAAGGGGGGGAAGGGAGGGAAGGGAGGGGGCTCGACAGGTGCTTGGAGCTGAGGAGGAGCATAATGAACTGATCACGCTATATATAAATTGTCTGTGACGAGGCGAAACTCTTCAGATGATCATTGCAGTTAAATATGTGTCAATGAAATACAAAAAAAAAATATAATTAAAATAAATGAAAATGAGAAATCCGAAAATTTAAATTTTAATGATTCCCATAAAATATGTAAAGTAATTTAAAATAATTTATAAAAATATAAGAAATCAAAATTCTTAATTTTAAATATTGTAGTTCACAAGTATTCCAATTTATAAGCGAAAACACTTATTTAAAATAAATAAAATAAAAAATATATATAAAATTAATATTGTTGAATATTAAAATTAAATATAATGTTCCAAAATTATCAATATTTCCATTGTAAATAATTTCAGTGCTAAACATGGAGTAACAGTAACTGCAGGCTTTGCCTGGCTTATTGGCCATGAAAGTTTATGGCCAAAATTTCACACATAAATGGCCACAACGAAGTGAGATTCGTTCCAAGGGCGTTGCAACAAAACACATTTTGTTGTAATCAAAACCCACTGACTAACTAACCAGCAACAGCAACAGCAACATCCACAACAACAACATCAACAATAACGCTAACAACTCCAACATTGATCTTGTCCATCAGCAACAGCATAGAAAAAAGTGTGGTACCAACTTTTATTTTGTGATTTTTTTTGCTTTTTGTGGGCCGGCTGAAGCACGTGAGCGAGCAACAGACACCCCCTAAACGTAACTTGCAACTTGTTGCATTACAACAACAGCAACAAAAGACTGCGCGACGTCGTTGAAGTGGAAAGAATCACTTCCGCGTATGTGACCAAAGCGAACAGCAGTCAAAAGAATATTTTCACTGAGCGCTAGGAAAATAGGGAAAAATTTGTCGAGAAAATGTTGTAGCTTATTTTTTCTATTCTTTTTTTGTTGCACATTTTCCACTTTGGCATTGCAATTTGGCGCGCAGGCCAAAGCAAAAAATATTTAATGCGAATTTAAAATGTTGTCGATGATAATCTATTAATTATAGAGTTGAGCTAACGGCAGCTCCAGAGGTGTTGAGTGTGGCTGCCACAGCAGAGAGCTCCACCTGAAAATGGAGCTCAAGTTCAGCTATTGCACCAGCGGAATATAGTTTGAGATATTTTCAGTTTTTCCATCTTTTCTTTTTTTGGCAAACTTTTGGCACACGCACCACCAGACAGCATTCGATCTGTGGTATTTTGAAACATTTTAGAGTATTCCAGTTGCGAGCTTATCAACTAGCTAAGCGATTATAAAGTGAGTCATAAATGAATATAATATATAAAAACATATAAATAAATATAATTATTTTTTTACTTGCTTTGGAATATTATTTAAACAGTTGTCTGCCTCTTATCGCTTCAAAAATATATTATTTTATGTATATGTATTTAAATATATAATTGATTTTTGACTGAGCATTGACTTCCGAGTATATTAAATATTCGTCTGACTCCTAAAGAAACCTTGAATATACACATCATTTGATCTGTCAATATATCAGCATATTATAATCGGTATATATATTATATATTTTGATAATATAATTATATTTTGGATATAATTATTTTAAATGTAATTTCTTGCTTGAGCTGCTTATGAATTTATTATATTTATATAAATTTAAATAAATAAAAAACATTTATAATAAATATGCATGTTTAAAATTCTATCTATTATATAAATTTCATAATTCATATTTTAATACAATATAATTTAAAAAATTACTAAATCAAATTTGGCTTCAAGAGAAATTGCTGAATATATTTTATTTTTTGTGCCTGGTGTAAAGCATATAAAAATGTTCGGTGCCAAGAAGCTGGCCTGTTTTTCTAGTTTCTAACTGTTAAGAGTTACGCCCCACAGCAACACCTAGACCAGCACAACAGCAACAGCAACAGCAGCGGCAAACAGCATCAGCATCAGCAACACCGGCAACAACTTGTCTAGCAACATGGCCAAGCAAATTAAGTTGGCACTCTTTAATAAGATGATGATGGTTCGGCTTTGATATATCAGCGCGCATCGCGTCTCTCTGTCTGTCCCTCTGTCTGTCCGGCCAGCGTGCCGGGGCGTTGCAAACTCTATACAACAACAACAACAACAGCACAGGCAACAAAGAGGTGTCGTGCGCGCTGTTGCTGTTGTTGCTGTTGCTGTTGCTGTTGTTGTTGGGGATGTTGCTGCGGTGTGGCGAACGGCATTGACAGATTGCAACTGAGCGTGAAAATAGTTCCCATGTCTGGGCTAGTTGGGTATTTTCCAGCATTTTCTTCACTCTATTCTCTTTTTTTGCTGCTGCTGCTGCTGCTGCTGCTGCTGCTGAAGCTTCTAATGCGCGCTGCTTACTTGCCGTTATTGCTGCTGACCAGCAACAGTTGTTGTTGTCTTGTCGGCGCTGTTGTTGCCTGGCAGTCATTATATGGAATTTTTGGATATATCATCTTTTTTTGGGCTCTGACTGACTGGCTTACATGCAACACGAACCGTTTGCCCCGTTCCCGCTTTTGCCGGCGGTTAATTTTTGTGTTGCTGCTGCTGCTGCTGCTGCTGATGTTGCTGTTGCCTGGTGGACACGTCTGCCAAAATGTTTCGTTTTATTCTGCTTCGGCAACACAGCAAGAGCAACATAGCAACACTGCAACACAGCAACAGAGTCCAAGTACTTTTGCTATCACTGCAATTTATCACGAAACGTCGGCGTGGCGGTCCTTTTTGCAACAGTGTTGCCGAGTTGCCTCCCCCCACTCTGATGGAGGGGGCAGATGCGACGGCTTGTGTGAGAAGTGTGCGTACGTGTTGCTGATGCGCCGCTGCTGATGTTGCCGCCGCTGCTTGCAACTGCAACTCGTTTGCTGCCCACTAACAAGCATTCGCCACTAATCATAAAAATTATGAGGTCGTCGTTGTGGCCATTTGACACATTTTCAAAGCACTTTTTGAGCTATGCTAAAAATAATTGCAAAAATCAATTACGCTTATCGGGCAGTGGCTGGGGTCAAGCCATGCAACAACAACACCAACACAGACACACACACACACACACACAGACACAGACACAGATACACACAGACAGATTATTGGGCATGTCTCAAGTGGGATAGAAAAATATACATCTCTATGGAGACAGTGAGGCAACGACAGACAGTTAATAATACCGATGAGCACAATGAGTGGGGGCAAGCAACTTTCCAAATTAAATATTAATTATATTGATATCATTGAGTGATTGATGTGAGCTTGATTTGCTTACAGTTTCTACGAGATTAGCTGCTGTTTGCGTGATTTAAAAAATATTTAAGAAATGCGAAAAGTTTAAATAAGAATTATTACAAAATATCATAGAAATTACAAAGGTAAACATTGGATTCCAATTAAAAGCTAAGATGGATGTGGAAGGCAATTGTGACTAAAGACAACAAAATAGTATATAACATATAGTTGAGTATAGCTCAAGTTGATGAATTCTAAGAATCTATAAGATCTTTTCAATCGGAGCAAAAATAGATTGCAGTCAGTCTATGTTTAGTCCATGAAATAATTATATATATATCATATTCCCTACTTCTTAAATAATCAACGGATTCTCTGATTACTGACTGTAAGCTACAATTATATTTAATCCAAATAATTATGTATGATTTATCTAAATTGCAAAGTATTTTGAAATACTTCAAACTTACATACAAAATGTTTATTATGTTAAACAAAGCGTTAAGCTTTTATCTATCCAATTAATTAAAATATATATTTGTTAAATGTTTTTAGGCACTCAACATTTGCATACTGAATATTATTTTCCTCATTAATTGCTGTAGCTTTATATATTTTGGAAAATGTGAACCACTGTGCATTGATAATTTATGCTACGCATCAGTTAGCATACTTTATACGCATTCAGATAGTGCACTCATTCGCATTCACTCTCGCATTCACATTCGCATTCACATTCGGAGTCGCATTCTTAGTCTCATTTGGAGATTGTGTTGGTCGCGAAACTTAACTCGATTTCATTTCCTTATCATTATCACCTTGGCCCCGAACACGGACGCAGTGCGACGACCACTCCTTGAGCAGCTCATCGCTCGTTGTCCACTGTTGGAAATGGAGATACCGCAGACTGTGTGGACTATGGACCTGCACCTTGGGGCTGTGGATGTGGATGTGGATGTGGCTGTGACTGCACTTGGCTTATCTGCATTGGCCTTAACGTAATTCAACATTTAATCTTGTCTCGGCTCTTAAGTGTCTGCCACAATTTACGCGCTGAACCCGATGGCTCTTATCCCCCAGAGCAGCCCTCAGCTAGCAACAGCTCCCAAGGTTGCCTGCACTTGATTTGTTGCCAGCTCTAGAGAGAGAGAGAGCGAAAGAGAGAGAAAGCGACGTTTTTAGCCTGAAATTGAGAAATGCTTGCAAAATGGCTGCTAGTTTTACACTTGTTACACTTGCTACTTACCACTTGCTGCTGCAACAGGTACAATATCCAAAGGGAAATTAGAAAAGGGCACGCGCCATGGCCAGATTTATGGTTCATTCAATGGCTTATACTCTATCTCCCTCTCTCTCTCTTTTTCGTCCTTGGCCCGCTTCAGTTCCGGCTAAGTCAAAACGTCAGTCAGTCAGGCTCGAGCATGACAAATTGCCAAAGTCGAGGCTTACCTGGGCTTCGTCCACTTTCTTCCAGCCAGGCTCATTTGAGCGTCGCGACACACGTTGCCCCGGGTTATCTCTAGCCAAAAAAAAACCCCTAGTAATTTTCCCAAAAATATGTAAGCCAAAAATTGTTGCAGTCAATTGAATTTTATGGTGCGCTTCACGCCGCGCAGTTGGCCAAGGTCGATGGACGGCGTGTCGAGCGCGTGTTTAGGTAGCGTGAAGAATTGTGGGCAACGTGGCAGCAGCAGCAGCAGCAGCCATCAGCGTGTTGCCACCTCTTCAAGTGGACAATACCCCGCCCCGCACACCAAACTCAACTACACAGTCACAAATTATGGCTGCGCATAAAATTCAAATGAAATTAAATTATATGTATAAAATTTGAAGGTCAAAAAAATCCGCACGCAACAAATAAATTATTGCAGACTGAATTTGTGTTGAAATGTATTCAAAATTCAATTATGACAAACATACAATTTGTGACTCTAATTTTCGTGCTGTGTAGTCGATGGTTGCTGAAGTTGCACTTTGCATATGGCATTCAAATTTATGACACTTTCATCAAAGTAGTGTGAAGAGCGCCTACAAATGTGATGCGGATGGATGATTATTATTATTATCCACAACATTTTGATCATCATCACGTTTGCACTTGCCTCAAGGCCCACGCAGCAGCAGCAGCAGAAGCAGCAACAAAATTAGTTTCGACTTTGCCGCCAAATGTTTACATATGGCTGGGAAAATAGGAAGGGGCACAACTCTCAGCAACTCTCTTTGGGTGGGTGTTGCACACATAAACTACCAAAAATATTTAAAAGTGAGAGAGGGGTGGGGGGGGGGAGTGGGGCAAACACACACACACACGCTGTGTGCAAGTTGCTTGACGGCTGCTGCTGCTGCTGCAGCCGCATTTGACAAATGCAACCGCCAACAATGACGCAGTTGGTGGTGCATTTCTTTCGGCATTTCTTTAAAAATAAATTTATGTGATAATTCCTCGTATTGGCTTCAGCTCGCTGCGGCTTCAGCTCCACATCCAACTCCAACTCCGACTCCGACTCCGACTCGATCTTCAATGAATTTTGTAGTCCAGTCTTCAGTTTTATTATTTTTTATTTTTTGTGTGCGGCTGCTTGCGTTGAACTTCCACCGAACTAATTGCAAACAAAAAATAAGTAAAAGTCATCGACTGGCAACTGATAGACTGGCAGATACTCTGTAAAACTGTGAGAACAATTTTTAACAATTAAACAATTTCAAAGAATTTGAACTTTTTATATCATATTTTATTTATATTCATTTTATATTTGCTGACTGTCACATTTACTGTGCACCATCCAATCATACCCCACTCAGTCGCATTTAATGGGCAACCCCCAAACGATGCCGCATCTTTGACTTTTGTGTTCCCATTTTAATGGGCGCATCATCGTAACGCTTTTTGGCCTTAAATTTCGATCTAATGAAGTTTAATGCGCGCATTTGCCATAAATTATGAGGCAAGAATGGGAAGGAAAAACGAAACTTCTGCTTCTTCCTTTTGTTGTGCACAACAAGATTGCACTTGGTGGCGAGCCCAGTCGTATACAAAGCCCAACCATTGTGCCCCAAAACCCAAGGCGAAATGAAAGTTGACCAGTTTATGGCCCAAAGGCATCGGTTCGTTTTTTATGATGCGTTTTTAATATTACATTAACTTCTTCTTCTTCTTCTTCTTGTTTTTTTTTTGTTATTATACAAAATTATGGCGGATTTTGCATAACAATAAAGCGGATATCGGTCAGTATTTAAAGAAGAAGAATCGTTAGGTAGTCAAGAGAAGCATTCAGAAGCCTGGTCTCTCTCATATGAGTCACGAGACCCCATCCAAACTGGGCCTAGACAGCGAGGCGACACGCGGCTGCTCCGCTGGAGAATGAATGAAAATCAAGGTGCCGCAAGCGTTCAATGAATACACTCGGAAAGTATTCAAAAGATGAATAGAAATATTGGGGTGACTAAATTTGTATACACTTGTAATATTTTAGATATAATTCTGATTGATTGCATTACAATTTTATTTATTTATTCATCTTAACTAAAATTCAAATATGCAATTAATAAATCAAGTTTAATATTGATTTGAAAAATAACTTGTTTTTAATTTATCGCATTGCAAATGTAGAGTCTCTTTTGCAGTCTCTTCATATATTGGAAATTGATGGGATATTAAGAAACGATTTATATAGTAACGATTCCCCAATCCAGAGATGCTTCTTAAATGTTGGCATTTGGTTTTGATTGTATCGTGTTTCAATCCCAGAGCGCAAGTGTCAAATTCTTGGATGGTGCTCGACTCCAGCGACCACAAGGTTTTTTTTGATTGTGGTTTAAGTTTTTGGTATTTGTTTTTTCTGCCTAACAAACAAACATCTGTCGACAACATGCAAAAGTTTATAATGCAGCAAATGTCGAGAATTGTGTGTCATTTTTTATGTGACAAGAGAGCGTTGTGGGGCACGTACTAAGCTGACACAATGATGCAATCATCACGTGCAGCAGCAGCCACTTCTAGCATTTGTTATTCTTTATTTGCCAGTTGTTGTTGTTGTTGTTGCTGATGTTGCTGTTCTTTTTGTTGTTGTTGCTGTTGCGGTCTTCTCATTTTACTTGGCTTCGTTTCCCTTTAGAAATATGGCATAGAATAAGCATTGAACATTCGCAACGCTCGTTGGCAGCATTTCATGATGAGGATTTTGGTCTGCTGTTGGTTGTTGTTGTCCCGCCGCTTGTGGTTTTGTTAGATTACCACGAAAAAATGTTATATTGAGTATATAGGAATAGGAGAACCCTTTCAGAATTTAATTGTTGTTGCTGTTGCCTTCGACTGACTGACTGTTTGGCTGACTGCCAGCCAGCTGCCATTCTGAGGCTTAACTTTACGTGACGGGGCCACACGCGCGCCTCTTACACCATGAAGCAAGTTCCAATATTATTATGTGAACAGTTGTGCTTGACCCAAAGTAACCCTACTCCAAATATTACCAAATACGGCTCAAGTACTTCAATCAAAAACAGGCTGCACAATAAATGCAATTCAACTAGGAAAGGAGCTAAACATAATTTGTAAGTCTTGGATTAAGACAAACATCCAATCAACTATTGCTCTTTATAAAATAATAATTCTATCTAAAAATACAAAATATTCACATAAATAACTTAATAAAATGTGCATTTAAAAACTTCTTCATTAAAACATTAAAATCCTTCTACACTATAACAATTACTTACTTGATCTATATTATTTTATTTATATTATTTTAATTCATTTGATTTAAATCTAGCTCTAAAATAATTAAAAACTTATTCAGCTACTTCATTGAAAACTTCAAAAAATATTTATTTCAATTTATTGTAAAGAAAGCTAATTTCTAAGCTAAATTTTAAGGCCTATTTTGATTAAATTATAATATAAATAAATGCACTTCTTTGGATTAGTCATTTATTTGTTTTCCCTCATTTTGCTGGGCAGTGCTATTGAAATGAGTGATGCATCTGGGAGTGCATTGACTTGGCAATTAAAATTCTACAGATATGCGATACATTAATTACTTGCTTCAATTGAAATGCAAATACCAAAGAAAACAAAACAAACAAACAAAACAAACAAACAAACAAAACCCAGAGAGGAGCTTGCATGTCTGAGGCAAGTTAAGCATCTGCAGTGCCTGATCCAGTATGAGTTCGGGAGTGGACAGAACCAGGTTGCAACAGAGCGAACATAGCTGGTAACTGCCTTGGTTTCCGACTAGTTTCCTGGAAAGTCACGCGGATGATTTACGGCCAGAAGCCGGTAGTTTTATTTGCTCCTCCTTTTTGTTTTGCAGTCAAAACAAAAGTTGACACTTTATTGATGCTCATAAATTGCTCGATGTCTGGCAGCAATTAAAACAACAACATGTCCCCAAGGACATGCCAGAGACACGCCCACAACAACGTGCAACGATGACTCCAGTGATTTGTTTACAGAGATTAGCGTGCGAAAAACGACCAACAGCCAAACACTATTTTTGTATCAGGTGCTTCTTCCTTTTTGGGAACCAGGTAGAAGTGGCAGGAATGTCAGAACTACGTTGAATTTATGTCGCGGCAATTTATGATGTGCACAGCGAGCAACAGCAACGGGATCGGCGACCAGTTCCCATAGAGCCACATATGCCACATTTTGAGGCGCGAGTTGCCGTCCCTGTCCCTGTCCCTGGACAACCGTTAGTTACATAGAAATGAAAGTCGTATATTTGCCGGCGAAATCTAAAAGAGTAAACGGCACATGCCGCATGCCGCTTGCCGCATGCCGCACGCCTCTATTTGGGTTACGCCCGCTTGTCATACGCCTACCCAAAAAGCAAGAAGAAGAAAAAACAACAAATACATATAAAAGATGGTAGCTCTTTGATTCTGTGCCCTTTCGGTAGCATTTCGCCTCGTAAATATTGAAATTTATGAAGTACCCTCGAAGCGGGACTCTCTTGACCCAAACTTTATTAGTATTTATTCGGTATCGACAATGTCCGAGAATTTTGTTTGTTTTTATTTATTTTTGTTGACGGGTTGTAGTTTTCATGCCTTGGCGCAGAAATGGGTAACAATGTTGCGAGGCACCGAATATTATTGCAACATAAATAAATAGTCTGTTTATAAGGTTTGAGAGTGGGCCAAGATTCCTCTTCGGAGATAAGTCGTATATTTAGTTGGAATAAGGAAACTACTCCAAGAAGCAGACTGGGAGATCTAATAATCTCTCTGAAACCAGATTTATGAATATCTGTTTTGTAAAAGTCTGAAAATGTCACTGGTTGATAACAAAGTTCATTCTTCAGATCTCAACTAAATAATCGTAATAAAACTTAGATATCTTACACCGAATCTCTATCATTTAAAATATCAATAAAATCGATTTAAGAATATAATTTATTTCGGTATTGCAACAAATATTCATATTTTAATAGATCAAATATTGATTGTTTGCAGCATTTCTTAGATCACAATGAAAATGTTTACTTTAAACATATTTACATTTTTTAATTTTCTCCAATGGCTTTCCGCATAATAGGTCGAGGTTGCAGTTGTCCGCCCACCACAAACTAGGCCTAATCATTTGTCAAATGCATGTCATTTGAGCGGAAAACAATTGAACAACATTTAGCCAAAAACAAACTCGAGCAATCAACATAAATTTAAAGCGCAGTCAGGCAAAATGCCCAAATGGTCATTTGGCCATTACGAAAAGTGAAAGTCGAGTATGTGCAACAAAACGGCGTACAACAACCAACAACAACCGACAACAACAACAACTGATGGCAGAGCAACAGCCTGAATGGCCCAGCCGCGAACCCAACACCCAAAAAATCCCAAACCAAACCAAACCAGACTGAAACTAAGACCCAGGACCCAGTCTGGGGTCTCCACACTCGCGCTCTGCTTGTAATTTTCTATACAAAACTTTTATTACCATTGGTTTTGTTTAAAGTTTAATGTTGTTGTTGTTGTGGTTGTTGCTGTTGCTAGCTGCTTGTTGGCCATTTACCAAAAGATCGAAATGCAAATGGCTAAGACAAGCATTTGAGCATTTTGTTAGACAACGCAGACATTTGCGGTTCGCCGCCAGCTCCGACGCCGTCTCCCGATCCCAATTCCAATCAGGTTGCCAGCTCCAGCTATTGACCACATATGAGCACCGGCTAACGAACCGCTCCAGTTATGTCAAAACACTGGCCAAATAAAAAGCAAAGCAAATGCCAGCCAGACTCAAACATGAGGTAACTTGCCAAAATGCAGCCGGGAACTCAACTCACAACTCAGGGATCGACTGGAGGGAGGCAGTCGGCTTGTAAACCAAAGTGTTTAACATGGGCGCCTGCTGTCTCAAAATAGTTTTCGAATCTCGAAAATTTGCACATTCGAGATGGATTTGATAAGGCAATATTTTTGAAAAATATAATTCCACTTCATACATAAAATTAATCATAAATAAAATTTTGCAGGCAGACAAAATAACTGAGAGTTTTGTCCAAAATATAATATTTAAATATAAACACTATCATTGAGAATACTTCGCACCAATAATATCTGCTGCACATTAAATTGCCATATTTTTTGGCCAAATAATATTTTTTGGCTGTGAAGTCAATTTTTGGTTGGAAGCAATTCTCGTTTGCGGCCAACACAAATTACAAGTCATAAATTTGTTGTGTGTCGGGCAGAGAAACATGCTCAGAATTTGATTTGACATATCAATAATTTACGAGCCTAACAAAATTATAGAGTGCAGCAGCAACAGCAACAGCAGCAAACAACAACCGAAACAACAACCGAAACAACAACCGAAACAACAACCGAAACAACAACCGAACAACAAACAGAAACAACAACAACAACAACAAACACTCCGGAACTGCCTCTGGCCGTAATTACAAGCGAAAAATGCTGCCACGTAAAGTGTCGATCGATGTCGATGTCCATTTCGACGTTGATTTCGCTGAGGAAAATGTTGCCAGGGGAGGGGGGGGGGGGGGGGGTAAATAATAAAAAAGAAAATCATATGAAAAATCCGAGCTTAGCAGCTCAATGAGTTGTCTAAACCAGCGACATGGCGTCGATTAAAATCGGTGTTACAATTTATGCAACTAAAGTTTTACGCGATTTTTATCGCAAGCAACAAAAACTGATCAGCAAATGTTGCAGTTGTTGCATTTGTTGCAGTTGTTGCAGTTGCCGCATTTTTGGCCATTTTTGGCTGCCGTTTCGTGTTTGTAATTGTGGCCAACCAAGCGATTTATTGACCACACATTCAAGTAAGCCCGGTGGAAAATTGTGTGGCTTAATAAATGTTCACCTAAAAGCTTAAGCGAGTAATTATTCTTAATTAACTCTTTATTTAATTACCATTAAAGATGATTAAATATTCCAATTATTTTTCTATTAAATTGGCTTTGCATAGAAATATTAAAATTATATATAAAACATTGCTTTAAGGAGTTTGTTGTGAGGCATGTGGTGAGAAAGTTTTGAGTATTAATTAATAATAATTAAAATTATTGTTAACAATTGCGATAGTTTAAATAATTTTAATTAAATTATTGTTAACAATTGCGATAGTTTTAATAATTTTAATTGTTAAAAAATGGTAAACTTTCATTGAATATTTTAAAAAAGCACACAAAGGAATTCACGCCGTATCAATTAATTTAAATTATGTTTTACAGATTGTTGTTGCCTTGCAAATATTTTTTTAAAGCCAATTTCTCACGGGGCTTAATCGAATATGAGCATATATATATATATATATATATAAATATGTATACATATAAATAAATATATATGTGTGTGTGTGCATGTAAAATGATTGCATTTGGGGGGCTTTTATTAATAGAAATAAATCAAGTTTTGTGCACTGACATCAATTAGCTGCTGCCGTTGCCACAAACATAGCCACATACACACATACACACACACACACACACACACATACACAAACACACACAGCAACAGCAGCAATCCATGCAGCAGCCCACTGGCGTCAGATACAAATGTATCTACAGCAGCAGCAGCAGGAGCAACAACAGCCGGCTGCCTTGTTTTGTGGCAAGCCACATTGCCGCACATACACACACACATATAAACACAGACACACACAGAGAGTATGTTAATAATTTGCAAAATGCATTTGTCTGGCGATAACAAGCAGCTGATAGCACAAACGCGTCCGCTCGCCACCTGGAAAACTGTCAAAGCCCCCCTCGCTCCAGCAACCAACCCGACGAATCGACGACTGGCGCCTCAAAAGGTTTCTGGTTGTTGTTGTTGTTGTTGGCGGCAATTAGCGCTTGAGTTTAGTCTTATCGCTGATGGGTTATGAAGCTATCAGAGCAGAGCAGACCAGACCAGAGCGGAGCTGAGCTGAACAGATACGAATGCGAAGATGTCATAAGTCAGCATTCGAGAATTGAAATCGGAGCCACGACTTTGACATTTTCAGCTACAAATCCAAATGCCTGCTGTGCGGCAGTCTCCGTCTGTCCATCAGTCTGTCTGTCTGTCCGAGTGTGTGTAATCAATGGGAAGAAGCTGCAGCCATTAGATAAAAATACGCTGCCATAGATAATAAGAATGAAGAAGAAGAACTTAAACGCAGCGATGCATCCGTTCGATAAGCTTTTTTTTTTTGGTTTTTCTGGGCAATTCATAATTTTTGTGTTTTGCTGCCTGGCGTCCAGAAACTCAAGGCAACAATGTTGCACAGGCGTAACTCGAAACCAAAAAGGAACCCAAGCCACATAAATTGTCAAGGCAGAAAAAAACAACAGAAAGAAAAACAAACCTGAGAGCACCCAAAACAGAAACGTATCCCGAAAACGCATATTTCTGTTTAGTATTCTTTATTTTTCTTTTTCTTTTTTTAATTTATATTTTGTTAATTTTTATATGAAGAGTTGACATTTCGGTCCAGTCGCAGAGGATGTCGCGTCGCGTCGTCGCTTTATGATTGTTGTTGTTGTTGCTGTTGTTGTTGTTGTTGTTGTTGTTGGCGCTGTTATCGCCCCGTTTAAGGCAACGCCGCTGGAAGCCTCAGGCAGCCGACTACCATTATGATAAATCATTTTTGTTTTTGTTCAACTGTTGCTGCCTCGCATACTTTGCCTTTGTGGCAACATCCACAGCTAACTAAACTTAAACTTATCACAACATTTGCCATAAAGAAAGATATTTATATTCAACAGTATACAGCAAAAATAATCAATAATCATAATTAAATACAACAAATCTTTGTCAACTTATACACTTTTAATACTTCCAATTTAGGCAACTCTGCTCTTCGATTCTCGATATTTATTCGCATCACTCAAACTTCAGTTCAGTTTATAAACGATTCGATCTGCAATCTTTGATCTGGAGGCACCTTTCCTGGCAATTAGCCCACAGTGAATCTCAACTTTTTAAATACCAAGATTGAAAATACCTTTTACATGGAAATTGGCAGAGATTTGACACAGTTATGATTGTTGTCAGACAGCCAGGCAGAAGCGTTCACAATTCGATTCGATGCACATCAAGAAACGACAAAAAACCACCAAAAAAAAAAGAAAAAAAAAACACATTCACAATAAAGAACTGACTGCTTGAATACTTCTTTATGGCTTTATGATTCATGCAATGAAACGGGCAGAAATAAACGAGAATTACAAAACGGCTGATAAAATCGCAATGCCATAAAAAAAGAGCGCTGCGACTTCAAAAACAGGGCGATTCAATTTTGAAAAAAAGAAAAAGAAAATAAAATAAAAATCTTAAGTTGGTTTTCTGCTGAAATATTTTATGTGGCTGCGAACGTGCATTTAACGCTGCAGGCAGTCCGCATGCTGATCAGAGCCCGATCAGAGATGAAGTTATATATTATTATTATATATATATCACATACCTGTTGACTGCTTTGTTACAGCCCAAAAGATCTATCTACATATGTGGATGCGTAATCACGAGTGCCATGAATTGTGGCAGCTGCAAAGTGATTGATCTGATCTGATTTTAGTTGTCGCCCCCATAAACAGAATGCCACACAATACATATATATATATATTTTTATATATATATAGTAGTGTGTCATGGATCGGTTAAGTGCCCGGAATCGCACTTCACAACAGCGCTAATGTGACACTAAACTGATGTAAGAAAAAATCCGCTTAGCGCGCTAACAAAAGCACCACCAAAAATAAAACTAAATTCCCAACAACAACAACAACATGAACAACGAATTTGATATGAAATTACAAACGCCCAAGTAAAAAAAAAAAAAAAAAAAATTCATCAAAAAATATGTATTTTTTGTGAGCCGACGATTGTATACACTTTCCAGATATTAAATAAATTTGTTGGCACAATAGAATTTTCTGATATTAGCGGGGAATTCTTTCCTCTCCTTCTATATTTCTATAAGATTTATGGGGTTCATTACAAATTTGGCAACAAATTATAAATACCTTAAAAAATTAAAAAAAAGAGTTTGCAATCAGCTTAAATGCCCACGAACGTCAATAAATAAAATCATATTTCAAATAATGCAACAAAAATAACAAAAATAATAATAAAATTAAAATCAAGGCGATTGAATTGGGGCAGAAAAGGGCAGGAAGGGTTTAACAGTTCCCTAGTCTCTTCGAGACTATTGTCAGGTGTCTAATTCGAATGTCAATGCCATTAGAGACAAAAGAGAGACAGAGATAGAGAGACAGAGAGAGGTAGAGAGAGGGATAGCATAGCTTGACCGCATATGGGGAAAAGCTATCAAATCGGAGCCGACACCAAACACCAACGCCAAAGTAAAGAAATTAAATAATTGTGGCAACGCAACAATCTTGCGTATATTTTTTTTGGTTGTTGAGATTTTGATTTATAGTAATTTCTCCCGGCCGAAACACGTTTCGCTCCAAGTGCTCCAAGTGCCAAGGAGCAGGTTCGAGTGCAGCAAATTTGAGACTCGATCATCGATCAAGCTGGAGTTGGAGTGGACCGTACTTCAATTATGCGTAATTTAAAAGAAATTAATGTCGTGCAAGAAATTACTTCTCGATATTCAAGTTTCGGCGCTTTGGTAACCATACGAAAAAAACCAACAACAACATTTAGCTGCATGCGGAACGCGTAAAATATATAACTGCGCCCATTTCTGGCCAAACATAATCATAATATTTATATTATTGCCACTAAATGCAGCCACTGCCCCAAAAAGAAAAACAAGAAAATAAAGCGCAAAATAACCGAAAGTCGTGTTCCAAACTTGTCTTGTCTTGTTTTTTTTATCATGTTTAACATATAGAAATGTCGCGAGAGTTTACTGATTTAAGATTATTGGTTTTAAGCTGTTGTTTAACAATTTATTCTTTTGTTTAAATATTGACTCACCTCATTTTAACTGCCACAAGTTGCAACATTTGAATCTGAACAAAATAGCAGAAACTAAATTAGAACAAATTTTACTGGCAAAATAAAAGGCTTACCTTAAGAAAAACTTATTGCATCAAAAGACTATTAAATAAATTGCATTTTCATTTAAACATCTTGTTTAAAAAGTTGACATATCAAATTGGGAATATTCTGCATTTAGTTAAGGATTCCTTAGCCATAAAATAAGCACTAAATATATTCACATATTAATAACGAGCAATTCTTAAAGAGAGCGGCCCGGGGGGCTATCTGCAAAATAAAAGAACATAAAACTTGTGGCACACACACACACAGACACACACACACACACACTAACCATATCTCAATCTTGAGGCATGCCATGGCTCAGTGTCCGGGTCAATTGCTTTACTAAACTTTAGCCAAAGTTTTGATACCAAAATAAAAAAAGAAAAGAAGGAAAAGAAAAGAAAAGAAAAGAAAATCGTAACCCTCAATTATGATATATATTTTATGAGAGCACTTTAAAAACCAATGCCAGACAGCTCAGTTCAGCTCAGTTCGGTTCGGTTCAGTTTAGCTGTGTCGAGTTGAGCTGAGCTGAGTTAACTTGCAGCTAAAGGAGCAGCTTCAACCTTTTGTGTGGCGGCGTATTATTCCTTGGGGCACGGCCAACATATAACAATAAAATAAAGTGCAGTTAACACATGACTTGGCGCAAATAGTGTCACATTTTGATAAATGACACTCGTTTGTCAAGCAACACACACTCCAACACACACACACACACACACACCAAGACAATGAGGCGCGAGTATAAAATAAACTGCAGGAATATGCCACACACACACACACACAGAGACAAACACTCACTATAAGTGACCCCCAGAAGCCAAAAAAACCGACAAATATCGAGAATGAGATACTCTTGCCACTTGATGGATTTTAGAGAATAAACTTATGCGATTGAAATGACTATATTTATGTTTATATAAATTTATATATTTAAAAAATGAATCATTTAAGCCAAGTTGCCAAGTTACCCCGAAATACTCTCTTCAAGTGTATTCAGAATATGTTTAAGCCAACTGCTGCCATTTTACGTAGCTCGTCAGCCTGGCTCAAAAGGTGTTGGTTCGGCCATCAAGAAGATGCCTCAAAAGCTGACGCCTCGCAAAGCTGATGCCCCAAAACGTTTGACGGATGACTGCAAGAAAGAGTGTGAAAGAGAGCGAAGGATAGTGAGAGAGAGGGGGAGGGGGAGAGGGAGAAAACGTTGTGGATACACTGGGACTGGAACAGCTTTATTATGTCTTAATTCAAGCCGGAGGCGATTTAGGCGACAGACCCTTTCTTCCTTGCTGGGTCAACTTTCGTTTTGAAGGGGGTTTGGCAAAGGGGGGGAAGGGGGCAGGGCAACTGAAAATTGAATTTAATTTTGTGTATGCAGCAAATTAATATTCTTTGCGTCTTTTTTTTTTTGGTAAGTGTTGTGCGTGGGGCGCGTTGCTTGTAATTTCTTAATCCAACACTGCACCCATAAGCAAAAAAAAAGAGAGAAGAAAAGAAGCGAGAAGAAAAAGAAGGAAGCTGAAAACTGCAACTTATCATTCTGGTGGTCCTCTTCCTGGCCAGCCGCTGGGTGGGCGAGGCTTCGTCGTCGCCAATTCTTTATTTACCGCTAGAGCTTGTGCCTCTCGCGATCTTCGTCAGATTTATATATATATATACATATATATATATATATATATGGCTGGGGTGTAACCTTAAAGTTCGCGCTTGCAGGCAGTAAAGACAAAAAGTGAAAGAACGAGTTTGGTTGGTGGGCGTGGCTGCAACGGGTCAAGACAGCGTGAAAGGAGGAGGGGGAGAATTGCTTTTGTTGCATTTTATTTCATTTTATTCTTGTGTTGAATGTAGGACAAATCAATGCAGTAGGCAAGTAGATAAGTAGGCAGCCGAAAAGGCACAAAGGCACAAAAGCCTCGAATGCCATTCGATAGTCAATAAATTAAAACATTAGTCGCGCTGTGTTAGCCACCATGTTGCACGGGGCGCATACGCAACGCGGACGTGTTAAAAATAAACAGTTGTTAAATTGAGCGCAACTAATCCCAACAGACCAACATCATGATAAATTATGACTTAAATCAGCTTTTGTTCAATTTTCAACTCATCATCAAGACTCACACACAGAGGCGACAAATGCGGCACAGGTGAGCCACACAGGTTAAATAGTTGTGCGTGTGTGCGAGTGTGTGTGTGTGTGTGTGTGTTAGAAAAGGTGTCACCAACACAAACAAAGAGCTAAATGGATAAAAATAATGATGTTGCTGCTGCTGCTGTTGCAAGCTATGCAAATGGAAAATTTTAAATGCAAAAGCGCTTAACTTAATGTTGAATGAGATACAAGTGAAATGAACAACGAACCACGAAACGAGGGGTTCGAATGTGCTGAGGGGGTGGGGGTGGAAGTTTACAATTTGTTGGCAGTCAAATGTGCAACATGATATGGCTAATGTTTAACTGTGGGTGGGTATATACGAATATATATGCTACACTGCCAGAAAATTTGCCAGGCTAAAGTAAGTAGTAACTGCTTAAAGATCTGAGCGGATTGCAGAAGAACCTATATTATATAGTCTCTGAGATTCTCGTGCTCCTACGAACGTACAGTGGAACTTGGCTATATCGACTCGATATTGTTAATACTGATCATGAATATATATACTTATATATACTTTACGGAGATGCCAATTACATACCCAATTTGATGGCTGGTTCAAGGTTTTCTTGGATAATATTAAATGAATGAATGATGACTCTACTCATTTCTCGCAGTGTATGGTGAAAAGCGCATCGTTTGCTCTTTAAGCTAACAAAACGCTGCATTTTTCCAACGCGGCAACGACATAATTTAGATTTTTCGCTTTGGCTGGCAAACGACTTTCGCCCCACCTCCCTCTCTCTCTCTCTCTCTCTCTCTCTCTCTATCTCTTTCTTGTTGGTAAAAGCTAAAAGAAAATGCGCCCAGCAGCAGCAGCTTTTCTGTCTATTGTCTGTTGAATTAAGTGCAAACATTAGCGGCGCACAATGCTCAGGCGATGTGTCTAAAGTCGGGGGCCCCGAACCCAACCCAGTTCCACTCGCTGATGATGCTGATGATGCTGATGATGATGATGATGATGATGATGATGATGATGATGATGGTGATGCTGTGGCAGAAGAAGAAGAAGAAAATGACATGGAACGCTGCTGATAATACCGCATAGACTTTACACCTAGCAAACGGAACGTGATAAAGCTTTTTCTTCTTGGCCTGCAAATGATTATCAATCATTTTGGGATTAAAATTCCTTGTGGTGTTTTGTCACTCATTTGT
This sequence comes from Drosophila mimica, assembly GCA_037043585.1. Classification (NCBI taxonomy): domain Eukaryota; kingdom Metazoa; phylum Arthropoda; class Insecta; order Diptera; family Drosophilidae; genus Drosophila; species Drosophila mimica. The sequence goes on along the minus strand of JBAMBE010000361.1, from coordinate 904,541 downwards.
TGCTGTTGTTGTTGCTGCTGTTGTTGTTGTTGCACATGTGTGCGTGTGTGTGTGATATATCACATTGTTTTCGATGCTGTTGTCGTCATCAATAAACTAAGGCAGTATTTAGCATACAACAAAAAAAGAAGAGAAATAAAAAAGTCTTTCACTGCTTTGCCCTCAAATGGTGCAGGTGTCGCTGTTGTAGCAGCAACAAATCTTTAATAGTGTCCAAAGCTAAGGCAGTCAACACACTACAGTTGCAACAAGGTGGGGCAGGCGCCCGGGATAGGGACTGCAACAGCAACAGCAACGGCAACAGCAAACGGGGTTAAAGTGTTGCCCTGACAATATTTTCTCGTTGCTCGATCTGTTTGCGTTTGGCTTTGCTTTTGTTTTGTTTTTGTTATTGTTGTTGTTTTTGTTGTTGTTGTTTTTGTTGTTGTTGTTTTTGTTGTGAATATGTTTCTCTTATTTTTTGTATTTTGTGTTTTTTTTGTTGAACGATTCTCACGTTTGTTGCCCTGACAAGTGGATTTAGCGGCATTGATGTATGAGTTTCCAGATAGTTTCCACTTTTTGTTTCTTCTTTTGCTCCACGTCGACATCTCTGCGGAGTCCGCTGCTGCTGCTGTTGCTGCCTCTGCTGCTGCTGTTGCATATGTTTAAAATTGAGTGATGCTGCTAATGCACTGTAATTAATATTGTGCCCCAAGCTTGTGCAGCATTCGAATATGAAATCAGAGCGTACCAAAATTAATGTGGCTTTTGCAAATCAGGTGAATGGCAAAACAAACAAACAAATTGTGTGTAAGAAATGAAAAATCACTTTGAATTTGTTTGCATATTTTACAGCTATTAACTTGGACAAAACTTGGGTTGAAGCGTGATTTACCATAAAAATAATAATCATAATAAATAAAAAGCTTTACTAAACGCCACACAAAAGCAATTACGTAGAAATAGTTTAAAAATATACAAATATTCGGATTAAGAAAATGCAAACAAATATTTAAATATTTATTCCTTTGACCTCTATAGAATGATTTATTATTTCATTGTTTCTCTTATAAATACAAGACTCTTTTTATATCGTTTCATAATTTAAGCTATAATTTAAATATACTTAAATACTCTTTTTGCGTTCTTTTCAGAATCTGTTGCCGAAATTATAGGTCTTTAAGCAGCTTTTTAGCTTGTTTATTATTGCGTTTTGCTCACTCATCACAAACAATCGTACACTTAAAGTTGAAAACGTGATTTTGGATAGGAACATAAGTCAAAATTATAGTCCGATAATCGGGATATCGGAAAATGGGCATAGGTCGAACCTTCAAAATGCCATAACTTCGTCAAAACTCAACCGATTTTTAAAAGGAAAGTCGTTTTAATCATGGTGAGACTTCTAGATCAATCCTACATTTAAAGTTAGAAACGTGATTTTGGTTCGGAACATAAGTCAAAATTATAGTCCGATAATCGGGATATCGGAAAATGGGCATAGGTCGAACCTTCAAAATGCCATAACTTCGTCAAAACTCAACTGATTTTCAAAAGGAAGGGCGTTTTAATCATGGTTTGACTTCTAGATCAATCCTACATTTAAAGTTGACAACGTGATTTTGGGTCGGAACATAAGTGAAAATTATAGTCCGATAATCGGGATATCGGAAAATGGGCATAGGTCGAACCTTCAAAATGCCATAACTTCGTCAAAACTCAACCGATTTTCAAAAGGAACAGCGTTTTAATCATGGTTTGGCCTCTAGATCAATTCTACATTTAAAGTTAGAAACGTGATTTTGGGTCGGAACATAAGTGAAAATTATAGTCCGATAATCGGGATATCGGAAAATGGGCATAGGTCGAACCTTCAAAATGCCATAACTTCGTCAAAACTCAACCGATTTTCAAAAGGAACAGCGTTTTAATCATGGTTTGGCCTCTAGATCAATTCTACATTTAAAGTTGAAAACGTGATTTTGGGTCGGAACATAAGTCAAAATTATAGTCCGATAATCGGGATATCGGAAAATGGGCATATGTCGAACCTTCAAAATGCCATAACTTCGTCAAAACTCAACCGATTTTCAAAAGGAAGGGCGTTTTAATCATGGTTTGACTTCTAGATCAATCCTACATTTAAAGTTGAAAACGTGATTTTGGGTCGGAACATAAGTGAAAATTATAGTCCGATAATCGGGATATCGGAAAATGGGCATAGGTCGAACCTTCAAAATGCCATAACTTCGTCAAAACTCAACCGATTTTCAAAAGGAAGGGCGTTTTAATCATGGTTTGACTTCTAGATCAATACTACATTTAAAGTTGAAAACGTGATTTTGGGTCGGAACATAAGTCAAAATTATAGTCCGATAATCGGGATATCGGAAAATGGGCATAGGTCGAACCTTCAAAATGCCATAACTTCGTCAAAACTCAACCGATTTTTAAAACGAAGGTCGTTTTAATCATGGTGAGACTTCTAGATCAATCCTACATTTAAAGTTAGAAACGTGATTTTGGGTCGGAACATAAGTCAAAATTATAGTCCGATAATCGGGATATCGGAAAATGGGCATAGGTCGAACCTTCAAAATGCCATAACTTTGTCAAAACTTAACCGATTTTCAAAAGGAAGGGCGTTTTAATCATGGTTTGACTTCTAAATCAATCCTACATTTAAAGTTAGAAACGTGATTTTGGGTCGGAACATAAGTCAAAATTATAGTCCGAAAATCGGCATATGGGCCGGATGGACGGACAGACGAACATTGCACAAACTCAATATTATAGTATACCTTTGGTATCATAATATAAAAATGTAACTAAAAAGCTAGTGCCTATTAACTGTGAGATTTATATGCCCAGCACGTATTCGAATAAACTTTGCTGCAAGTCTTCAAGTGCTCAATGCAATTTTCCTGCCTAAGCACAACTCATAGTCACAATTATAAGCTTGGAACTGAGAGTCTTTTTTCCTTTTCCCAGGTTTGGTTAAACTTGCAACTCGGCTACGAGTTTTTACGACACTTCTAATGAAGCGTTGTAGTTGTGGTATTTGTAGAAGAGAGAGGGGGCCAAGGGAATAGACTCAACTAGAGTGAACCGCTTTAGTTGACACTGACCGACCGCAGAGATGACTATCTCAATATTTAGGTTGCCAAAGAAATAAAAAGACGACGGCGACAAAGACGACAACAGCCAAAGCACTTGAGAATAAATCAAAAGATGCGAAAAACGAGGCAACAGCAACAACAACAACAACAAAATAAACAACGGGCGACACTTTTAGGCCTCGTAATGCTCTAAAAGGCTCAACAGCTACAGATAGAGTGAGACAGTTAGATATAGATAGAAAGAGAGAGAGAGAGAGAGAGACGGCTAAGAGATCTAAGCGAAATGATAAATGTTGGCGTTCGTTTCGTGTATCAAGTGTGAATTTTAAGTGAAAACGTTACATGACGTCTGTGCTGGAAAATTGTTTCTGCTTCTTCTTCTTCTGCTTGTATCTTTTATGTGCTGGTTGCAGCAGAAGTGCTTTTTATGTGGCATACGTGAGTGAGAGGCCGCAAAAATCGAGCTTAAATACATGATTTTAATGCCAATAAATAATTTTAATTACAAACACACACAATCAAAAAACAAAAACAGAAAAACCAAAAAATAAGAAGCTAGTTTGGATGCTACCACAAAATTCGAAAAGGCCGCCTTTTAAATGTCTTTTGCACGCGGGCACATAAAATCCACACACACACACACACACACACACACACAGCCACACACACATGCACATAAAAATAGGGAATTGAGAATAAAGCAAAACTCCGACAAATAAAAACTATGTTTAAATATTTCTCGCTTACTTAAATTCCATATAATTCTCTTCTCTCTCTCTGGGCCGATAGAAGAACCGATGCCGCCTTAGCGGCATCGTAAAAAGTGCGAACTGTAAATCATGACAGTTTTTATAACCCGCTCACACACACACATACACATAGACACACTATTACCTGGGCTGGGTCTTACCTGTATTTAGTTTACAGCACTTTTTTTAGACTGCCTCCGTTTACCTGTTGCTCAGTAGCCGATTTGCCTTTAACCAGGCGGAAATGTACTTTTATTATTAGATTTTTTTGTATTTTTCTCGTTTTTGCTGGAATTTGTATTTATTAACTTGAGATTTAAATTTAATGCGCCTTTTTTAATGCGCAAAGTTAGAAACTTGAGCCCATTACCGCCTTGGCACAAATAGCCACCCCACCCCCCTCTACCGACCCCCTTCGGTTGCCAGCTCTGACATAATCTCGGCCAAGACAAACTTAGCTTGAGCCCAGCCATAAATCGATATAATAATTGCTTATGGAATCGAATCGTTCACTGCGCCTTTGTTTGGCCCTGGAGCCGTAGTCCGCCCGCTCCACGGCTTAGTCTTAGCCGGTTGCCATATTTATGGACTAATTTATAGATAGTTGTGGGCCGCTGGCTCGCAGCTCTGCGGCTCAAATATATTTCGGAATTTATGTGTGACGTGCTGCATGGGCTTAAGTCAAAAACTCAAAACTTGGCTAATGCCAACCACATGAAGTGCATAAAAAAATTAAACGTTTTTCTTTTTCTTTTTTTTTTGTTGGTTTTCAATCGTTTGCAGGCCCGAGAAAAGCAATCATAACGACCAGTTTGAAAAGCTAATGAAAATAAGTGAGCTGAACATTAAACTGGGCGCAAGAATGGGCTTAAATATTTAATAGACAACAAAAAAAAAACATGGCTTTTATAAATTTATGAAACGCTTAGTCTGATTTTTCATTATTGGAAACCATTAAAGTTGAACATGTCTGATGAAATAAAATATATATATTCTTGTCGTACTAAATAAACAATGAAAACAATCTAAATAAGAATTAAAGGAAATTAAATATAGGTTAGCAAACTATCATTCTTTTTATGAATATATTTATACCGGCTTTTCTATTATTTTGAGAAAGTCACCTCGGTAAGTTTTTCTTGAAAGTAACCATACTTAACATTTAATCTGTTTAATTGTTTATTTATTGCTTTAGTTTTGATTACGTAAACAATTAATTTTAAATTCCAACTAATTTGTAGGTTCCATCGAGAGAAGGGCCCGAGGACGCCCTAAACTAATTGGAAGTACATTTTTACCATTCTGCATACTTCAATTTAGCGGAACCAATGGATTGTGGCACTCAAGACTGTGAAATTTCAAGCAGAGCAGAGAGAGAAGTCTAAACAAAAGTAACAAATGTATTTCACACCAATTTGCTGGTAAACAAAAACGTTAACAACATATGCAAATTATGAAATACGAAAACATGTGCGGCAAATGGAGGCTAGGAAATCCAGTTGAGAAAATGAGCTGGAAAACGGGTTAAGCCACGCCCAATTCTTTTGAATGGTGCAACACGACTGCAATTGCAGACTGAGTCATCATATGTGTTGAATGGAGGGGTGGGGGAGTGGGGCAGGCAGGCAGGCAGGCAATAGCTCAACGAAAGCACCGTTAGTCGGTATTTGCTGTCTTTTTGGTGGCTTTTATCAATTGTTCAATTGTTGAGGCGAACGCAAAGTATGACAAAGTGGGCAACATTAACGCTTTGTGTGCATCAAAAGACATGTGGAAAACCCGAAAAAATTATGACAATTTCATTCGAAGAACCACTTCGTCAATGTCAAAGCTGACGAGGCCCAAAACTTTGCGGCCCTTTTTTCTGTGTTCCTCCCAAACAACCAAGCAACCAGTCGGATAGCAAGTTCTGTAAAATGACTTGTCGTGTGTTTTGTTTTGTTTTGTTTTGTATTGTTTTTTTTTTTTGTGTTTTTTGTGTTTGTTACTTGATATATAACACATAGCGCTAAGCGGCTAAGGAATAATCGTATCGCAGACCCACAAACCATATTTGTTGAGCCAGAGACTGTCCGATTTGGCAGCTGGTGTTTGGGGCCAGCTTCCAAGAAAATAGCTAAAAACTGATTACAGCCGCTTTTAGCTGTAAAACATGAGCTGAATTTTGTACATGTGCAACTTTACAACAGCTCGATGTGTGGTCTGCCACGCAGAGAAGCGCCTAATTAAGAAATAAGCAAGGCTAAACACAACTTCAGGGATCAGAATCCAAGTTGCCACAAAAACACGTTGAGATTTAAATTTGTAGCAAAATTATTTAAATATGTGTTTTGAAGAGTGGTTACCTCATTTTTCATTTTATAAGCAGTGTGCGAGTGGCGCGTACTCGTAATATGCCAAAGTTGTCACTTTGTTGGCTGTCGGCTACTTTTTGGTAACAGTCTTGGGCAATACACTTCACAACAAGACGGCTCGAATGCCTTGCAGCTTCCCACCACAAGAAACTATGTGTCTGTCTATGTGTCTATGACTATCAAACTGTCAAAATTATGACATTTGAAATTTCACGTAACGTAACATAACCGGACAAGAAAGCAGCCCCAGCGAGATCCGTGAAAAGCCCCCATTCCCCGTGCCACCTATTCGAAACTACAACAAATATTGAGTATCCAAAGCCCAAAGCCACGAACCAAAATGTTTCAAGTGTCAAGCGCGCTGTTTGTTTGTCGGTTTTTTGTTTTTGTTTTTTGTTTTTCAATTTTTGTTTTTGGATATGAAATATTTTCAATTACAGTTCGTGCCAAAACGCAAGAGATCAAATTGTTGGCCACAGACGTGTTTGTCTGGATGTCAAGAGCGCACAACAAAAAAAAAAACAACAAAAAAATAAATACAGTAAAATATCATAAAACAACAACAAATAAAATCATTATATGTACTTATTCAAATTGTTCGACATGAGTTGTGCCTCTTGTTACAAAAACACAAACCGCAGCATCGGCAAAAAAAAACCACAACAAAAAAACGAAACATGCGACAAAAAAATAAAAACTATTTTTTTTTTGCTTCGCAGCCGAGACGAGAGCAAAACAATCTTCAATGAATAAAACGCGAATTTGATTACAGATTTTCAATTTGTTGTTGTTTTTGCTGCTTTGCTTCTTTACCCATTAAAAATGGGTAAAAAGGGTATAATGGTTTTGTGCAAATGTATGTGACAGGCAGAAGGAAGCATCTCCGACCTTTGATCAGAATAAGCAGTCGAGTCGATATAGCCATGTCCATCTGTCTGTCTGTCTGTCCGTCTATTTGGAGATAGAGATAGATACTTGAAATTTGGAATATAGATTCTTGTATACTAGGCGCAGATCAAGTTTGCTTTATTTTATTGATAACTGCCTTCGTTTCTCGATTATCGATACATTTCGATTTCCGATTGCAATAAATTCCACAATTTAAATGCAGATGCTTCTAATTTTTATATAACATGTATATACATATTATTGAGCAATTGCCCGAATCTCATTAAGATCTGAAAAGAAGCACCCAAGTTATGGTCGAAAATATATTCTCATATTGATCTCACTTCTCTCAACATCCGCAAGCATTTTTTGTATACATTTAAATAGGCGAGCGCATGTGTGAGAAAGAGATGGCTAGCGTCAAAATATTTGTGTGTATTCTGCAGAGCCCCGTGTACTTATGTACATATGTCTGTATGTATGTATGTATGTATGTATGTATATGGACGTGTTTGCAGCCACCCAGTTCGGGTCAGTTCGGGCTTGTGAGTAAAAATTACTCAGTAAGAAATGCACTTTCGGAACTGCACATTTGAGTGAAAATCGTCTTAAAGGGTATTTGCCAATAAAACTAGAATATATTTAACAGCTGAATTTAAGGCATATTGTAGTCGATCTACTCGTAACTCGACTACAGCATTATTACTTGTGAATAAGTCAATTTATTGCAATGCGTATCTTGTCTGAATGTACTATTAAAAGTTAGAAATAAGATGACATCAAACTTTATTCAATATTATTTAATCTGGAATAAATGGATTCAATATAATTTTCAATATACAACTTTTAGAGCTATGTTAACTTTTGATATCTTATTGTAGATTACATAAAAAATTATATTCTCAAGGTATTCAGATACTATTTCAATCCCTTCTCGGCCTTATCATCATCTCAACACGTTTTAGTGAAGCTTTGTAATCCGTGAAGTGATACCAATTAATGCCCTTGCCATAATCGGTTTCATAATACCTTCCCATTAGATTGCTGTGAAATATAAAAATATTTTAAATGACAATTGCACACTAATAAAAACTGATTGCATATATTACCTGTAATGGCAATTGTTGTACCACCAACCGCCCGTATACTCTTTAGCACAATTGCCTTTATACCAGCCATCGTTGTCATAATCTCGTGAGGAGAACTTTTGACCCAAATGATTTTGCAAAGAATCGCCCGCATCTCCAGAGTATTTTCCCAATGAGCTCAGTTTGTAAGCTTCATTTTCTCCATCGATTGCAAATCGATCATATTTTGCAAACCGATGTCTTCCTTTGTAATTCTCCATGGTTATGAGTAATTCTTGATCTACAGCCTTGGTCATGAAATGAAGTTTTTTGAGACCAATGAAGAACTCGCCAGATAAATTGCCAAAGCCATTTTTGTAGTCATTCCAGAACCGAAAGAAGTCCACACTTCCATCCTGACGCCTCAGCACAGTTGTCCAACCTCCGCCCTGTGTTTCCTGATCGCAACTAACGTTAAACGGATCCCGACTGTAGCTGGGTACGACGATCTGATGAATACCACTACTGCGATTCACAACCGGCACATTTTCACAGCTGCTGGGAAACTTAATTGGCGCATTGTGTTCAGATATGATTTTACTCTCCAAACTATTGCATTTCTTATTCAACTGATCAAGTTTAGTTATCACATCATTCTGCAATTTACCTATCTTCTCATTCATTAATTCGCTCTGCCTTCGCTGCTCGATTTTCCTCTCCGAACTTTCCTTATTGAATTTCTCATTCAACTGCTCAAGTTTAGTTATCATCTCATTCTGCAATTTACCCATAATCTCATTCTGCATTTCGCTCTGACGATTCTGCGCGACTTTGTTCTCTAAACTTACTTCACTGAATTTCTCATTCAACTGATCAAGTTTATTTATCATATCCTTCTGCATTTTACCCTTCTTCTCATTCAGTAATTCGCTCTGCCTGCTCTGTTCAGATATGATTTTACTCTCAAAGCTATTGAATTTATCATTCAACTGATCAAGTTTACTTATCACAGCCTTCTGCAATTCGCTCAGACGATTCTGCTCTGTTATCGACGAGTAGAGTTTACCATTCGTCTCACTCTGCAATTTGCTCTGCCTTCTCTGTTCGATTTTCCATTCCAAACTTTCTATATTCAATTTCTCATTAAAATCATTCAGTTTACCCATTACATCATTTAGCAACTCGCTTTGACGAATTTTTTCTGTTGTCGACACGTTTAATTCATCTTTAAGTTTATCCAGCAATTCGCTCTGACGATTCTGTTCTGATCTGATTAAGTCAACATTGCTCTCAAAACTTGTCAACTTATTTAACTTCTCATTCAACTTATTGAGCTTATTCATCACATCATTCTGTAATTCGCACTGACAATTCTGTTCTGATCTGCATAAGTTGATATTGCTCTTTAAATTTGTCACTTTATTGAATTTCTCATTCAAATCATCAAGTTTTCCAACAACACTCAGCAACTCGCTTTGGCCAATCTTGTGTCTTGTCGTATCTTTTAGTTTACCCATCAGCTCGCTGCGTAATTCTCTCTGACTGGACAGTTCGGATCTGTGAAAAAATCGATCAAATGTTTTCGAAATACAATCAAAATTTCCAATACAAACCTTATCTCTTCGAGCTGCGCTTGCTCAACTTTGCCGCATATATCTTTGACCTGAAGACGTATTTCGGTTTTGTCCGCATTTTTAAGAACTAAATATAAATGTTCCTCATCTCTTTGAACATTTTCACCTCCACTTTGTTGTACAGCAATAAATAATAAAAACACAGTGCAAATAAAGTGAAACATTTTGTTCTAAATATTTAAGTATTTGAAAATAGCACAGATCAGACAAGACTGAAGAAACTGAGTTGCCAGCTGTTGAATTTATAGGCAGCTTTCAGCTTTCTTCTATGTATAGTACATATATAAATACTATATAATAAATAATATTTTAATATTTTCCAAGAAACACAAATTCTTGGAAGCAATGAAATACCGACGATTTTTATTTATATATATTCTATAATCTGTCTTAAAAACATTTAAATATATATATTCTTTAATGATAATGACTCTCACGCTTTTTTGTCAACTCAACGCGTGTTTCTTATCAAGCTAATGTCTGGTTCTAAAGAATTCGCTCAATGTCGCCTCCCCAAGTGGCACCACGCATAATATTTGTCCAGCCCTGGGCATCAACATCGTCAAATTTACTTGTATTGTCAAATGGACTTGTAAGCTCTTCAGATAGTTTCGTCTGCTCGTTTCTCAGAATGGGTAAGACATATTTAATAAAGTTTTAAAGAATTTCCCCAATATACTTTCCCAAGGTCGAACGACGCATAATGTTTGTCCAGTTTCCGCATTTCGTCCCACTGTAATTAAATTTTTTCAAATTTATGTGTAAGTTCTACAAAGAATTCTTCGTCGGCTTTTCTTTCGAAAGAATGGACTGCACAGTTCCCTTAGGCACAGTTTGATCGATATATCTAATAAGAAGAAGAGCCCCAGAAAGTATATTTATTCTTGATTAGCATTCACTTATTCAATTTGCGAGCTGGGACATCTGTGACGTAGATGATTTATTTATTTATAACAATCTTTGCTAGAGGGTAACTGCTAGTCGAGCACTCTTACATCTCATTATTACGTTTCTTATCAGGTATTTGTTAAAAGAACATCAGTATAATGATCAGTATATAGCAAAGCCTGGGATTGTTTTGGCGAGAAGCGAGAAGAGCCATTTGTTGTTGGAAGAGATGTCATATTTTTAGTTAATCTTCTTCAGTTCGTCAGTCATTCAGTAATATCAGCCAATCAGTCAGTCAGTCATTCAGTTAGTCAGTCAGTTAGTCAGGTAGTCATTCAGTCAGCAAGTTAGTCAATCAGTCAGTCAGTCTATGTTTTGTTAACGACATTTTTATACCCTGAACCCATTAAAAATGGGTGAAAGGGGTTTAATATTTTTGCGCACATGTATGTAACAGGCAGAAGGAAGCATATCCGACCCCATAAAGTACATATATTCTTGATCAGGATCAACAGCCGACTCGATATAGCTCTGTCCGTCTGTCTATCCGTCCGTTCGTCTGTCCTACTATAAGAACTAGCGACTTCAAATTTGGAATATAAGTTCTCGTGTACCAGGCGCAGATCAAGTTTGCTTTATCTTATCGATAATTGCCTCAGTTTCTGAATTATCGATACATTTCGATTGCCGATAGCAATAAATTCCAAAATTCAAGAGGCAGAGTCTTCTAATTTATACATAATATGCATATACATATTAATACATAAAATACATTTTCATATCGATCTTGCTGCTGCATTTTCTGTATGCATAAATAGGCGAGCGCATGTGTGAGAAAAAGATGGCATGATAATCGATGCTAGCGTCAATATATTCGTGTGTATTCCACAAAACCCCGTTAGACAGCCAGCTTGCTATAAGAAATGAGAGCACTCGCGGACCTGCTCGCATTTGGGTGCAAAAACTTTTTAATGGGAAATATATTTAACAGCTGGGTCAAGGGTATATCGAAGTCGGGCTCACTCGACTTCAGCATTCTTGCTTGTTTTTTTTTTTTTTTTTGTACAATTGTGGAGCACGCGAAATATCAAAAGCTACGAAATTTAGATTTTGCTCGCAGGCAGTTTAAATGTGAACATGAAACCGTAGCAAAAGAGCACGAAATGAAATTTTCGAATTGTTGATTTGGCGTCAAAACATTTTTGTATTTTTGTCATTTAATTGAAATTGAATGATTTTGCATTTATTTTGTTCGTGGTTGCTTGGTTTCTAAATAATACAATCATTATTTGGGTATGCATATTAGCCATGGCTAATGCAGTTGCCAACTAATTAGATGTGCTACAAAGGAATTTATATAAATATTTTGTGTGCTCAGCAGGCAATACAAATATTTAATTATATCAATTAAATATTTATATTTAATATTAATATGACCTGCAGTTGTGACTAAAATGAATTATATAAATCCAACTCTATTTTAATTAAATAATTTTTGTTTCAATTAAAAGAAGCAAATTCAAGTTTAAATTTATATAAATATAATATCTAAATAATAAAATAAAATATTATATGTAATTTCGTTGAATATTTAAGCACAAAGATATGAATAAAAAGGTAATTGAAAAACTGATTAATTAATAGCATATTTCGAGTGTTATTCAAGCAACTGTTAATCATTTTAACTTTGACATTAGCTATTAATCAAAGCTGGTCATTTGGGGATCGCTGGCAGCGCATTTGGCAGTCGATGTTGGCCACTTCCGTTTGTTGATTTGCCCACTTTTGAAATTCGATATTCACGAAATTTTGCGCTTTTCAAGCACATTTCGCGTGCTTTTTGTCAGCGCGAAATCGAGTGAGCCAAGAAGAAGAGAGAAAAGGCAAAAAAGCTGTTAACTAGGCAGAAACCCCGCAAAAAAATGAAGAAAAAATGAAAAGAAAAAAAATCAATTCACTGGCTTCACACCGGCGGCGCCAACGCTGACAACGCAATTTCACAGGCGAAAGGTGTTGCCTCCAAATTGGTTCATTGTGGCCAATATTTGTGTGTATGGGTCCCGGGGGCGCCACGGGGCTTGTGGTGGTGGCTGGGAGGTCTGCTATTCAATTGATTTATTTGTTTGCTCACAAAATTTGCATAGACATAAGTGCAAAATAATTGATTAGAAAGTGGAGTGCGTAGCTGAGATTCAGATTTTGATTTTGTATCTTGTATCTTTTGGCTACACTTTCGATGGAAAGCAAAATACGAAGAAGAAGATACTGATGCCGATGCTGATGATGATGAAGAAGAAGCCGCACAAGCAATTGCGGCATGAAATGTGCATATTTTCTTAAGAATTTTCCAACAAATTGTTGCTATTCAAGTGGCGGAAAAAATTGAGAGAAGAGAAGAGGAGAAAATGAAGAAAAAAACTTGAAATGAAATGGTATATTAAAAGCGACAGAGGCCGAACAAACGCGCAGCTGTCAAGCACTCGAAATCATTTTTCGTGGAAATTGTTTCAAATAAAAGAAAAGTACAACAACCAGCAGAAGAAGAAGACGAGACTTTTCTCCAAGCACGCAAAGTTCTCTGTTGTCGAAGGCCGCCGTCTCCGTGGCGAGTAGGCCAGTTTTCGACACTTGCCGAGGAGGAGGAGCAGCCTGTCAGACAGCTAGACGAACCCAAAACACCAGGGCTAACCGGCCAGCCACACAGTCTGGGCCAACTGGTTCGGGTCGGGCCAGCAGCAACAATTTGTTTTCCCCACTTACACTTTAACTTTTTTTTTCTAGGCGGCATAATTTCGGCAACTGTATAAAGCTGAAAGGGAGGGGGGCGAGGGGCGAGGGGCACCAGCGAAACTTGTCACTTGCTTTTCTTATGAAATATGTACGTCAGCACACACACACACACACACACACGCACAACCAACACACACTCGCACATCAACAACAACACTTCAAGTGGTTTGTCAGCAACATTTCAAACAAAGCGTCGGCAACTCCAGTGACAGCATCGACTGGAAAAGGAGAGAAGCACTTGCAACCAACAGAAAGAGATGGATGAACAAAAAAAATGAAAGAAAAACAAGACTTGTTTGCATCCTCTAACGATGCTGTGCATTTTGTTCACACACTGACCAAAAAAACAAAAAATGAGTCAAGAACACCATTCGACATTTGAGTTTATTGTTGCCTTGCAAAAGTAGCCACGAAAAAAAACTAAACTAAGCGAAACCAAACGAGACTGCAACTCGTAAAGTTCTCTGAAATACATGCCACAGATACACTTTAGTCAGTCTCAACTGACCCAACTTCTAACGCCTAACTGAAAAAAGAAGAACTCTTGTTTAAGTGCCAGCAAAACACTTTGAGCCGAAAAAGTGCAAAAGAACATGTCGAAGGCCTCCCAAGAATTGCATTTTAGCCAGTCGCTGTTGGATTTATAAAGACAACACAATTAGGCAATTCTCGAGAATGGCCAAAACAGAGTGTAAGTGAGGAAGCTGCTGCCAGATACTTAAATATGTAAAGAATTGCAAGAATATCCACATACAAAGTGTTCAAATATTAATTTTTAATATCTTCAGTGACAGCTTTATTTTGACAAGACTAGAAAAGCGAGTCAAAATCATATTTTTAAATTTAAATGTTGTTTTCAAAAAGAGGTCAAACTATGATTACAAAGTTTTAGCTTTTTAAATTCTCACAGCTTTCAGCTGTGGAATGATTTGACCGCTTCCAATTTATATTTATTCTGAATTGTATTTTAGTCAGAATTGCGTTTCCAACTTTAAATTTAGTATTATTTTAGAGGTCAAGCTATGATTAAAAAGATCTGCTTTTTTAAAGCAATTCATTTTCGATAAAATTAAAGATTTGACACATTTATGAAAATTTTCAATTTAACATAAATATGAATTTATAATCGTGTTTCCAACTTTAAACAAAGTTTAAATTTAGAGGTCAAACCGTGACTAAAAAGATAAGTTTTTTGTTTTAAATTCGACAACTTTTAAGCAAGTGGTTTTTTAGGCTAGAATTTAATTCATTTAATTTAATGAATGCGACATGCTTCTTGGGAATTTTAGCTGCACACATAAATGTGGCACAAATAATGATACATAATACACTTTACAATGTTGCATTGCTGTCTAGTCGAATCTTAGTTGGAAAGTTGGCAGCCTCAAGTGAAGCACATTATTTGCTTGCAACACCTGCTTGCAACAGAAGCAGCAGAAAAATGCGAAGATGCAAACTATGCAAGTGGCGAGACAAATTTTTCATAAACATAAACAGAGCCGCCTCACATTTTGATGATTTTAATGGAGAAAAGTGCACAAAATGATGGCCACAAAACGTGTTGGGTGCAACAGCAGAAGAGGCAGCACCAACAACGGCAACGGCAACTTGTGCAGTTAGCGGAATGTGTTGCCAAGCACCTTTTGCATTCTGCATTCTTCTCTCTTTTGGCCTTAACCAACCCCCCCCCCCCCCCTTCCACCAAAGCCCCTCTCCCACTCTGCACTCTTTTTGTGCTCAGTGGCAACGGCAACGTTGAGGCGCGCGCCCATTTAAAATGCAGCAAGTGTCACCATTGACTGAAACGAGTCGCAATAGATACATATACAAGCCGTATATATATATGGTGTGGCAGGGCGCGGAGGCAACTGAAACGGGGCTCTGTATACAAAGTGCCAGTGGCTTGGTTCTGCGTCTCCACAACCCCCTTCTCCTGCTCCTTGGCTGTTGCCTGTTAGCTGGTATTTGCCAGGCTTTATACGGGCAAGGCATGCGCTGCATATTGGCAACAACAATGCTGCAGCAAGGAAATAAATATACAAATGTACAAAACTTGTGGCAGATTGATCCACTTTAAGGATACCCTGCCAGCTAAGAGCTAAAATTTTAAATGTGTTTATTTATGGTTAACAGGAATTTGGGAATTGTTAAGGGAGGATATGCTAGCCCATCTTCAAGATTCGCTAGCAGGTTGAATGAAAGATATATATTTCTTATAAAGATTATAGAATTCAAACTGGTATATATTGAGCAGTATTAATTCTTATAAGTCGGAAACGTTTATAAAAGTATAGCGTATCTAAACATGAACTGCTGTCTCGTCTTATTTCATTTAGAACATTTAATAAATATATCTAATGAACTTCTTTCAATCTTTCTTTTTTTAGCATTTTCATGATTTACTATTTTGCTAAGTCAAAATTTAATTTCAACTTGTGTGACACTCAAACTACCCTCTTCCGTGGGCACCTTTCTTCTAGGGTATTTTCGCGACTTCCATCGTCGCCCTACGCTTTGCATGACATTTTCTTGCGCTGTCGAAGTCAGCAGATCGGTCCCCGTCTCGTTATTTAAATAACAATAAAATTTGATGACAAGCGTCGTTGTTGCAAACTCCACTCGAACACTATCAGCAACAACACTCCACACCCTCACACACACACCCACACACACACACACACACACACACACACACACCAGGAACACTCGTTGCCTAAGCGTCTGTTCAGTTTCGATTTTGCAGTTTTGGCGTCGAGAGCTGATTGGCTTCTGGCGACATAATAAAGACATTCGATGCCTTTTTAAGCGTTTCACTTTCGCACGTAACTGTAAAAAGTTTGCAGCATGTCCGGTTGTTAAAATAAATATTATGAAGTTTGCCCCCGCCCGTCTAAAGAACGATTACTTGGCAAAAGAGTTGGGGTACAGAGTCTAGACTCCAGACGACAGATGACAGCAGATGCAGCAGAAGCCCGACAAAATTCGCAAAAAGGAGGGGGGAAAAGTGGGAAAAGCGCTTTCCATTTCATAGGGCGATGCCAAGTTTTAATTAAGAAATCGTGCCAAGAACTTTTATTGGCTTATACGCTGAGTTGAGTGCCTCAAGTATGCAGCCAACCAGACAGAAGCCGCACACAAAAGTTTCAGAAACACCCAACAACCACCGCAAGGGAACAACAAATCAAAGAATCGCAATTAATCGAAGTACGAATTAATTGACAATCAAGTTACAAACAAATCTAATGCTCTGAAGCATGCAACAAATGCACAAAATACGATTCACTTTATAATTTGATTTTATATTCAAATTAGTGGATTATGAGAAGAAGAAGCGTTTAACATATTAAAAAAGTATATTTAGATTGTAGCAAGGAAGATAATTGTATCAAATTAGTAAAAATTAACCCAAGTATAAAATTAAGCACATTTTTAAAAATCAATATGCAACACTCAAACTTATAATTGATTTCCCAGCAGCGCATAAAATTGAGGAGCTTATTGTCCATAATGAAAAAACCACAGTGAGTGGCAAAAAGCAATTACCACTTTACTTTGCACATACCAAAATTGAAACAACAGCAATTTTCAAATGTTTAAGCACAAAAAAATGAACTAATTTTCATAAAGCTGTTTACAAATCAACAAAAAACAACAGACAAAACTTGGCCGCAAGCGAAGACAGAGCAGGTGGCAAGAGGGAGAGGGGAGTACAGTGCGAGAGAGAGGGGGAGAATGAGAGAAAGAGAAGGAGAAAAAACGCAAAGGCAAACGCGGTAATTATTTTTTAATGTAACAAAATAATATCTGGCCAAAACGATCAAGTCACGCAAGTGTTTGGGGCCGCCGCAGTGGAAAATTAACATGAGAATAAATAAGAAATTTTCAGAGACTGAAATCCCAGCCAGACACGAAACCGTTGGCAGCCATTTTGGCCCAGCACGCACCAAGTTGACCGAAAAAAACAAAAAACCAAAGCAAAAACGACCAAATAACAATGCAGAGAAGCAGTTGAAGAAAGAGATAGGGAGAGAGGGAGGTAGAGAGTGAAAGAGAGAGGGGAACATTTGACCCAGAGCGGGATGGGTTGAGGCTGCATGACGCATGCGCGCAGCTTCCGTTTACAGATTTGGCCAAAATGATAGAGCGCCAAATTCAAAACCCCAAAAAGCACCGTTAGATTTAGTTGCAGTGAAAAAAAGATTTATCGTGCAAACAAAAACAAAAACAAAAATAAAAACAAAAACAAAAACAAAAACAAAAACAAAAACAAAAACAAAAACAAAAACAAAAACAAAAACAAAAACAAAAACAAATTAACAACTATCAAATTAAAAATGTCTCACCACAAAAGTCGGTAATTAATCAATTTGCACTTTGGCTTTTGATAATAATACACTTTTGTGCCTTGATTCATTTAAATTAAATTTGTCTTAATTAAAAATAAAACTCTTTTTAATATAAATGCCTTTGCATTAAGAGGGAGTCGATTTAGAGATTTTTTTCCGTTTTCTATTTCGGCGTTCGTTTCAACACTTGATAACGAGGCACGGGGGGCAGACCCAATTTTGTGGCTGGTGGAAAATCGTTTTAAAATTAGTGAAAGTGATTGATTTTTCCACTTTACAGTTTTCAGGTAGACAACACATTCGAAACTGTAATGCCGATAATCAGGCCCAGACCCAAGCCCCCAAAACAGACACTCAAAATAATACCAATGGCCAAAAAATTGCCCATTTGGGGCATGCGTCAAAGGCTTTAGCATTGTTGTCTCTTGTCGGTTGTCGGTTGTTGTTGCACTTCCGTCAGCTTTCGGCGCTGCAGCACTTTTATGCAAGACACAGCCATTGGATGCAGGCGTAGGGGGAGGGGCCGGGTGCGGGGGCGGGAGGTGTGGTGTATTTTGTAGCAAAACGAAAGCGAAGACAGCCAGCAAAAGTGGCATTTATCTGCTGCAGGGAAATGCAGCAAAGTGATGTGAAGTGAACTGAATAATCATGCCCACACACACACACACACACACACACACACACACACATACACACACACACATACACATATGATCTACATAAGTGTATAATTTGATTTTTGCATAACAATTTGCTTCTGAATTACATATGTTTAAGTAATAATTTTCGCTTAGGCAACAGCATCAATTTATATTTAATTGGCATCATTTTGTTTGCTTTTTGCTACACACTAAATGGGAAATATTTATTTAACCACATGTTTTCCCTCTCTAATGAAGTATTCGACTATTTTTGACTAAGACGAAAGACCTCAGAAGGTTTATTTACCTTGTCCCGTTCCTAGTTGATGTAAATAACTTAAAATAAAAAAGATTCAATTATTGTATTTGGCACTGGTAAACAAGCATAACTAATTCTCAGTAATATTTCTAGTATAGTTGTTAATTTGTTATGCACTTTTTATATACTTTTTACAGTTGCAACTCAATTGCTGTTAGTAATTTTATTTACTCTGCATATTGTTGGTTTATTCTACATATGTCAGATGTGAAAACTTTTTTGCATACTAAATAAATCCCATTCACAAAATCCAACAAGTTGACAAATGTTTCTGCAAACGGAATTTGATATTGAAACATCTGATAATTGTTGTTGTTTCTAGACACATTTTTGTCCAAAAAAAGCAGACAACATATTTGTAGATTTTGTGGCGCCGCCGGAGCTTAAATAAAACTCTCGCAATGGCATTGTATGCACTTTGTGGCCCATTCAAAAATTTGCATAAATACCATGGCAACAGCACTAACAACAACAACAACAGTCAGAACGGTGGCAACAACAATTGGCACAATGAGCTGCTAACAATGCAACATGTTGTCGCTTGTTGTTGTTGTTGCTTGTCGTTTGGCATGTTGTGAATTATGTTGGTTATTTTGACCAGCTCTCAAATAAATCCAGGAAACAACAACAGGAATAACAACCACAGGCGGGGGCAGTGTGTCAAAGTTAAGAGGAGGGTTCTCGGAACCAGACTCATGCCTCGTGTATTCAAAATGCACTCCATACTTTTCATATTAGAAAATCCAACCAACAATTCAAACATGCAACTTTCAATGCTATTTTTTAATTACCTTCCTAAAAGCAACATCGATTACAATCAGTAGGCATTTTTAACCGGGGTTTTGGAAGGCCATATGAGTTTTGTAACAAATTATGCTACATTATGTGAATGAAAAGAATTAATTATTAGTAAATAATAGAAATTAAAAATCGCTTTGCAGAATTTTTCTATTATAGAAATATTAGTTAGCCTCGAATTTTATAATTTTTTTTAATGTTTTCTTAGAAATTTGTAAGCTACTATAAAGAATTATTTATTACTTTATATAGATAAAAAAGAATTTATATATTAATCAAATTTAATTTATATATATTTTTGAATAACAATTTTTTTCCGTATAATGTAATTTTGTTGACTTAATTGACCAACAAAATTCATCCCAGTCTCGCATTAGCCAAGGAACAAGAGAGTAATCAAAGGACGAGGTGCCGACTTTGGCCAGTGCTTTTGTATGATTTATCGATTTTGTTGCCGTGTTCTGGTCACATTAGGGGTGCTCCCTGGCCAAGTGGCCAAAGCGATTGCGTGTCATCGCTGAAAATGTGTTAATCTTTGGAATTTAGTCAAACGGTCGCCTTTAATCATAAATATTGCGCCAAATTGCAGTGCGAAAGGATCCCAACTAAGTGGAGGAAGCACCACACATTTTGGAGTCCTCTTCTTCGAGCCACTCAACCACCAAACGTGCCCAGCTGGCAGCGTTTGCTGCTTCTGATTGTGGTGCTGCCTCTACTTATGGCATTGTCAATGCGTGGCCACTGAAGTGGCTCTGAGCCACAGTCGAGTTGGAGTGCCAACGACCCACCACAAACTACAACTCGTGCACGCACATGCCACAACAACAACAACGCACACACACACACATACACAACACACACACACATGCACACACACAATTTGTCGATTGCAGCCCAAAACTGGCGAAATATCAACGCGAACAGGGTTCAAAGTGCACTTCACACACACAAACACAAACACACACACACACAGCTCTTGCAACTGCAGCACTGGCAACAAAATGCAGTTGGGCAGAAGCAGTGGTGGGTGGAGGAGCGTTGCAGCATGCCCAGTGGGACACTCGAGTGCCCCTTCGCACCCTTTTGGCTGCAATGTAAATCAATGCAATAATTAACGAAGAAAAATAATTGTGAATACCCTTGCAAGGATATTTTTGAGAGTTCAGCAATCAGCAAGTCACACAGAACTCATTTATGGTATATATAAAATATATTAATGAGAATCTGAGTAAATTCTTAATTTATGCTTATTTTTGTTAGTTGCTGGAGAGTTGATTAACTTTAATCTCCATTCCAATCAACAGCAGAATCAACAGTCTGATTAGAAATATGCCTTCAATTCAAAGGATAAATTGCATAAAAATGCAGCATTTCACAACACTTAAAATTGACAACAAATAGTTTACATCATAAAAACAACTTTTAGTTAAGCTGTTTAGTTGCAACTAAGATTTAAGAGTATTTAATATTCTTGCAACGCAAAATAATCAGTTGTTTTTCCTGGAATTATTTAGTACATGCGTGAGGCACTTGAGAATGCAGCCCTGTGAGTGCAACAACAATAAGACCAACCCCAACCCCAACCCCAACCCCAATCCTATGCTATGCATTCTTGCCACTCCCTTAAGGGGCAGCATTGCTCGTTAGCATAACTGCAATTAGACAGCCTTCAGCCAACAATCTGCATGCAGCATGATGATGATGTGCTCCTCTTGACAAATGTGCGTAAAAGTTGCTCAATTGTAATTGGGGGCGTGGCAGTGCAACTGAATCGAATACAATGCACCACATCTGCATTGTCCCAGCTGTTAATTAGTGAGTGCAAGCAGGACAGGAAGAGGCACAGAGAGAGACGGGGCAGTTGTGAGGCTCGACTTCCGTTAGGGTTAGTTGCACGGCGCTTAGTTCTAAAGGCGCCGTCGTTTCGCACTCCAATGAGAATTTTCGTGTAGTGTGTCGATTTTGCTTTTATTATTGTTATTGTTGTTTTCTAGCATTTCTCATTTCACATTTCACATTTTTTCCCGCATTTTCCTCTCATGTTTTGTTTTGTAGTTTTTGTTGGTTTTTTGAACTGGAGAACGTGCAGCAAGTTGGTCACGTCCATGATTCTACGTTTAGATCTGGATCTGGATCTGGGCATTGCCTCAGTTGTTCTTGTAGTTTATGCTCTATTTAAATGCTTTTTATTTGCCATGTCTGGCGTTTGAGTGTTACAACTGGCTCTGGCCATAAAAACAAGCAGCTAAACATGCTGTACAAACCGATCTAAGGCTAATGCACTTTGACCTGGACACAAACAGAAGCACAACCGACAATCATGTGAATAGAATTTGTAACATTCGAAAACTACCTATGAAATCATGTCTGTAGAGTTCCCGAATATTTCGAATGAGTAAAATATATATTTATAAAAATATTAGAATCGTCACCGTATTTTGATACTACATATTCCATTCACTATTTATTAAAGTTTCAAATGAACTCTTTAAGCGAGTTCAACAGAATAAATACAAAAATAATATGCAAAAATTAAAATAAAATTTAAATATCAACAAAAAAAAAAATATCTCTTAGCATATTGAAAGAAATGGTATAAACATGTTATTAATTTAAATGAAATTAAATTGTGCAATTTAATTTTGTAGTACTTTGTAGTTGGCTGCAAAAATCGCTAAAGGTGGCAACAAACCACATAATTATTAGCATGGTGATTATTAATTAATTGAAAAAGTGAATGAAGCATAAAATGTGCAATGAATAATAAAACAACAAACAAAAAAAAAAAATAAATAAAAGCTGAAAAAATAAATGCAACCAACATATGTAAAGTGTTGCAAAAAAAAATATAAAAATAAAAAGCGACAAGTGAAAAATAAAGCATACTGATTAATTTATGCAGATCAATTGGATGGCAATTTTAATTTTACACAGACAGAGAGATAATAAAGGGAATACCATTACTGAACACCTGCAAATGTTGGTTAACTTGAAATTGATTTCAATTTACAATTAATGCAGAGCAACTTAAAAAAAAAAAAAAACATTGGAGCTTTGTAAGCGCAGTTAATATTTAAACAGCTACAAAGATGTCTTAATAATAATTTAATTTAGACAGAAACATATAAGCTAAAGTCCAACACCTAAAACACAGTTAAACAGTTAAGCAATCTTCATAAATATAATAAATATTAAAATTTCATTTAAACACTCTGTAATTAGCTGAAGGAATCCACTTCCTAAGCGCTTTTTCCTCGACTCCAAAATGCAATTAGCCGTGTATATTATTAACTATTACATCAAGCTTAAGCATCTCTCAAGATGTTGAGCCGGAGAACTTCGAGTTATAAATTTTAAAGTAATTTTCACGCAGTTTGTAATTCCTATGCGTTCAAAACTGAAGAATTGCCGCGGATGGAGGGAAACAGAGCATATTGTGTAACTATTTCTGTCTCGATTCTTCTGCTTCTTCTTCTGCTTCTTCTTCGTCTTCTTCTTCTTTCCAGGCAGGCTGTGAAATTTATTAAGCGCAAAACTATAATTAAAGCAAAGTTAAAATTATTAAAGCAGCAGATGAGTGAGAAGACTGCAAAGCAGCAGCAGCAGCAGAAGAAGTCATGAAGAAACTAGTTCCAGTTTATATATCAACCTGTTGCGTCTGCGTCTGCGTCTGCTGTGGAGTGCTCTGCTCTGCTCTGTGCCACAGATAGAGTTATGGGAGAGTCCATGGAACTCCATGGACGACTCCGATATGGAATAAAGATGGGTGCTCTGTTCGCGCACAACGTTTTAATTTTATGCAGAAATCATAAAAACGCGTCAGGTAACAAGATAGTTGTTGCTCTACACGGTTAATTGTAGTATGTTGCAGTTGCAGTTGCAGTTTGCTGTTTGCTGTTTGCCGTTTGCAGCCCCCCATTGAAAAATGATGCAAAGTCGAATATTTTAAAAATGTTTCTCGGCTGCCAGCGCATGCGCAATTACGCCTCAGACGAGACGAGGGGGGGCACTGGAAGGGGGTATGCAACATCTCTTACTGGTTTCAAGTGTGTGTGTGCGAGTGTGTGTGGAAGTCGTAAATAAGCCCAGCTCGGGTATTGCTTATAGTTAACACCTATAAGAGATGGCTTAAAGTTTAAACAAGACTTCCTGTGACCAGGTTCAATGTTCGACCGAACGTTGAGCTTCGAGTTAGTTGCAACATTTGGAAAGGTTGCAAAGTGATTAATTGGCTGACTGGCTGAATGGCGGGCTGTGCGTGGCGCGTTATTAGAACAATTAATTAGCATTAACTGATTGAAACTTTGGCACACATTTCTCAGCTCCGGGCGCTACCTCATCAGCTGAACCCGCAGCAATGCCAAACAAATCCAATAAATGTTCCAAATGTGCTGCAAAAACAGCGCGTAAACAACGCTTATAATTTTTCAAAATAAATAAAAATGTCAGGCAAAGACTGATGAGCTAGGGGATATCCTGTAAAAAACAGTGGAGTGTATAACAAATATTGCATGTGACATTTATTACGATAATAGTAAAAGATATACGAATAATAAGCAGAGTTTAGATTTGTATCTTATGAAAAATGTAATTCAATTGTGGATACCCCATTTGTATGTCATGAAAAATGTAATTCGATGGTGGATACCCCATCTTCAGCACACATCAAAGCCCACTCTCATAACTATATGTATATTCATGAGGCATAATGAATTGCTTTTATATATATATATACTTACAAGTATAGTAAGCCATGATATAGTATAGTGGCTTTTGCTTTGATTTTGGATTTTATTCGGATGGTTTTTTGTTTTTGTTGTTTTTTTTTTTTTGTCGATCGCCCGCTGAGCCACTGAGGCTGATGAAGTAGTTTTTGTGTGGCTCCGCGGTTATAAAGATTCGCGTGTCCAATTCCAAAATGCCCAAAGTCTGCGTCAAGGCGGCATGAGTAAGTGTTTTGCTTAATTGCCTATGGCTTATTAGGCACCACAAGTGAGCTGAGCTGAGCTGGGCGAGAGAATAGTCAAATTAATTTCGATAGTCGACTGAGACTGAGACAGGGGAGACTGGAAGCAATCGAAGCTACACGAACAACAGCATCGATCCGAGATTCAAGATTCAAGTCTGTGCGTGGTCCCCCACTAATGATGATGGCGTTACGAATCTCGACTTGCCTGCATTGACCAGACAACAACTACAAACAATTACATATATATATAGAAGAGAAATACAACTTCTATTTTTTTTTGTGTAGCTATTGTGTGGCCACAAAGGAATTTTGAAGCAGTGGTGGCAATCGAGCCAAACAACAATGCAGAATCATTAATTAAATTTCTTGCCAATGCTGAACCATTTGACCAAACTATAACCAGAGGCGAGGGGCCAGAAATATGAGACCACAAAAGTGAAAGAGCCACGCAAAAATAAAAAAATAAATAAATAGTAAAATGACATTGCAACTGACACAGCAAAGTGTTGCGACTCTAATGGAAAATAGTTTCAGCTAACTCAATCTGTCAATTATGCAATTGAAATCAATTGAAGTATGTTTTGGGCTAATGAAAAACCACTCAAGTGATTTTCTTTGATTTTTTTAATATATAAAAGTATCTGCTATTTTTTTAAAAAAGTTAGAATCTAAAAAATAAATTTATTCTTATTGAAGCTGATGTATTTATTTTATAAAAAAAAAATAGAAAGAAGTTAAGTTTCTGGTGATTCCCACATCTGAAAATTGTAGCAATGTGAATTTCAAATGTGAGGCAAATTGGCATATTTGAAAGTCAGTTTTTTTTTTGCCTTTCTATTGCTGGTTGAACATAGGCAACAGTCAAATTAGAAAAAAGTAACATGATCATTTATTAAGCGTATTTCCCAGCAGAAATTTTCTGTATTTCTGGTCTTTTTCCGCTCCGGTTTTGTATTTTTGCTGCGTAATTCACACAAAAGCCGCATAAAAGTGCATGAAATTGGGCGGAAATTGAAGTTGGAGCCGGGTTGGAAGGCAGGAACTACTATTAGTTTGTAGAGCGAGAGGGAGATATACATATACATATAGAGAGAGAGACAGAGAGAGTGAAATTATGAATGGCGCGACGGGTGTGAGTGCTTTTAAAAACCAATTAATACATTTTTTAATGTATGCGCTGCAGGTTGCTGCCACAGCGCTGCCTGCCGCCTACCTAACGTGAGGTGTGGAAAAATTGTGTTGCCTCTTATGTTTATTATGCAGTGCACCGCATGTGGGCGCAACAAGAGGTTGCGGCGCAGGAGGAGGAGGAGCAGAAGCTGTCGGTGGAGGAGGAGGAGGAGGAGGTGAGGAATAGTTTCGCTGGTGTCGCTGGAGTCGCTCTCTTCTTTGGTGCAGCTCAGCACGAGTTGTCAGTGCTTCATTTTTCTTTCTCTGCTCGGGCTTTGCATTGTTTTCGTGAAAAATTAAGTGTGAACAATTTATTGAGAAATTTGTACAGGTGGCACCGCACCACCACCAACAACAACAACAACAATAACAACAACAGGGGACTCACTGTTGCAACCGATTGTTTAATGACTTCATTTTGGTACCAGATCGCTTTGGCGCTTAATGAGCAAAGCTTGCCCCCAACTGTTGCAACTGGTGGCCAGCGCTGACAGACAGAGCAAGCTTAAAGGCTTAAAGGAATCCAACTATTCCTTCAGATGAAGAGATTGATTCGAGTCTAACTGTTTCTTCTGCAGCGATGAAAACATTTCTCGAGAAGAACTCAATTAACTTTTGATCTTTTCAAATTAACAGAATTATGTTGAACAAGACAAATTAACTATAAATTATATACACATACAATGCATTGTTACATCTATCCAGCTATATATATATATATAAAGTGGACATGCGGCAAA
This sequence comes from Drosophila mimica, assembly GCA_037043585.1. Taxonomy (NCBI): domain Eukaryota; kingdom Metazoa; phylum Arthropoda; class Insecta; order Diptera; family Drosophilidae; genus Drosophila; species Drosophila mimica. Next base: position 878,087 of record JBAMBE010000361.1, on the reverse strand, counting down.
TATCGCAGAAAATCATAAAACACTTAAACCTGACAAGATACTCGCATCATTCCCCATAGTTATTTGGCCTTTTTTCCCCAGACCCGGACAACAAGTTAATGGACGCAAGAGATGCCAAGAAGCGACTCAGATCGATGAGGGCCTATAATAAGCCACAACAAGTCTATAGACAACAACAACAACAACAACAAATGTTCTACAACATTGTTACTGAGCTGGTTAGCTGGTCCGTTCTGGCCTGGTCCGTTCTGGCCTGGTCCGTTCTGGCCTGGTCGGGTCTGGTCTGGTCTGGCGTATGTGGAGCACTGGCTGATCATGTCACAAATGTTGATAACGGCGATTACTTCATATGCTTGGCATATTGTCGAAGTAGCGATGGCACAGGTACCCCACAACTACTGGCGCATGTGGCAGGCAGGCATGTGGGGCATTGTGGGGCAGGTATTTAAACAGGACGCTTCTGCTGCCACGGCTGCTGCAAGCGGCTGCATTCAACCCGTCGCTCCATCGCTCCACATGACACATGAGTAATGGCCACGCAGGCAAATTTATGACAAGTCACATTTCTGATGTGCTCGTTTATCAAAGACCATAGACAGGCCAAGCAGCAGCCGCAGCAGCACCAAATGGAGTTGAGAGTTGCCCTCTCTCACTCTCTCTCTCTCTCTCACTCACTCACTCGCAGTGTGGGGCACGCGTGACAAGCCAGGTTGCTCGTTTCCCAGGGACTCTGGGGCGGCTCTCGGCTCGAGTTAATTATAAGCGGCGAGCTTGAGATTTAGCGAACTTCTAAAAAGAAGCGCGCTAGTCAAAAGCCATTGACTAATCCCGTCTGACGTATCAACAAAGGCTGTCCCAAACCCAGACATGTATGTACACTGACAAAAAAAAAATTAAACTAAAAGTAAATTTATAAAGTATGGAAATTTATATAATTGCAACACTTCAAAAACTAATGTTTCATAAGTAAACTGAAATCTAATGTAAAAATTCTTTTTTACACACATAGAATACAAGCAAATTGGAAATTAGTTATATTTTTTATGCATTTAAATAAAATGCACTTTAACATAAAAAAATGTAAATACAAGTTTCTAAAAATAGACAATCTTCAATTTTAGAAATATACTTTCTGAATAAAGAGACGAGGAACCCTTGACGCCAAAAGTAAAACAAGAAATTGTAGATTCAAATCAATTCTGATTCACTTTTTACAACACAAGCAACTTTGTAATTGTAAAAGAGCACCCCAATTTGGTACAGTGTGGCAATAGTTAAAGTGTAGGGCACAGATAGAGAGAGGGTGCAGCTGAGGGGGGCGCATCGACTTCCTATTAAGCTGTAAGCAAGGTCAGACTGACCGCCTGATGCACACGACTTGAACCTGGGGCCACATAAATTCGCCAGCTGGCCAGACCAACAGCCAGACAGACAGACAGCCAGACAGACAGACAGACAGACAGACAGACAGACAGACAGACAGCTAGCCAGCAAATCACGTACAAATTTGTTGCAACACCTTCCCCCAACATGTTTGGTCTAACGCCAATCAGGAAAGCAATTCATTTTATACGCCTCGAAAAGTGGGAGGCTGTGGACCGATCTTCACACATTATCGACAGAGTTACTTTGTTGGTTGTATGTGTGTGTGTGTGTGTGTGTGTGTGTGTGTGAGTGTGTGTGTGTTGTCTAAATGACAATTCGCGGTAATAAGAAATGCAAATGGCAGCCTGAAATATCTGGTAAATGCTTAAAGCCAATAATAATAAAAATACACGAGCGTGGGCAACGTTGACGACTGCAAACTAGCCAACATTCAACATTCAACAGTCAACATTCAACATTCAACTTGCAACTGCAGACTCGCAAAAGAGACAAACGATTAGATCACAATGAATAACAGAAGTAGGAAATTTTACGACTGCCCGATACTCTGTTCCTAGCTGGGAGTGAAAGTGTTTAAATTATTATTGGAGGAGGGACAAATATGCTGCCTCTAACAGCATAACTCATCTTCAATTTGTTGAGGTTAAACCTTAAAAGTGACTTTAAAAATATGAATACAACTTTCCATAAAATTGGGCAAATGTGTGTAATATATAAAGATAATTAAATAAAATATTTGATATGTAAGAAATATAAATAAATAAATAAAATGTATTCTGTGGGTATTTATTCCCAGCTTTTTGAGAATTTAATTTTGATTTGGATTGATAAATTATTATTTTTATTGTTTGCTGACTTCTCTTACAAAATTTAAATATGTTATTCACTGGGTTGCTTAAAGACAAAATAAACCTATATATTATTAGCAGTCCTCATTTAAAAGTATGCTGTATCTGCAAAAATATGGGAGACAAGAATCGATAGACATTATGTTCAATGTTAAACCTGGTCTCAGTCCATATACCCATTCTCAGAGAAGTAGAAATTCTCTTCTGTTTAGTTTTGGCTGTGGCTTGTTACGTTTTTGCATAAACTGTTTGCCAAACTCAAAGTGAAAAATAAGCAGCCAGCAAAAGAGATATTTGGCCTGGTATTGAGACTGGGAGACTGAGTCCAGGTTGGAGCCTCAGCCTGAGCCTGGACCCAGGCCGGCGGTTCCGTTGCGTTTTGAGATGCCATCTGGTTCTGGGTAAAGAAAGCAGCTCCGTTGTCTGTCCATCCATCTGTCCAGTTGTCCATCTGTCCATCTGTCTGTCTGACAGTCGTTTGTCTGACCGTTTGCCTGTGTTATATATTGTGTATGACTTGGTTTGCGGACACCTACGTGTGACAAAAGTGTTGCCACACTTTTGTTTGGATCGTTTTTTGGTTTTCTTCTGTTTTTTACTGGCTGGCATGTGGGTTACATTGTGGGCCATTAGCACGCACGGGTCGGGACAACAACAGGGTCTGAGAATTTTGGACCTGGGCAGACCGACCATTGTGGTTCATTGCCAGCAAAACGATTGCAAGAGGTATTCTTCCACTGCCTCGACACGTCTTGTGGGCCACAATCACGATCAAAGTCTTGACAAATTCTGTTGTCTTGCTTTAGTTTCGCTGCCTCTGACTCCAACTCCAACTTCGACTCCAACTCCGACTCTGAGTCGAACTGGGACCTGGACTCTTTCGCTGTGCCTTTTGGCAAGTCTTGTGTGGGGCACAACAAACAGATCTTTCAAATGAGATCAAAGGAAACTGCGAGTTGAAAAGTCACTGATCGATCTGCGAAATAAACTCTTCCAGCTTCAAACCATGTATATTAAAAAGTGGTATCAACTGTTGGCCAAATGTTGGGCGTAAAACGTGTGAATTTCAATTTTCAATACACGCAAACTAATCGAGAGCATTTAGCGTGAAATTCTTATAAAAAAGCAAGGTAAAAGTGTCGTATTTTTTACTCAAGACAGTCAAAATTTTGGCATTGCTTTGACTGTGTTTGATATCTAAATTAATACTACATTCAAAGTTGAAAATGTAATTCTGACTCGATCTTCTTGCTAAAATGTTAAGTGATTCCTGATACTTCTTTAAAATCAATCAGATTTTCAAAAATCAATCATGATTTTGAATCGAAATTAAAAGTTGAAGTAGCTATCCTGACTAACAGTTTGTGTACAAATTCTATCCCCAAAAATAACAGTGGGAACGAGTTAAGTATTTCAACAGTCACAGCTTTTTCAAAAAAGATCTGATTTTCATAAGACAGGAATTTGTAATTTTAATTTTAATATTAATATTATAATATATTATATAATATTTTAATAATATATTCAATTTATAAACACGTTTCTCGATCGCAATGCATACTTAAATTTAAAATCAAAATCTCACATATATTTTTAAAATGACTTTCTTCTTCCCACCACAAAAACAGCTTCTGCTTTTGCCTCTGCAACAAGAACAACAATGCGGGGCAAAAAGAAATCCTGTGAACTTGCAGATTTCGCAAATTACACGCCACTCACTTAACTTGCACCTTCTCTCTCTCTCTCTCTCTCTCTGTCCATCTCTCTCGTTCTCTCTCTTTCTGTCACGGTCACGGTCTGTGTCCGCTTGTGTGGCTTTCGTTTTAATATTGCCACACCACATTACAAGCGGCGAGTGGCATATGTTTGGGGACACCACCTGATGCGAAGGCGCCTCATCAAATATGCGCCACAAATGATATGAGGAGGCAAGAAAAAAAAAAGCAGGAAAACAGAGAAGAAAAAAAACGCCGTGCAACTGACAACAGCTGCGAGAAGAATTTTACGCTTCAATGGCAAATTGAATTGAGTGAGATTCATTCAAAAGTCAACGCAATGATGGCAACGCCCACTGCCACGCCCATTACCCAGTGCCACTGCCGTTTGCAACAGCTCGTGATTTTCATAATTCAAATTGAGCGTATCCGGGAATGGGTGCTTCGGGTGGCTTTCCTCCGGACTCCGCCTGGGAAAGGAGAAGAAAGCGTAATGAAATTCGCTTTGTTTACTTTGGGCATCTTTGCCATTTTTATATATATTTTTGCACAGATTTTCCTCTTTCCATTTTGCTCCAAGTGCAAATGCCATTCAAGCAGAATAATGCAATATAAACTGTTGCAGCTTCAGCGAAGCTACTCAGCCGAGCATGGAGCTGGAGCTGGAGCTGGAGCTGGAGCAGGAGCAGCAGCAGCAGGAGCAGCAAGGAGCAGGCGTTGACAATCCAAGGACTAAAGCCACAGCTAAAGGTAGAATAGCCAGAGAGGGGGGTGGGGGGTCATGGTTACTTGGCTTACTCACTTGTGTCTGTGTGTGTGTGTGTGTGTGTGTGTGTCGACAGAGGCATCTAGTAAAATATGAAACCACAAAAGAGTTGGGCTCCCAAGGAATCGTTCATGTCAATTATTCCAGTTAAGTGAGCAACAAACCAAAGGCGCAACTACTTACCCTTTCAATCCCCCCGTGCCACGCCCTGCAGCTGCTCTCCCTGCCTACATTGTCCAGTTATATTTTAGCTTGGGCAATATTTGTATACCCCATAACAAGATTTGCATAGAAAGTGGGTAGAATAAAGTGAGAGAAGAGCATTTTTAGGCTTATTAAAGTTAGACTATCCTCAAATATTTCTTACTGAATTTTACTTTTTATGAATATATAAATAGCTATTAAAAAATATATTTATTCATATTTACTAGAACTTTTAAAATTCTAAAATTATTATTTCAAATAACACAAAAGTTCTTTCATCATTATTAATTATTACTAATTGTTACTTAATTATTTTATACAGGGTATCAGCGAGTTAAGCACTCTTGGCTAAAACTGCAACATACTTCTTTTTTAGGCTTATTAAAGTTAGACTATATCCAATAGATATCCTCAAATATTTCTTACTGAATTTTACTTTTTATGAATATATAAATAGCAATTAAAAAATATATTTATTCATTTTTACTAGAACTTTTAAAATTCTAAAATTATTATTTCAAATAACACAAAAGTTATTTCATCATTATTAATTATTACTAATTGTTACTTTCTTATTTTATACAGGGTATCAGCGAGTTAAGCACTCTTGGCTAAAACTGCAACATACTTCATTTTTTCTTAGTGCATTTTGTGCAGCTTTAAGAATTAAATGCTTAGGCTGGCAAAAAAGTGTAATTCAATCTAGGTGGAAGCAGCTTCAACTGTGGCAAGCAACGTTTAAAGACGCTGCAAAAATTTCAGTTTTTTTTTGTTGGTTTTTTATTCTTATTTGTAGAGTTGCCTGCATAAATTGCAGGAGCAGAAATCACGCAGATTACGTAGAAATCGTAAAAGAAAAACAACAACAAAAATAATACTGGAATAATAAAAAGCGACAGACGCTGACACAATGAAGACGCCCAAGCGACATAATAAAGCAATAAACTGGACCCTTAAGGATAACAAACAGATACACAACAAACACACACACTAACAGAAGGAGCCTTGCGGGGGCAATACCTCTATTTCTCTTACACATACTCTGTCTCCCTCTCTCTCTCAGTTGAGATGCTGCAGCTGACAGCGGTGCGGACTCGAATTTCACATGCAATCGATGACAAATTTATGACTTTCAATGAGTTCTTTTTAGGGCTCTCGACAAAGCCTCCTTCTTGCCTCATAATGTTGCTGTTGCTGTTGTTGTTCTTCTCTCTTGTTATGGGTCATATTTCTGTCAATTTGTTGCAACAAATTAAGTTATTTGATGGAGAGCAGCACCCACCGAAAAATGCAATTCGAATATCCTGCAGCTGTCCTGCGCCTGCGACTGCGACTGCATTTAAGAGTATCTATTTCACTACTTCACGCATTTGCCAAAGATCAAGTGTTTAAGAACCACTCGAGGATCTACAAATGGTTTCCGCAACGGGAACTATTTCCGCCTGAGAAACACTTAAGGAGTATTCGATTTGAATTTTCTCCTTGAGCTACAAAATTGCCGAAGCGAAATAAAAAGTCTTTAAAGGATTTCAAGCGGAGATTTATGCACCGGCTGAGCTGATCAGAAACTTAGGGGACTTGGCGAGTTCTCAAAGAGTACTCACTCAAAGGGAACCACTCCGCAAACAGCTGTGCAACACTTTGCCACATTAAAGTATGCAAAGCGAGCCACATTTCTTTTTATATTTATAAATTGTGCGCATTTCATTACAGTTTCAGTTGCAACAAATGCTCAACACTCTTTTGATATAATATGTGGCAGCTTCGCACAGGTTAAACAGTGAAAACCCGAACCCCAATCGGGGCTCAACATTGTGGCCCAAACCACCTCTTGGCAATTGTTGTATTCTTGTGGCATTTAGCCATTCAAACAATTCCTTTCAAGTGAAACGTTGGCCCGTTTGTTGTTCCCACATATTCTTGAATTCGTAACTAAAATGCCATTTTAAGTCCACACAATGCCACGCCCCATGTCAATTGCAAATGGCTGATGGGTGCAAAGAGGGTTAGGGGGTTTCGCAATCAGTTAGGATCTAAGTGGAAATGCATTTTCACAATATCCGCACACATGCACAGCACAGGTAAAACCCATTGCTTACCTTTGTAGAAAAACAACAACAGCGAAGCAGACTTAAAATATGCAACTTGCTGCAAAAAGAAAAGAGACGAAAAAACAATAATAATATTGCAGCAAGGCAAGGGCTCCGTGCAACAGCAAGAAAATGAAAACAAGTAGCAAATAGCTCAAGACGCCACAAAACGCTAAAGAAGTATTTTCTTTTTCTTTTTCTTTTTTTTTTTTTTTGCTTGGACTCGACTTGGACTGTTGCTTGAGGAGAGCCTGATAAAGCAGGCCTGATAAGCGACACGCGACTCGAGTCTCGAGTCTCGAGTTTTGAGTTGGAGCTGGAGTTGGAACTGGGGTTTGAGGCAGCGTGGCAAACGTCCGTGCCACGTAATAACGGCCAAGATGGCACAGGTTGCCGTCTTTTCGTTTGTACAGTTTGTTTTATGCCCCGCAAATTGGTTTTCAGACCGGGCAGGTGCTGCTCCTTGCCCAGCTACAGCTCCAGCTCCGACTCCAGAGACAGAGTCAGAGTCAGCGTCAGCGTAGTCTCCACACCCGCACTCTGCTGCTGCTGCTGTTGCTGCCACTTGGTTGCTGTCAGTTAGACGCCACATGTGCTCCTGTTGTCGCTTGTGGCTCGCATATGCCACCAAAGACACGACCAGAGACCAAGTTACCCCCCCTCCCTTCCCCCGCAACCATCTGGAAAAGACAAAACAAACACGAGCTCCAAGCTAATACAATGTCTGCAGTTCCGTTTTGTGTACCAACCCCTCCTCCTTCCCGCTGCTCCTCCCTCGCCAGCACCCACAAGACAACGACGACGACGACGACGACGACGACGAGTCTTATATTAATTGTCACGCATATGTCTAACCCCCGGAACGACCCCGGGGCCAAAAGTGCTCGGTCCTCAGACCTCAGACCAGAGTCGAGTCGTTGTTGCGCATATTTTTGGGTCTATTGAGGAGGCCAAAAAAACCACAAGAATGTTACCAAAAGTGTTTTGCAGCAATGCCAGACCAAAAGAACACACACACAACAAACAAAACAGATAGATAGGCATACACACACTTACACACACACACACACACACACACGCACACACACATAGATGGAGACACGTACAAGTGACAACTACTGTTGCTTGTTCTACACTGCAATTGAGAAGTTGTACCGGAAATGCTTTATAGCTTATTGCAGTGCTTGGAAAATGTTGTCCAACTCGGCCTGGAATGTTGCACATTCTTTGAAAATGCAAACAAAAATATTGTATTTTATTTTTGGTAATTTAAAGCTCAAAAATATCTAATTTATTTTATGTTTTACTTATATGCATTTTTTCTGTATCGGTTAATATTAATCTATTTTATTTCAAAAATAATTAAATAAAAGTTTATGATTGGTTTCATTATTTGTAAAGATTTTTTGAAGCTGTTTTTAAAACATTTGAAATTGTAGAAATTATTGAAGGTCAAGATTTACCTTCATAAATCTTTGCAACTAACGCATTTATGTTAAATTTAATTTTATTTTTATTAAAATTCTTTATAACTATGATTGTCCTCAATTGTATCTAAACATATGTTCTTAGATCTAAAGTTCTACATCTCGTCTATCTGGAGTATCTACAGCTCAAAAGTTTTAAGATAGAATCTATCTTTTCTATCCCTAGTTTTGCTAGAGTATCTGTAGTTCGTAGATACTTTCTGCTACTGTCTCGTTTGTTTGTGTTACAATTTTTGTGTGTCATTTGTGGGTGGGGACTGCAATGGGTTAATGTGTGTGCGCAGTAGCCAGACTCTGCCCCAGACTCTGCCCAAGACTTTACATCAGAGGCTGACTCTGACTCTGACTTGGATTCGAATTCGAATTCGGTTCTGTTGTTCTTGGCGGGCTGGTTGTTTTGGTTGGTTTTTGGTGGTTTCTTGTGGTTTCTTGTGGTTGCTGGTGGTTCTTGTAGGCCGCGTTGCAGTTCGTGCCACGGCGTCTGTGTCTGCCACTGTGCTATGTGCTCTGCTGCTCTGTGCTGCTCTACTTGACAATTACCTTTGGCATATACATATGTCGTCCCATTGTTGTTCTTTCTTTACTTTCTAAATATTTTGTTTGGTTTTGTTTTGTATTTTTATTTTTGTGGCTTTTTATGCACGACGTGGCAGCAGAGCCAAAACTAAAACACTTTTGTGTGTGGAAGGGTAGACAGACAGACAGACAGACAGACAAACAGAGCTATTTGTTTTTGTGTTTTCATTTCTAATTGAATGACGCGACAGACTCAAATGTGGCAAAGGGGCAAAGGGGTAAGCGGAGGCTGGCTAGCTAAATAAATAAATAAATAGGAGGAGGGCAGCAAACCCATTACTTTCCCCACTGCTCATTTATTAATGCAATTAACATTTGCATCCACGGTTGCATATGCCACACAATTTAAGAGTCATATACGGATGCCTGGCGTCTTTCATTTTTGTGGTAGCTCTAAGTGGCACACAGATTAGATAAGATCTTGTCTCGGATTGTTCCAGACAGACCCAATTAAATGACAATAATACAGTAACTGCTATAAGTATATCTACAATTGCTGCTGCTGCTTTCACAATCAACAAAAAGAAGAAACACAGCCAGACAAATATTGACAAGCTTTCTTAGATTAGTTTGTTTTCTAGTGTTTAGTGTTGCACAACGCTGCTCTTGCAACACACATCCCAAATTAATTAGGCTTCGTGCCCAGCTGCACTTTGCACTAATGTCAAACGAAAAATGTTTTCTAATCTAAACTCATATTTTTCTTGTTTTCGTTATTTTCCTCTTTTTTCAATTTGAAGAACACAAAAATTTGGGAAAGTGTTTTCCACGAAAATTGAGTGCAAGTATTTGTGGCCATGGTTAGCAGTTGCATGTTTGGGTTCCGCCCGAGCTACAAGTCTAGTTAAATAGGTAATTTAGCCCGGCCAATTACCGTTCTGGCCAAGAAAAAATAAAGTGTATACATGACCAGATATAGGATCGCCAAAGTTCCACGATTCGTGTATATAAGCATAAATATATATGGAGCAATGGGTAACTGCGATTACCAAATGCACTCCTTACACGCAAATCGCGAAGGATTCCCGAGAGGTCCTCTCGCTTATGCCATGAAATAAATAATACACACTTTTTCCTATTATTTTGCTTTTATTTATATATATCCTTTGACCAAAAGAACGAAATAAATTAAATTAAAAAAAAAAATTAATTATTTAATATATGATTAAGAATATTCACTTACCAATTTACCCATTTTTCTATTCAACTTTTAGATTGATTAATTAAAATCACCCCTTTTCTGAAAAAAAATATATATATATATAAATTAATTAATTTTTTACACATTTTCCGTAAAATTGCGATTTTAACGAAAGTAAAAATCTTTAATTAATATTTTCTAACAAATAGTTATCTAAGAAATCTTGCCAAAAAGTTCCTTTCCCATTAAATGTGATGAATCACTTTATTATTACTCCCAAAACTATGTCGACAAGGTCCATTTTAGCCCGATTAAACCGCATTTAGCTGCACGTGTAAACTGTTTTTAGGCACTCGTATATTTTTCGCCTACTTTGACAAAGTGCCAATAACTTTTGCATTAAACTTCAATGGGCAGTTGGCCAACTCTCTCCCCCCCATTCCCTCCACCTGTTGGCCAGGCATAACGGAGCAAGAAAAAAAAAATGAGGCAAAGAAATGAAATTTGCATGGCTAAGCCATAAGTTATGCCATGTTAGCAGTTGATTTTGAAAGCGGTCCACAAAATGCACGAGAGGCTCGAGCCAGGAATGAAAGGCACCAGTTCAGTTCAGTTCAGCTTAGTTCAAGTTGCGTGTCAAATGCGTTCAGGGCCTGGCTAAGAAAATACATATATACACACATATATATATATTGGACACAGGTCAAAAATCTAAGGCATGAAAAACTTGTTGAAAGACTAAAATATATGGCGACGGCTTGTTAACTTGGCTAAATAAATAAATAACCAGGCAAGCAAGCAGGCGAGGCAGGCAGGCAAGGAGCAAGCAGCAAGCGGCAAGCAGCAGGCCTGTAACGGCATTATTGATATAAATTCAAAGCACTTCCTGTGGTCTCATAATTTCATAGAGAGCCCCACCATTCACCGCACGACAGCAAATTACATTTTGGCCAGGCCCGAAGAACCTTTTAGGCCCCATAAATATTAATGAGGAAAGTCGCCTTTTCGCCATTTTGCTACATGGCGGCTTTCCTTTGTCCACAAAGAGTAAAGAAAAGAAAACAGAGGCAGCTGAGATTTGCATTTGGAAAATTGGATTATCAACATTTTATCGTCTTATCACACACAGTGAGAGAGGGGGAGGGGGAGGGGCAGGCCACCAGGACAGGCGACACACACATCATGGAGATCAAAGGAAGCAACGTCTAGAGTTACCCAAAGGGCCAACAGCCAACAAAATGCTATCAACTTCCGATAGGCTCCTGGACATTTCATGCATAGTTGAAGCAACCCAAACCCAATCCTCAATCTAAACCTAAACCTAAACCTAAACCTAAACCTTAACCTAAACCAGCCGACTGACATCGCACAACAAACAACAATCAAATGCCTCAGCTGCGACTGCGATGCTGCGATTTTCTGCATCATTTACTAAAAGCAAGCTGCAGTTGGACTCTAATAGACGAGACTATGGAATACCCTGTAATGTGTGTTTAATTATCTTGTGCATGATATATAAATATACACCATTTAAATTGAATTGAGAATGTGAAAAAATAAGTATTTAATACATTTTATTTTATTATCAGAGAAGCTCTTCACTTGAAATGCAAGAATTGTAGAAATTGCTTAATTACCTATGGATGAAGTTTAAATATAAAATCAACTACTTTTGCTAAATTATAAAATTTTTATTAATTTTATGAAATTTGTTTATTTTTATGAAATTCGCAGAGAATACCATTAATCTATCCTTCTGGAAAATAGTAGTAGTAATAGAAAATAGATTTCACAGCCATAATCAAGTCAACTAGCATTTCTAACATACTCTTAAATTTATCAATTTATATACTTACACAATACTGTTACATTAAATGAAAAGAGAGTATACATAACCAAAGTAGTCTATACCCTATGCCGGTATATACAGGGTATTCAAAATCTCAAGTGGCCAACAGGATGCGCTTTTATTTGCTCCGACGGCGCCTGGCGACAGACCGGATACGTGTGTGGCGTGGTGTGTGTTTGTGTGTGTGTGAGTGTGTGTATTTGTGCTTCATGGAAATTCAAACAAGTGCAGCTGCAGAAAGAAGTTGAGTGGCGTCTCGACTTGGTTGGGTTGACTGTGCACCAGCACCAGCACCAGCAGCAGCAACAGCACCACTCAAGTGGTGCTGCTCGCTTTACACACGATAGATGCGGCAAATTAAGATATCAGGGAACGCATTACGCTGCAAGGAAACCCATTCAGTAGGCGACATGCTCTAAGGCTATACAGTGGCACCTTTTTGTCGGCTAAACTCAAAAAAGAAGAAGGAAAACCAACTACAACTGAATATAAAAATAAAAATAAGCAGCAGCCGCAACGGCAGCCAAAGAAGAACAATTTCCCAGCGGCAGCAGCAGTGGCAGCAGCAGTGGCAGCAACAGCCATAAAAGGCATCATCTAATCGCTACTTTCTGTCACATTGATGATAAAATTTGGGTCAACGTTTTAGTGTGGTGGTAGCACCTTTTCCTACTCCTCCTCCTCCTCCTCCTCCGACTCCGACTGTGACTGTGACTCTTCAGTCTCTGGTGCTATCCTTGGCATGCCAAGATAGCCAACTGCACTACCGTCTAATGGCCTAGGCTAACAATTCCTGCATTTGTTGGCTTCTTGGCGTTGCCGTACTTTTTATGTGCCGTCCCTTAAGTTGAGCCCCGACTTAGCTGCCTGATAATAAAAACGGGGCGTGGAATAGAACTACAAAGTTTTTTTTGTTTTTTTTTTTTTTCTTTTTAGCCACAGCCTGGCCAAGGCATATCCTTTTCTTTTTTTAGTGTTTGTATTTTTTATTTTTATGTTGTGGTTATTGTAATGGGCACGGAGTACACTGCAACAGAAACTTGGGCATAGATAGCAGCGCTACTTCCACTAATTCAGATATGCAAATTATGCTGAAAAGAAGTTTGTTCTCTTTTTCTACTTCTTAAGTGGAATGTGGGCTAAACTAATGAGTTGAGCTCTTGAGAAATGCCGGTACACTATTATTTATATTTGTACTACTTTCAAAGTTTTGTAACTGAGAAAAATTCTAGTATTTTGTAATTAAGTAAAATATGTATTATTTAAGGGGAGGAAGTTTATAATTGCAAAAGTTTTGCTTAACTATTGAAGCTAAGATTTTGAGTGAAAACATATTTTGTAATTTAAGAGAGATATTTTATAAATATTTATGTTATTTTATAAGTTTATTTTTAAGCGTTTACAAGTAATTTTTTTTATTTTACACAACAAGTTTCTGAGTTTTAGAAAAAATTTAAAATATACTTTATATACTATCAGGGATACCTATAATTAAGAAATTTGTTTATAGTTTAAGCATAGTTCGAGCTGACGAAACCACCCTTAAAATTGTCAAGTTTGAGCCCATAATTTTCTCTCAGTGCTGTTGCGTATCCTCGACGTCGTCAGTCGCTGTCTGTTCGTGTAACAGATAACTGCTACACTTTCTGCTCGACGATGCATAAAAAGGGTCCAACAACAACAACAACAACAACTGCAACAACAACAACATTGAGCATTGGGCAAACCACACAAAACTCTTTCACAAAGTGTTTTTTATGACAATGGCCAATTGCATTTGGCCTCAGCTGCGACTGCAACTGCAACTGCAACTGCAACAACGCCAACTGCAATGGCTAAACTCACACGCGACTTGCAACAGCAGCTGTAAAACTGAAAATTTCATATCAATTGACATTTGTTTGGGGCATCGTAAAAGGCAAAAAAAAATGAAGAAAAAAAAATGAGAAACTTAAGCACTGGTCGAAGCACGCTGCTCATTTTTATTTTTATGGGCTCCAATTGATAAGAGGCAAACACTTGCGGCACTTTTGATCCGGAGACATTTTGGTTACTTTAGCTATCTGCCGGCTAAGCTGAGGCCGTAAAACAAATACGAAATCGACGAATATGTAAATTTCTCAACAAATTGTTATCACTTATTCGAAAGGTCGTCGTTGCTATAAATAGTAACTCTGTATAAATATAATTGTATATATATTTAAAGTGAGTACTATATCATTTTAGCGCCATGATGCGGCAACAAAATGTTGCCTTCGCCCCTCAAGTACACTTGAAAAAAAAAACACACATAAAAAACAGTGAAAGAGCCAAAACAATGGCAACCAGGTCGTGATTGGCATAATTTTAAGTGGTTCGGCGTTTTGAGGTGTGAAAATAATTTAATATACGAGACGAGACGAGACGAGCCCTGACTGAGACGATCTCTGCTAAAACCCAAGGCTAACTTTAATGAAACACCTACAGGCTAAACAAAAAAAATTGGTACGAAAAAAATAATTCAGAAATACAGATAAAAAATGATTATTATAGACTTTGTCCGGCAACTGTTGAAATTAATTGCAATTTATGATGACGTTTCAACAAAAACAAAAAACTCAACGGCAGCAGCAGCAGCCAGCAACAATAATAAAAAGTGTAAGTTCAACAAAAACAAAAGCTAAAAGAGTTGTAAAAACAAAAACAAAAACGAACAAACCAAAAAAATAAATACAAATAAAAAATAAAAATAAAAAACTACGCAGGTAAGCACAATAAACGTGCGACTCTTAATTAAGTCATGGCCTGGTCCGCTGAATTTGTAGTGGGCTTCGAGTGGCTACAGTGGCTCCCTTGGCCAGTTAACCAAAAAAAAAAAAAACACACACACAAATATAAATGCGTTTGTGGAACAATATTTATATTAAACAATATATATATATATATATGTATAGTATAGATGGATATGCATGTGAAGTGCTCAGGATGGTAGCCGATGTGGATGTTGATGATGAGCCCGATTCCGATTCCGATGCTGCTCTCAAGAGTAACGAAAATATTGAAATGAATTTGTCAAGTGAGTAGAGGAACTTGAGTGAAAGCACCCATGTGACTGGTGTGTGTGTGTGTGCGAGTGTGTGTGTGTGGTATGTGTGTGGTGTGTGTGGGTTGACCCACTGGGCAGAGGAACAGCAACAGCAACTGAGGTAGCAGTAGTTGGCCAATCATTTTTAAAAATATTGCAGAAAATAATTAAGTGTATTTTAAAAGCGAAGGAATTCAGAAGTCGGTTTCGATTCGTTAAAATTAGAAAATATTTCCAAATTAATTTATATAAATAGCTTAATTTTTAATAATAAAAGCTTGGAAATAATTGAGAATGGTTAAGTAAGTTAAAAATAACATCAGTTTAATTTATTGGTAACTAAAAAATTGTGAGTTTCGCTTGAAATTAGTGTTTCCATTCTAAATTTTTCATTAATTGTTTGTACAGAATTTAAAAATATGAAATTTAAAAGTGCAATTCAGAAAAATTAAACACGTACAATTACCACTTACCAATTTCTTAACCTATCTTAACCAGTTCCAGCTTGCTTACCATATTCATTCATTTTTTCTATATAAAAAAAAAACTAGTAGATTGTATAATTAAAGAATATGCAACTGCCACTTAATAACTTTGCCAACTTGTTAGCCTTAATGCTTGATTTATGTTAAACTGTTACTGTTAACTGAAATAGTATAATTAAACATGCAATTCATAAATATTTAAAATTCGCAGCTGTTACTGAGAAACTTCTTAGCCTATGTTTACCTGGCCCAACTTGTTACCTTAACTATTTTTTCTTATAAATTTCTAAATATTGAAAACCTACTATTGAATAATTTATTTATATTTCATTTAATATCTCAAGTTGCGTACTTTAACCTCATATTCTGTAAATGTATTTCACATTCGCTGGCGGGCATTTTTCGCAAGTGTCTCAGCTAAAAGAAAAAAATAAAACCAATCAAGCAATTTTCATTACATGAGTTAATTTGCTTTTGTCTCTGCAGCACACATATAAGTCACACCCCCTGCCCCTCCCTCCCTGCAACACTTTGCTACACATTAAAAAATCAATCAGCGTTCAAAAATACGAAAGAAGAAAAAAAAAAGAGTTGGTTTTTTGTGGCGTTTACGCTTTTGCCAAGTTCTGCAGAGTTTTGCCGACTTCCTTCAGACTTCCTCACCTCATGGGCAAGTGTGAAATTTGCTGTAAACCACAAGAGGCGTAAAAAAATACAGCGCAACTTGAGGCACAGAGCAACACAGAAACGAAAATACCGCAAAGAGGTGCCGGCTATAACGGACAGCGATTGAGGCTTGGAACACAACTTGATTACCGCCTCATTTAGTTTCATTTAAGCCAAACGAACAACGCCAACAACAACAGCAAACAGTATGTTGTAAAATGGCAAAAAAAAAAACAAAAATGAAGTAAAACAGTACGAAAAGAGTTGGCCAAATGAGAGCATTTTGTGTGTGTGGTAAAACAAGTTAAGCAGAACCGAGCGACAGGCAATAAAAACGACATCGATAAAGGCAACAGAAATTTGCTATGACGCCGCCTTAAAGCTCTTGCCACACACACATATATATATATATATATATATATATATATATATATTTATAGATATATACATTGGAGGATCGAATTTCAAAAGCATTCTTTTTTACGATATTGTCTCAATCAGCTATGGGACTTTTATGCACAACAGAAATTCACACCATACAAAAGGCAGCGAAGCGACAAACATTTTTTTATTTTCCAAATTTAAAATGGTTTTTTTTTTTTGAGGGCATTAAAAAATATGTTTCGCCCTTTGTTGGTTGGGCTGTATTTTGATATTCAGTGAACGCGCAGGCGCGACTGTGAAAACAAAAGAGCTGAAAATTGCAAGTGATAGAGCAAAATGTGCGGCATTTAAAGCAGCAGATACAGATACAAACGACAGACGACGGACGACGGACGACAGACTAGAGATACAGATACAGGCAGCAAGCGAGTTACAGATACAAGATACATAATTGCCTGCCTCGCAAACCTGCCGTGCTGAGCGTGTCAATGACAGCGACAGAGAGCGACAAATCCAGAGAGCGACAGTGAGAGAGAGAGAGAGCGCGCTCGTTACAAGTGTGTTAGTGAGAGCGACACCAACACCAACAAACAACAAGCAGGCAGCATAAAATGTGCGAGCGAGTGGCAAGATACGAAAGCGAGCAGCGCAAGCGAGCAAGCAGACGGCAGAGAGCAGCAGAGAGCGAGAGAGCGAAAGAGCGGGAGAGCGCAAGATCAGTTGTCAGTGTGTGCGTGAGCAGAGAGAGAGCAAGAATTGCAGCTGTATAAGTGCGACATTTCCCCTCCAAAGAGCGAGAGAGCGAAACTTGCTCTGGCTACCTGCAAAATGTATCTGCTAAAATGTATCTAGAAACGAGCTCAGACTTGGAGGCTTAGAGTTCTGCTGGCTGCCTGCCTGCCTTAAACTGTTTGCTGAAATAACAAGACGCAGCCAGAGGAAAATATTATTTTTCTACAGTAATTTTCACTCATTTTTGGCAATTAGCCTGAAAAGGCCTGCAAAAATAAATGAAAGACAGTTTTTGAAGAGCCTCCCGTTAAATGGGAAGAATAATAATAAATAAATAAATAAATAAATAAATGTGCACAGCAGTTGTAAGCTGTAAAAATAAAATTATAGACCAATTTATAAAGATGAGTTGCCAGTCTGCGTCTCGTGTGTGTGTTTAATGAAGGGTTCTGATAAAATACATCCAAGTATCTTTGAACTGGGCAACGTTCGGCTCTTTAAAGTGGGTATTAGCAAAATGCTGAAAAATTGCCAACACCAACAACAACAAAAAAAAGAAGAAAAGGCCACGAAATAAACTGAAAATGAAATGAAATCGTCGACTGACAATTAGAATTGTCTGCTTGGCTTTTTGTGCTCGGCCCGAGCCATGATTATGGGTTATGTGCGCTCTTAACTTAAGTCTGCTGCTGCTGCTGCTGCTGCTTCTTCTTCGTTTTGGCCATATTCGTGCACTCTTTTTTTTCTCAACAACTTTTTGCCGATTATCAAAATATTTAAATTATAGGAAGTGTATTATTATATATATTTCAAAAGGCCTTTTTTGGGGCATGCAAATCCAAAAATGTACGCGAGGAAGTCACAAAAAACAGTTGCCCAAAAACTGAGCAGACACAAGCCTGAAATTTGCTACAAATTTACTGGCATTTACTGCCAGCTTAAGTCTAAACGAGTTAATTGCAATTAACTTAAGCAAAAACTCAACTTAATATTAAATAAACCTTTCGCACCTCTCGTAAAATTTAAGATATTTAAACAGCGATTGCAACAGACACAAGAAAGTATCTAAATAAGAAACAAATGTGATAAATTTGTAAGAAAGTAAAGTATTTTGTGAACTTTTCACTCGCTTTGGTTAGTCACAGATCTGTGCTCAACTAATCCGAGTGCTTGCCACACATGTTCCGCTCTTTAGTCACAGCAGGTAGCCCAATGGACTGCCACAAAACTAAGTGGCGAGCTTTTAGCTTTCAGCTCTCAACTCACGGCTTCTTTGGAGAAATGCCACAGAGTAAGCCACATGGCCACAAGCACATAAATCAAAGGCGACCAATAAATAAAGCGAACCGTAAACGCGTAATTAACCTCATTCCGTGGCCAGATCCGGCGGAGACCATCTGAAAATATGGCACAAGAGTTAAGGCACATTAAAGCTCATATATCAACCCCTATTCCGAGCACAGGAGAGGGTCCAAAACAATAGGCACAACCACTTTGATCCACTCCATGCTTGCCACTCAACTTGCAGCTAAGCGCGACACGGCTGCCACAATGCTGCCAAAGTATCTTTAAGATGCACTTGAGCGGTCGTTGATGCCACAGCGCAGCTCGTTACTCACTCGATATGCATGTTTCACCATCTAGTCCCATAGTTCCTTTAATATCAAATATTGCATGCCACAAGACATATATATACATATATATATATGTATATATATTTATGTATATATAGAAAAATACCTCGCATTGTTTCAGCAGCATTGTGTCGTGTGGGCGCATTTCTGAGCCCGCATATCAAATGAGCCTGATACCAGCAATAACAACAGCTACAACAGCAACAACAACAACAACAACAACAGCAACATCAATAACAACAACATCAATATCAAAACACACTATGCAACAACAGGAATTGGTTCTAAAAGGACGCACTGGAGTTTTGTGCTGTGAATTTAAAATATGTATAAATTGAAATTGCATAGCAATATTTTTAAAGGAATAAAGTATTCATTTAAAAGAAGTCTGAACAATCTAAAAATGAATTGCTTATTTTAAGAGCAAATCCTGTCAATCAAACAATCAAATTTTGAATAGAATTCAGTTAGCAAAAATCTAAATAAGACATACGAATTGTTGAAAGGATTTATTTTAATATTTAAGTCTCACAGCAAATAGATAATAAAAATAATATAATATATTAAAATATAAATATTAAAAGGATCTATGAATAATTTCTGTATTGTTAACATAATTTTGAACCTTTTCTAGAATTTTAAATTTTCTAGAATTTTCTAGAATTTTAATTAAATGCCAAATTGCAGATTGATAAATTGCCAATAAATTGATGATACTTTGCATACTGAATGATGTAGGGCAGTGTAATCGTAATGTAATGCAAGTGCGCTTGACAGCTGCCAGGGACTCGCCAAGGAGTTTGCTCCTGTCACACACACACACACACACACACGCACACACACACACACACACACATAGACTGCTGCTGCTGTTTCTTCTCGAACATTTTGCGTGGCAAGCAAGAATTCAACAATATTTTGTACCCATTTGGTTAACTTCACGTTCATATTCCATATATATCCACACAAACATTATAAATCGAAGTTGCTTTTGTTGTTGTTGTTGTTGTTGTATTTGGCATTGGCTGGGGGTATTTTCACTGGAGGCCTCATTCATTAAAATCCATGCAATGATATTCATAATTTGTGCACGCTGCTTGCAGACAATTCTCTCTCTAGTTTTTGCCAAAAGATTATGAAAATTTTGGCCTGGAAAAACATTTGGAGGAAGATACAAAAAACAGAAAACGCAAAAAAAAAATCAGTTTCAGACGAAGACGAAGACGAAGACGACTCTGAGGCTGAGAAACAATTCAAAACAAATAAATTATGCATTACAAACGTGCTGCTGACCCATTGCCATTTTCTAATTCAATTAAAAACTGAAAAAAACTGAAAAACTGAAAGAAAAACAGCAGCAGCGGAAAAATATCTTTTGCTTGGCGCATTTGAATACAGTTTCCCAAGGAGCTGTGGCCGGGAAAGTTTTTACTTGCCTAAATGCGCCACTGGGAAAGCCGCAGTGCACCAGCAACAACAGCATCAGCGGCAGTAGTGCAACCAATGGGGGCATCCACTTTGGAGTCCGCTGCATCCGTTGCACACAGAGTCAGAGACACTAATTTGACATAGTTATGCGCAGCGAAATGAAAGCTGTGCAACTCCCAACAACTGCAACTGGGATTATTGTTGCAACTGCTGCTGCTTGCTGTTGTTGCTACTGTTGTTGTTGGCGTGGCAAATGCGGCGTATGAATAATATTTAAGCTCTGCCTCATTCTGTTGTTGTCTGCTGCTGCTGCCTGCAATGGGGCGACAACTGCCAACTTGGTTGCAACTTGAATTGTGTGTGAAGCTACTGCGTCCAGACTGGCTTTGACTTTGGCTTTGGAGATAAGCATAAAATACACACACTATCTTATCTATATATATATATACATATATATATATATATTTGTGCTACCAGCCAATATTTTATGGATTATTTAGTGCCTGATAGCCTTGCCAGATACGTAATCATAACTCGGCTTACGATTTTGCCAGCGCACAATTCATATTTATGACTAAAAAGAAAAACCCGGTAGAAAATATTACCAGGCTTAAGTCTTAAATGGGAATAAAATTATAATATTAAATTGAGTGCGATAAATCTGGAGTTAAGTTTCACAACTCTGAAATATATTCCTTGACTCCCTTGGGTAGTAAGGACAGGTGTGAAAAGGATAATATGAGTAAGAGATCTACATAAATCTTAAATGATTAATTAAATTTTAAGCCTAGCAACACTGCTTCCTAATTAAAATCAGAAGTCTCCGAGTTAAGCTTGCTTTGCACTCATATAATTAACATTTCTTACAACAGACTCAACTAATTTTGGGCTTGAGAATTTCTGATTTACTTTTCAGAATGTGTGTGTGTGTGTGTCTGTGTGTGTGTGTGTGTGCCTATTAGTTGTGACACTCTGCAACTGCAGGGGGTCGACGACATGTGACACAACAGCAGCAACAACAACAACAACAACAACAACATTGATGACAACAACGTTGTCGGCACATGCCACAGTAATGAAATTTAAAAATTCATAAAATATTCGCACCACTAAACAAACAACATGCCACAGCAGCAACAAACAGGCAGCAACTACAACAACAGTAATTGCAGTGCAAGTGTAACTCAATTAATTAATAACAATATAGCAACAGCAACAACAACAGCAACAACAACAACAGCAACATTAACAGGAACAGCAAACAAAATAATTAAGTAACAAAAGTTTCATATTTGCAGTGCCGCAAAGCAAAACGACTGACAAAAATTGCAGAAGTAGAAATTTACACGAATGTGACGAATATGAAATACCCTTTTTAAACTTAGCAAAAATAAAAAAAAAACAATTATTTTGTTAAAGTTGAAGTTCTATTTAAAAGTTCTGCTTTTACATTTTTATATTTATATTTTTGCGTTCAAAAATTAATCTTTTGGAGCGTTCAGATATTTTCTACTCTGTCAAGTGTTTTTTTTTTTTCTTATTTTTAAATACTCCAATACAAATATAAATTTAAAAAATAAAAAAAACTAACCAAAAGCATTTTTGAAAATTAAACATGTCGCTTAACAATTTATTTAATCATATTTTTAGGGTTTTAAAATTCCTATGCTGTTCTTGTTTCCATTTATACTCTGTGTCTGCTTAGTTAAAATAGTTTAATACCCTAAGTTAGGGTATAAACATCAACAACAACAATTAATGAGAAACAGCAGCAGAAGAGGCAGAAACAGCAGCAGAATTCAGCAGGCAGCGAGGCAATCTCCCAAAAGCTGGGCAAAGTTTGCACTAGCAAAAAGTGAGTGAAATAGAGAAATGCCATAAGAGAAACAGAGAGAGAGAGAGAGAGAGAGAGAGAGAGTTGTGTGTTGGAATGTAAGATGAGTGGGCGGTGGGCGTGTGTGTGTGTGTTGTTGTTGTGTGTAGTTTTGTGTGTTGTTGTTGGACCTGCTCTGTCCCTTGCCTTGGCAGACGACAGAAGTTTTTTAATGTAATTTTAAGTGGCATAAGTCGACAGCCAAAAACATAAGTACACCAAAACACACACACACACACACATATGCTTATATGTGGTATGCTCCTATGACAGGTGGGCGTGCTGGGCGTGACATTTACATGCACAACGAGCAGCAACAACAACTTGCAACAGAGCTGCATGCATTATGCCAAAATAAGTTTGCGTTTCGTATTTCCATTTGTTTGTTTTTTGTCATTCTTTTCTCTCGAACAAATTCATTTTTCTCTAACCGAAAAAAAATTAGCGCAAAGTAACTAAAAATTACATTAAATAGCTACTAAATAAATAAAGCTAAAAAAAAGAACAAAGCGACTATCAGATGACCTGTAAAAAAGCTGTTAAAAAAATAGTAAAAAAAAAAGCATGTAAAATCTACAAAAAATATGTACAAATTTGTGTGTTGATCTAATAAAAAGAAAAAGTACATTAGGAAGTGCTCAACTAAGAGATGACCTCTAAAAAACATCTAAACTAGAAATAGATAAAACAAAAGAAAGTCCAAGAATTATTTTACACAGATTTTTAGCTCATAATTGAAAAAATAGATTGAATAAATGCACTGTAAAATTACTTATTACTAGAAGAAAATAAATATGGATCTAAAATCTAGATTCAAGACTGTGCTGGATTAAAGATCATCATAGAAATTGTATAAGCTTGACACAAATTGTTTAATTAGTCTATAAGTGAGTAATAATAATATATTAAAAATAATAATTGACAAAAAATAACTGAAGCTAAATTGTTCAGTTTACATCAACAATATTCCTATTTTTAAAACCATAAAATAATAAAAATAATCTAAAGAATCTGAAAACTTCATAACCTTAAAATCTCATTATGCATTTTAAGCATGAAATCGACTTCAAAAGTCTTCTATTTTTTATTGTTTTTAGATATTATTAAACTTGCTAAATTTCAAATATATTTTTAATGTGGAAATATTTTTCAGCGGTGTTTTCTAATCTCGTTTTAAAAGCGTCGATTTAATATCCTAGAATCACATATGCCCTCTTCGAATTGCAGAGCATTAATTTTGTTCATAGCAGAGCACGGCAAAAAAAAAACAAAAAAAAACAACAAGAAGGAATTAACAGAAGAAGAAAAAACGTGGCGCAGCGCAGTCGCGTCGCCGTTGCAGTGGCAGCCGCTTGTTGCACGCCTGAATGTAAAAGGCATTAAAAATGGCATAATAATAGCATTCAAACTGTAATGTTGCCAACCAGCGACGCCGACGACGCCGACGACGCCGACGATGTTGCTGCTGTCGCTGTTGACGCCAGCAGCAGCGCTGACGATGTTGCTGCTGCTGCTGTTGCTGATGCTGCTCGTTAATGCTTGTTGCCGGCGCGTTGCATGCAACATTCATATGCAATATTTTAAGCTTTGCCGTTGTGAGTGTGCAAGAATTGTGTGGGGTGGGGGTTGCACGTATCTGAAAGATTGTCGAGTCGTGTGGCAGTTGTGTGTTGTATGACATAAATGGGCACGGTAGCAACTCGTAAATTTGCTGACTAGCCACAGAAAACACATTTCTATAACTCTCGCGAGCAGCAACTGCAACTGCAGCAGCAGCAGCAGCAGCAGCAGCAGCAACTCTAAGCTGCAAAATGATGGGGCATCTAATGCTAAATGCCCAAATACCTAAATGTGCAACATTCGTATTACGACTCAAATCCATGTTGCGTACGTGGAGAGTACGCATCCATGCGAAAACATTCTAAAGTTGCAGATTATATTTGAGAGGCGGCAATCAATTCGAAAGGAGCCCAGAGCCACAATTAAAAAGAGTTCAACTTGCTGTTAATTATAGTATATATCAGAGAAATTAAAATAAAGCAATTAAAATAAAATTATTTT
This sequence comes from Drosophila mimica, assembly GCA_037043585.1. Lineage (NCBI taxonomy): Eukaryota > Metazoa > Arthropoda > Insecta > Diptera > Drosophilidae > Drosophila > Drosophila mimica. The sequence goes on along the minus strand of JBAMBE010000361.1, from coordinate 853,698 downwards.
AATTGAAAGTGAGAAGGAAATTGCGAAATGAATATTAAAAGTCATTTCTAATAATTAAAAAAACAAATTAAGAATAGTTAATTGTTGTGTAATTTTTGTACAACGGTAAACACAAATCCCAATTTATACACAATTTATATTGAAATATATAAAAACACTTAAAAACACACTCATCAGGATTATTATTTTATTTTGTTTACTTAAAGATTATTATTTTAAGATTTTTTATAATTTTTTTTTTTAACACAATCAATGTTGAATATAGATAAATATTAAAGATAGAATTGCTACAGCATAATTAACATTCAATTTAAGTCTATAAATTGAACAAAAATTGGTCAGTTAAAATAGTTTAAATATTTTATCTATAATAATTGTAAATTAAATATTAAATATAAATTTTATTAATATTATGAATCTATTGCGCCCTGTTTCTGACTTTAAGTCTCGTCCAAAAACTCTTGGATTTTGGATTTGAGGGTTCCTGTGTCTTCCAAGTTGATAACATATATTCCAAAAATACATAATTATTCGCTGGCGAAGTTGACATATTCTGTTCAAAGTTATTTAGAGGATTAATTAAATTTGAGTACTTTCAATTTGTCAATCAATTTTCAATCGTACTTTTATCGACTCTTCATAAGCTTCTTTCAAAATCAAAAGCAACCCTGTTAAATTGATAGCCTATTCACTGAATACTTCTCCATTCACCACTTTCATCAACTGTGTGCTAAAAAAAACACTTCTCAATTTACCAAAAAGCTAAAAAGCGAAGAAAATGTTTTTAAAATACACAAAACAGTTGACAGACGACAATAGAAACTGAATTTTATGGCTCAGACTCGAGTCGACTAGTTGGCTTAAGGGCACTGTTGCATGCAACATGGCCATAGCAACATACCCAAAGTGGGTGAGTGAGTGGCGGCTGGCAGCGGCAGAGGCAGAGACACTCGTGTTGCAACACGACGCCAGCAACGAGTCCGTGCTGCTGCTGCTGCTGCATCCAAAAAGGACGAAAAGGGGAGGGGGAGGCGGCAACTCGCCGACAACACATGCACACACGAAATGTTGCAAGACAGCCTGTTGAGTGCCACCGGTTAGTGCCACAAATGTTTAACCCTAGAGCGAATGATGGGGCTAAAGAGTTTGCCAAATGCATTTGTAGAGAAAATATTAGAATTAGAAATTTTACCTTTAATGTTAATTTAAATATTAAAAAAGATATAGCATTTTTGATAAGTTATCTTTTTTTAAGGCCAAATACTGAATACATATTTCAGTTAATTTCTACTTAATTCGATTAATGTATCTACACTAAAAAGAAAGCAAATAAATGATTGACGAATATCCATTTTTAATATCCAATACTGAACCAATATTTCAGTTTTTTATTTCACTTTTTACTATGTTGTATTTTATTGTTTTACATTATTTATCTGTGCAAATTAAAACGATTTAATTATGTGAATACAACAAGGTGTTAGTCAGTATTCATGTCCATTATTTAATGTCTAGTTAATAAAAACAGTTTACAGCTCTCAGTCCCATTTAAATACATCTTTTTTGCATAATAAGTCATAAAAATAAGAAATAATTTGACATTTCTGACGCCCGAAACGGCAACATTAAAAAATCATTCACTGATTAGATGATCTATAAAAAATATATAGCTGCATATTAATAAGGAAGCGTAGCAACAATTGCCGAGATTTTTTTTTTTTGCTAAACTCATCTTTGAAAGTATTTTTATTTTATAGCTCAACTAATTAGAGTCGATCGAGAAAAAATAAAAAATATATGTAAAAATTGAATTGGTTTTCATGACGATCGCAGCAACAACAATTTCACTGATTTTTTCTGTCTCTAAACATATGTGTGTGTGTGTGTGAGAGAGCAGAGCTAGCAACATTTCCCCTACTTTCGGTGAGAGCGAGAGACCGAGCGTGCTCTCACACACGTACGTGCATATGCATGTGAGAGAGTGAGAGAGAGAGAGAGAGAGAAAAATGCATGCATGTTGCTAAACTGCATATGGCTAGCCAAAGCAGCAGCAAAGAGCGCAGCGTATGTGAGAGCGACGTACAGTGCTCTGCTTGTGTGCATGTGCATGTGCATGTGTGAATGCAGCAGCAGCGCAGCAAGCAGCGCACGAACTAGCCAGCAGGCACACACACACACACACCTATAGACATACTAGCACAGTTTTGTCTGTCTGCTTTTTGCTGTTCATACGCTATGTGTGTCTGGCTGTGTGTGTGTGTGTGTGTTCGTTGCCGTCGTCGCTCGTAAAAACATTTTCAACGAGCCAACGGAGTCGCTGGCGTTCAACTTCAGCAATCAGTTTGAGTTGAAGCGCGAGGCGGTTAACATGCTTTAAGAAAACGAGCTCCCGGCAAGCACAAAAATACAAATAAACTTACACACACACACATATATATATATATAAAAATATATATATGTACATATATTGAGAGAGTGCAATCTGTAAAAAACACACGATTTTCCAAGTGCCAACGTCGAACGTAAAATGTTGTAAACAAACAAAATATTTCCCATGCAATTTGCACACACAAAAATATGTTCAAGTGCTGAGTGAATCAACTTAAGTTAAGTAAAAAATCAAATATAAAACAAAAATAATTTAAAAACACGCACAAGGATTACGGTTACGCGAAGAAAAAAGCAAGCAAGCAAAAAAAAAAAAAAACAGCGCTCAAATATGAAAACCAGAAAGTGAAAAAAGTTTTCTAAAAAAAAAAAAATATCCCAAAACCCACCAGAAAAAGCTAAAACTAGCTTGAGCCAAAAAAATAAAAGCTGGCAATTTGAAAATAAAAAAAGAAAAGCGCGAAAACTCAAGCAACATGTCGACAAAAACAACAACAAAAACAGCAACAATTGCAACAAATGTGAATTGTCGCCTGTTGCTGCTTGCCGCGCTGCTGGCTGCGCTGCTGGCGGCGACGCATGCGCAACAGTGCGCCTGGGAATTTGTGCGCACCACAATGGACATCAAGTGCAACGTGCGCGCCTTGGACCAGGGATTGGCCCTGGATCTGCAGGTGGCAGAGACGGCGAATCGCTTTGAGTTGCAGTGCAGCGAGGATTTGTTGCACGCCAGCGAGCTGCAACACGGCCTCTTTCGCAAACTGCAAAAACTGGCCGAGCTCCGCGTGGACGCCTGCAAGTTGCAACGTGTGCCCGCGCTGGCCTTCGAGGGCCTCCACTCGCTGAAGCGCTTGCAACTCGAGACGCACAACTCGGTTTGGGGCGCTGGCAGAACGCTCGAGTTGCACGCGCAGGCGTTTCAGGGTCTGCGCGAGTTGCGCGAACTGCACTTGGGCGACAACAATTTGCGGCAGCTGCCGGAGGGCGTCTGGTGCAGCATGCCCGGCCTGCAACTGCTGAATCTCACCCAGAATCGGGTGCGCGGCGCCGAACATTTGGGATTCTCGGAAAAATTGTGCTTGACTGGCAGCGCTGGTCCCGCGCTGAATCAGCTGAGTGGCGGCTCCGAGTTGCAAGTGCTCGACTTGTCGCACAACGAGCTGCGCTCCCTGCCCGATGCCTGGGGCGCCTCCCGGCTGCGCCGCCTGCAAACCCTCAGTCTGCAGCACAACAACATCACGACTCTTTCCCCAAATTCGCTGGCGGGTCTCAGTTCGTTGCGTGTGTTGAACTTGTCGCACAACCATCTGGAGTCGCTGCCATCGGAGGCGTTTGCCGGCAACAAGGAGTTGCGCGAGTTGCATCTGCACCACAACGACCTCTACGATCTGCCCAAGGGCCTGTTGCATCGCCTCGAACAGCTGCTCGTCCTCGATCTGAGTGGCAACCAGCTGACCAGTCACCATGTGGATAACAACACCTTTGCCGGCCTCATCCGCCTGATTGTTTTGAATCTCTCGAACAATGCGCTGACTCGCATTGGTGCCAAGACCTTTAAGGAGCTGTATTTCCTGCAGATCCTCGATATGCGCAACAATTCCATTGGTCACATTGAGGAGGGCGCCTTTTTGCCGCTCTACAATTTGCACACTCTGAATCTGGCCGAGAATCGCTTGCATACCCTGGATAATCGCATCTTCAACGGGTTGTATGTGCTCACAAAACTGACGCTGAACAACAATCTGATTAGCATTGTGGAGTCGCAAGCGTTTCGCAATTGCTCCGATCTCAAGGAACTCGATTTGAGCTCCAATCAGCTGTTGGAGGTTCCCGAGGCGGTGCAGGATTTGAGCATGCTAAAAACTCTCGACTTGGGCGAGAATCAAATATCGGATTTCAAAAACGGCACCTTCAACAATCTGAATCAGTTGACCGGACTGCGACTGATCGATAACAGGATTGGAAACATTACAGTCAACATGTTCCAGCAGCTGCCACGATTGAGTGTCCTCAATCTGGCCAAGAATCGGATACAGAACATCGAGCGGGGCTCGTTCGACAAGAATACGGAAATTGAGGCGATCCGCTTGGACAAGAATTTCCTCACGGACATCAACGGGATCTTTGCCACACTCGCCTCGTTGCTCTGGCTAAATCTGTCCGAGAATCATCTGGTCTGGTTCGATTACGCGTTCATTCCCTCGAATCTGAAGTGGTTGGACATCCACGGTAACTACATCGAGGCGCTGGGCAACTACTACAAGCTGCAGGAGGAGCTGAGGGTCAGCACGCTGGATGCGAGCCACAATCGGATTACGGAAATCTCGCCCAATTCGGTGCCCAACTCGATCGAGTTGCTCTTCATCAACAACAACATCATCGGCCAGATTCAGCCGAACAGTTTTGTGGACAAGACCCGCTTGGCTCGCGTCGATCTCTATGCGAACGTGTTGTCCAAGATCTCGTTGAACTCGCTGCGTGTGGCACCCGTGGCACCGGAGAAGCCCCAGCCGGAATTCTATCTCGGCGGCAACCCCTTCGAGTGCGACTGCTCCATGGAATGGTTGCAGCGCATCAACAATTTGACCACCCGGCAACATCCGCGTGTTGTGGACCTGGCGAACATTGAGTGCCTCATGCCGCACAGCCGGCAGGCGCCACTGCGTCCACTGTCCAGCCTGACTGCCGCGGACTTCCTCTGCAAGTACGACTCACATTGCCCCTCAACGTGCCACTGTTGCGAGTACGGCAACTGCGACTGTGAGCTGATCTGTCCGAACAACTGCAGCTGCTTCCACGATGCCAACTGGTCGAGCAATGTGGTCGACTGTGGCAAGCAGGACCTGATCAGCTTGCCACCGCGTCTGCCGCAGGACATCAATGTGTTGTACTTGGATGGCAACAATTTGCCCGTGTTGCAGGCAACACATTTGGCGGGGCAACGCAACTTGCACACACTCTACTTGAATGCCTCCAATCTGATGGCCCTAGGCAATGGCAGCCTCAGCCAGTTGGCCAATCTCCGAGTGCTCCACCTGGAGCACAACAAGCTGACCTCCCTGGATGCGTCCACATTCCGTTCGTTGACCTTGCTACGTGAGTTGCATCTGCAGGGCAACCAGCTGGCTTTGATTGGCAACTCCACGTTTGAGCCGCTGGTTTCGCTGCAGTTGCTCCGCTTGGATAACAATCGGCTGACAATGTTGCCACTGCAACAGCTGGCCAATCTGCAGTACAGGAACAATTTGCAAGGACTGACGCTGGGCAGGAACACGTGGAGCTGTCGCTGCCAGCAGCTGCGCGAACTCGTCCAGTTTGTCACGGACAATGCGCTGATTGTGCGCGACTCGCAGGACGTCTACTGCGTGGAGGCGGGCATCAAGCGGGAACTGGAGCTGTTGTCCTCCAAGCTGCCCGGCAGCGATTGCTCCGAGCTGCTCGACGCGAGCGCCAGCAACATTAGCTCTGCCCAGGATCTGACCAATGGCTATCGTTTGCCACTGCTCGCCGCCATCCTGGTGCTGATCTTCCTGGTGGTGGTGCTGATCATTGTCTTCGTGTTCCGGGAGAGCGTCCGCATGTGGCTCTTTGCCCACTACGGCGTGCGTGTCTGCGAGCCACGTTTCGAGGAAGCCGGCAAACTGTACGACGCCATCATCCTGCACTCCGAGAAGGATTACGAGTTTGTTTGCCGCAATATTGCCGCCGAACTGGAGCATGGTCGTCCACCCTTCCGGCTGTGCATCCAGCAGAGGGACTTACCGCCGCAGGCAAGTCACCTGCAGCTGGTGGAGGGAGCACGTGCCTCGAGAAAGATTATCCTGGTGTTGACGCGTCATCTGCTGGCCACCGAGTGGCAGCGTGTCGAGTTCCGCAACGCATTCCACGAGGCGTTGCGCGGCTTGGCCCAAAAACTGGTCATCATCGAGGAGACGAGTGTGTCCAGCGAGGCCGAGGATGTGGCCGAACTTGCCCCCTATCTGAAGTCGGTGCCCTCGAATCGTCTGCTGACCTGTGACCGTTACTTCTGGGAGAAGCTGCGCTATGCCATCCCCATTGAGCTGTCGCCGAGGGGCAACAACTACACCTTGGATCATCACGAGCGCTTCAAGCAGCCCGTGTCGCCTGGACTCATCTTTCGGCAGGCCCCGCCCCCGCCCGCCTACTACTGCACCGAGGACATGGAGGCCAATTATTCGTCGGCGACAACTGCCACGCCCTCGCCACGCCCCATGCGCCCAGTGGTGGAGTCGCTGGCCATGCGACCCCCATCGGAGCACATCTACCACAGCATCGAGTCCGAATACAGCGCCTACGATCAACATGAGGCACTCTCGATGATGCAACAGCAGCAGCAGCAGCAGCATCATCAGCAACACCAACAGTTGCAGGCGCACCAGCTGCAACAGTTGGCGCGACAGCAGCAACAGCAGCGGCTGCTGCAGCCCCAGTATCGACCACAGCAGCCAGCAGCGCAGTCCGCAGCGGCGCAGTCGGCAGCAGCGCAGTCAGCTGCTGTTCAGTCAGCGTCAACTGCGGCGCCCATTCATCTGCGCAGCGGCAGCGGACTGAGTCAGGCGAGCACCAGCACGCAGTCAACGGCTCAGGCTTCTACTTCCGCTGCGGCAGCGCAGCAGCAGCAACAGCAGCAGCAACAGCAGCAGCAGGCAGCGGCAGATGCAGCAGGCAGCAGCAGCGCCAATAAGAACCAAGCTTTTTTGGTTTAAGCGCTCTCCCTCGCTCGCTCTCTCTCTCGCTCGCTCCCACTCGCTCAACGGTTCCTGCGCAAGGGCGGCCATCTTGAAGCTGCTCGCACGCTTGCGCGCCAGGCAACAATACACACACACACACACACCTATATATACATATATACATATATATGTATAACAAATAAAAGACTTTTTTTCGTAGGCATTTCTTTTTCGCATGCGCCTTCGGTGTTCAAGTGTTCAAGTGTTGTTGTTGTCGTTGTCGTTGTTGTTGTTGTTGTTGTTTTGTAGTGGTATGGCACAACCAACACACACACACACACACAGGCATACAGGCACACACACACACACACAACACACCCATTATATTCATAGGCTTATTATTATAAAATTTACCATTAAAAAGCATAAAAATAATTACTAGAAATGTTGCAAAACAAACACTTTCAAATTCAATGTGATATATTAATTAAAAATATAATATATATATTATATATATATTTAATGTATGACTAATGCAGAAATTAACAAGAAATAACTGTAATTGTAGCCATTAGTTTCTAGCCTGGCAAAAAGAAAAAACCACAAACAAAATCAAACACACACAAAAACACTACATTTAAATTAACACACAAAACATTCGTATAAAGATTTCATCGAATCTTAATAACTAAATAAATTAAAGATATATAGTTATGTGTAAATAGAGCAGCAGAGATCCATACATAGAAATTATTTAGCACACTTAATGTATTTATGTATTATGATGTTTAAACAATAAAAAAACGAAAACGCAACTAAATTAATTAAATTAACTAAAAGAAATGTATTATTAAATTAATTATTACAATTACAAAAAACACAAGAAAAACTATATAAAAATAAACAACATAAAAAACAATTAAAAAATATATACAAAAATTAAAAAAAAAATGCAACCTCTTTTCATTATTTCAAATTGTTAGCAAATTATTTTCAGATGATTTTCAGCAATTTTCAGATGATAATATCCAATAGAAAATAATTGGAGCAGATAGTAAGAAATCATCATATTGTTAACCTCACTTAAACTAAATCTATTGCTTTGATAATTTTATCGAATTTGCCACATCCTAAACAAAAATGATGTTTAACAGCTTTAGAGGCAATTTAAAATTACACTTTGTTAGTCAAATTAATTGGCACTTTACGCATTATCGTGTGTAAACCACAAAAACCCCAAATCCGTAATTTTCAGCTAAAACTAAAAAAATGCTCGGCCAACCAAATAAATGAAATGAAAAGTACGCACAAAGTTAATTGCTTGTAAATAATTATTTATAGATAAATTAATTGAAAATGCACTCGAACAAACCAAAAAAACTAAGCACACAGAAAACTGCATTATGCATATGAATATGTAAATTATTATTTGTGAAAATGAAATTAAAATGCGGCACGGAAAACAGAGGCGCAACAACAAAATGCATTTGTCGCTTCGCGCTTATTTAACGCCCTGGCATAAATAAATTTTCATTACATTTTTATGGCTCGACAAACCGCAGCAACAGCATTCAACAAAATGAAACAAAACAAAAAATATGAAAAAGACGAACCGACAACTAACACTGCAGAGGGGGCTTCATCGTGGGGCAACACACAAAAAAGGAGAACAGTGCAACAAACTAAAAACTAAATCCATTATTTAGCCGCACGAGTAATTTTATAAATTAATTACCAGCAATGCGCCGCCAATTGTTCAAATGTTGCACAAAACTTTTCAATGTAATTAGCTGCATTTTCAAATAGCAACAACACCAGCAACATGGAAAATACACTCGAGAGTGCCGTGAATTGTTTTAACAAATGTTACCACTTCATTTGGCTAACTTTTCATGACAACTTGCAGTACATATATATATATATATATATATATATATATTTATATATCTATCTGAGGCATGTCCTTTCAGACTGAAGTCAACATGCCGACCTCTCAATTACCCTTTAAACTTAAAAATACCAACGATGTCTTCCAATGCAAACTAAATGTAAAATGGGATAGTAAAAATAATAAAAGTAAAATTATTAATTTAGTTTATATAATTTAGAATGCGACAAAGTTTTCATAAAAGAAATCCGCTCTTCATTGACAGCTATATATATAGATATATTGATCCGATCTGGCTAACTCTCAACTATTTACTGCCCACTGCAATAAGCCAAACAACTGCCAACTTTAAGACAGCTTTAAGCAGCCATCTGTCCATAAGAAATATGGTATAAAAACTACTCTGATTACATCTGAAAGAATAAACCGCAGAAATATTTTTAAGCCACCTTTTTTTTTTTAGTTTCGCTTATAAATATTAAATATTTCGCCAAAAGTGTAATTTAAAAACTTTGAAGCTGGTTTCAATCGTCTCGGAATTTGCTGGCTGCTTCCATCCTCAACACACTTTACGCTATTTGGGGTTGAGTTTTGGCTTGTTTATGGACCCAGCATATTGGCATGTGTCTATTTCTGGTCTAACCCTGACATTTTTTTGGCACTGGCTTGGCCAAGAGCACTTGCCAAAGTCGAGCGAGCAGCAAAACCAGCAATAGAAACAGTAATCGCAATTTGCTGGCCAAATCGTTGCGATGCGCTCTGCCAAAACAAACAGCAAATTGCATATTTTATGAGTACAAAACTTTTTCCCATGTAATTCACTTGAAATATACACACAACACACACCACACACACACACACACACACAGACACACTCACTCAGCCGGGCATCGATAGCAAATTAAGTATGTCAATTTGTGCAGTGGAAAATGCGAAAAGAAACAAAATAAAAAAAATAAATAAATAAAAGATAAACAGACAAACACAAACGAACCAAAAATTGCAACTTGTAAAAGCCAGAACCAAAGCCAAAGTTTGCCAAGTTGCGGAAAACGAAACAAACTAATTGAAAATCAATAAGTAGCCGGCAAAACAAAAACCAAAAACTGCAAATGGGAAATGGGAAAACAGCTGCGTTACTCGAAAGGCGTTTCAATAGGTCGTTGGCATATGAGTGTTTCGTATCCGACTTGCCACTCGGTTGCTTGCGTATCTTGACCCCTTCTGCCACACAGCGGCAAAAAATAAAAAGCTAAACAGCAACAACAAAAAGAAGTTGAATCTGTGAACACCAAAATAAACTTAAATACTACGTAATAAATGCGGCTTCCAGCTGCTTGTAATTAAATTTTAAAAGCCGAGTCGCAGTTGCAGACAAAAACTATTAAGTCTTGATATTGACCTTGAATAATTACATAAAAAAGCACATTTCTTGGAATTTCGTTGTGGCTTAGGAAGTTATTAAGAATAGCTAAGAACACAAGGTAAAGATACAAATTTATAAAAAGTATCTTAAGCTATGTGCAAAATGCATAAGCACTTGATTTAAAATAGAGGTTAATGATTTAAATGAATTACTTTTCAATAGTTGGTAAAAAACACAACTAAAAATCAGTAATTAATATACAAATATGAATAACAACTTGATTAAATGCAGAAAGTAAACATTAAATTAAATCCATTTTAAATAGCTGACAAAAAAGACAACTTTAAAAATCAATTGAATCTAATCGCATTTGAAAAAACTGCACTATATGAAAAATGAATAACCTGATTAATGCAGAAAGTAAGTATTAAATTTAATTCATTTTAAATATTTGAAAAAAAGGAAAACCAACTAATAGCTTAATCTAATTTACAAAAACTGTAATTTATGAATTCCAGCAAAAAACTGAATATATTTTTTTATACTTCTTTGAAATGCTTTTGAAAATGCGTTGAGTTTTGACGAAGTTATGTCATTTTGAAGGTACGACCTATGCCCAAATGCCGATATCCCGATTTTCGGACTATAATTTTGACTAGTTCCGACCCAAAATTACGTTTTCAACTTTAAATGTACGATTGATCTAGACGTCAAGCCATGATTAAAACGCCCTTCCTTTTGAAAATGCATTGATTTTTGACGAAGTTATGTCATTTTGAGGTTCGACTATGCCCAATGCCGATATCCCGATTTCGGAATATAATTTTGACTTATGTTCCGACCCAAAATTACGTTTTCAACTTTAAATGTAGGATTGATCTAGAAGTCAAACCATGATTAAAACGCCCTTCCTTTTGAAAATCGGTTGAGTTTTGACGAAGTTATGGCATTTTGAAGGTTCGACCTATGCCCATTTTCCGATATCCCGATTATCGGACTATAATTTTGACATGTTCCGACCCAAAATTAGGTTTTCAACTTTAAATGTACGATTGATCTAGACGTCAAGCCATGATTAAAACGCCCTTCCTTTTGAAAATGCATTGATTTTTGACGAAGTTATGTCATTTTGAAGGTTCGACCTATGCCCAAATGCCGATATCCCGATTTTCGGACTATAATTTTGACTTATGTTCCGACCCAAAATTACGTTTTCAACTTTAAATGTAGGATTGATCTAGAAGTCAAACCATGATTAAAACGCCCTTCCTTTTGAAAATCGGTTGAGTTTTGACGAAGTTATGGCATTTTGAAGGTTCGACCTATGCCCATTTTCCGATATCCCGATTATCGGAATATAATTTTGACTTATGTTCCGACCCAAAATTACGTTTTCAACCTTAAATGTACGATTGATCTAGAAGTCAAGCCATGATTACAACGCCCTTCCTTTTGAAAATGCGTTGATTTTTGACGAAGTTATGTCATTTTGAAGGTTCGACCTATGCCCAAATGCCGATATCCCGATTTTCGGACTATAATTTTGACTCATGTTCCGACCCAAAATCACGTTTCTCAACTTTAAATGTAGGATCGATCTAGAAGTCAAACCATGCTTAAAACGCCCTTCCTTTTGAAAATCGGTTGAGTTTTGACGAAGTTATGGCATTTTGAAGGTTCGACCTATGCCCAAATGCCGATATGCCGATTTTAGTTTGGACGTTGAAGTACTAACGAGCAGTACATTCAAGTGGCCCAACGATACCAAGCTCGGGCTTGTTAACGCGCGGACCCAGGCGAAAGCAGCCCCCCCAACACAACCGACCGAGGGGCGACCGCACTAGTTACTGATACGAAGATCGCGAATTAGAAGAAAGATGACACAACAAAACATTTTTAATTACATTAATAGGGGAATTGCAATTAATTAAAGGGAAAATTATATTATAATTAGTACATAAAATTCTAAATGGATTATGTAAAGCATAATTCGAACTACAAGTTTGAAGAAAGATGGGTAGAAAGTTCCTTGTATTTCTGATCGGAACTGTAAAATTTATTTGGCTAATTAACTCCGAAGAATCAATCTCACCATTTATAAGCTTGTGTAAAAAGATTACGCCAAGCATTGTTCTACGATCGGAAAGTGAAGGAAGATTTATTAATAGAAGTCTACTACGGTAGGAAGGTAAACTAAAATTAGTAGTCCAGTTTAGACGTCTAAGTGCAAATAAAAGAAATTGCTTTTGCACGGATTCTATTCTGTCCTGATGAACCTTGTAATTGGGTGACCATATACAAGACCCATATTCAAGAATAGGACGCACAAGAGACATATAAAGAGTTTTAGTGTTATAGGGATCGTCAAATTCTTTTGACCAGCGCTTAATGAAACCTAGGACACCAAGCGCCCGATTAGCAGTTGCAGAAATGTGCTTGTCAAACTTAAGCTTGGGATCTAAGAGGATACCCAAATCATCAACACATTCTATGCGTTCCAGTGGTTTGCCATTAAGGAAATAATTAAGTAAAATAGGCATACGCCTATAAAAGGACATGACTTTGCATTTATCACAATTAAGATTTAATAAATTAAAACGACACCAGGCTTCAAAACTATCTAAGTCAACTTGAAGCCTCTGTCCAGTAAGAGAGTCAGTAGTTGATAAACACAACTTAACGTCATCGGCGTACATCAGTACCCGTGAATAACTTATAACGGACGGAAGGTCATTTATAAATAAAGTAAATAACAAGGGACCAAGGTGACTATAATTTTGACTCATGTTCCGACTCAAAATTAGGTTTTCAACTTTAAATGTACGATTGATCTAGAAGTCGAACCATGATTAAAACGCCCTTCCTTTTGAAAATGCGTTGATTTTTGACGAAGTTATGGCATTTTGAAGGTTCGACCTATGCCCATATGCCGATATCCCGATTATCGGACTATAATCGACCTATGCCCAAATGCCGACTTTGGCCATAGAAAACTTAAATGCGCATATCTTCAATAATTTGTAAGCTAGAGTCACTAAATTTTGAAAGTATGTTTCTGATTGATATATAATTTGATGGCCACACCCACTATATGACTAAGATCGCCAACTTCTTGGCTGCACACAAATTATGGTATCTCTGTTTTTTAAATCTCCTCTGCTGAAACCCTGCATTTGTCAATATTTTGCACGTATTCTAAGAAATCATTTCTTTCTTGGTTTTGTGTGAATATTTAAAGACTCTTTACAATTGAAATGTCTGCCCGATAAAAACTGTAAACTTAATCGATTAGCTTGGCAGTAAGTGCATATCTAAGGCAACTTCAGGAAAGTTGATTCCCTAATCGAAACTTAAGTATGCCTGGATGCCTTGCCGCAAAAATTGCACATGTTTAAAAATGCATTTATGCAAATTTAATTGACTGGGTCGAACGCTTGCATCAGACACTGTAGACACTCGACAGTGCAATGCGGTGGCGCTGACAAAATGGCTAAATGCCATTAAGCCGCCAACTCAGTCAGCCTCTGCCACTGCCACTGCCACTGACTCGACTCTGGCAAATTGATTTGTTTAATAATTAAAGCATGCAAACGGCATATGTAAGCCAAATTGCACTTGGCCATAAAAGGTGGCTCCAGTTTCGAATAGAGTGCAGCACTTGTGTGTGTCTTCTGTGTGTGTGTGTGTGTGTGTGTGTGTGTATGTCACACAGGTATTTGCAATTAATGACGCCCGACAGCGTTAGATAAACGCCTTGTTTTGCTGCCATATATAATAATTAGACCCCGGGGCAATTTGGAGCTAAGCGGATATATTCAACTTATTCATACATATGTAAATCTCTCGACATTTGCTAATAAAGCTAATAACACAGTTTACACAAAACGCACCGCGAGGGATTTGGGTTTTTGAAGTTCTGGCATTTTAGCCACAACTCAACAGTCAAATTTTGATTTAGAATCAAGGCTCGGGGGCAAACAACAACCAGTGCAACATCAGCCACTGTGAATCCAAAAGGCAAACACAAATATTTATGCGTTTATTAAAAAACCAAAATTAATACACTAAAACAACAGCGATTATGCATGCTATATCGCTATAACAACAACAACAACAACTGCTCGACTTTTAAGTGGGTAGGGGGGGGGATGGGGGTGAAACAACCCCTTTTTGGCTTATCGCCGTGTTGTACGCTTGTAAGCGCAACAACCCGCCCACAACAAAAGGGGGAAGGGGGAGGTTCACTTTTTGTTTGTGTGTTCATTTATAGCAAATATTTTGCATACCCTTTTTTATGCAGCATTTTTTTGTTTTTGCTCGGGCTGTGTGTTTGTTAATAAAAAATGCAAACAATGAGGGTGAGGGTGAGGGTGTGGTGTGGGGGGGGTTGTTGGATTCGCTGGGTCGATACGAGAAACTGGTTCAGTGTGGTAGCAATGGAGGGGCAACAGCGGTCAGCGGGCAACGGGCAGCAGGAAGTGTGCAGCTTACTATTTGCATACGCTGTAAGTAGTGGGCAGGGGACGGGGGTGGTGAGTGGGGTGTGGAGGGTGTTTGGAGGGGGTTGCCACTAAGCGCATAAATAGAGAACTGCAAAACAAGTTGCGTTCGCCAGTTTGGCTTGCGTTGTGTTCTGTTGTGTTGGGTTCAGTTTGCAAACTGGCCAAAAAGTTGCTGCCCACTTGCATTTTCAGTTTCGGTTTAAGCTATTAACAATTTTTTTTTTCGTTTTGGCCCTGAAAAGAGTTACTAGCACATTTTTCCACGAATACTTGGTTAGCCAGCTAAAACGTAAAAAATGCTGAATGCTAAAAAAATAATAACAACAAATCGCATAGGAAAGTCTTATTGTTTTGGGTAACAGCAGCGAAATTTGTATTAGACTCAAATCACGTTCTAAACTTGAATTGCAATTCTAAGTCGCCCAAGCATTTTGGAGAAACTGGAAACTCTGTTTATTTGGAATTTTTTTGGAATATATTTTTTTACTTGAAATTTGAGCCAAAAACGCGCTGTCAACTTTGATAAAACTACATTCAATGTTGAAAACAAGGTTTGGCTTTGGAGAATAAATCATGGATAAAATTGTTTTTTCAAAATCATTCAAAATCACTTTTGAGAAATTTATGTCCTTGGAATGATTTGAAACCATTTCAGTTTTTTTTCCCGGGTTCTTGAAAATCTGATCACTTTTGAGGAAGTTGTTTCTGATAAGCGATTTGATCGTTCCTGAGAATTGAATTTTATTATGTATTTCATTCTAAAAAATGCATTGTTATTCTAGAGTTCAAATTATTAGGAATCATATTTTAAATAAACAGTTATTTCTGTTTTAAAAATAACTTGATTTTCACAAATGTATTTTTTCACCTTCCGCAATTGCCTTGCAAAAGTTGTGTCACAAAATATTCTCGCACCTTTGCGAGTCTTTTGAAGTGCCTCACTTTGATGCTGATTGTCAAAGGAAAACAGTCAATGTGGCAGACTATATATATACAGACAGATATACATTTATATATATATATATGCATGTACATTTGTAACTGTACAATGTGTGCGAAAGTGCGCGAATTTTTATCTTAGCTTTGGCAATCTGCGTGAAATGATTTATTCATATTCATAACTTTTTGTTGTTGCTGTTGCTGTTGTTGTTGTTGTTGTTGTTGTTGTTGCATGCGATTCTTTCGAGAGTGTGGCAATGCCATTCACTTGCCGACTGACTGACTGAGTGACTGACAAAATGAGAGTTGCTTCCCCCAAGAAGACGAGGAGGTGCAAGAAGCAGCAGCAGCAGAAGTGATTCGAGTGCCGTTTTTCGCAACACATGCGCCAAAGCATTTCCCACGGCATCAAATTGTTGCTGCTGCAGCCTCACCTTGTTTCATACAGAGAGTGAAACAGAGAAAGAGTGTGTGTGTGTGTGTGTGAGTGAGAGGGCGTTCAGGTTGAAACGATGCGCACTTCCTTCATTTGCATTACAATGATAAACTCCAAAGTGTGTGTGTCTCAGAGAATTTTTTAATTTTTTTTTCTGCCATTTTTCGCATGTTTTTTTGCCTTTGGATTTTTGCTAGAAACTTGTTTTAGTTATTTATGGAAATCAAAGCTAGAACATAGAATTCTTTCTGTGTACAATTTCAACATCATCGGCAGCAGCAGCAACTGATTATAAAAACATGATGTGGAACAAATTGAACCCCATTTTCAGTTTCTAGACATAATGAGTTATCAAACTGAGCGATACGCTCATTAGGCATAAATATTTGCCATCGATATAGACACTTACAATGCTGGGCAACTATCCAAAAATGGAAGCCAAATGTGTCATCACACACACACACAGACAGACACACATACAGATACAGCATAGTTCCAGTCTTAGTTGCCACATATGGCAAGCAAAGTGCCTAATGAAGCCATCGATTTGAACATTTTGTGAATTATTATTTGTGGCACTGTTCGGTTGAACAGCGACAGCAATTTCTCAGCTAATTGTTATGCAATGCCGTGTGTGTGTGTGTGTTATGACCATTGAGATATTTTCCTACGGAAATACCAGCAATAATAACAAACAACAACAACAAAAACAGTCCATTGAACTTGATGCGATGTCATCGACACATTTTTTGGCAGCAGCAGCAACAGCAGCAACAGCAACAGCAGCAACAGCAACAGCAGCAGCAGCAACAGCAACAGCAACAGCCACAGAAGAGCAACCCATCATAACTGTGTAGAACTTGAGACTTGAAAACTCATGATGTGACTGAAAAACAAAATCCAAGTGCAAAGAGTACAGTAAACACTCAACAAGACGACTACAGCACGAGCAGCAGCAGCTGATGCCTTTAAAAAGCTGAACAGCTTAAAATAAACATAGTATTAAATAGAATTAAGAAAATAAACTTTAAACTTAATCTTGACATTTATTCTTGCTTTAAAATTAAGCCAAATAAAACACTTTTGAAATAGTTGTTAAATATATTCTCTAGTTTTGCTATGTAAATAAATTTTATACGTTTTCCATCCAACTTTATTTAAAATTTAGCCACATAAAAATCTTTTTAAATAGTTGTTAAAATTATTCTCACTATTAAAAGTCAATTTTCTTAAATAAATAAATACTTGTTAAAAATATGTTTAGTGTTGAAGTTCTAAGGATATTTTCTAACCTAAGTTTTCCATACATCTTTATTTTAAATGTAGACAGATAAAAATCTTTGTTAAAAATATATTCTCCAGTTAGTCATCTAATTAAATTTTCTAAGTTTTCCGTGCCAAACACTTGAATATCACTTTGGCAACTGTCTCAATTGCTTTGCTAATGAATGCTAATTGAACAATATATTTTAAATAAGTTAAGATAACAAATCGGGTTCAGCTGGCAACAGAAACAATTTGGAGCAGCTGCTTCTCGAGTGGCTTCGATTCAAGTGTTTTTCTTTCTTGGAATAAAGGGTTTGCTTAAACTGTATAGTTTTAAACAATGAAATTCCATTGACTATTTGGCTACGAGAGTGATCACTGTACTGTAGACCTTGCTTCGAGATGCAACCTTACACACACACATTCACACACACACACACACACACAGGCAAAGAGCAGCCACTTGTGTTTATCATTTCTCTCGTCTCCTTTTTTGTACAAATCATCAACTTAATTATGCTTATTTTAAGGTTTTTATCTGCACGCCGCCGACTTTTCACATGGCCACAGTTAAAGGGTAAAGGGTTGTGGCACAGGGGGTAAGGGTGCGGGACAGAGCGGGGAAATAGCCAGAGGCAAGTGCCAGTAGCTCGAGTGCAACAACTTCACTTATTTGTGTAGCAAACTGGCGCTGTTGTATCTGTATCTGTATCTGTATCTGTATCTATGAATCTGCATTTGTATCTGTAACTGTGGCCACTGGGCAAACGAGTGTGTAAAACGATGTGTGTGTGTGCGAGTGTGTGTGTGTGTTTGCGTTTTGTCAAGTGCACTTGTGGCTTATTTGCATATAGTAGGCACTTTGGTAATTGAATTCAGTTAGCCGCCAGTTCGGACGCAAAAAGATGGTACAACTCACGCGCATGCTTGATTGGATAGAGAAGAGTACCCTTCCCCCACCCCCTCCCCCCTCCCACACACATACACATAATGTGTGAGAGAGGGAGATAGATAAAAAGAGATGGAATGCTTGCTGACTGTTTTATGATTAAGTTGAGTTGTGGCCACAATTAAGCAGAACCTTTCTAGGCACTCGAGACTCGAAAAAAAAAATACTGTTACGAAACAGTTCGGGAAAGCCAAGCAGCTGGAAGAAGCCAAACAGCTAGAAGCAGCCAAGCAGCTAGAAACAGTCTACCAGCTAGCAGCTAACAGCTAACAGCCAAGTGGCTGGGCCAACAAGGCAATATGCAAATGTCGATTGCATGAATTCCAATTAGGCAAAAAAGAAATAACAAGTCAGGAATCAATTCTTAAGTGTGTGTGCGTGTGTTTGCATTTACAAATAGTTTGGCCGAGTCATAAATAATTTTTACTTCATTTCAGGCCCAATCACAAAATTACTAACGAACTTCCCAAACCCAAACAACCCCCACTCCAAATCCAAATCCAAATCCAATCCTCAGCTCCATTCACTTTGGGCAATCAATGACTAAAATTGTAGGCAGTGTCGCAAAAGACAAAATTGTATGTAAAGGGCTAATTTATCTGTCAACTAACGACTAATTGATGCTCTTTCTTTTTCAATTTGAATTGCATTCTCTTCTTCTTCACTTTCTATTTCTTAAATTTTCTTTAATAGTGACAGCTTAGCAAAACTTTATATATAATATTATGATAAAAACTCATCTGGTCCTTATTTGTATTATCAACATAAATATATACATAGATCTTATTTATAGATATCTTGTGGATCTCTACAATGATCATTTTTAAGTAACTGAAATAAAAGAAATTTAAAAATATTTGTATTTGGTATTTGTGTTAGTATCTTTTTCTTTTACTCAAATTTCTACAGAATTTAAAACCTGAAAAGAAATCAGAAATTTACTAATTTAAATTCTGAACTGGAACCGGAACCAAAATATAAGAATTCGTTAAGGAAACCAGGAAACGTTCCAGTAATCAATTGCTAATCCATATATTACCATAAAGGAACTGAATACTGGAATAATTGGAATCCAATTTATAAACTATATCATTATACTCTATGCAGCAGATACCGAACTGTAAACGAAGTACATTTCGCATTGATACCCTGGTTTTTTAAGACTTTGTCTCAGTTTGTTAGCTCACCTAAAAAACAATCTTTTCATTTATTTATATCTAAACAATCAATCTTTGCCTCTTTCTGAATGCTGCACATCGCACAGCTCATCATAAAATCCATGTACCCCCAATGAATATGACTAAAATATGACATAAATTATGCAACGAACAATGTGCAGGTTGTTGTGGCAGGTGCCTCACATGGGCTAGAAAGAGGCGACCCTCAGTCTCTCTCTCTATCTCTCTCTCTCTCTCTCTTTCTCTCTCTCTCTGAGGCACTAATTGTCCAGAAAGGACCACCAGCACGTCTTTATGTCATTAGGAATGCCTCGCTTGACTCTGTCCCCGTATCTGTTTCTATTGTTGCCACTGCTTGTGGCATGCAATGGCAAAGGATGACAAAAGTGCAACGTGACTGCAGCTGCTGCACGTGGGCGACTCTCTTCTTCTTCTCTTTGTGTGTGTGTTGCACAACTTTGCATTTTGTGGCTTAACAATTATTTGATAATATTTGACATGGCAATTGTGTCGTGCGCATAATTACACTTGTCAATATAAAATGGGCTAAGATTCCATAAGATTCTCCATGGCCCGAATGCCAATCAGTGGCAGATAAAACTTGCATAGCCAACATCGCTTCTTCTTCTTCTTCTTGTTCTTCTTCTTCTCTCTGCGTGGCGCTGTCATTTCCCCAGTTCGCATCTGACAAGTCTAATTGAAATTTCATTAGCGTTGTGCATTCAGTATCTCCCCCCCCACACTTTCCCCCTCTCAACCACATAATATAATTTGTAATTTATTATTAATAATTCATAACACTCAAAGTCAGTTGTAGTTGAAATTTGTCGTTGATAAGATTGTTGTTGCTGCTACTCAAAAATGCACGAGAGACGTTTGTGTTCTTTTTTTGTTTTTCATTGGAAAAATTATCAATGATCAGCAGAAGCAGGCACAACCCAAAAATTAGAGATATGACCACAAACCAAATGTACAAGTTAGAATCGAGAAAGAAAAACTGATTTCTATTTTCAATAGGAAGTGGAGAGGAAGTAAGCGAGATTTTCTTTCTGATAAGCAAATGCAAAGATGGAAAATTGATTTGCAGTTTTCCGAAATTGATTTTAATACTCAAGATACACAAACTTGTCGCTGCTTTTGCTTAGTCCAAGTTGAATGAACTTTCCGCAGTGGTTTTCCATTTCTTTTTTATAGAACATACATATATATATATATATATATATATACATATATGTATATATATGTATAGTTGCTGTCTGAGTCTGTCATTAGGAGAATAATCAAATTAAACTCTTACAAATTAGAGAGACACGTGAGCTAACTTTTACAGTTGGTGTCATGAGTCGCAGCCACATGCAACATGCAACAGCAACAACTGCAAGGCGTTTATGGGGAAGCGAGAGACTAAACCGGACAGACAGACAGACAGGCAGATAGACTGTGAGGCAGTGAAACGACCCAAAACCAAAAACCAAACCCAGTCAAAATGAAAACCAAAGCAAACACCCGCAATCTCATCCACACACACACACACACACACGCACACCACAAGCTATTCAATTATGGGTGCGCCCAGGGCACACACACACACACACACACACTCGGTAGGGGTTTTAGGGCAGGGGTGTGGGAGTTGGAAGGGTCACAGCGCAGGACTGACGAAAACGACAGATGTCATTTGGCTTTTGTGGCACACACTATTACGATTATTGTTGTGCGTGTGTGCGTGTGTGTGTGTGTGTGTGTGTGTGCTTTATATGAAAATACATTCTAAATTATCAATGCAGGTAATTGCAGCTTATCAGTTATGCTTATGGCTTAGACACACAAAGCATACACATGTATTTAGATGTGTCTTTGCAGCCACACTCCCTTTTTACCAATAACAATAACAACAATTGTTATTATAATGTACTCATATGCATTGCATCATAAATGGAACACCCTCCCCTCCCCACAAACCCTAAAAACCCCCCTCTTCCACTGTCTGACAATGCATTTGCAGTAATTGCATTTCATTGATTTTTACAACAAAAGCACTTTCGAAGCTGTGTCTCTGGCCATTTGCAGTTTTCCGTTTTCAGTTTTCAGTTTTCAGTAAATAAACACGAAATCGTTTTGCCGGTTTCTGTTTGAAAGAGAGTGTCAAATATGTCATAATACTTATCTAAATTGCAGCACACATAAAAAGACAGACAGAGAGTCCGACAGACAGACAGTCTGACTCCTTCAGAGAGCTGAGAGACAGAGTCGCCCACAGATTTTGGTTTGGGCTCTCTTTAAATATTTATCGTTTAAGATTTTTAAGTCCGCCCACCCATTTTGAGTGGTGGACCACCCAGGGTGTTGGCCATCAACTCGCAATCTATTCCTATGGCAATTGCATAGATATCGGCATTTAAGCCATTGATTATTGCCACAGCCAGCCAGCTCTTGTCTTAAGTCTGACTATTTTATTATGATTGCAAAAAAAATAAGAAAATAAATAAACAAATGCATTTATTACAATTGCAATTGTTACAGTTTTGCATAAGACTCTCGGCTCACTTTGGATTGGCAGCTCGTTATTGCTTTGTATTATTTTTATTGAGTTCGGAGTGGTCAAGTCAAAAAATTAAACGACTTTTAAGCCATTAAATTTGATCATAAATTGTGCCATAAGCTTGATTTCAAATGGTGCTTAGGAGGCGTAAAAAATTTATATTTCAAATTAAATTTTATATTATTTAATTTTGATTGTGTAGCAAACTAAAATGGAGAGCAATTTTAACGAGCATTCATTTCCTTTCCCCCTATAGGGTATCTGTTAGTTGAGCAACCCGAGCAACCCACAACTTGTCAAGATTTGAATTATAATTTGTTTTTGAGCTGTGCACTTTACAAGCAAACTTATAGAAGAGGCCACTCAATCTATATTAAATTATCAATCAGATCTGCGGCACGTTCCAGCCACGATAAGGGCAAGGGGTAAAGGAGCATTGATAACAGAATAAATATAGTTGATAATCGGGGCAGTAAAATAAATATGGGTCGACACATATTGATTAAGCATTAGCTGGCATTACAAGTTATTTACTGCCCATTAGATTTATAAATAAATGTATATTAAGTAAATCAGTAAATTACAAATTGAAAGGGCCTTTTTAGAATAGAAGAATTGTATTTGTGAATATTTTATTTGTTCATATTTATTTATAAATTTCACGTTTACAGCTCAGCTCCAACTGACCGCAATAATTTTGACAATTTATGTATTTTATTTAAATGCAGTTGTGCATTTATTGCAATAAACTGTCGACATTTGTCAGCATTCTTTGCCAAATTATTGATTTATTTAGCTGGCTAATTGCCCCAAAAGAACGCTGTCAAATTGTAATTCGAGTGCTCGCCGCGAGGCACCATCAACAAACACCTCAAATGTGAATTTGAAAACGGTGGCACTTTATTTTATTGCCATATAGCACTATATATACACTATATACACACATCAAACATAAACAAATGCCTGTCTGAGAGCCTCTTGTCTGTTATTGCTATTGATTTTGCATATTAGCAAGAACTCACTAAATATTCACAATCAAATCTTCTCAGGCAAATGAAATTGAGTCATAGAAATGCGTTTATTCAGCGGAAATGACAAACTGATCGAAGATTGAATACCCTTCTAAAAGTGACAGCAATGAAAACTGATTTATAAAAATGGTTTGTTTATTTGTGAAAAGAGCTATTTTAATTCAAAATAAAGTATCATCTTTTCTGTCTGATATAATAAATCATAGCTTGAGTATATATTTTACATATAAGATATATATTAAATATTTAAATAAAAAGCTCAGCTAAATATAAAATAATATTTGTCTGTCGGATATAATTAATCATAGTTTAAGTATATATTTTACATATAAGATATATTTAAATAAAAAGTCAATTCAATGTTTTCTATAAGATTTGCTGCATCAACCAACCGTGTTGTGAACTACAAATAAATGTACATGTTTATATATATTTATATATATATATGTATATATGTATATATGCATCTATATCTATGTATGTGTATCTGCAGTGCAATCAAAGTATTGTGTTTGTTTATTGAATTTGGGCCCTACTCTCTATTTGTTTATCTAATTTCGGTGTAAAATGGAGTTGTCGTTGCTGGCAGTACTCCAAACTCAAACTCAAAACTCGAATTCGAATTCGAACTGAAACCCAGACTCAAAATTGAGGCAGAGGCACAGAACCAAAAACACCAGCAAATTCCGAATGCCTGACTGTCTGCATAATTGTGTGCTTAACGCGTGCGTCTCTCTATATACCTACATATGTATATTTATGTACATATGTATACATATATGTATTTGTATTTGTATCTATGTGACAACACAAACAAATGCAATGTGAAAAAACAACAATGACAACTGCAGCAGCGTGTGGAATCGAAGCGCGAGCCGCAACGCCACAGATTGCAGCAATGTCGATGTTGCTGTTGCATTTGTTGTTGCTGTTGCTTTTGCTGTCGATGTCTATGGGACGCCTCATATCGCATTGGACACGAATCATATTATCAACGGCGGACAACAGCAACAACAACAGCAACAACAACAGCAACAACAACAACAACCAAGTCCCCAATGCATCCGACAACGAACAACCGAAGAATGAGTTGTGTTCTTACGAATTTCAAATACTCTTCAAGTGGATTGGAAGCAACAACTAAATTAAATTATTCCTATATGGCATATATAGAAAAAATATAATTATTATAAATTATTCAAGATTCTTATGAATATAGAAAAATTGTTCATAGTATTTTATAATGTTTGTAGTTCTTATTTAATATAGAAAAGCTTTTAATAGCGCTTCAAGTATCTGTGATTATATCGGAGAACTTAGATTAAATTTAAATTTAAATTAGTTTATCACTCTATAATCAATAAATACAGAAATCAATTGAATTTTTTTTAAGAGATTGATTATTTAAACTACTTTAATAATATGTTTGTAATACTTTCAGATTTAGATAACGTATTTAGTCCTTGACATTTCGATCGATTTCATCCACTATTTTAAGAGATCTTTATTAAGAATTAAACGACAAATATGGAACAAAAAAATACTTTAAGAGAATTTAATAGAATATTAAATTAAATATAAAGTTTAATATAGCAATTATGGTTAATTTCATTTGACATACACACATAGCACACCCCTTAACTTCAATCCTAAATCCTTCTGATCCAAAATCTTTCCAGATATATAAAATGGGTTTATTCTTCTTAAAAACGCTTTCAAATTAATAGATTGCTATCTAAAACTTAAATAACAAATATGAAGCAGTATTAAAGTTCTATTCTGTCAGTTTGTCAACTAAAATATTGTCAGATTCAAGAAATAGTTTTATTCTCATTAAAAACTCTGTACTCCACTAAAGTTTCCCTGTATATGAAGAAGAGGCAGTTTCATCATTCTGTAATTTCTACCCAATATTGAAGTGTCTTTCGATTTTAGATAGCTCTGTTTCGAGTACATCTTGTTGCCTCAGTTGCCACAGTTGCCTCAGTCGTCTTCCGTCATATCGCTTACACTGTAATGAGTTATGTACCCGATCTTATCCAGTGCAACGCAGCAGCGCATTCTGTTGTGGCAGCATTCAGTTGATGTTACTTTATTTCATGTGGTATTTAACCATCAACGTCTCCGCAGCAGTGGGGCACATCGATACTTGGGGCACTCTGTGGCCTGTGGCCCGTAATCAATGCGTCGACACATCGAACTGGGCGATTGGGTGAATGACGACAAATGGTTTGTTTAAGTTCGATTCACTGCTGTTTATTTATACATCACATTGGTTGTTGTTGTTGTTGCTGCTGCTGCTGCTGTTGTTGCAGAAACAACATCAGCGGAAGTGCATTCGAACAAAAATTAAAACTGTGACTCGAGATAGCAAAAGTATTTAATTAACCTCATTTTTAAAGGAGGAAAAAACTCTTGAAGCTTTTCAAATAATCTAAGGTCAAGTATATTTTTTCTGGGCCAACGCAGACAGTTAAGATTTCAAGTTATTTATTGCCTTATATTTGTTTATTTGGCAACATTAAATTCATAAGGAAAAGCAATCAAATAAAAGCTTAAGTATTTTCTACAACCCATCTTTCTTTGCTTGCAGAATTGATTCCTGGTAATAAGTAAAAGTTAAACAACCCTTTTTTATCAATATTTTTCTTCTGTACAAATGAACCAATCTCAATTCAAGTAGGAAAAAACGATTCAAAAGCAGCGGATTCTTCAATTAATGATTACTTAATGGAAAAAAAACTTCATAAAGCATAAAGCACAAAGCTGAAGGGTACACAAGATGCAGTACCGCGAATTTCATACATACATATATATATATATATATATATTCATCACATATTTGTGTTTAATGCCCCATATTTTTCATGTCACATGCATATTGCATGTTGCACGTTGCACATGGCCGTGTTTACCGTTGCAATTATTGACGCACAGGCGAAATGCAGCCCAAGCGATTCAAAAAAAAAAAAAATGCATGTGGCATATGAAAAGCAGTTGCAGTTGGCATTGTTGCAGTTGGCGGTGGTGTGGGGGTGGGGGGCGTGGCACTGTTGGATGTGTTCAGTGCGTGTCAAGCGAGCACACGCTTAAAAAACAATAGAATTGTATACATACACACACACATACATATATATATATATATATATATATATTTATATATGTAGATTCTGCTAAATAAACTCAAATATCGCGCGAATTGTGAGTCGCACTGAAACGTAAATATTTAAAAATGATTTTTACGCGTTCAAAGATTTGTAACACTATTTTTTATTTATTTTTGATTTTTTTCTGTTTTATTTTTTTAGTGTTTTGTTCGCAGTGATAACGGATTGGTTTGGGATGGGCTTGGGCCTAGAACGTGAGTGTCTGCCATCAAACTAGGGTGAGAAAAAAGTCGTACAAACAAACAGACAGACAGGCGGACAGACAGACGGACAGATAGACGGACAGACGGACGGATGGAAGGGTGGACGGGGCTTGTCAATTATATAGACAGACAGTTGGCCTGAAACAGAGTTTGTCTCTTTTTTCATATTTCGCTTTTCCTGCTTTTCCTGCTTTTATTGTCATTGTTTAATGGAGGCAAAGTTAAAGGTAGAATGCCGCCCCATATGTTTATCCATCCAAAGTTGACACTTGTTGCGTGTTGCGGGTTGACGGGGGGGGGGGCGGGGGCGGGGGCGGGGCTAAACTATTGCCGCTGTGATTTGCGTGTTTTAATGGGGTTTTTTTTCCGCATTAATCGCTGAAGAGCAAAACCAAAATCATCAAAACAAATGTTGTCTCTTTTTTTGTGGTGTTATTTTTGCTGAAATTTTATTGTTGCACACAAATTGACGTACTTCAAAGTGCGCTGGGAACATGGCAAAGACAACAGCAAAGATCAAAGACATTGAAAGGGTGTAGCAATATGCGAATGAGTCACATGCAACACAACTCAAAACAAAGCACAACAAAGCAAATAGACAAACAGACAGACAACAAATACAAAGTGACAAAAAAGTCAACTCTTTGGCGGAAAATGCAGTCTGAAGACTCAAGAAATGAACTCCGTCATAAGTAAATAACTGAAATTGTGCATAATAACGCTAATTAGCTGGGAAGACGCCTCTCCGGCTTTGTAAACAGGTAATAGCCAACAGCAGCAGCAGCGGCAGCAGCAGGGGGCAAAGGAAGGGGCCTCCCAACAAACGGAAATCAACAATAAAAGCAAATTTGTGTGACAGAAATTATTTAATAGCTCAATTTTTACGAGTAAGCTCTAAAGCGCCACATGTAAGTGCACTGGGAAAAATTATACTCGTATGAGGGATTTATGGAAAAGCAAATAAGTGTCCCGGGTATTTGTATATATTTATATATATATATATATAATATATATTTTTTAATAAGCTGATATATTAATATTGTTTCAGGCATGAAAATACACAAAGAACAAGTAAAAATGCTGTAGTCGAGTTAGCTCGACTACGATATGCCCTTAACTCAGTTGTTAAATATATTCTAGTTTTATTTGAAAATTTCCCTATAAGATGATTCGCACTCAAATGTTCAGTTCTGAAAGTGCATTTCTTACAGCCCGAACTGACCCGAACTGGCTGGCTACAAACAGGCAGTTATCGATAAAATAAAGCAAACTTGATCTGCGCCCAGTATACGAGAATCTATGTTCCAAATTTGAAGTCGCTAGCTCTTTTAGTCTCTGAGATCCGCGTGTTCAGACAGACGGACAGACGGACGGACGGACAGACGCACATGGCTATGTCGACTCGGCTGTTGATCCTGATCAAGAATATATATACTTTATGGGGTCGGAGATACTTCCTGTTACATACATTTGCATAAAACCGTTAAGCCCCTTTCACCCATTTTTAATGGGTTCAGGGTATAAAAATGTCGTTATTGTTTTTCTAGTTGCTTTCCTGTTTAGTTTTCAACTCTTTTCGTTTGTTGTCGACAGCTGTTTTTTGTACTATTTATGGATTATTTAGTTGAAGCGACAATTATTGGTTGTTAGCAAGTTTCTTGTGCTCAAAACATAATGCGAAACATGTGTGGGGCATGAGTTGCGCAAGGGATCCGCAAAATATGCAACAAAAGATAGACTGACTGAGTGACTAACTTACTGACTGAATGACTACCTGACTAACTGACAGACTAACTGAATGACTGACTGACTGATTGGCTGAAATTACTGAATGACTGACGAACTGAAGAAGATTAACTAAAAATATGACATCTCTTCCAACAACAAATGGCTCTTATCGCCTCTCGCCAAAACAATCCCAGGCTTTGCTATATACTGATGATCTATATACAGATGTTCTTTAAACAAATACCTGATAAGAAACGTAATAATGACATGTAAAAGTGCTCGACTAGCAGTTACCCTCTAGCAAAGATTGTTATAAATAAATAAATCATCTACGTCACAGATGTCCCAGCTCGGGAATTGAATAAGTGAATGCTAATCAAGAATAAATATACTGTCTGGTGTTCTTCTTCTTGTAAGGTATATCGATCAAACTCTTCCTAAGAGAACTGTGTATCCCATT
This sequence comes from Drosophila mimica, assembly GCA_037043585.1. Lineage (NCBI taxonomy): Eukaryota > Metazoa > Arthropoda > Insecta > Diptera > Drosophilidae > Drosophila > Drosophila mimica. The sequence continues at coordinate 824,964 of JBAMBE010000361.1, read as the reverse complement.
CTTTGGAGGTCGAAGAATTCTTTGTAGAACTTACACACAAATTTGACAAAGTTAATTACAGTGTGACGATGTGCGGAAACTGGACAAACATTATGCGTCGTTCGTCTTTGGGAAAGTATATTGGGGAAGTTGTTTAGAACTTTATAAAATATGTTTTACCCATTCTGAGAACCGAGCAGTCGAAACTATTTGAAGAGCTTACAAGTCCATTTGACAATACAAGTAAATTTGACGATGTTGATGCCCAGGGCTGGACAAATATTATGCGTGGTGCCACTTGGGGAGGCGACATTGAGCGAATTCTTTAGAACCAGACATTAGCTTGATAAGAAACACGCGTTGAGTTGACAAAAAAGCGCGAGAGGCATTATCATTAAAGAATATATATATTTAAATGTTTTTAAGACAGATTATGGAAAAAATATAAATAATCTTCGGTACCTTATTGTTTCCAACAATTTGTGTTTCTTGGAAAAATAATAGTATTTATATACAAATGTACTATACATAGAAGAAAGCTGAAAGCTGCCTATAAATTCAACAGCTAGCAACTCAGTTTCTTCAGTCTTGTCTGATCTGTGCTATTTTCAAATACTTAAATATTCAGAACAAAATGTTTCAGTTTATTTGCACTGTGTTTTTATTATTTGTTGCTGTACAACAAAGTGGAGGCGAGTGCGTCCGACAAGAGGAGAAGATTTATCAAGTTCAAAAATATGCCAATAGAACGGAAGTACGTCTTAGGATCACGGATATATGCAACAAAGTAGAGCAATTGAAGCTCGAGGAGATTAGGTTTGTATTGGAAAACACTTGTATTTCCAAAACATTTGAAATGTTTCTTAACTCCACATTCACAGGCTACAACAGAATCGTCAGAGCGAATTGCTGAATGATGTGATGGGAAAACTTAAAGAAACGACAACAGAATTTAATAATGTAATGGGAAAACTTAAAGATTTGAATGATAAATTCAATGAAGTAAGTTTGGAGAACAATATCGAGCAGAAAAGGCAGAGCGAAATACTGAATGAGAAGATGGATAAATTCTACGCGTCGATAACCGAGCAGAATCGTCAGATTCTTAAAGATATGAATGAGAAATTCAATAGTTTGGAGAGTAAAATCATATCTGAACACAATGCGCCAATTAAGTTTCCCAGCAGCTGTGAAAATGTGCCGGTTGTGAATCGCAGTAGTGGTATTCATCAGATCGTCGTACCCAGCTACAGTCGGGATCCGTTTAACGTTAGTTGCGATGAAGAGACACAGGGCGGAGGTTGGACAACTGTGCTGAGGCGTCAGGATGGAAGTGTCGATTTCCATGTGTTCTGGAATGACTACAAAAATGGCTTTGGGAATCCATCTGGCGAATTCTTCATTGGTCTCGACAAACTTCATTTCATGACCAAAGCTGTAGATCAAGAATTACTCATAACCATGGAGGACTACAAAGGAAGACATCGGTTTGCAAAATATGATCGATTTGCAATCGATGGAGAAATTGAAGCTTACAAACTGAGCTCATTGGGAGAATACTCTGGAGATGCGGGTGATTCTTTGCGATATCATTTGGATGAAAAGTTCACCTCACGAGATAATGACAACGATAACAGAAGTGACAATTGTGCTGAATTCTTTACGGGCGGTTGGTGGTACCATGATTGCCATGACAGGTAATATAAACAATCAGTTTTTGTTGTGAGCAATTGTCATTTAAAATATTTTTATATTTGACAGCAATCTGATGGGAAAGTATAATGAAACGAAATATGGCAAGGGCATTAATTGGTCTCACTTCACGGGTTACAAGGCTTCACTAAAACGTGTTGAGATGATGATAAGGCCGAGAAGGGATTGAAATAGTATCTGAATACCTTGAGAATATATTTTTTTATGTAATCTACAATAAGATGCTCTTGATTCGAGTGCAATGTATATCAAAAATTAAGATAGCTCTAAAAGTTATAAGTTTAAAATTATATTGAATCCATTTATTCCAGATGTTAAATCACGTTTCATGTCATCTTATTTCTAATTTTTAATAGTACATTCAGACCAGATTCGCATTGAAATAAATTGTCTTATTCAAAATATATTCTTAACAATTAATAATTAATTCTCAATTCATTTATAAATACAGCTACATCAGTAATGGAAGTCCATATATGTATATATTATATATTCCTTTTTACCCATTTTTCCGCTCAGTGTACATAGCTTACTTGTACTTGCTGCGGTTGTAGCCGTGCTGACAAGTGTCTCTCTCAGTGTATGTGTGTGTGTGTTTGTGTGTGTATGTGAGTGTGTGTGTGTGTGTGCGTATTGGTCTCTAGCACAAAAGGCATCGATTTGAAATCCGTTTGAATGAGAATGAAAAATTAAAAATGTATGAGCTGTAGTATTGGGTCAGTTTGTGGCTGAGGCGAAGGTTGCTTGGTAGGGGAAGGGGTGGAGCGGTAAAGCTGCAGTTTCCGCCCTGAGCCATAAAACACACACAGAGAGAAGAAAACAAAACCCACTGTGCCACCAAAGAGAGGCAAGCATCAAGCAGGCAGCAGGCAGCTGGCAGCAGGCAAGCTTCGAGTACAACTCACTTCCGCTTGTCATTTTGGGGTTTCTGCGGCTACGTAAAACGACAGACTTGACATTAATTTTCATAAAGACTTTGCCCCATGACTGCAGGTCTTAAGAATTTCACTTTAAAATTAATTTCGTTAAGATTTACGGAATTTCTGTTTACAATTAACAACAAGCTGACTCCGACTCCGCCTCAGCCTCAGCCTCAGCCTCAGCAGCCATGCGGGCGGGTGCTGGCCCAAAAGATTTCTCGTTTTCATTTTCATTTTCGTTTACAGTTTGGTTTTCATTTTCATTTCCATTTTACATACATTTTTCAGGGCCGGATGCATTCAATGCCATTTAATTGTTTATACATTAAGATACAACAGATGAAGACGCAGACGCAGACGCAGACGGCCTGGCGGCTGATTGCCAATGATTGGATTCAAATCGTTGCCTGGTCGGAGTTGTGTGTAAACAGTCGAAATAACTGTTTATCGATTTCCACTTTGTGTTGGCCAAGAAAAGGGGGCAAGTGCCTTCAACTGTAATTATCTTTTCAGATACAATTTAGCTTATCAATGCGCATTGTTGCAGCTAATTAGCCGTGTCTTATCAGCAACTGCAGCTGCCACATTCGCCGCACATCACTAATCAAGTGCATTTGTTTACAATTCTCCAACATTTCTTTCGACATCTTCTAATGAGTTTTTTTCTTGATTTCAAGTAGCTGCAGCTACTGGGACAGTCTGTACACACACACAAACATGTGTGTGCCTGTGTGTGAGTGTGTGTGCGTTAATATGTATGTTTGTATGCTTAAAGTAGGACAGCAGCAGTGCAGCTCTGGAGGTGAACTCTATAAAGAAATATAATTTGAAACCCTACAAAATGTCATCTAGGAGAGGGTAAAATCTTGATACATCTATAATTTGGCCAAAATGAATCAGATCTTGTATATAAAAATATTTTTGATCTTATCTTGGTACCTAGATTAATATTGCATTTAAGTTTAAGGTTAAGAAAACTATATTCATATTAAAATTCTATACCAAAAAGAAGCAGTCGATTAAAGCTTTTGATAGCCATAATTTCGCCAAGATTAGTCGGTTTTTTAAAAATTGGCTTTTCATTATTATGGTTTATCTTTAGATCAAAACAACATTCATAATTTGAGGCACGCTTCTGGATTGGAATTCATTTCAAAATTGTACCCATATGGAAGTGCTTGTAAAGATGGGTTACCTCAAAATAAATCCGACTCTAATCATGATTTCCATAATAATTCTACACTCAAAGTTGGAAATGCAATTCCGATTCTTATATTATAAGTATCAATTAGTAAACAGTAAACAAAACTCAACTCTCGACTGCAATAAGAAGATATTTGTAACAACTGATGCTTAAAATACCCCATCAAAAAGCTAATTTTCCAAATGAAAATAAAGCAATTTAAATTAGCAATTTAAAGTTTGAAAGGCAGAACAATTACAATATTATGTTGATTTTTGGCTACTGTTTGCTGCAACTCTGAGTAATTCAATAAAGGGGTATCTCATTCGATCAGCTGACTATTGTTTATGGTTTTTATTTTGGCAGCAGCTGCCTAATTGCAGAGCAGGCTCAATGCGAAGGCGTTTCGCCCGAGGCATATAAATATATAGGTTTATAAATATATATATATATTTTACATTTATCTACTTTTTTATCTTTCTTGGTCATAATTATTATGACAATGTTTTCTCGGGTGTTGCTGCTGCAGTTGCAGTTGCTGTTTTCGGTATGCAAACAAAACAACAGATCGAATTGGAAATTGAAATGCTCGAAACAAGCAGCTGCCCACAAAAACAACAACAACAACAAGTAATCAAGTCTGAAATTTACAAATGTATCTGCTGGATACATTCCGAGCTGTGCAGCTAAGCTACTTGCAGCAACTTGGTATGTGTGTGTGTGTGTGTGTGGTGGGCGTTGAGGGGGCTCTGCCCCACCTCAATTACTGCCGCAATGCAATCTGCATCTAAATTGATCGTAATAATTATTGTATGTGTCGTTGTTGTTGTTGTTGTTGTTATTGCTGCCTGCTGCTGCCTGCTGCTAAAAGTAGCTCAAGTGGCAACAACAACAACAACAACAACGACATTTGCCCTGGTGGAAAAGTGAAATTTTTCATTAGCGCTTCAATCGAATCGCTGCAACAGACACAGTGGCACACGTTGTATCCACATAACTCACAGACACAAAAGCAAAAGCTAAAAAAAATTACATTTCGATTTGGTTTTTGATTTCAATTGAATTTGTAATTGTTGCCTTTTTTACGTTTGTCTTTCATGTGTGTTTATCTCATTGTTTTTGTTGTTGTTGTTGTTGTTGTTATTGTTGTTATTTCTGCGCCCCCAACTATATTTTTGATAATTGTTTGCCTCACATTGTGCAAGGTTTTTTTCTTTGGTTTTTTGCCCCTTTGTTTAGATGTTTTAGCTACTGTTGTTGTTGTTGTTGTTGTTGCTCTGCTGTGTGTGGTTTCTTTTATTTTCCATTGATGTGGAAAACTGAAGGCATTTTTTATATTTTGGCCACACGCCCTTCTCCACAATTGAACAAATTGAATGTTTTGAAGTGCGCTTTTCCATTTAAATAGACCGCCCCCAATTGCCTTTTGGCCCTGTGACCCAAAAACTGTATTCATATCAGATCTGGTGATTTATGTCAATTATTAGCTTTGTTCTATAACGTAAATTATCCATTTTAAGTGCAGGCAATCGATTTATCCAACTAGTTTGATATATGGAATTATGCTTGAAATGCAGCCGACAGAAACACAATAAATTAATCTTATCCACTTAAAATTGATTTTTTTTAGGGATAAATAAATTAAGTTATGCGTGAAAATTGACTTTGATTCGAATGTGAGTTTTTCACTTGTCAAAGTAAAAATAAATGGAAATAGTTTGTGTAAACTTCACTACTGCAATATTAGTTGGAAAACATAAAACATTTATTAGCATTCAACAGATTAATTCCGGCTGAAAGATTATGTAATCTTTTTGCATGTCTGAGATAACCGTTATTTCATCTTAATCCAAACCTTGAAGAACATTCTAAGCATCTATTAATTTGTCTGAGCTGTTATCTAATTGCAGTTGTGCTTATCGCAACAGTTTAAGAAGAAAAACGCACGTTTTAACCAGACTCACGAATTCTTTTGGCATCTTTGCAGTCATTTTGGTTGGGTGCGAGTGCAAAGCGCGCTTTCATAAATGCAACAAAGTAATAGATACACAGATACACAGATACACAGAGATACAAATGCGGCAACAGCAGATACATTTCAATCTCGCTCGTGCGCTGTCTTCATATCCGTATCTCAATCTGCTTGCAGCAGCCCGGGTTGCCAGCTAGCTGTTTAATCAGCCGTTAATCGCCGGCATGTACTCAACTCTGGCAATCAAATGACGGCTTGGACGACTGGACATCATCAACTGCTCAGGGCCGGCTCAGTTCTAATGACGTCGAATGCGGCGGATAATTGCACGTACTGCGTTTTCCTTTGAAGTGAAGAAGTTACCAAGTGCAACAGCATCAGTAGATGCAACATCAGCGCATCCACAAGATACGCTAAAGACACTTTTGCACAATCCCTAAAGATACATTTCAACTGTTGCGCCTTTTCAATTTAGAGATGAACAGCAAAATGCGATTCATGGTTTATTAAAAACACATAAAATTAGACAAGATTCGCAAGTGTTGAGAATTACAAAGATTACGATTCACAATTGATTGGAAAGAAATAAACCTAAAAGGGGTTATCTGAAGCACATCGAAGATTACCTACTCTTTGCTGATTAAATTGTTAAATTAAAATCCCTTTTTCAATATTCATAATTTTCTTCCATGTTGCAACTTTATTGGTTAATCTTTGACTTCTTTTTTTATCGTGTTAGTTCGTGTCACGCGTTCATCTCAAATATCTGCCTAAAACTAGTTCGTTATGCGTTGCAGCAGCAGCAGCAACAATCGCATATATTTTCTTATACATTTTTTATTTTTTGTAATCTTGCAACACGGAAGGGGGTTTGGGGTGGCCATCATCAATGGGCTCAATGAGAGATCAGTGTTCGATATGTGTGGAAATTGCTATATAATTGCCGGGCTGCCTCGGCGAAAAGGAAACTCGAATTGTGTGTCAGTAGTAGTAGAGTTGATTGTTGGTAGTTCGTTGTTGGTTGTTGGTTGTTGGTAGTTGAGTAAAAACGCAACAACAACAACAACAACAACAGCAGCAAGAAGAACAGAGACAAACGAGTTGAGGTATCACTGCAATTTGCAATTGCACAGGTGGAAATTTATTTTGATGCCAAGTGCGATAATGTAGCAAAGCAACCATTTATTTTCGCAGGGGGCCACCTTCCTTTGAGGCCTTCAATCTCGGCCCGCCTCGTCCTTAATTTATGGTCAAACTTTTCCCTTATGCCACTTGTTGTTGCCTTCTCGTCTTCCCGTCTTCCCGTCTGCTCGGCGTTGGCATTGATGTTGGGCTTGTGAACGGATGTCATTGCTGGTCGCAGTCCAAAAGTTTAAAGTTCACTCACATGTGGATGCAGCACAGTGCGGCACAGTGGGGATATCTCAAACAGCGGACACTGGCAGCTTGGACTTGGATTGGGATTCGGTTTTAAGCTGCATGTTCGCCGCTCTGTCTACACGCTGTCAATGTGCTCCTCGTTTGATTAATTACAAAAGCGCCGCATCGCAAACAAAAACTGCGCAACCAACGAGGGTTGCCACACAAGTTGCATGGTGGTAAGCGCAGGAGGAGTTTGTGTCTAGCTTATGTTCAATTTTGATTTAAAAAAAAAATAGTGCTTATTAAAGTAAGTAAGTGTATAAATATTATTAATATTAAGTTGGAAAAGTATTAAAATAGCTAAGTAAAAAAATTTTAAATAAAAAAAAATTAATCTAAATTTAAAGTTGAAATACAATTTTACATATATTTTGTACAATTTTTCTTTGGTTTATTATTTAGTCATTTAATTGTAGCCTATAATTTATACAATAGATTCATTTATAACTTACTCTAAACAACTATCAATTATGATTATTATTAATATTAACTAAATAATACACAATTAATTGCCACGCATTTTAGCAACTAAGTGCAACTTAATTAATAGTTTTCCGATAAAGATATGCAACTATTTTCCTAAGAATTTATAATAGCTTCTTTTTAATCTATTTTATATTGTTTCATAATTACAGACTTGGATCTATTTAAACATGCAACTACAAACGGAGACTGGTAGTACGTGTTGCAGCCCTGGCACGTTGCATGCTACAAGCTCTCCTTGTGCAGCTGTTGCCGCTCTGCGGGCATGCGAGTCATGTTATTTACGCCATTTTACACCGATTGACAAATAAACTAAGCCAACTAAGTCAACGTTGAAGTCAACGTTGCAGTCGCAGTCGCCGTCGCAGTTGCAGTCGCCGTCGCCGTCGCAGTCGCAGTTGCAGTCGCTGGTTGACAGTCGTTGGCTCCAAGGTAACTTGCATTGACATAATTAAATTAATTTACGTGGCAGGCAGCGCAACCATGTCTAATTGGCAGCGCCAACAAGCATGTGGCAAGCAGTTGCTCCTCGGTTGCTTGTGGTGGCATCTTAACGGCCACAACTCGGCTCATTCCTCAAGCGGGGCAGCCACAATTAAAATGTCATTCACATCGATCGAAGCAATGCGAGGCTAACAAACCAAACTAGCTACTTGCAACTTGCAACTTGCAACTTGCATTACTATTTGCCACTGTTTTTTGTCTATCGCATATTTGTGACATTTTGCACTGAGTTGATACATAAATCATACGCACTGTTGTCAACGAGGCAAGCATCGCAAACTGGCAGTTGCTATTTGGCTGCGTGGGGCACCAGCTGCAAAATGTCAAAGTTATCGCACACCTTGCCAAGCTGACTGTCAGCAGTGGCTGCCGACGCTGCCTGCCCCACGGGTTGCATGACCTAATTAATTCCCTAACTGAAAACCCCCAGATACCTTGCCGCATTCTGCTTTCAGCGTCTGCGAAACTTTTCTTTTTGCATGCTAGCTGAGCGATGCTCAGAGTTTGACATGTGGCCAACGTTTGCCGCCACGCTGACTGCCTGTCAGCCAAATTCCGGTTGCAGATGACTCACTCGCCAGGGGGTGCAGAGGGGATTGACACGGAAACGGACTGCGGACAGCGGACAGCAGACAGCAGACGAAAGCTGTGCAAAATTTCATTTGCTGTGTGCTTAAGTGTAAAATTGTGTTTAAACTGAAGGTTAACATGCCCTTTGGCTAACTTCGAGTGGAATTTAGTTAACAAATTTAAGCGTTTAGGGCACCCAAAACGAGTCAATTTGTTAACGAGAAAGTGAAAAGCTTTAAAGGCCAAAACACTTAGCGCTATAATTATAACTTGATTTTTACAACCCATAAAAAAGTTAAAATGTTGTGTAACAAATTTAATTGCCTTACATTTAATTTATTTAAGTTTCTAACACTATTAAATTTAATCAATAAATTTAATAAATAATAATAAATTAATTTTTTTTTGTTTGATAATATTTTTTTTTATTATTTTTTATATTTATTAAACTGACCATTTCTTAATTTTTTTGCTCGCATATTAAAATGTGTTTAAATTGCTCGCATATCTTTAAGTATTCAAAATGTGTGCACAATGTACAAAAATGTGAGCAACTCAACAAGAATAGAACACACCAAAAATATATTTAAAAAAAAAAACACGAATAGCATATGAAATTAAGTAGAGGCATTCCATGAGCTGCACAATGTATACAATTTCAAAGAAGTGTGAGTCACAAATAGTTTTGCATGGTGAAGTGAATGGTCAGCTATGTGTGTGTGTGGCTGACAAGTGCGACAAACGACTGTCAGTCAATTGTGGCATTAAAGTAAATTTGCTTTTGGCCAAGCCCAAGAGAGTGTTTGCTATTTTGGCCAAAATAACACGAGCCACTAGAAGAGGCAGAGGCAGAGGCAGCTGCTGCATTAGCTGTGAGTAATGCGCCGTGACTTTCATTGAGAAAGCTGTTTGCAAGGGGAGAACAGGTCACTAGAGCCAAATTGGGATTGAGATGGAGACGGGGATGGGGATGGGGATGGGGTTGGGGATGTGGATTGGATTGTGTGCAGACGTTGTGAAGTTGAGTGATTAATGCAATTTAGAAGTTCAATGTGGTGCAGCAATGACCCAGTTAAAATTGCCCAACACCTGGCCAAGGCACAATTCAAATTAGTTGCAACTAGTTGTGGTATGTACAACATGCTTAATTGAATAGTGCAACTGAGTGAGCAGCTGACTCCAACTGATTTTAGTTTTTATGTTTTTGTATATATATGCAACCTCCAAACTGCACAAAACACGCAACACTCAATCGGCAATCAGCAGACATGCAATGTTAATTTTTTCTCTTTTTTTTTTATTTGTGTATCCGCAAGATACTTTTTCACATACATATTTCAAGTGTCTCGACGACAGCTGCTTATTATAGTAGATGCTGCCGCTGATTATCGAGTGGCCCCCAACAAAACGGGGGGGAAAAAAATGACTTAATAAATCTACGGAGCCAATTTTTGACACATGCTGTGGCAACTGTCTGCCAGATGATCGAAACTTCATCAACTGTGGGTGGCTGTTGTTGACAAGCTTTCTGACACTTGCTGACATGCAAAATGCCAAAATTGATGGCTGCGTCGCCCCCATGCTGCTGATAACGGACACAAGTACGGACTGGCGACGTACTTTAATTGCAGCAAGTTTGTGGCAGGCGCAGAAATTGTTAACTACCGGCTTAAGTGCCGCATGATCGACATTCGTTTCGCCGAAATGACTGCCGCACGTTTAGCACATCAGTCCGCACTACTGCAACTGAAATTGCAACAAAAAATTAAAAGGATCGTGATTTAGCCAACATGCCCCAGCCACCAAATATCCCAGGTCGTCGGCCACAACTACAACTACCTGGCTATGTTGCATGATGCACACGCATGATACAAACACTACTGTGGCGGCTGCTGCTGCTGCTGCTGTTGCTGCTGCTGTTGTTGGTGCCACAGCAAATAGCAGACACCGCTCAAAACTAATTAAAAACAACTGCCGCTCAACGACGTGGAAAGCTTTTTCATAGATAATGGACTGCAATAATAGAAATGGTAATAGCGCTCCATATCCACAGCCCCATTCAAAGAAAGCAAAGCACCAAATGCAGGCTCATAAAATAAGAGAAAAACCAAAAAACAAAAAAAAAAATTGAAAGCACAACGAAAACTTAAAGACTACGAATAGTTTTACACTCTCTCTCTAAACATTAGCTTATCCCTGGATATACCAAATAATCTTAAGAGTCTGGGGAGGCTTTAAATTTGTTGAAGCTATTTCTGCTCATTAATTGCAGTGCCAAATTGGCTAAGAAAGCTAAAAGACCTGACTGAAAATCATCGTTATGGAGAAAAATTACAATATTAGCTGGCTGGCTGGCTGCTGGTAAAAACTACTTGAAATTGGCAGACAGGCAGCTGGCCAGGCCAGCACTCACACACACACAAACACACTCATGCACACCCAGCAGTAGCAACTGCAGCCCAACCTGGCTAGAAAGCATTGCCAGCTGATGGACAACAACCAGGTTTGAGTTACGCGCACAGTTTGAAATTCATTTATCATTTTATTGTGTGGCAAATAGATGCGGCCATTCTGAAATACTTATTCGCTAGTTACACACGCACACACACACACACACACACACACATGATTGTGTTTGCAGTTAGCTGTGATATGTAAATGGTAGCAGCAGCAAAAATATAAAAAAAAAAAATGGAATAAGAAGAAAATCTCTGCTGGATATTAGCTCTAACGATTTCGAACAGTCTGCTACCTGCCACAAGTTGAAGTTGCACTTAATTTGGCATATTAATTTACCACTTTTTTCCATCCTGGTTGCCCATCTCTGCTCGTTCCACTAATGCGCCAATTTTATACGCTATGCGAACTGAGTGTAGTTCTTTAATGACTTGGAAAATATTTGAAATAAATTTGAATTTAATTTGCAATCTTCTTCGTTCTAAATCGAGCAAATCTATGGAATTCGTTAGAGAAATATAGCAAAAATCTTATAATTAACTATTCTGTATATTTCGACTATCAAAAGGCCCCAATCTGAGCTTTAAAATTCTTATATTTGCTCTGCTTTTGATTTATTTTTAAAAGTTTACTTTTTATTCACCTTGACCTCATTTGAGATGCGGAAGTTTGATTTGTTTTTTGGGAATGGATTTCAGAAAATCGACACCTCGATGGGGAATACACCCTGTATACTTTAAAATATACACTTTATTAAAGTTTTCTTCATCAAATTTCATTTCAAAATAAACCCAATTGGGATACATCAGTCTCTGCATTTTGCCCACTTTTTTAAGCCTAGTCTATACTCATTTCTACTCATTTTTATTAGCTACAGGGTACAAAAACACTAATATAAAACTAAAATGTATTTTCAGCATAATCGCAACTTCCTCAGAAGTTGAAAAACGAATAAAAAACTTCGCTTCAGCTCCTGAGAGCTGTGAGAGAAGAGCTCCACATGGGGCCACCCACATGAATGCAAATGTTGCTTGACCTTTTTTCCTGGTCCGCGAGCCGAAAGTTGCATGGTTAAATCAGTTCAAGGTTTCCAGACAGTTTCAATTCACACACACACACAACAGACAACACACACACAACACACACACAAAACACACACAACGCACACAGTCGCAACTAAAACTTCTTCATGGGGTTCAAGTTGTTTGCGCTTTTGTATCTTTCTTATTTTATGCTTGTTTTTTTTTTTCATTTTTTCGGGTTGCTGCTCTTAAGTAATTTATTGTGTATCGGAAATTTTGAATTTGCATGCCAAAGCCATAATTCTTAATTTACTCATTCTTCAGCTTTTATTATGAATACGCCACGAATGTTGCGTGTGACCGACCACCACAAGACAGTCTCTGCTTCTTCCCTCCCTGTCCAGGCCCCCTTTCCATTCTTGCAACAATTAAGTGACCCGACCACAGCTTCAGCTGGTGAGGAGCTTGAGGCCAACCCGTGGCAGAAGTTCATGCAGCTGTGCACTGTGGCAGTTAACAAACAAAAAACTTTGACAGCATTTAGCTACGCACAGACAACACTTTCAGTTTCTTTTGCAGGCAGGCAAATAAAAAAAAAATGAAATAAAATAAAAAAAATCAAATTCCCACTAATTGCTGGGATCGGACACAGTTATAAATTTATAAGTTGTTGTTTCTGTTGCACAGCATCTGCTGCTGTCGCTGCTGTTGCTGCTACTCGTTATGTGTGCATTTAATTTTAAGATGATCGCTCTTATTTTTTAAACATTTCCATAACTGGCAGTTGAGGCACATGACAACTGCTAAGTTAAATGATTTTATTGTTCCACTCTAATTATTCTATTAAAAGCAATCGAAGATATGCAAATGGAATGTAAATTGTAGACACAAGCAAGTAAGAATGCTCCAGTAGAGAGAGCTCGACTAAGTGACACCCGGAGCTCAATTGTTAAATAAACTATAAAATATACATTTATTAAATATTTCTTAAATATACCAGCCAATAAATATTAATATTCAATCGAATTTAATTTCTGTTGTTTTCTTTATTTCAATAAAAGATTATCAGTCATTTCTCGGGAAATTATAAAAATAAATAAATTTAATCTCGATAAGGCTTAAGGAGAACTTCATACTGACAGAAAGACAAGCATGTGTGGATCGACTCTGCTGTTAATGCTGATCTAGAATATATATATAGTCAATAAAATCCTAGAGGTTTCCTTCTGCCTGTTACACTTAAGTTAATCATGCCCCCTTTTCCCATTTCAGGATGTAAACGGACTAAATAATATGCTCTATTCAAAATATATCAATCTGACACTCTTCTAATGTCTATATGCTACTGCAATAAATTAACCATCAAATGCTGTCACAATAGATACAAATCTAACTACAGTCAGTAGGAAAAGTCGTTAACAACGAGCGCTTTTAATTGACTTCTAATTGCACATTGAACTATGGCTTGAACTCAACGGCACATGCAATATGCAAATGGAGTCATTTATCATGGGGTTGGGGCACCCACAATAAATCAATTTAATTAAACTACATATTTAACATTTAGATGATGGCCAAGTCGCATAAATAAAGCAATTTGCAAAGCACGACATGGCGACAAGGTGACTATGTGAAATTCGGTTTGAATAAAAGTGTCAAATAAATATTGAGTTGTAGGCAAATGTTTATTTATGCAAATTAATCGCATCACTGAGCGAAACACAAAAGACAAGCGGCAAGATTTGTTTTGACATTAGAAACTGTCACAGTTAAATTTTGTCATTTTTATTTTTTATTTTTGGTTTTTGATGTGAATTTACGAGCTATGCACTGAAACAAAAACTGGCTAAGCTCGTAGGGGGGTGGCGGCAGCGTCTTGTTTGCTTATCGACAATATTTGAATAAAAATCAATTTAAAATATTTGTTTAATTTGCTGTGCGGCAATAAGAGGCAATAACATGATAAATGCTTGTACACAATTTGTTACCTCATCGCCGGTCACCAATTTTATGCTAATTGGTACCAAACTAGATGTCGATATTGTTTAATTGAGCAGCCAAGCGTCGCTCGTCAGTCAATGGATAGACTCAACTTGGTAATTAGCATATTATGAGAATCAAAAATAAATGCTCAGGTTGAAGAAGATCTGGGACCAAAGATAAAGCTGCAAATTTATGGGACTTTGAACGGTCGAAGCGACACACAAAATGGCAAAGTCAACACACAATTAAGTCAGCTACAGAATTTATTTTTACATTAATTAGTACGAAATATAAATACCCTTTTTAAGTTGGACCAGTTAATGTTCGACTTAAGCAGTAAAACTGCAATTCTATTCATATATTTAAGGGTCAACCCTTTCTGGAACTAATTTATTTGGAGTGTATTTAATTATTAAATGGGATCGTCTTGTTTCTACCATGACCACAAAAAATATGAAAAAATCTTTCTGATTCTATAGTATATTTATATCTGTCCTACTATACCCTATAAATACCATTTAAGTTGCTTTCAATCATGAGGGCGGAAGCATAAATTACGCAACGACAGTTAATGAAATGGACATCAAAATTTGTTCACCGTCGCGTTAATATTTATATTTATTTATGAATATACAAACAAATCTTTTATTTCTTATTTTGGCATTGCGTTTTAGGAACAACAAATTGCTTAAGCCAAATTATGGGAAAATGCTAATAAGGCAAATAAATGTTGGCATCACAAAATTAATAAACAATATCGAATTGAATGAATTTAAAAGAAGCTAGTCGCAAGTCTGGTCGCACACTGATTAAATTTCACACTCGAATGGGGTGTGCGTCCAAGTGTGTGTGAGTGTGTGTGTGAGTGTATATATAAGTGTATAACGACTTGTGCTAATTGGCAGCTTTGATTAGCCGCAAAAAAAAAACACGAGTGGCATAGATTCAACACTTGCCACAACATAAATGTCTATGCCACGAATTTTCAATTCAATGCTAATTAAGTCATCAAATGGTGGTTATTTTTTTATAGATGGGCAACATTTGAATGCTGGCGAACAGGCTGACAAGGCGGCACCCAAAGGCAAAAGAGCTGGGCTGGTGGTAAATGTTTTGCCACTGCCACAGACAACAGCAACAACAGCAACAACAAACAACGAATCCATCAAAATAGCACGTTTTCAGTGTCCACACGAATACAATGACCAGCTAACAGTAGTTTTCAGGTAATTAATTGGTAAAAAAAATAAACAACAGACGAAAAAAAAAAACAAATATGTATTTAAATGTCCAAAGAAAGGGGCACATTTAAATTTTAAACACAACAAATCATGTTTTTATGCTCAACAACAACAACAACAACAACAACAACGACATCCAACTAACTAGCTTAAGTTGGCCAAACAAGCGGCTATAATTAAATTGTCAGCCACAAACACGAATGCAGCCTTGAAGAAAATAAAAAGAGAGCTGAGAATTGATAAACGCTTTATTTATGACATATTTTGAATCTTTGCTTTTGATCCACGAAGCTAACCAACTCTACCTTTACTTGAATACTGCGAGCAACTAATTATTTAATGAGCAGCACAAAAAATCAATCATAAACAAAATTGTTTGATGGAGCAGCACAGACTAATGATACCTGGGCCGAGACAGCCTTTAGACGGGCTAAGACTACTTCGAGCTGATTAGCTTAAAAAAATCGCACAATTTTTAGTTTTATTACTATTATTATTATAATTCCATCATATGCAACAGTAGCTGTCGCACTCAAGTGAAGCTTAAAATTCATTAAAATTATATTTTCCAAAAGAAAATATATAAAAATTAAAAAAAAATAATGCTAGCAAAAAACATAGATAAGCTTTAAAAAAAGAAGATATTTCATTTGACAATAAATAAATAATTTACAAATCGAATTAGTGATATAATAAAATTAGAACTTCAAACAGGCTTAAATATAAAGAGTAAAGTTTTTGTATTTAGTTCAATCGTTAAAGCGATTAAATCAATTTCCATAAACAACAATTGTAACAATCGAATCAAATGCTTAAATTGGCATTAAAATTGAGTTAACTGCGAACAGAAAACAAATAATAATAAATAATTATTATTTAATCGGTCGCGTATCAATGAAAACATAATTATGACATAAAATGCGTTATTGGCTAATGGAGAATATGCGTTAATACAATAATAATGCATCAGTTCGAGTTCGAGTTCGAGTTCGAATTCGAGTTCGACAATAACTGAGTAGTTTTCAACGGCGCTTTCGTGTTCATACATTGTATACAGCTAACCAATTAAAGGCCATCAATATTGGCTAAAAATCTTAAAAGCCGTCAAGTTGAGAACAAGCTAACGCGATACGAATCACATTTGTAAATATGTATGTGTGTGTACGTGTGTGTGTTTTGCTACAAGTTTTTATTAGCCAACAGTGTTTGGCTTTGACTCTGGCTTTGAATGTGACTTTGGCAATGCTTTTGCCATTTGTTTTTTATGGCTTATCAGCAATTGCCGCAGCGCGGTTGCTTCCTCTCTCAGTTGTCGAGAAGGTATAACAATGTTGTTCTTGTTCTCGTTGTTGTTGTTGTTGTTGCTACTGTGGTTGCTGCTGTTGTTGTTGTTGTTGCTCTTGTTGCAGGCGCGCGATGCGTTAGTTCGTTAGCTGCTCAACGAACAACAAACAGCACAGCAACAACACACGACTCCACAACAACAACAAAAGCAACAATAGCAACAACAACGAGAGCAACAATAGCAACAACAACAACAACAACACCATCAGGTTGAACGACGTCAACGTCATGTCTGCTATGATTATGCCCGGAAGCACTAATTACCTTATTTACACTTTTACAACTCTTATGGCAGCCAAGCTGCGCATGCGCAGATCTCCGCAAATCGCCGATATATACATATCTATATACATATATATATACATATATACACATATCGGCAATCTCTAACAGTTGTTTATGGCTTGTGGAAGCTGCGGTTTGTGTTTGACGGATGCCGTTTTCAGCCGTGTGCAAAAGTGAAAACATTATTGGTCAACATAAATAATAATATTCCATATTATGCACTCTTACACTGAGACAAAAGAATTACGCAGTTATTTAGAGATTAGATACATATTTTTTAAGCTTCATCTTAAGATTGTTTAATAAAGAACTGTTTACTACAATAAGTTTTTGTACTGAGTATTTTTTACTCATTTTCCAGTACAGAAATCAATTAGCGTTTAGATTATCAAGAAATCAGCTAAAATTCTACATGGATTGTGCTCTTACTTTTTTTTTGAGTGTATGCAGTGCAATAATATTGATGTGTGCAATGCAAGTCCTGCAGTTATAGAGCAAACAATCAATTGCCCCAGCCACCAGGTAACCCACCACCAAGTGGTTCATTTGCCGCCAGGCACAAGCCACTCACTTGGCCAAGTTGATAAAGTCGACTTTTTGTTCTTCTATATTTTGGGTGCAGCAACAGGCAGTCAAACTTGGTCGGGGGCTCTTAAGAAGCTGCTGCTGCTGCTGCTGTTGCTGCTACCGATTGCCGGTGATTAAGTCATGAATCAGTTGCGGCCTACCAAATGCTCCGAGAGTAACGGTTAAAGCGACTCTAACTATGAATTTTGGTGGGCGTGTGCCTTGCAGCATAAGCCCAAACCACCAACTAGGCAACCAGGCAACCAACCAGCCAACCAACCAACCAATCCACAAAGTAATCCGAGTGATTGTCATGCTAAAGTAAAATCAATTTTCCACCAATTTTATTACCATTTTTTTTGCTTTCCGTTTTTTTTTTTTGTGCGAGTCCAAAAAATACAAATTTCATTTCATTTTGGCCAATTGCAATGTCAAGTAAATTTTCTATAAATTGCTAGCAAATCAGCAGCGAAAGCTGACAGTGAAAATTAACATGTTCGGACAGACGCACATTGGTTGAAAATAAATATGCTTAAAAAAATATATAAATTGTTAATTTTCTGCTGCAATGCAAGCGAATCTCGTTGGGATTTAAAATACATCAGAGGATACAAATAAAACCTGCACCTGGTAAAAAAAATTGTAATTATAAGAAAATAGGTCACCAAAGTAATAAATAATTTTTATAATAATAAAAAGAGCTAACGAAAAAAATAAAGGCTGTATATTTTTTAACAATTTAAAAGACTGAAAGCTACTCTTAATACCAAAATAACATCGATTTCGAAATATTGCTTGAATCATTGATTATTAAAAATAACAATAAAAATATTAAACAAAAATATTGCGATGACGACATGTATTTAAAATTTTACTTGACCAGCTGTATTTTCAAATTAACAAATCTTTCTTTAATGCGTATATTTTTATGTTTTAAATATTTTGTGTTTAACAATTAAGCAGTTTCGACCATTGATTAGTCATAAGAGAAAGGAAAACGACTGCTTCGAAAGATGTTTTGGGTTTGTTTGCACCACTGTGTGGCACGGCTAAATCGGCCAAAATCGAAGATTGAGCCGCCTCTCGGCCACATGCAGGTGCCCAGTTTGAATTCAGCTGTTGGTTGCATTCCTGTGCGTCGCCAACAGC
Organism: Drosophila mimica; assembly: GCA_037043585.1. Classification (NCBI taxonomy): domain Eukaryota; kingdom Metazoa; phylum Arthropoda; class Insecta; order Diptera; family Drosophilidae; genus Drosophila; species Drosophila mimica. The sequence continues at coordinate 806,170 of JBAMBE010000361.1, read as the reverse complement.
AGCAGCAGCAGCAGCAGTGGCAGCAGCAAAATCAGCTCCTTCTTTTTCTCTTGGATTTTGCGGTCTGATTGAGGATTTTTTTTGTTTTTATTTTTTAATCTTTTTTTTTAGTTTTGGGGGGCGCTTTTCAATTATTAGCAACGCCTAACGAATGCCAATTTCCAGTTGTGTTTGCATAAAATAATATATACTATAATCGCAGTGAAGTTGTTGCGGTTCTTTGCCTGCTTAGTGTATATATATATATGTATATATATATAAATATATATACTTTTGGGTCATTTTTTGGAACGTTCCGAGTCCGTTCTAGATTCACGTGTATTGTGTTTGCACTGTGGGCAGGGTCAACAAGTTAATCACATTGTGTGGCATGAATATAATAGAATTCTTATTGAGCTGCTGCACGGATTACCGAGGCTGATGTTGTTGCTGTTGCTGTTGTTGGTGGAGAGACTGGAGTCGAGGCACGCGTTTGGACCTTAATAAGACAACGGTCGCTGTTTGCTTGTTTGTTGTTTTTGTTGTTGCTGTTGTTGCTTTTGTTATTGGCACGGAAATTGACGTTTAAAGCGGTGGACGGAACCAGCAAATCAAGCCAACGGACAACAGCAGCAGCTAACTGGCCAGCTGTCTGGCCTTTTTTGGCCAAATGAGAAGCAAGTACGCTTTTAGCCTTTGGCGTTCAAATTGGCAAATTAAGTCATACGCCTGCAACGCGCCGTTGTAATTTATCTCTGTGATTCCGTTGTGCAGTTGGCCAACAACAGCAACAACCGAGCATTATTTTTCAACAATAATTATTGATTTATTGCCGGGTTGGTGACTGTGTCCCGGCCAAAAAAGAAAAAAATAAAAAAGAATCAAAGCACCCGCCAAATTCATTATCGCATGCATGCGAAATGTTCAACTTCTCAACATAAAAAAATAAAAATAAAAAAACAACCAAAAAATATCATTAGTAGAGGTAATGGCTAATGATGGGGCTGCTGTTTGTGCTCAGTTCTCAACCTCAACTTCGACTTCGACTCCGACTCCGACTCCGACTTTGACTTGAAGTTGGCCTTTGTAATTGGAAAGGCACGCACATTAGGGCGTAGGCACTTTTATGGCTAGAAAGTAGGGCCTTTAGAGAGCGGGGCGATGGTGAGGGGACGGTACGTGGGGCCAACCAATTAACTGGCAGACCAAGAGTAGCAATTCAGAGGGGGGAGACCTTTCCCTTTTGATTTTTGTTGTGTCTGTCTGGCTACCAGCCAGGCGTGTTCAGCGCATTAATATTTCACGCCTATTAATCGAACGTAAACTAGTGCAGAAGTTGGCTTAGAGGCATTTACTTTTATGGCCACATAATGACTAAAAATGTTATGGCTATGGTTAAATGGGTCTAGCTAAATGAATATTTGATGGGGTGTTGTAATTTGAACAAAAGTGGGAAAAACTGTTCAACCAGCTGTGCTTACATATTTATAAGATATTCCCAAAAACAAAGATTAGTAAAATTGGAAGTAAAATTATTAAGGCTACCTTCAGCAGATCGATCGTTGCAGATCGGAGCGGAACAGGCCAGGCTATAATTGTTTGGCATGTGCTTCTGGTCAAGATTGCATATATTTTTTACGGATTCGCGGACGTCTTCCATAATGCATTACACAATTATAATGTATTCTCATGATAACATGTCACGCAATCTGTTTTCCTCGTTGCAACAACATTTTTCCCCAGTTAAGCCGTCAATTTCATAATGTTCTTAAATTTGCTAACATATTTTCTACACCTGACTTTTCCCCGGCAATCGGACAAGTTTCTTAGCAAATTTTCACTCAAAGCGGCGACCAGTTTAACAAGTTCCTTCTTCCCCGACTCATATGGTAATTTTGCCAGCGCCATCCACCGAAATGCAGAAAAAAAACGTGGAAAACCAGAGAAATAAAAATAAATTAAATTGCAAAATATTTTTAACGCCTTATTATAGAAAATGTGCTACACATTGTTGCTGTGCGGTGCTGTGCGGTGCTGGCAGCATATTTGCTGTCCCGTTTGTCCGCCGTTCAATGGAAAACAATTTCCATTTCCTGACAGGCCACAAAGAGCAGCCAGCTACCACCACCAGAAGAGAGAGGAGCGTTGGGGACTCTGCGGGGGGTTTGCGGTTTGGGGGCTTAGCTTGGAGCTGGAGACTTGGGACAACAATTGTTGGTTTCGCTTGTTGCGCTTTCTTGCTGCTTGTATCGTTCATGGTTGGAGGCATGAAACCCACTTATCTAATTGCGATTCCGGGAACTGGTTTTCCTTGATACATTTTTCTCAACTCATTAGAACTCAATCATAACTTGCTGTAGCCGGACAGTGTATGCCTCTCTCTCTCTCTCTCTCTCTCTCTGTTTCTCTCTCTCTCTCTCTCTCTCTCTCTGTCTCTCTCTGTGTGTCCATGCAATAGGCAAATGTAATCGCTGGCTACATATTTTTCAGACGTTGCGCGCAATTGTAGCCCTAAGCCATTTTTAGCCAAGCCAACAAGCCAACAACAACAGCAACAACAGCAGTAACAACAACAACAACAATAACAATAACAACAACACGCCGGACGTGTTCCATAAACAACACTTTGATTACAACGACGCGGGCGCAGCAGAGAAGCAAACGCAAATCGATGTTTTCATATGGAAATTGAATCAAAGTCAAGTCGAGTGAAGTCGATTCGAGGCGAGCTCGGCCACAAAACAAAACATGACTGGACGCCAGAGTCGTCAGAGAATGTGGAGCACAGCAGCAACAGCAGCAACAGCAACAACAGCAACAACAGCAGCAACAGCAGCAGCAACAGCAGCAGCAACGCCAACAACAATAACAACAACAACAACACCATCAGCAACAACAAAAGCAGCAGTTGTAGCATGTGTAGTTGCTGCTACGCCCAGGCTTATACACTGTAAACAATTTATCGATACTTTGTCATAGTTATTTAATATCTGTTTTGTAGTTAAATGTTGGTATTACTAACAACAAAATTTAAATGCAAATCTTTGAAATCCATCTTCCAAGTTTGGAATTTCGATTCCCGAATCTATTAAGAAAATATACAATAATATTAAAAAAATCTTACAACACTTACAGATTTTTTACAATTAACCTACACTTTTTGTTTAGTGCATACAATTGGCCTTGGCTAAAACTGAAGTTGAAGCCAAAGTTGGAGCGAGCATGGCGTCAGCGCTTTTTTGGCCAGTAGCCACCGTCTCAGCCTCAGCCCCAGTCTCCCTCCGCTGCCTCCGTCCACAGTCTACAGTCCACAAACTGTGGCACAGTCTGAGCCTCCGTTTGAGCCTCCATTCATGAGGCAGCCTTTTGTGGTTTTCGCTATGATTATTAATCAATTCTTTCATATCATTTGCCTTTGAATTGAATTCTGTTTTTTACCAAGACGTTTACAAAAATTGAACAAAAAAACAGAAAAAAAAAACAATCTGTGGCTGCTGCTGCTGCTGTTTATCTCTGTTAGTCTGTCTGTCTCTGTGTCTGTCTGTCTGTCTGTCTGTCTGGCTGCCTCTTTTTACTCTAATTAATTCAACAAAAGTTTCTGGGCCAGCTTTTTCAGACAGTTTTTCCGTTTTGACTGCTGTGAAAGGTAGCGCTCATTATTTGCATGTTTATGTTTATTAAATTCCATTTAATTACCACAATCTACACACACACACACACACACACACACACAAAGTGAATTGTATCGCAATCGGAATCAAAAATAGATAGAGAAAAAAAAATCATTATTAATTTCATATTAATGGAAAAATACTTTTGCAAAAGGGCCCATGATTTGAATGGGAAACTGGTCTTTTTTACAGCGAATGCAAATAAATATGGATATTTCCATTATAATTATTATTGTTTGTTATTGACAATTGCCTTTTGTTAAAATACTCATTCGAAAAATAATTGCCTAGTCTAGTTTAATGTATTTTTAGATTGTGTTTTTGATTAAATTGGTCAAGGATTTAAATTATCTCTTAATCAAAATAATCATATGAATAAGTGTTATTCAAATTGCTTTCAAAAATCAGCAATTGTGTTTCAGTAAAAAATTAAAGAACGTTGAAATGCCATTTATTAATGATTAATTATAAATTACATTTTACATCCGTAAAAGGAAATCGTTTCTCTCATTAACTATTAAAAGATCAAAGTGACCACCTCAATTCGCATATGAATCAATCGAGAGATTTTAATTAAAGTGCGGCTTAAATAATAAGTTATCAATTGGCAAAAAAAACACAGATTTTAAGTCAGATTCAATTACAGGGAATTTAAGAACAGACATTAGCAACTGAAGTGCACTCGATACTTAAACGAAACCATTTAAATTAATTAACAAATCAATATTTAAGGCCGCGGAAATTATAAAGCTGCCAAAGAAAACGGAACTAAGAATAATGCCCTTGAATGGCCATAATGAAAACAGCGGCAGCCGCGGCAGCAGCAGAGGCAATTTCAAGTGGAACCCCACAGGAAGTGGGGCAGGCTGACAACTTACCGTCCTGTCTGTGGCAGGTGTCGAAATTGACAGATGGACACAGAACGCGCTCGATATGCTAATGACAAAACCAAATGGCAAACGGATGTTAAAACTGGGCGTGTTGCAAGCTGCATACAGAGAAAAAAATGACGCAGTCGGAAAAGTAATATAGGGTGGCCTGGAACGCAATTTAGGCCCAGGCTCGACTTCAATTTAAATTTTAATCGCTTGCCTAATAGACTAACAAACTAAGAGCAAATGTCAGAGTAAAGAGACTAAGAGCCTGGCTTAAATCATGCCAACATTTACAAAGTACTTTACACAAAAGCACCAACAACAACAACAACACACACACACACACACACACACACACAGAGGCACACACACACACACAAGCACTCTGGGGAGTTTGGAGTCACGGACACGTCGTCGACAAGGCTTGGTTAAGACAAACTTCCGATCATGTTGTAAGTCTGTGCAACGAAATTGCAAAAGGCAGTCAACAACCAAGGCCCAAGCAAAAAGGGTCGAGAGCTGCAGACAGATACAATGAGAGAGAGGGAGGGTGGGGGGAGAGGGAGAGGGTCGGAGTGCGAGAGAGAGAGAGAGAAAGAAAAAAACTTAATGGAGGCAAATGCATCAAAATGGTTAATTGGATCTGGAACAGCAAATGACGAACACTTTTAGTGTTTATGGCAGTAGCCATGGCCAAAAGCCGGCCTAGCAGACCTAAAGCAGCCCAGCACTAGATGGTCCAGCCGATATGCAGCTCAGTGTGTCTGTGTGTGTGTGTGTGTGTGTGTGTGTACGTGTTTGTGGCAAGAAAATGTTGAACGCAAGTGCGCACAGCTCAAGTGGCTCGAAGCGTGTTGTACACGACACGCATTAGCGTGAATGAATAAAGTAGTGGCATGTTGCCTATTGCAACCTTTTCTTTTTTATTTTATTCTATTTTTTTTTTTCGTTTTTTGTTTTTTCGCTTTAATCGAATTCAGTGCGTGGCATACGCTTTTCAGCGCGCCCCACCTCCTTGAAGATCTGCTGTAATCTCCATTAAAGTGAGCATAATTCCAAAATGCACTTGTTGCTCCATCCAGTTGGAGTATTATGGCCCGGTTACGGTTTCATACTTCCGTATTCCATGCAAGCCCAGTTTAGAAAGGTAAGTCTCGCCACGAATTGAAACTGCAAAGTTGCCACACAATAAAAAAACGAAGCAAAGAAATCATTATCGTTAAGCATATAAATAGTGAAATACTTCAAAAGAATTCACATATATCACATTTATCGGTTAAGCTCAAGATTTGCTGAGCTCAGCACTTGGAACATCGCGTCAATTTGAGTTATTTCACGTCATAACTTGATCAGAATCCATTTGGAATCGATTTATGAAAGCTCAATTGATAATTGATTTTCATTAAGATGCCAAATTTCGAAGAACAGGTGAAACTGTCCAGTTAGGATTAAGTTGGACATTTTTTATATAATTATAATAATGTTAAGTATTTATTATTATTGGGAACAGATATCAATTTGAGTGATTTTATTAAATATAGCTTTTAAAACATACTATAACTGACTTATAATCTTAAATACTTCCAACCTTAAAACCTACTTGAATGGACAGAAACCACTGTTAATTCGAATATCCAGCATTTTTCTACAACTTTTATTTATGTCAAATGATTGACTAAACATACTAATTTAACATTATATTTGGAAAGGTAGATTAATTATGAACTACTAATACATATAATATTAACTTTTAGAAATATGCTCGATGTAAGAATTAATAGTGATTTTGGTTATACACATTAATAGTTAACAATTACTGAAAAACTGGCTCTTTAATTTTTAGAAAATCTACTCCCTACTCTCAAGCCACGTTCGCACTCTCTCTTTCTCCCTCCGCATCTATCTCTCTCACTCAATCTCCCTCTCTCTCCCTCACTCTCCCAGGCCCAACTGTCACCTGGCAACACTGACAACAGTTTTTTGTCAGTCTCAACTCAAATATTGATCTAACAAACAACAGTTGAAAACGCTGCTTGAGAAATTATTTTGTGAAAATCAGTTAACGATTTATATAGAATGGATCTGGACTGTAAGTGTTGATTCCAATAATAAATATATAAAATATGTAAAAGTGTCCACATTTAGTCAACAACGATTTGGAGAAACGCATTTCGGATGCCTTTTGTGTATTCGATCATCATGGGGACAAATTGATTGATGTGCGCGAGGTGGGAACGGTTTTGAGGCTCTTGGGTTGTGTGCCCACCGAACAGGAGGTCAACGAGGTCATCTCGGCCACCGAAACGGAGGAGACTAGCGGCGTGGTGCATCTAACCAAGTTTCTGCCACACGTGTCGCAGTTGCTCATGGAACGCAAGTAAGCTTATTTGCCTTTGTTTGAGAATGTGTGAATCTATCAGAATCTATTGCCAGAATGGAACCAGCACCGCCAGAGAAAATTCTGGAAGCCTTCAAAATATTGGACTTTGAGAATAAGGGCTATTTGAGCAAGGAGAGCTTTGGCAAACTGATGATGGAGGAGGGCGAACCATTTACCCAGGAGGAAATGGATGAGATGTGGCCAGTGGCCATCGATCCCATCAGCGGACACATACCCTATGAATTGTATTTGAATCAATTAATGGTGAGTATTGAACTCAAATATGGACAGAGTGTTGAATGGTTAATTACTGTTATTTTTACAGGTGTATCTGTAAATAAATTTACATGAGGTGTCTCCCGAGGTGTATCCATTAAGTCGTTTGAATATTTCTCGCAGTGTGTAATTTAGCTAATGCACTCCACACTGCGTGGCTCATTTTAGCCACTTTGAGTTTGCATTAGCCACACTCACACATTCACACAAGGTATGGTCTGAAGCCAAGTAACCAGCGAACCAAATGCGTTTCAAAATAGCAAACTAAATACACAAGCCAAGCAGACAGGACAGCAGAGGCAAGAACAGGACACTCTCCATGCAACAACAACAGCAACAGCAACAGCAACAACAAGTTAAGAAGGTGCTGACTGGCTGGTTGGTTGGTTGATTCTGTGCGGATCGCGGCTCAAAGTGGGTTGCGCATCATTAGCACAACTAATGGATGTTCACTTTTCTTTTGGCCAAAGTTGCAAACCGGCAACAGCAGCATCAGCAGCAGCAGCAGCAGCAGCCGCAGCCAAGAGTCGTGTGCGCCAGTTGGCTAAGAGACCAAAAGGGATGTCCGTCTGTCCAGCTGGTCCGTCCGTTTGTCTGGCCTGTCGTTGAGTGTCTGTAAATTGCAGTTGGTAATATGAGCGGCTAGGAAATTTAAATAAATTAAAATACCTCTTTGCGAGTGGCTGTTTGCTGTTAGCTGCAGCTGTTAGCTGTTAGCTGTAGCTGACTGTCTGTCGGTGTGCGCGTACTATTGGCAAGGACTGTGTGTTCGCGTCGTGTTCTCGCTTCCGTATTTATTAAATACTAAATACACGCTGATGGATGCACTTAACTGCATCTTTGGGATTAAAATATTTCATGTAATTCAGGCATATTCGTGCCGTTGCCATCTGCACGTTCAGCTGCTTTTGGCCAATTTGAGTGATTGCATTGCGCGCATTTAAATCGCTTGCCTGCCATGTTCGCTTCGGCTCGATTTTGTGGTTTGACTACTGCAATTGCCTTATTGCCTCCCCCCTCCACATCTGCCACACCCCTCCCCCTCCCCCACCCCCTCCACTCCACTCGCTTTGTCGCTGCTGCCATCTAAACAAGTTCTACGTGCGTCGGCACGCCTAATGGACATTTAATCTTTACAACTTGTAACAAACCTTTTTTTGCCATTCTGAATTGCGCTGCATACGAACTTGATTGCAAATTGTCAGCCCCATAAAAAACTAAATGTGAACAAAAAAAATATATATATATATATATATGTATACATATATATATGTATATAGATGAAAAGAATATAATAAACTCAACTAGACTGATATAGCTGATGACTTAACCCATTAGCGGTCCAGAATAGTTCTGTTTTATTGTCTTTATGGAGCTCGGCGCTCGTTCGATTAAATATTATTGGTAAGGGTTAAAAATGGTAAAGTTTGAAACTGGAAAGAAGAAGCCAAATTAGAGGAATGCCCAGTGCATTTATATAACTTACTTCCCATCTAGTTCTTAATGCACTTGCACATAAATTGCCAACCATTATCGGGATCTTAAACCTCGTTATGCCTTCCTTATTAGTTCTTTCCGTGTTTCGCATTTCGCATTTCGCATTTCGCATTTCTCATTTCCAGTTTTGCATTTGATTTACTGTCAACAATTATCAGCCATAAAAAGCTAATGGAATGGGGCACATTTTCAACTGGGTGCTATAAAAGAATAACATTCCTGCCACACACTTGCCACACTGGGCGAGGCATATTCAAAGTTCACAAAAGTCGTCGTCACTCAGTCTGTGTGGGTCATAAAATGAATAAGCAAAATAATAATAATATAAAATGCCGCCAAATTGTCAAAGTTACTTGAGAGAGTTGAGTTGAGTAGAAGCTGCTGCTGCCACAGAATTTCTTCCTTCTTCTTCTTCTTTGAAGAGCTTGTGGCAAAATTGCTATGCATGAATCAATTTGGCCAGTAAACTCTGGGGCTGATGATGATTTACGCTCGACGGAGCGTAATTAAGATTTATGCGACATACTTGCTCACAAACACATGACCAGATATCTATATAAAATACACACATACATATAAATATATATATATATATATACATAAATGCCTTTTGTGGTTAACTTGCATATGAGCAAATCGAGCTTAATTGTTAGTTATGCCCTTGGTTTGTTTTGGGCGTGGAACGATATTAAAACTAATTAAGTTGAAAGAATTCCTATAAGATTTATATGCCTCAATAGCGGCAATATAATTTGCGTTGCAAATTGCGACAATTAACTGCACTTAATGACAAATGACCCGAGCACATTACAAATTGTCACCAAAGTGCTCAACAATTGATCAAAAATATATATTTTCCAATCCTAAACATGGCCCCCTCGAGGGAGTTACATCAATAATAAGCCGCTTGATTGGACAACATTCTTGATTTCTGTTGATAACTGCATAAATTCACAAGGTAATGAGTGTAAGTATGTGTGTGTGTGTGTGTGTGTGTGTGTGTAATAAAATCAATATTAATTAAGCGACGGTAAATGGCTATTATTCATTAAAAATTAAGATAGCATAATTTTTGGGGCGTAAAATTTACCTTTGGCTTTAATCAGTTAATAGCTAAGTTGAAATTAGTAAAAGGGATTTAGAGCTCTTATTTGAATTAGTTGTTAGCTTGTTTGATATATAATTAATAAATAAATATATAAATATTAATTTAACATTATTTAAGCTTAACCTTCTCTTTAATTTATGTTTGCGATTCTTTTATTTTGCTTAAATAGTTATCTACAAATTTCATAATTTTTTTCACAGCTTTTATTGTATTCTTAGAAATATTATAAGTTATAAACATTTATAAATATTTTTAATTTATTTATAATTTTGATTTTATTTTTAATTCAATTTGATTCAAATTTTTAATATTTGTATTTTTAGTGTTGACTGACTTTAAATAAATAAATAAATAAATTCATGGGGTAATTTTCTCAGCAATTTTTGTAACCATTATAATGTTTATATTTTATATTATATTTTATTTTAATGTTTATATATTATTACCAGATTTCGCAATAAAATCAGTCAGATGTGTGGAACAAGTTATGACGTTTTTGATAACTTGTTTTGCATTTAATCTGCTGGTTTATTTGCTCAAGCTAGTTACCTGCCTGTCTTTGCTGCTGTTGCTGCTGTTGTTGCTGTTGTTGCTGTTGCTGGTGTTGCTCCTGTTTTTGTTGCTCCCACACATCTGAGAGCTCACTCTTGCCGTGTTGTATCTCACTTAGTATGGTTTCATTTCCCAGCTGCACTTTGCTCAAACTTTCAATCAACTTTCTGTTTACCTACTCGCCAGGCGGCTACTTGTTTGTTGATTACTTGCGATGCCTTGCCTTGAGTTGAGTTGAGTTGAGTTGCTGTTGCAGTTGCAGGTTGAGCTGTAGCTGTAGCTGGAGTTCCAGTTAAGTTTGAGTTAATGGCCAACAGCAACAACAGCTACTATTTCTGTATGGCCTTCGCCTGCAACTCAGCTGTGGCAGGTTGAGAACGAAAGCGCAGCAGGCGCTCGTTACATATTTTTGGAAGCAATTCGCAACTCGCAACTTGCAACTCGCAATTCGCATTTTGCTACTCTTGGCGGCTTCTTACCGTTAATTGAATTTAAGCAATGAAATGTAATTTGAAATGCATTTTGCATGTGGTCGAAGTCTCTTGCGCGTAGCACGCCAAAAATCATCATGAAGACAAGACAGCAGACAGACAAGACAGACAGACAGACGGACAGACAGACGGACAGCAGTTGCAAACATGAAATGAAATTGGCAAAGGTGAACAGCATGCAATGGGCCAATGTGGATGGCGGATGGCGGATGGCGGACGTGGCCAACAAAAACAAAAAAGAGCCCAGCAACAAAAAGAAGAAGAAGAAGCTGATCACAAAAAAAAGCCAAGCGTGGCCAGTGGCATGCAGCTTGTGCTTGCCTGCCTGGCCGCCTGGCTGCCTGCTTGCGTCTTTATTGTTGGCAACAGTTGCCGTCTTGTACAACACCCAAAGGTATCAGCAGACAAAATGCTAAAAATGTATTTACCACAAAAGCGAACAACGACGCCGACGACGACGACGACGACGGGTGCGCTTCAGCAGCGACTGCGACTCGCTGCTTGCTGCTAGCTGCTCTGCTCATTGCCTGGTGCCCTTAATGGATCTGCAGCACTTTGAGTGATTTATTTCACACGTTGATGAAATGGACAGCAATGGGCCGCATTTTGACGTTTATTGCAGCAGTGGCAAAGGCAGCAGCAATCACCAACAAAACCAACCAGCAACCAACAACAACAACAACAACAACAAAAGCAGCAACAGCAGCAGCAGCAGCATCAACTGCCCACGGCATGTGTTCTGCGCATGCGCGCAACCCTGCGACGACGACGAGGACGAGGACGAGGACGAGGACGAGGACGAGGACGAGTTGCCCAGAAGGACGTTGCAGCTCTTTGTACTAACCAAATGAGATTACATTCACTATAGCATCAAGAGAAAACTAAAAAACTGTTCAGAAAAAATCAGACTGTACCAATAAAAATTATAATAAATCATTTAACTAAGCAATTAAAATATATGGTTCAAAATGGGCTTCTTTTCATTTTATTCAGTTAAAATCAGAGTTTACTAATAAATACAACTATTAAATAATTCAAACAAAAATTCAAATGCTATTGATAGCAAATCAGAAAACAACAATATGTAAACTAATTCATAGAAAAAAGAGCTTTTCCAATTTTTATTAAAATATAAATTGATTGTTAAGATTTCGACTAGATATTATTTCAGTTCTTCATAGTCTACCACAATTCCTTGATATATTTAAGGTATTTGAAATTTCAGCTTCGTTTTAATAATTAAACATTATTGCAATCAAATAGCAAAAGACATTAAAAATATTATCAAAAATATAGTCCAAAAATATTTTCAGCAAAAGTGCAAAGCCCGAACCGGAACTTTACCAATTATACTTGCAACATTTTAAGAACCTGTTGGAGCAACTGACTCCTAGTGTCCACATGGTAACATAATGTAGCTGAATACTGAATAGAATGTGGAACCAATTCAGTGCCTTTGCCGTAAAGTTTCCACTTTATGCACCGGAACAGAAAAACGAATTGTTTTGAAACCCTGTTTCAAAGTATAACAAAAATATTTCATTGCGATGGGAAAGCTAATTAAAAAGGAAAAGTTAACTTAATTGTTGGCGAAAATTGCATAAATGTTTACCCTAGAAATGGGATATATTTTTTTATTAAAACCAAAAATAAAAACCGAACTTTTTTGCTAATTAAGTTAAGTTAGTTAATTGCATGCAGCAAGATTGTTGCCAGCTAAAACAGTGCAACAGTTTGAGGCGAGCAAAGGGCATTTTGAACTTCGGTTTCATTAACTTTTTCGTCTGGGTTTTTTTAATTTTTAAAAATGTGGTTGATGTTTTTTTTCGTTGTTTTTTTTATCTTTTTGCAGCAATTGCGTTTTGCGCTGTGAGCCTGCACGTCTTTTGGTAATAGCCCCAAAGACCGTGTGCGCTTTAATGAGCCGCGCTCCTCATTTGAACGCCACGCATTTTGCAGTTTTATATCCGAGTTTATATAAAGGGAAGAGCCAAGGGTAATGGGGAGGGGGCAACGGAGTCAAAGTTGGGCTATTAAAAACATTTAATTGCAACTTAATTAGCCAACGTCGAGCTCTTCTCACGAAATGCAACGACAATCTGTTACTTGCAACTGCAACTGCAACTGCGACCTCATCTCAAATGCCAGCACCGACCTGGAGCTAAACAAAAGGCCACAATGATCCAAAACATTGAGGCATCCACCATTCACGAACCACACAGCCAACTCAGCCATTGATGTGGGCCAAGATATTGTCGCGGCAACCACCACCCCAGGAGAAAAGTCAATTTAACACATTCACTATGCCTCTTAAAATGTTGATATTTTAATTAGTAACGCTCTAAAGGATTTTCAACAGCTCCAGCTCCAGCTCCAGCTGCAGCTTCAGCTCCGACAACCACTCCCACAATGCAGCCAATGCAAGGGCGGACGGGGGAGGCGTGCCACAAAACGGGACACAAGCTCCAAAACCATCATCAACAACAACAACAGCAACAACAACAGCAACAACAACAGAAACAACGACGTGGCAATGCAGCTGAACCAAACTGCAGTAAAGTGCCAAAGGGCACCAGGCATTGAGTGCGATTTGGATTTATTTGTGGCTTTTGTTCCAAGCCATAAGTATATGAGAAGCCAGTGGAGTGGAAAAATCAGCTTGAGGGGGGGCTAAGCGAATGAGCTAACAGCTTAAATATATTATTCAAATACGGTATTTAAATATTTGCAGATTCACGAGTCTTAAATAAAGTCGCTAATAGAATAAGTAAAATTGCAATAGATTTAAAAATTTAAAAAGGGAAGTTCGATTCAGCCTCAAAATTAACTTTTAAATTCAATCCCAAGATACAGTCAGATCGGGTCTAATCTTTCCAATGCCATAGCAATCTCAAAACTAATACGATTTTTATTGTTGCTTAAATAAATATTAAATTTTAAGTTGAAAATACTTTTTCTGCTTTAAATAAATGTTAAAATATGGACAGCCTTAACTTTCTGATAGATGACTGTATTCACTCCCCTTTGAAGTTTGTTGTTCCACACCACTGTTGGCTAAACAAAACATTACCCATATGCCAAACTGCAGATATTTTTGGAGCCAACCTACAGAGTTTTCCCCGACTGCTTTTATGACAGCGTGCCCAACTGTGGCAATAAGTTCAAATGCCAGTCCGGAATATACTGAAAGACTAAAAGATTTAAAGCCAGGCCTAATGTGCCACATGAAGAGAGAACTGCAACTACAACGACGATGACTGTGACTCTAAGTTCGACTTTGACTCTGACTCTGACATACATATATATTGCAAAAAGGTTCCCTTGGCCAAAAAGTGGGTGTAGCGGCACCAAATGCCATTGCCACAATGGCAAAGCCTTACGGTGTTTTTTTTTTTTTTTTTTTTAGTTTTGGGATCGGGTTCGGGATCGGGATCGGGGCACAAACGCCAACGCACTGACACTCACTCACTGCTCACAGCTCTCAGCTCACAAGTCGCAGCTCACAAGTTGCAGCTCGTGAGTCTCCACTCCTCCACTTTTGGTATAGAGAGATTGCTCAAGAGTTGGCTGCTGCACTGTCTAGTGCTGATTTCTACTAATTTGATTAAACAGATTGAGTTTAATAAGGAATAAAGAAAGCCAACCTGCCACAACACAACCGCTCAGCAAACCTGCAACAAAGCATACCAAGCCAAGCCAAGCCAAGCCACAACCAAGCAATGCCACAACCTGAACAAATGTTGCCTAATTCAAGTGCCGCATTTATTTTGTAAACATTTCACATGTACTCGCTGTGGTACTTAGGCATACCCTCACGATTTGTTGTGATACAAAATATGCCGGCTGAGCACTGATACCACTCAAGAATTTGCCCACACAAAAGGCCACAAGTCTCAGTTGCAGTTGCAGACGCAGACGCCGTTCCAACCAGGCTGGCTGGCTGGCTGGTTAGCTGGCAGGAACAACCCAATCAATGGCCCCCAGTAAGAGACCCCCATCCCCATTCCCATACCCATCCGCATCACCCGCCCCATATCCATTCCCAGTTCCAGCCGCAGTCCCAGTCGCAGTCCCAGTCCCATTCCCAATCCTCAGTCCCATTCTCAGCCTGAACTGCAATGTGCGTTTTGTGTGCACTTATGCGATCATTTGTTAAGTGTCATCACGCCGGCATATGGGCAAGAAAACAACTCAAGAACAACCACAACAAACAACCCAATGGCATCTGCAACTCGCACACCGAAGCTGCACATACTCTGCATCATCCACAATTAACTAAGAGTATACAAAGTATTCACCTGCAACAAATACTTGCAGATAGTTATAAATATTTAGATTCGTATAAAATATTCCACTAGTCACGAGGGAGTTTAAATATTAACATAAATAAAATAAGTAAAAATAATTAAAGTGCAAACATAAATTAAATTTTGTTAGTCAACAATTATTTTTAAAATTAAGGCAAGCAGAAATTGCAAATCTGTCATTAATTATGTCAAAAAAAAAGAAATACGAATGAAACAAAATCTAAGAAATAAAATTGTTACTTTTTATTTATTGTTTTATTTTAATAATCTTAAATTACGCATATTCCTTAAAATTTTGGCGTTTTAAAAAAGATCAACTCATTTTTATTGCAAGTTGAGCGCTTAACTAATATTTTATAGCCAGTTATTATATTTATGCAGCTTTAATTTTGATCTTGTCAACAGGCTAAGCTTGCAACACATTTTTTTATTTTTCCTCTCCAGTTTTCGTCCTTGTCAAGTTAACTCTCAAAGCAGATAAGCACTTGTCACCGAGTGTAGAACAACAAAGTGCAGCTCGTAAACAAAATGTTGCTGTTGTTGTCGCTTGTTGTTGCTGTTGTTGTTGCTGTTGTTGTTGCTGTTGTTGTTGCTGTTGTTGTTGCTGTTGTTGTTGCTGTTGTTGTTGTTGTTGTTACTGTTGTCGTTTGCTGTTGTCCATGGTCATGGTAAATTTATGCACAATTTTTCGCGCTTTCAAAAAATATTTGCATCATTAATCGTTGCACAGTCTTCGGCCTCATGGCGGCACATCGCATTGTTGTTGTTGTTGCTGCTGCTGCTGCTGTTGTTGTTGTTGTTGTTTAGTTCGAGGCGTTGTCTGCGCCTAAAACTCCAGCAACAACAACAACAACAACAACATTGGCAGGCAACAACTGCTGCATTGGCATGCGGGCGCTGGCGTCGTTACAACGTTGTTGAAATGTTTTGTCAAGTTCTCAACGCCGCCGCAGCAGCAGCGCCTGCAACAGCAACAATAACAACAACAACAACAACAACAATTTGCCCTCTGGAAAGAGGGGCGGGTGATGAAAGCGAAGAGAGTGTGATGGTTTATAGATGGTTTGCCTATTTACGCTTTAAAAACATTTGGAAAGTTCGCAACGTAAGAGAGACAGAAAGAGACAGAGACAGAGAGAGAGAGAGAGGGAGCGAGAGTAAAGTGAGAGCGAGAGAGAAGTTTGAAAATGTTGCGAAAATCATAACACCGTGCAACACATTTCGCATTTCGCGAACCGCAAAAGTCGTAAGTCAAACAGCAGACAAAGTACACAGAGTTGCAACCGCAGTTAACCAGCCAACCGGCCACCCAACCAACGCCCACTCAATGCAGCTGTTGCAAGACACACACAGACACACACCCACACACACACACACTCAACGCAAATAGAACAAGTTTAGCCCAGCAGCTAAAAACAAAAGAGAAAACAGAACGCAGCAATGAAATTATCAAATGTTTAATAGACTCAACGAGCCGAGGTTGCAGCTCGACAATGCCCCACTACAAATGATGATGGATGGGGTCACCCAGCAATTCCCTCCCCAAATCCACCACCCCCCTCCACGATACGTAAGTAACACCCAAAGAACTCTAAAAGCCCAGCAGAGGAACTCGAAACAGAGTTCAAACTGCGGCTTAGCTCAGCTCAGCTGCCAAATGAACTTGTAAAATTTCTGTGGGGATTTTCAATTCGTTTTTTGTCTACTTTTTTGCGGTTGTGTGTGGCAAAAGTTTTTTGGGTGTTTTAGTTGGATAAAACTTGAAAATTTACAGCTTGCACCTTGGCATAAGTCGAAAGTCGAAAGTTAAGACGATGCAACAAGTTCAAGTTTCTCGAGTGGAGAACTGAGTATTTTACAGTTGGAAAATGTGATATATTCATTTCAATTAAAACACACTTAGAAAGCAAATAAAGCTTTAACTAATGTCATGCCGCAAAGTTGCACAGAAGTGAATTGTTGCCACATTAAATCTTAATATTATATTAAATGAGAATAAAATGGAAAACGTTGAAGCAAAATTATAATTTAATTTTGCGACATAAAAATCTGTGAAAATGTAAACTATCAGCAAGGAAAAATCAGGATGATAGGAAAGTGCAATAGATGGCTAATAGAACACTTAGGACAACTCCCTTTAAGGCCCAAACTCAAGAGCGTAATAATTAACCATTAAAGCAACTAAAACATTGGCTACATTTCCTGTAGAGAGAAGGAGTTGGAGAAGGAGTCGAAGGATGGGGAGTTGCATGAGTAGGAAAACGCACAATGAACTCATAAATTGACGCACCCTCCAAAACCGACAACATAATCGGCCACGCCGCCGGCAATGGCAATGCCACCAACAACAGCAACAACAACAACAACAACAACCGACAACGGGCAACAACAACAACAGACGACAACAACGATACCAGCGACGACTCCGGAGGAGCAGTATCCAAAAACTCGATATTGCAAACGCTGTGGCGCGCACTTGTAAATGGCATGTTGCAACATGCCTAAATATGCGCCACACACACTAACGGCACATGGAGCCACAGCCACTGAGTAGAAGTCGACTCGAGTCGGGCTAAACTTGAGAGCGCGGGCGACTCCTACGCACCATCTAGCGACATTGGATGCGACTCGACTCGAGTCGACTCAACTCGACGCCAGATTGCGAGCCAGCCTCTATTTAGCTACGCCAAAGCCTTGACAATGATCGTCATTAATTGAGAGGCAGACGACGACGATGGCGACGACGACGACGATACTTGCCTCACGTCCCTGCGTCGCGTTGCAGCGCTGGATTCAGCTGGATTCTGATGTTGGCGTTGTTCGATGAGTTCGGTTTCCATTGGACGACAACGCTTTGGTTTTCCACGTTGGGTTGCTCAAATTTTCTCAGGCAGTTGGTAACGCAGCTAAAGAGGAAGCTCCACTTGCAGCACAGAAGATTCTATTGAACAGAGTGACAAACTTTGGGAAAGCTATTAAAAACTTTATCAATGCTTTTGCTAAGCAAAGTAGTTTCTTAAAAGTGATACTACAGTTATTAAAAAAATATACATAAATATATACATATATAATATAAATATATTTATATTCTATGCGAGTCTAGTTTTTATATAATCAGAAAAGTTGGTATTATAGCTCGATATAGCCAATTAATAATTTATATAAATAAAATCAACAAAAATAAAATAAATTAACAGAGCTGTACTTAAATAAATTATATATCTAGATAAAGTATTAAAAATAATGCAGAAATTTCCAACATACCACAAATTTAATTTTTTTTTTTTTTATTTTTGCTAATGTTGAAAACACTAAATTTAAAGTCTGTCGTTTTATCGTTGTTACCAAAGGGCTATCAAAAAATATAAATGAGACAACAACAAATTGCAGTTTACTTAATTTTATTGCATTTTAAAGGCGTGAATAAATTGTTTATATGCAATAATATTATAATATTTTATAGCACATTTAAATGTTTCACTTAGTTAATGAACTATCAAAGGCTGTGTAAGCGTATACAGATTTCACTCTCACCACGGTTGGTTTCCAATTTCTGATTGTTTGTCTTTTTGGCCATGCGAATTATGAAAATGTGGGCTTGGTACTTGCAACACCAACAACAACAAAAACAGACACACACACACACACACACAACAGCGACAACAAACAGCAGACAACGACAACGACAACGCCACCAATATTGTCATCGTCCAGAGTTGAGACTTAAAGCCGGAGGAGCCTCCGAGCTGAGATCCGAGACGAAGTCTTAGTTGGATTTTGGTAAACTTTGGGCGCTGGCATGCGATGCATCTGGGATGAGTTTTGATGGTTGTTGTTGTAGTTGTTGTTGTTGTTGTTGCAGCCTAAGCTGCTTTCTAAATGCGTAGCACAAGCCTTCGGTGTGTGTGCGAAAATGTTGACCTTTGGCACAGAAAGCCAAGACTAGAAATATTCAACGCTTAATGCGAAAATCTTGGCGCAAATCTACGCAGATTTATCTGCCTCGTTGAAATTTAAGCTTAAAAAATTAAAAAAAAAAACAAGTAAGATGCTTTAGTCGAGTTAACTCGACTACGAGATACCCTTAACCCAGTTAAATATATTCTAGTTTTATTGGCAAATACCCTTTAAGATGATTTGCACTCAAATGTTCAGTTCTGAAATTGCATTTCTTACAGAGTATTTTTACTCAAAAGCTCGAACTGACCCAAACTGGCTGGCTACAAACAGCCATTTATCGATAAAAATAAGGCAAACTTGATCTGTCCCCAGTATACGAGAATCTATATTTGTTCATACAAACGGACGGACAGACGGACATGGCTATATCGACTCGACTTAAATCGTTCTTACCCATTTTTAATGAGTTGAGGGTGTAACAAATTTGTGTTATCCGGAAATTTGTTTGGGGTACAAAGAAAATGTACTTAGACATATGCGTAAAATTGGAATACAATAAATATCTTCACAAAACAATCTGTAACAAGCATGCCTTAAATTGTGTGATATCATTTTTTTTGTTGCACGCTGATTCAGCGTCAATTCACGGCTGCATCGTTTGCGTTCAGCTGACGCCAATTTCTGACCTCAAAAATGTAGTCGGAGGGTATGAAAAGCATAATGATGACAGCTACCGATATGCAACCAACAACAACAACCAAGTGAGGCAGGCAGCCAGCAGGCTGCGCGCGCCCCACGCTCGTAAATTACAGAGCCATAAGGCACAAAACAAGATCGAGAACACAGCCCAATGATGACCTCGTGGAGGGAGCAGGGAGCAGTGGGCAGGGGGGGAGGGGTAGGCAGCTTATGAAATTACGCTGCGAAATTCTTAGCATGCCACATACATAATTTGTTGGTAGCACTGAGAGTAGCTTTTGATGTTGTTGTTGCTGTTGTTGTTTTCACCGCGCCACACGAAAAAGAAATCACAATCTCATTATGGCATACACCTTTTGGGCAAAATCTGGAACCACACACACACATATACACACACATATGTATATATTTATATGGCATATATGGCGAGAGCCCATAATTATAAAGAGCCCTTAAGTACTTGTTAACAAGTTCGATATCTGAGCGATTTACATGCTGTTCTTTAAATGTTGCCTCTGCCCGACCGGAAAGTGGAAAGTGCAACTCGCCAACTCGCTGGCAACGGCATTTTTTGTCTGATCTGTGGTAAACGATAAGCGGCCCCAAGCGAATTGCACACGCACAGTGGTTAAGTTTTGTATTGGCCAAATATGGCCAAAACTGCAAAGCACCCTAAATTAAAGCTACACTTGTCAGAAGGAGATTAGACCCCCTTCTCTGGGTAGCCCTTTTAAAAATACATTTCAACAGCCCATTTCAGGGGCTGCTTTTCTTAAGAATCGTTTTAAGTAACCCCAAATAGAAAATAATAACTATATTTATGCATTCAACCCAAAATTGTTCGTTATCTTGTTAACAAAGCTTAAGAACCATTAAAAATCTTCGCAAAAAATATAATAAAATTTATATTTAAAAAGCTGACTTTCCGCATTCTTTACACAATTTTTATATTGCTGCATTTTCCAACCACTGTGCAGACATTTTTGGCGGTTAAGGCCAAACAAATTGAATGGTTATGCTTTATGAGTTATGGAAACCGGCAGCTGATTTGCGCGCTGCGATTTGCCGTTTAAATCGTTTGCCATAAAAATCGAATGCAGCACTAATTAAAGGCAGCAAAAGATAAGCGCGGAATCCGTTAACTCGTCGGCTCCCAGACAGAGAGAAAGACAGTCAGACAGACAGACAGACAGTCCCGGCCATTAGCTGTGACAAGGCTGTGGCTAACCATTAGCAATTAATTAAAAAATTAGAATATATTATGAAACCGATAGTGCGGCAAGGCGATCAGATGATGTCTTCTTATCTGTTGCATCTGTTGCTGCATCGCAACCATTGACAAACCAAACGAATTAAATAAATTGAAAAATCGTCTGAATTTGAATGAAAATTTGTTAAGGGAAAGAAAACAAATTCGTGGCTATTCCACGTTGCAAGCGGCTTGAGAAAAGCTGAAGCTGAGCAGGAGGAATCTCGCAGACATATCTACGAGCTATTTATGCATATTAAAAAATTCTTAAAAAATAAAAGAAAACAAGAAAACAGAATAGATAACAGTAGCTCTGACCCCGTAACCCTCCCTGCAACCTTAGCCCAAGCAGTCCTACCTGGGGTCACTTTGGTTTGTACAACGAAATATTTGTTTTGTGGCATGGCATCATTTTCGTTGTTGTTGTTGTTGTTTTTATTTCTCTTATATATTATTTTTATCTTCTGAGTCTTCTTCTTCTTGTGCTGCCTGAAGATGCATTTGCTGATAAAGATTTGTATGTTTTGATTTTTATGACGCCACAAAAGGTTGCTGCTGCTGCTGCTGGCTTCATTCTAGCAAATTGGGCAGCCAACCATCGAACATCAAACATTTCCTGCACCTCCAGCAACTCTGCTATAAAAAACTCCCATTTTAATCTATGGGAAAAAGGCCATAAAAAATGCAACATCAAATTTGCAAATATGCATAGGCAATTATACGTTTTTTTCTTGTCGTTTTTATTACGAAACCAATGAAATTATGACAAGAGTGCATTGAACGATGCAAAGATACCCATTCGCTGCGCTGAAACTATTTTATTGCTCAAGTTTACTGTAAAAGATTTGAGATTTAATTTGCTTAAGTGCTAAATTAAAGTTTTCAGTTTATCAAATAATGGCCATAACCTGTCAGTTGCAAGCTAAATAAAATTCTTAACGATGCTTTCGTAAATAGGAGGGAGAATCTCGCAAACTATTCTTAAGAACTGATTTCTGATATTTTTTTACAATTTTTACAATTGCATTTTGTTAATTGTTGATTTTTTTCAAATATTTTGTTTTTAGAATGCAACCTGTTCATTTATTAATTTATCATATTTTATAAAGGGAAAAGTTTCTTACAAGTGAATTTAATATTTAAACATTAATATAGATTAATACAATATTTTTCGTAGAGTTTATTCAAATATCATGTTTTTATAATGCAACCGGCTTAGTTATTAATTTGTCATTACTTAGATATACTTCTAACTGTTTTCAGTTCATTTGTAGATCAACCCAATATTAATTGTGTACTTTCTTCAAATATCCTGTGCTTAGAATGCAAAGCATGCAATTCTTTCATTTATCATTCATAACTCAACTTTACATCCGCGTGCGGCTCTGTCTCTAATCAACTATCCAATTGCTCCTTAAATATCACGAAATAATAACCTCAAGAATAGCTGAATATATTGTTGGCCGATTATCTATGGAGAAAGATTGTTGTAGTCGGTGTGCTTCGCCCACTGCTTCGAATGTCTTTTGTCTTTAATATGGATCCTGATTTATGAATATTACTGTAACAGACGCCGCCACGAAGCCAACGGAATAATCCATTTGAATGTGCGATCCGGGATCATTACTCATAACGAAAATCAATTAGTGCAACCCACCCAGTTCAGAACCGAAACCGAACCGAAACAGAACAGAGCAGAACAGGACGGAACAGAACCAAACAGAAACAGAACAGAGTCATCGTCGTCAAGTCGCTTCGAGTTGATGAATTGGTTTTAAATCAATGATAATGCAATGAACAAACCTCAAATAGACACAGACAGAGAGACAGAGAAAGAGAGAGAGAAGGAGAAAGGGAGACACATAGTCATGGATACATTCTTGAGGAGGAGTCGCCCAAGTCTTGGGCAAAATTCAAAACTTGTGTTTGCGGCCAAGTTATAAATTCAAATCACACACAACAACCACGCAAAATGGAATTCATTGAGAGCCAGCATGTGGGTTGCAAAAGCACCACCACCACCACCACCAGCAACAACAACAACAACAGCACCACCAACGAGACACGAGTTGCTTGTTGTTATCTGCTGTGCAAAAGTTGGGAAAACTGGCAACATGTTGCCGCTGTTGCCCCTCTCACTCGACCTCTCCCTCTTCCTCTCCCTCTCTAGCAGGGGGAAAAAATATCAATTATGAGGCACAAAGAATGACGCCAAGGAGCAAACAGAGCTGAGCTGAGCAGAGCTGAGCACTCGTATCATATTTGTCGGACAAGGCAATGCGGTAGCCAGCTGCGGCAAAGGAGTCTTGCTGTTGCTGTTTGCAACAGTTGCTGCCGCTACACATGTTGCTACCGTGTTATGTTGCTGCTGCTGTTGCTGTTGCTGTTGTTGTTGTGGTTGTTGTTGCCTGGTTGGTTCAGCAGCGCCATTGTAGCCGAGTATGACATTTGTTTTAGCCGCTTATCTGGCAGCCAAGCCCAGTCAACATACTCTTTCTTGCCAGGCATTTTCATTCAACTCCCCAAGCTGCTCCCCCTCCCCTGTTTCCCAACCCGACTCTTCTGATTATGCGCTAAATTCCTATAGATGCTCATTTATTATGTTTTATGTGTGCGAGGCAGACATAGTTGCCTGCCATATAATTTGCTGGCTTTGCAAATGTAATTGATGCATTGAGGTTGCGACACAGTTTCTGATAATGTGCCTCGGCTTTCCATATTCCAAATAATCAAATGCAACTCGTCTCTCGTCGCATCCCTCTTGCCACAGGCTAGAGTGAGTGGCACGCAATTGTCTGTTGCAGGCAAGACGCTAAGCTCAACATGGCTCAATCATTGCCCCCAATACAGTTGTTGCAACGTAATAACTATTTTAGACCCTAGACAATGCACATTTCAATTTGTACTTCAAAGTTGCCATTTTGTTCGTTTGTTAGTCTTAGTTAGTTATCAGTTTGGTTGTTGCGGAAAATCTTTAATAAAGAAGCTTTGTTCTTTATTGTTTGAAAAATCTATTTTCCCCATTATGCAATTTGCACACAATAATTTAAGTGATGAGTGCAAAAAGATGAGTTTGTGAAGTGAATGCTAAAATGGGACAAAGTTTCATAAGTTACAAATATTTAATATATTTAAAAGTACGTTTATCGATTGTATAAAATCGAAAAAAATACACCATGGAATATTTTATACTTTAATCAGCTTTTGTTAATTAGTAGTTATTAAAATTACATATATTTTTGATAACCTAATTATAACGCTTATTTCGATTTGTGGATAAATTCAAAATAGAAAAAATTTAAATTACTGCATTTCGTAATTAATTTTGATAATAGCTTAATTTGTTAAGTAGCCTTTTCCTGAATTGGAATTCTCTTTCTGTACACACTCAATCTGCAGTCCATTAAAGACTTACATCATTTTGTTAAAGACCTGCTCCAGTTGTGAACACATTCCAGCCAACAAATAAATCTTGTAACTGGCTTTGGTCAACCTGCAGCCAGCAATTGTGACAGCTGCCTGGCAGAAGAAGCTTAGGCTTAAGCTTTGCTGGGACTTTGTGGACAGAAATGGACTCCAGCTGTATCTGGCTACGTATGTGTGTGTGTGAGTGTGTGTGTGGTGTATATAGATACATGTGTGTGGTGAACAAAACACGCCTTTAAATCCAAACCAATTTGGGTCAGAACTGTGAGCAAACGACAATTGCAGTGGTGGTTGCACGGGGGAGAGGGGGATAATCGAGTCGTTATCCAATGCATTTGGGTTTTTGACCCACCGAGGAGGAAACAGCTCTGACTGCGTCTCAACAATTTCCCTTTCAATTTCAACAGTAATCAAAACTGTCCACTTTGTGTCATGTCACACGCGACAACAACAACAGCAACAGGAACAACGTCAACTGCAGATACTTCAACTAAACAAAAGCAAAGCCCAACACACAAGCAACTGTCCAACTGTCCAGCTGTCAAATCCAGAGATATATAAATATATATATATATATATATATATATAAACACAGAGACTCGCACTGAAGCTATTCAATCAACTTTACAACTTGGGCCCAGCGACTGTGTTCAGTTCAATTGTACAAACGGCTTGTGGCGGATTATGAATTTGTGTGTGCGCGTATCTTACAGATACTTAGGCTTACACACAGCACAACACACACACTCAACACACTGACACACACACACACACACACATCTCTGAGGCGTGTCTAATTGCGCGCACATGTCTTACGCCCCATGGGTCAGCGCATGCCCCCCTCCCGAAGGGGGGGGGGGGGGTCCAGGCATTGTCATATATCGCCACAATAACTGAATTGTAGCCCATTGTTTCGATCCAGCTATAAATACACACACTGCTAGAAAAGCCAACCAACTTGAATGCCCCGATTTACGATTGATTTAACGCAATTTATTGTCATGTCGCTGAAATTTCCCAGTGGAAATGAATGGTTATTAAATGCAACAAGCGATTTGAGCACTTAAATAATCGAATAATTCAATATGATTTGAAATCTCCATTTTCCCGGAGAAAGGGATTGTTTACAAATATATATTTATATTCGGGAAAATGGGGCATAACTTTCTCAAAACTGATCAGATTTTCTTGAGCCATTCCTAAATATGCTTTGACCTCAAGAATAATGACTTTAAATTCCTGCCAAAATAGTATCCACAAAAAGGTTCTCAAAGTGATCTAATTTTGAGAAAAACCATTTGTTAATCATTTTTTTATCCTCTCGATTACAACTATATTAAAATCTGATTCCAAAACAATGACAGTTGTGAAGGTTTCAAGCTTTCAACTTTGCCATAACTTTGTCAACAGATTTTCATAAGCCAGGGTTTGACCTCAACAGCAAAACTAAATTCAAAAGTGAAAACACAAATCTGACTAGATTTTCATGTTAAAATTATATTCACAGTGGTATCCAAAAAATGAAAAACTTGCTTTTCGTTGCGGGCTCAACTTTTCCACTACGAAAACAAAATGTCAAAATGAATGCAAACTTTTCTGAATTTAATAACCAGATGATAGTTAAGATTATTTTGATCATAAAAACCCACTCAAAGCTACTAAAAAATTAAAAACTTATCAATTTGAATTAAATTAAGGTTGAAACAATTATGTTAATGTGAAAAATAGATATATGCGAAAAGATGCTTATCACAAAACAGCTCTTTAGTTTACGGGCAGAAACAAAGCATTTATGGCCATGATTATTATCCGATTGCATGCCAAAGCCACATGGGCCTTTGGGCCATGGCTTAAATACGATGGGCATACGTTTTATTAGCCACACAGACACTTTAGTAAAACCTTTTAAGCAATTTTTATACAAAATATAAAAATATAAAAAATGCTTTAACCATTGCCAGTTAAGGAACCCCCAATAAAGTGTTGGTTATGGAAAGGAGAACCATCTTTCGCTGTAAATTCACGCGAGATGAGCACGACTAGGGATACCCTTTAGGCAAGTCTTTGCTTAGGAGTTGGACTGTGATGATCAGGAATATATATACCTTATGAGTTAAGAGATGTTCCCCTCTGCCTGTTACACCACAACAATGTACCTCTTTACAGTGGGTGCAGGGTATATTGTGGGCAGTCAGTTTAATATTTCTTCTCCTTATTCGTTTTTTGGCATTAGCCTTCATCAGGCATGCAAAGTGGCGTCCGGGCGGCAGTCGCAATGACGCCAATGGACGATAACTGATACCGTCCCAGGTGCAATAATTACGCATGCAGGCGGCGCACTTCATTGAATAATGCGAGTGCATAAATTAATTAAATTACGTTATAAACTCTTTTCATTCTTCCTCTTTTTTTTGCGTGAAGAGTGAGCAGCGGGCTGAGCAACTTGCCACGACTTGCGCGACTTGCCTCACGCATTTGTCGCATAATTACGAAAGCGCGAATTGCGATTCGAGTTCAAGTCTCGAGTGGAGCGGGGAGCGAGGAGCAGCGTGGAGGGGGGGGAGTCGACTCACTACGTTCAGCAAGTTGGTTGTTGCTTTGATTGGAAATCGTTGTTTGGTTTTAATTTTTGTCGCACGGCCACCCAGCAAGTGGCCAGGCAAACTGAGCCAACTGGCCAAAATCATTTGCATAGCCCACAGGCCAAGTTCGTTCTCGCTGCTCGACTCCAGCTCGACTTGGAGCCGACTGTCGTCTGTCTGCTCCCTTTTTGGCCAACATGTCGTCCAATTACTCGTTTATTCAATGGCGTTTGCATTAAGTGGACGCGTTAATTACGGCCAACGTTTGCCGCTGGGCGAAAAATGTTAATTAAGTGATATTTTCGGCACCCAGCCAGACACACCAGCAACCTGTACAAAGAGAGATAGCGATAGAGCGAGAGAGAGAGAGAGAGAGAGAGAGGAGTCCTGCTGGCGTCAATGAAGTGCACGTCTCCTTTTGGCAGTCACTGTAATTAAGTTGTACTACGAACTGCTTTTTTTCTTGTGGCGAATGTGTGCAAAAGCTTTATTTTGGCCAAAACAAACTAAATAAAACTTTGGCTAACTTCAAGGTCGCTTCGTGTGAGGCTAAAAAAAACATGCAGCAAGTTATTCGCAAGTTGTTTGAAAGTGCTACATTTTCATAGAGTAGTTTAAAAAGTGTTTATTGTTTGTGAAAGGGATTTTAAAGCTGTGCCTTAAACTAAGCTACAACTTAATTGGTGAACTGGTAATCAAAAGTTAATCAAAAGCAGAAGCTATAAAATATATACTTGAATTTACTTGGTGTAAATTTAGATTAATTATTTTAACTTGAAAAGTTGTGGCATAAAAAAGCAGTAGCTATCTGAATTGTGAATTGAAAGTTGTATTTTATTTTGTTCTCACTTTTTCAACTGCCATCAAAAATCGTACTTTTAACGTTAGCCAACTATTTTGGCGATCGCTTAACAAGCTCGTCTTTTAAATGCATCATTAATGTGCATTTGGTGCTTTAGATTATACGTTTGGATAACACACGCATGAGAATCCGCGCGGCAAGCGCAACATTAGAGGCAACAACGAGGTGAACTGAACGAGAAAACAAATAAAAATGATTTATAACGCAATGCGTTGAGGTGGTTGCGAGACGCCGCCAAAAGCGCCAACTTGCCCCCAACATTCCCTGTTGGCCTGGCCAACATTGGACATTGAGAAGGTCTCTCGTTCACCCTCGGACTGAGACTGCAACTGAGACTGCAACTGAGACTGGAACTAAGACTGAGACTGGAGACTGGAGACTATCGCGGCTCGCAAGCTAAAAGTCTATGTTAACTTTGATAAATCGCTGCACTACTAAAATGCGATAAGCGTGCGAGCGAGTCAGCCGCATCGCTGATGATGTCCAAGACCAGGTCCCCAGTATCCGAGTATCCCAATCAAGAGACCGAGACCAGCACCGGGGAGACCAGCCAACTGTTGTTGGCTACTGTGAAAGGGACGACGACGACGACGACGACGACGACGACGACGCAGATCGTCCGTTGTAAACGCATGCGCTGATTGCAATGCGATAGTCGACTCAAGACTTCTATATATATATATATATATATATATATTTATATGCTATCATGTATTTATATATGTACTCTGCTAGTGTCCAGCAAGTACTTGCCACAATGATATCTGCATGTCTATCTTAGATGCTCACACACACACACAGAGACACACACACGCGTACGCACACAGAAAAGGCGTTGAGTGGTGTACGCCTGCGTGGCAGTTGCAGTTGCAAGTTGCAAGCTGGCAGTGGCAGTGGCAGTGGCTATCTGCACTGCCAAGCCTCCTTAACCAGCCCATTGCGTGTTGTGGCAAGTCAAGTGCAGCAACAGCAGCAGCAGCAGCAGCAGCAGCAGCAGCTCTGCAAGTGTCACACACACAGACACCCCAATGGCAAAGTGGATGCAACACACCCAATAAACAAAATGACCAAATTAAATAAAATACATTAAGGAAGGATGCAGTCGGGGGCATAGTTGAAGACTTCGCTATTAAGCGATTATTCTTAGTCATAAATGCATAAACAAAGCAAAATAAATAACTTAAAGTAAGTAATTTTGATTATAATATATATTTAGTTATGGACAAGTGAGCTGCAAAGCAATTAAATTAATTTAAAATTTATCAATTTATGAAGACTTTAATATTAAATTTAATATACATGCAGTTATTGAAAAGAATGGTGTAAGAAACATTTAAGTTTATCAATTTATAAAACAATAAATCTTTCAAATTTATACAAAATATAGAATTTATTTCATGTCTACTTAAATCAAAAATTAATTGTGTAGATTTTCTCTTTAACACAAAAATTGCTCTTCTCTGAAAATTTGTAGTTTTTCTTGCAGATTTAAACTATTTAAATACAAAATAAAATAAAAATTGTATTTAATTAATTTGAATTGAAATGTAGCAAACAAATTAAAATAACTGCATCAATATAAACAAATAATAATTATATGTTTTATATTAATTTAATTGAGATCTTGTTTAATTTTGTAATACAAACTGCAACATGTGGCAAGTTGAAGATACAATTTTGCTACTGCACAATCTGTTTGTTGGGTTAACGTCTTTAAAATGTTATCTTTAGCTACGCTCGCTCTCTCGCTATCCATCCCCTTGCATCTTTTGGGTGCAAGCCCTGCTTGCCACCGTCACGCCGCCCAGCGCTTTGTACGTAAGCGCTTATCTAGCGCCTCGAACTTGTAATGTTGGTTATTTTGTGCAAATATTGCGTTAATTAAAATATTTTAGTTGCGCCTCGTTGATAATGGACGTCGTCGCCGCATTGCAACGTCCCTTGAGAGGGGCGGGGCATGCAGCAGGCAGATCGTTGTTGCTGTTTTGTTTTTTTTTTTTTGTATGCCACCGACACCTTTGGGCTCTCTTTAATGTGCCACAGCGTGGCAAGTGCATTGCGTTTAGCAGCTTCGATTTTTTGCGGCAAGTTGGCAGCACGGCGGCTGCGTTGCATTGATTAGATTAGAGCAAGTCCAAGTTGAAGAATAAAAAGAGGAAGAAGAATAACTCATTGAAGCACCTCCCCCCTCCCCCTGGAGGGGGCAATGTGCGCGTCAAATATTTGCATTAAGATGCCAGATACGAAAATGCCGTGTGGCAAACATTTATAATTACTTAACGCATCTTATCGCTGCTGCAACTTTGGCTACTTTGGCTACTTTGGCTACTTGCAAGCGCAACAAAAACCCAAAATAACTTTGATAAGCTCAACTGCACAAACTTCAAAGCAAACCGTTGCCGTTTGCTGCCATTCAACAACAAGCCCAATCCCAATCCCAAACCCAATCCCTGCCCCTACCCCTCCCCCTCAGTCAAGTCAACGAACTCAAATGGAGCGTAACAATATTCAAAGTGCCATTGAAGCCGCACATTCACATGTCTTGCCATCCATCGGGTTCCAGTTCCAGGTCCAGGTCCAGGTCCAGTTCGTGCAAAGTTCAATGCGAGGGCGGCTCTCGTCATTTATGTCGAGGAAGTCTTTTAGATTGAATTGATTAAATAGTACTAAAATATATATCTTTTATTTACATATATGTATGTAACTTTTCAAGAAGCTAAAGTACATCATTTCTGACCTACAGTAATGCAAATCGATTCATCAACTCCTCTGTCAATGTTCAACCCCCCAAAATAGAAGTAAACAAATACTTGACAATAAATAACTATAAATAGGTAAATTTAGCTGTATGTATTTTCTATAATCATTTTTTTATATAAACATAATTTGATTGATTGTTTTCAGTACACAAATAATTAACCACTTAAATCTAATATAAATATAGTATATAATATTTATATCAAATCATTTTATTAGATTGATTACTGTTGAAAGTGTTTGTGTCAATATTTAAGGGCAACTGATTGTCGATAGTTGAGTAGAAATTTTAATTAAATAATTACTTTAAATAATCAACAATTTGTTCATTACTGTAAATATTTATAAAAATAAATTTTTATTTAAATACAAATATTTTATACATATTTTTAAAATACAGAACAGTCTCATTCTTTAGCAGCAACCCTCGTTGAAATTGATATTTGGTTTGTTGTTGCTGTTGTTGCAACAACTCTCGTTGCATATGTAAGAAGCACATTTCGAATTGCACCCACGCATTAGTTGTAACAAATTTGTAGCGCGTTCTTTGTGGCACGTGACTCTTGGCTGGCAGTGTTGCCCGAAACTGCCCCTCCTTCACTTCTGCTCCAATAGTTCAATGCCGAAACGCCATGGCGGAAGTGTGAGCACATTTGCCTGGTCTGTCTTGGACACGCCCCTCCCCCACCCCCAACCCCACCATCCCTCCCCAACCACCTACTTCCTTCCATACCCCTATCCTGTCTTCCCTTTTGGCCAGTACGTAGCGAAAGTAATTGATTTCTTTTATAGTTGAGACAGTTTCAAACTGAAATGGCTCCAAAGCAGCAGCAGCAGCAACATTTCCTGTCTGCTGACCTGCTGCCTCGCCCTCCCCCTCCCCCTCCCCCTCCCCATTTGCCACTAACACTGATCGTTGCCGGTTCTATTCCGTTTTCGAGTTTAGCTTTGCCGCACGTGTAAATGCTTCAAACATGTTGCGGTTTTGGCCAGGCCAACAACGACAGCAACACCAACAATAAGTCGAGTTTTTCGGTGTTTTATTTTTGTGTGCCGTGAAATGTTTTAAATAAAGATTTTTTATTGTCAATGGGAAAATAGTGTTGCGGCTTTTAGCTTTATATCACCCGAAGAGAGGAACACCTTTTCCGAGCGCGGCGTTGACTTTAATGTGCTGCGGTCGTTTTGTAAATGTCATCGCACCAGGGACTTTTACCGTGTTGCGGGTTTTACGATTTGGCAGGAAACGCTTAGACCACAAGACGCCACATTAACGGACATTCAACATTCAGTCGGCAACAACAACAAAATCGTTTACCAAATGCATTCGCATCGAATCATTGGTTATATGAAGATAAATAGTTTATGCAATTAGGTTTGAAGGCGGTAGCTCTCTGTGGATAAGTGAAATACAAATCCCAGAAGCTTTGAATCTCACTCTCTCTGTCATCTATTAGTTAAGTGAATTTTAAGTTAAATCTAATATGTTATTTTATTGAAGCTGCAAAGTTGCAAAAGCTGCAATGATGAAACAGCAGATGAATCTATTCATCACTTTCTCAAGGAGTTGTTTGACATTTTTGGGCCAATCTTCTCCACAGACTTATCAGAGTTCTCGTATATTCAAGTCAAGGGATGCAAGACAGTGTCTATAAATTAAATAAGTATCATTTATAGAAAACTAAACCTGCCACAAGTGAATTCCCCTTCTCAACCCTAACATAACCTAAACTGGTAAGTTGTTCATACAATATTTATTGTAACTTAAAAATGACTGCTCGAATTAAGGTCTTCAGCTAATATTTAAAATGTTCATAAGACTCTCTCAAATTTCTCTATTCATGATCATTATCTTTATAAATAGATCTTTGTGTGTTCTGCCCCTCATCATACGTTACATTAACTCACTTAATCTTCAAGTACCTTTGGCAACTTTCATTTGCAATTGATTCCCAGCCAAGCTGCCAACTTGCTGCAAACTTTGCATGTTTTAAACAAAAAAAAAAAGTAGTAAAAATTTAAAAAGAGAAACACGCATTTGTTTCTTTAAAGGCGCCTGCCAATTCAGACTTGGGGCGTTTTAAACGCCTCAATCAATCTAACTAAAACTGAGCGCTGAGAAAGGTTAAAAAGTAGTTTTGGCCAAGAGGGGAACGGAGGGGAGCAGAGGGATGTGGGGGAAGAGTATAATAATATATAATGTATGTAAATCACCGACGCATGCCAAATGTTTTGCTAGTGTGACTTTCGATGATGCTTAACATAAATCGAACTGCTTATGAATTTGATAGATATCGTTTTCAAACAAAATTGATTAATGAGCGCTTAGCAGAGCCTCAATAAAAAACAAACAAAAAAAAAAAAATCAGACAAAAAACAAAGCAGCTAAAATAGTTTAGGTGAAAACAGCGCGAGGCCATTAATGAGACCAATGTTGTGACTGGGTTGGTGGGGAAGAACCAAAAATGTGGATCTCTTCACAGATGTCTTGGCTGGTGTGGAGTAAGTAGCCTGTTTTAAAAATGCAAACAAAACCGCCGACATAAAAATGATTTATTAGAGATGCTGCACTTGACAGCGACGTGTGGCAAGTGGGGGGGTGGAGTGGGTCTCAAGTTGAAGCTGCTGCTGCTGTTGCTCATCAGCAACATGATGATCATTATCACTATCAACTGATGCTGATGATGAGCTGGCAGGCGGCAGTGATTTGATTTGCTTATACTTGCAGCATGCAACAGCACATGTGGCAAGCCGGCAGGGGAAGCAGAGAGGCAGTAAACATTTATATGCAACATGCGGCCTGCCAACGTGTGTATTTTGCCGGCTGCTGATGAATGCCAATGCAATGAATGTTGTCGCTGTTGTTGTTGTTGTTGTTGTTGTTGTTGTTTCGCAAGTGCCAAATGTCTCTAGCTATGTCTCCGAGTCGCGTCGAGTCTCGCATCGTGCCGGCTCGTGGGCGTGGCAAGCACTCAGCGTGCAACGCGACTTGACTCCCACTTGAATTTGCATCACAAAGGCAGCACAAATTGCGCGCTGCTCTTTGTGCTGCTCGCTGCTGAACGCAACACGAGGCAGGCATCCGAGCTGCTGCAGCTGCAGCTGCAGCTCCTCAAAATGTTCTACGAGCGAGATGTGTTCCACAAACAACCAACATTGCATATGTGGCATATTATGGAGTCGCTTAATTTTCAAACGATTTTCAGAATTGCAATTATTTTGTAATAAACACAAAGTATGCAAACAATTCGGAAGCCAATTTATTGAATTCCATTTGGGAAAACAGATATCAGCGAGGGCAGCTCAATTAATATATTTTGCATATATAAAGTCTTATTGTTCCTATTTTATCAATCCAATATAGTACTCCAATCTCAATTATATAGATAATATCATAATAACAAGCAGATCTTGTGAGTTTGGTGTGGATTACTTTGTAACCAAAAAAGTATTCAGAAGAAGTCCTTATCTTTTGACATGGCTAAATCGACACGGCTAACAAAGTTGATCAGGAATATATATATACTTTTTGCGACATACACATTCTAGATATATATTCAAATATATTGTTCTTGTGATTATTTAACAATTTATTGAACGCACCTCGCACGGCTCTCGCGGATTTGTTTGCCATGCCGTAATTGAATATTGAAATGCATTTTTCATTAGCGCGTCGCAGGGCCAAAAGGGCCATAGCAACAACAGCAACAACAGCAACAACAACAACAACAGCAACTAGAGGAAGGCTAGAAAAATTGCGTATAATGAAAATTCAATTAAACTTTATTACCTTTTGGCTGCACTTGCTTAACCCCAGAGCTTTCACAACTTGAACCGCCATGGGATTTGTGGCCCATTTGTTGCATTAATTCTAAGGCAGCTGCTTTAGCCTCAAGTTCCAACAGCTTGTTACTAACAACAACAATAATAAATATGAAAACAACAAAAACAACAACAACAACTGGCACCCACCAACTTTAGACGCCCCATTCCAGTTATCAGCCGCATAGCAAAGTTGCAAGCAACATTCTATATGCCACGGCAACAGTTTGTAAATTGCATGCTTTTGTTCAGATTTTCCGCAGAAAGTTTTTCTTTTATAACATTTTGCTGCTGCTGTTGTTGTTGTTGTTGTTGTCAAGACGACAGACGGACAAACACCTTCATATCTTTTAATGAGAATAAATTGATGTTTTGGGCATTTTGTGTAGCTGCCGCTTGTTGCACACCTATCTCTATAGAACATAAACTTTTCCAGCTTGCTAGCTGGTAAAGCTTGTAACTTGCCACGTTGTTGCTTTGGCTGCTGTTGCATATTGACAGCTACTAAGAACGAGGGGAGCCTGGTTGGTAAATATGGTGTTAATCAGTGTCAAGACACCTTTGGGGCGTACAACACGAAGATGAAGAAAAAGAAGTCATCAGCAGAGTTAACATTTTCAACAGCTTCAGCTACCCAAGATTCAAGAGTAAATTTATGTTGCAAGTTCGACAAGCTAGCTTGGATACGCATTAGGGGCAACTGAGAGCTTAGTTGAACGATAAGAAAATAAATGTCACATACTAAAAATATATATCATTGATATTGGACTGGCAAGTTGAAGGAGTTGGATAAGAAGTGAAGTGACTACAAATTTTACAGGAAGAAGAACTCAACATTTAAATTCTAAATCGCAATCAGGTAAAAAAAAAATAAGTAAGATGCTGTAGTCCAGTTAGCTCGACTACGATATATCCTTAACCCACTTGTTAAATATATTCTAGTTTTATTGGCAAATACCCTTTAAGATGACACGGCTATATCGACTCGGCTGTTTATCCTTGCGCAAGTGGATGCAAAAAAAGATAGACTGACTGACTGATTGACTAACTTACTGACTGAATGACTACCTAACAAACTGACTGACTAACTAAATGACTGACTGACTGATTGGCTGATATTACTGAATGACTCACGAACTGAAGAAGATTAACTAAAATATGGCATCTCTTCCAACAACAAATGGCTCTTATCGCTTCCCGCCAAAACAATCCCACGCTTTGCTATATACTGATGATCTATATACAGATGTTCTTTAAACAAATACCTGATAAGAAACGTAATAATGACATGTAAAAGTGCTCGACTAGCAGTTACCCTCTAGCAAAGATTGTTATAAATAAATAAATCATCTACGTCACAGATGTCCCAGCTCGGGAATTGAATAAGTGAATGCTAATCAAGAATAAATATACTGTCTGGTGTTCTTCTTCTTGTAAGGTATATCGATCAAACTCTTCCTAAGAGAACTGTGTATCCCATTCTTTGGAGGTCGAAGAATTCTTTGTAGAACTTACACACAAATTTGACAAAGTTAATTACAGTGTGACGATGTGCGGAAACTGGACAAACATTATGCGTCGTTCGTCTTTGGGAAAGTATATTGGGGAAGTTGTTTAGAACTTTATAAAATATGTTTTACCCATTCTGAGAACCGAGCAGTCGAAACTATTTGAAGAGCTTACAAGTCCATTTGACAATACAAGTAAATTTGACGATGTTGATGCCCAGGGCTGGACAAATATTATGCGTGGTGCCACTTGGGGAGGCGACATTGAGCGAATTCTTTAGAACCAGACATTAGCTTGATAAGAAACACGCGTTGAGTTGACAAAAAAGCGTGAGAGGTATTCTCATTAAAGAATATATATATTTAAATGTTTTTAAGACAGATTATGGAAAAAATATAAATAATCTTCGGTACCTTATTGTTTCCAACAATTTGTGTTTCTTGGAAAAATAATAAAATATTATATATTATATAGTATTTATATATGTATGTACTATACATAGAAGCAAGCTGAAAGCTACCTATAAATTCAACATGTAGCAACTCAGTTTCTTCAGTCTTGTCTGATCTGTGCTAATTTCAAATACTTAAATAGTTAGAAGAAAATGTTTCAGTTTATTTGCACTGTGTTTTTATTATTTGTTGCTGTACAACAAAGTGGAGGCGAGTGCGTCCGACAAGAGGAGAAGATTTATCAAGTTCAAAAATATGCCAACAGAACGGAAGTACGTCTTAGGATCACGGATATATGCAACAAAGTAGAGCAATTGAAGCTCGAGGAGATTAGGTTTGTATTGGAAAACACTTGTATTTCCAAAACAATTGAAATGTTTCTTATCACCACATTCACAGGCTACAACAGAATCGTCAGAGCGAATTGCTGAATGATGTGATGGGAAAACTTAAAGATTTGAATGATAAATTCAATGAAGTAAGTTTGGAGAACAATATCGAGCAGAAAAGGCAGAGCGAAATACTGAATGAGAAGATGGATAAATTCTACGCGTCGATAACTGAGCAGAATCGTCAGATTCTTAAAGATATGAATGAGAAATTCAATAGTTTGGAGAGTAAAACCATATCTGAACAGAACAGGCAGAGCGAATTATTGAATGAGAAGATGGGTAAATTGCAGAAGGATGTGATAAGTAAACTTGATCAGTTAAATGAGCAATTCAATAGCTTTGAGAGTAAAATCATATCTGAACAGAGCAGGCAGAGCGAATTACTGAATGAGAAGAAGGGTAAAATGCAGAAGGATATGATAAATAAACTTGATCAGTTGAATGAGAAATTCAGTGAAGTAAGTTTAGAGAACAAAATCGCGCAGAATCGTCAGAGCGAAATGCAGAATGAGATTATGGGTAAATTGCAGAATGAGATGATAACTAAACTTGAGCAGTTCAATAAGAAATGCAATAGTTTGGAGAGTAAAATCATATCTGAACACAATGCGCCAATTAAGTTTCCCAGCAGCTGTGAAAATGTGCCGGTTGTGAATCGCAGTAGTGGTATTCATCAGATCGTCGTACCCAGCTACAGTCGGGATCCGTTTAACGTTAGTTGCGATCAGGAAACACAGGGCGGAGGTTGGACAACTGTGCTGAGGCGTC
Organism: Drosophila mimica; assembly: GCA_037043585.1. Classification (NCBI taxonomy): domain Eukaryota; kingdom Metazoa; phylum Arthropoda; class Insecta; order Diptera; family Drosophilidae; genus Drosophila; species Drosophila mimica. The sequence goes on along the minus strand of JBAMBE010000361.1, from coordinate 768,616 downwards.
AGGATGGAAGTGTGGACTTCTTTCGGTTCTGGAATGACTACAAAAATGGCTTTGGCAATCCATCTGGCGAATTCTTCATTGGTCTCGACGTACTTCATTTCATGACCAAAGCCTTAGATCAAGAATTACTCATAACCATGGAGGACCACAAGGGAAAACATCGGTTTGCAAAATATGATCGATTTGCAATCGTTGGAGAAAATGAAGCTTACAAACTGAGCTTTTTGGGAAAATACTCTGGAGATGCGGGCGATTCTTTGCGATATCATTTGGGTAAGAAGTTCACCTCACGAGATAATGACAACGATGACTGGAGTGGTGGCAATTGTGCTAAAGAGTATACGGGCGGTTGGTGGTACGATAATTGCCATTACAGGTAATATATGCAATCAGTTTTTGTTAGTGAGCAATTGTCTTTTAAAATATTTTTATATTTCATAGCAATCTGATGGGAAAGTATGATGAAACCAAATTTGAAAAGGGCATTAATTGGTATCCCATCACGGGTTCCTATGCTTCACTAAAACGTGTTGAGATGATGATAAGGCCGAGAAGGGATTGAAATAGTATCTGAATACCTTGAGAATATATTTTTTATGTAATCTACAATAAGATGCTCTTGATTCCAGTGCAAGGTATATCAAAAGTTAACATAGCTATAAAAGTTGTATATTGAAAATTATATTGAATCCATTTATTCCAGATTAAATAATATTAAATCAACTTATTTCTAATTTTTAATAGTACATTCAGACCAGATACGCATTGAAATAAATTGTCCTATTCAAAATATATTCTAAACAATGTCAATGACTCGTCGGAAGACTTTGTAGGATGCAATAATAATTAATTCTCAATTCACTTATAAATACAGCCACATCAATAATGAAAGTCCCTATATATATTATATATTCCTTATCAATAGCGCGTCGGAAGTCAGATGTATATAGCTTTGTACATTGCTGCAGTACATGACAATAACAACAACTAAGAAGGCTCGACTAGGAGTTACCCTTTAGCAAAACTTTTCATAAAATGAAATGTAGACGACTTAGATGCATGCTAACTAATAATATATATACTATATGGGGATCTTCTTTTTGTTTGATATTTAGATTAAACTCTGCCCAAGAAAACTCTTTGAAGAACCAGCTTTTTATCTACTTTCAATTAGAAAGTGAGAACTATTCTCATTTGATTAAAGTTCTTATTTTTACAAAATTAATTTGTAATATCACTAAACATACTTATTAATTATTATAATTCATATTATAATATCGCTAGTTTAACACAAACCGAGTTCCTTATCTCAACACAATTCAAATCTCAAACTTGAGCCAACTTTCTCACTTTCTCGCTGTGGCCATCGTGAAGCCAGTTAAATGAAAGGACGTCAAGGAGTAGCCTTAAATAACTGTCACATTATCAAAGATTAAACGCTTCCCAGTTGAAAGTTAAAAGCACTCGCTTTGCCCCCTTTTTAATAGATGCCTTTTACTTAGTCACTTACTTACTTAGTGCCACCCGCCCACAAAATTACTTAGCAGTAGTGTTCCAGTCAAACGACCCTTTTAGCCATTGTAGATGCCATTAAAGGCGGTGGAGGAGGAGGAGGGGGAGGAGGAGGAGGGGGGCATGAACTATTTAAAATGCAATTGCAATGAATATATTTCAAGCATTTCAGGCATTAAATAAATGACAGTTTGACTGACTTGTTCCACTTTCAGCGGACACAGTCGCGTCGGGCGACAGAGATAACGCCAACCGATATTATATATTGACCCAAAGAACTCAACTCAACTCAACTCAACTCAAAAATGAAAGCTGAAATTGGGAAAACTGACGAGTGGCCAACACTGGAGTCTCAAATGAGCTCAGTGGCAACAATTGCAATGCAGCAAGAAAAGTTGAAACTTATTATAATTTTAATGCAAAACATTATGCGAAAGTATAAAATTATATATCTTTGGCCCAGCCGAGTTGCCAGTTGCCCGTTGCCAGTTACGAGAGTTGTTGCCAGTTGCCAGTTAGCAGTTGCAACTGCAACTCGCTGGCCATAATTTTAAATGGGCAGCAACAGCAGCAGCAGCAGCAGCAGCAGCCGCAAAGAATCAACTGTCATAATGACAGTTCTCTGTTTACGCCAACATTGCGAGCGTTGCGACGGGGGCAAGTTGGTCTTGGACTTGTTGCCTTACCAATATTACCGTCAGCAACCTCCCACTTCTACCCCTTTTTAGCCACTCCCCTTCATTGCTGTTGTTGTTGTTGTTGTTGTTTGTTGATCCGTTTGCTGACTTCTAATGGAAATTATAATGTGCATTGCAGTTGCGCGCTGCCATCGCTTCAGCTGACTTGAGTTCAGTTGATGCAGTTCCTGTCTGTCTGTCTGTCTTTCTGTCTGTCTTTCTGTCTGTCTGTCTTTCTGTCTGTCTGTCTGTCAGAGAGCGCGCCAAAAATTTGCTGTTGTTTATCAGTTGTGCCACTTTGCGCTAGACAAGCGGGTCTACTAGTTTTGGATACTTGTTGGTAACAGGTGCACCAGCAACTGCTTTAGCTTTTGAATTAATTGTAATCACCTCATATACAGTCATGGCCATGCAAATAGCACTGAAGTGAAAAATAAATTGCTTATGTATAGTTTAATTAATCAACATTGAGAATAGTAGAACGGAAATGACCAACTTTTGGGGCTTACTTGAGCGATATTTGGCAAGACATTTGTTGCTGGGAGCAAAGTGCTGAACATATTTTTTAATATCTGAATAAAGCCTTGATTATTTTTATTTTTGACATTAAAAATGTAAATTCTTGAATATCTATTTTTTGTCATTTATTTATCCTCGATTACAGAGCGTTTTAAATACAAGCGGTAAGTTTATTTTGCAAGTAATTTTCACTTTTCTTTTTAAATAAATTGCGGATAAATGAAATTTGCCTAATAATCATTTTAAATTATATTTCACTGACATCGATGCTTATCATATTTACACATATTCAACTATAGAGCATTTTAAATTCGTTTAATTATTTGTTTGTGCTCACATCAAACGCGATTCTTTGTTTGTTGCCCAACTAGGTACGTGCCACATCCACACATAGATAGTTGCATACCAAGGCAGCCAGTCAGTCAGTTGAGTTGATTAGGGGTCTCTCCGACAGACCGACTCCCTGTCTGACTGTCTGACTGCCTGCCTGCCTTGGTTTGACTGGTCTTTTTGGACTGGCGCTCTTCAAATTGACTCCTTTTGTTGGCCGACGCGATAACGCGCTGAAATGTCAATAAAAACTATGGCCACACGGCATCGCCTTGACTCTCGAGTGCCGAGCGGTGGCCTCAAAATTCAAAATACACTCAAAACAAAAATAACGACAAAAAAAACCAAAAAAAAAAATAACAACGACAAAAACCATAACCAGAGACAGAGACAGAAACAGAGACCCCCAAACACCAAAGGCAAACCTGAAGCTGAAGCTGAACTCGAAGCCTGTGCGGAGCGAGCATTTGAGTGACGTTGCGCTACTTGGCTGACTAGCTGCCTGACTGACTGACAACAGCAACAACAACAATTGCAAAAACAACAACAACAACAACAACAATTGCAAAAACAACAACAACCTTGTTTAGCCTTGCCTCTCAGTCTCACTGCCTGGCTTTGCCTTGCCATTGTTGGTTAGTTTTTAATATTTATTTTGATGTGCGATAGATTCGTTTAGACAGGTGAAAGGCTAAATTGTCAATTTGCAAGCCCAAAAATCGAGTCAATATTTGAAACAAGCAATGCTCGACTATTAGATACTCTACAGAAATTATAAAATTGGAAAAAAAACTGAAACATTCTACAAAACTAGGCGAGTTTACCTCTCTCACATAACTTCTCAGAAGTGACATACCCCACTTCGGCTCTTTACAGGGTATGCGTAATAGTAAGTGCATTTAAAAACCTGACCAAAAGTGAGTCGACTCGCTTCGTTTAACTTATTTTTGATTGGTAGTAACATTTTCATTTAACTATATTGTTATTTAGGCTTCAAAGCGAATCTCTACAGTACAGTTGAGCCTTTTGTTTAGAGCCATGGACACATCTATCAGTTTGTTTACTTGGCCCGGGTAAACTCACTGAGTGAGTTGATGAAGTGACTGGCAAGAGGAAGAGAGTGCCAGGACAACAACAACAACAAAGAGTGCATTTCAAATCTGTTTGTTGTTGTTGATGTCTGTTAATGACTGACCGACTTTCGATGGGACTCGTTTTGCCTCAGTGTTTGTTTGGCCAATCGAAAATTTATGAAAATGCAGTCCACGTGATTAGTTTGCTGTTCTTCAGAAAAGAAGCTGTCAAATCCAGTTCGGTGAAATGCATATTTGCCAATCATTTTCTATTTGCTCCATTGCCTTTGATTGCCATGTTAAATATATATATTTGAAGGAAGTAAGTGTTTTGTAGCACTCATGACTTGACTGTACAGGCTCAAGAAAGATAAGAAAATCAAGTTATTTGTTAGACATTAAGTTTATTGGAATATAAATACAAAATATGCATAAATCATTAAGTGTGTAAATGTTTATTTATTGATTGCCAATGATTAATAGTAATCAATTGTAAAAGTATTGGACAAGTTATTAGTTACAAAGTATTATAATGCATAAAGTATATATTAATTAAAAACTATGTTTTAGAAATTATATTTACTTTTACTATTAGCAATAATTTAAATGTAAATAGCTGCCACAGCTATAAACTCACTATTGACTCTGAATTTATTTAGTTCTAGTAGTGAATTTATTGTGCAAATCAAAAGTCATCTTTATTATTATCTTCTCTTTGGTCACTCATATCTCATATTTCATCGGTCTTTATGTTTACCCACAATAGCCGATTACATCAGCGTTGTGTCAGCGCATAAAACGCTTCAATTTATAATCGAATTAAATATCATCTAAATCCCCCCCCCCCTTCGCTGCCCCAACATTTAAGCCACAACAAAGCACAAATCTCAACAAAGTGCAGTTGACTTTTGAATTTATACTGTGTACATTTTATGCGCCGCTTATGGCAGATATACATACATATATATAAATATATATGTATATACTACTACAATGCACATACGATTAACGACCTTATAAACAAGTGCCAGAGAGTAGAGTATCCGCATCCGTTCGACCCACAAAATGCGGAGTGCATTTTGTTGCCCGTTTTCTATTTTTTTTTTTTTTGTTATTTTAGAAGTAGCGCCACGTTTGTTAGTTTTGCGATGCATCGTTTAATTTTAACGCTCAATTTAAAATGTTTTATGCAGCAACGCGAGCGGCACACACACCCGCACACACACACACACACACACACACACACACACACACACACACACACACACTTGGATGTGTATCCTAGAAAACCCACAGTATGTTGTTAACTGCAGCACCCATACATAAACATACATACATACATATATGAGTGCAGCCAGCGAAGCACAGCAGCAGCAACAAGGACGAGCAGCAGAACCAGAACCAGGACCACTTGAAGCAGCAACAGCAACAGCAGCAGGAGGAGTAGGATTCAGCCTGGTTTGCGGCTCGTCTGGTTGTCGTCCTTGTTCTGCATGCAATTATCTCAGCATTGGCTTTTTCTGCAACCGCTGGTCCTGCATCTTTTTGCCTGGCAATAAATTAAGCTATCAAGTGTCCTTAATGTACGGCAAAAGCAGAAGTAGCAGCAGCAGCAGCAGCAGCAGCCGCAGCAGCATCCGTGGGATCTCGACTTAATTTATAAGCAACCCACCATAAGACACCCCCGGCTAGTTCGCTTGGCACCAACATAATAATGCAAAGTATCACACAGTCGGTCGGCAATTATAAAGTTTTTATTTATACACATATATAGGTATATATATATATATATATATATATATACATATATATAAGCACTACAGTGCAGGCCATAAAGATGAGTCCCAGACATAACTGCAGCAGCAGGTGTTGCATATGAAAATTATACGCTTCATAAATTTCGCTAGCCACAAATTGAAACTGGCCCCAGACTCCAGACTCGACTCTCAAGACTCCGACTCCGATTGAGTCTGCAACTCAGACAGAACAGTAATTCAAGAAGTTTGTCAACCTTTTTTCTGTTTTTTTTTTATTTTTTTCAAACTGTGTCATGCGATACTTTTTATTCAACATCTTTATAATGGGCTAAACGAGATGCCTGACTATGGATTTTGGGGACTACCTGCGCACAAATTAGTTTGACAAACTCTATTGACAGCAGAGGGAGACAAAGACAGAGAGAGAGAGAGAGGGAGAGAGAGAGAGAGTGATACAGAGAGTGAGGGGAGAGATATATCGGTGGGCATATCAGCAATCTGTTTTGCTTCGTGATTTTGTGGGAATAAACTGAGCTGATGTCAAATTATTTTGAAGTGTTTGGACAGATTTTTACCTTTTTCTCATTATATTTTTTTTATTATTTTTTTTTTTTTTGCAAAAATTTGATATGAGCCCTTTATTTATTTTATTTTATTTTTAGAGTGCGGGGCGTGCAAGGATTTTTATTGCAGGGCGTCTACTTCCGCGACAACAGCTGCCACAGAAATAGAGACTCAAATGCAAGGGTGGATACAAAAATACAAGAAACCGAAACATTAAGTGGAAAAATTCAAAATGTTGAATTTTCATAAATATCAAATTGAAATTCGAACTTGAAAACTAAAATAAAAAAAAACCGAAAAGTAAATGACTCTATTTTAGTTGTTAAATTTATCTACAGTTCAATTCGATTAAGTTTTCACACAGCTAATGGAAATTGTTATCATTCAATAAATGTTATTATGCAATTTTACACAAAGCAAGAAAACAAATTAAGGCATTTATTTAATATTTATATTAAGTCTAAAGACAGAACTTTAACTTGATTAGTGTTAACAAAGTTACCAAATTGAAGAGATTTCACATTTAAATCTACTCATAAGGCAGCCCTCGTTTAGCATATTGTTTCTTTATGCGCCGCTACTCAAATTTCAAAGAGTTAACAGCTTTAAGCCAAGCCAAATTGATACGCAAATCAGTGACCAAAAATAAAACCAAAATATACACTTGAAAGGCACACAAGAGTTGGCTTTTGGGTTATTGTGGCCTGAAATGAAGACATTTATTCATATTGTTCTTCGACTGAGAATCTCTCTGAATCTGTCTGTATCGGTTTTCAGGTTTTCGTGTTCCAAATTGGTGCTAAATGCGATGGCGTTTCAATTTTCAACAATTGAGATAAATCGGAAGTTGCCAGCATGCCTTTGATGCCATCTATATAGCATATATACCATGTGGCATATGCACCATTATGATGCAGATGAGGGTGACTCTTCGAAGTTGGGCAAACCAATTTGAGCTATGAAAATGACACTGTTGCGTGCACCTTGCGGCGGCGCCTCGCATTATCACTCAAGTCATAAATATCTTGGGTCTACAAATTGAATACAGAACTGGGAACTCTGAACTCAAGACTCTGAAGTCTCTTAAGTGCCGTAATTTTGAGTTCGATTTTAACATGTTTTGATCGCGTTGCTGACAAACTTTAAGTGCTTTTATTTCTACGCTTTATGGCAGCCAGCAAAAATTCGTAGTTTTTTTTTTTTAGTTCTGGGATTTTGATTTTTGAAAGCAAAATATGCTTTAATATTTTGTTGAATTTGTTCACTTTTTACCCGGTTCCTTTATTGGCATTTGTCTTGTTGCCTTTTGAAGCTTTTTTTACTGCTCGACTTTGACCTTTTTTTGTTGCTCTTCTGGCTGCCTCATGCCTCGTTGTGTGGCATTCTTAAATTATAAAAAAAAATCTATATATATGTGTAAGTATTGAGAAATATCACAGACGCATGGGAACAAAAGAACTTGCCGCAAAACGCCAGACGAGAGCATATTTATGGAATTTATTTTCGAACTGTGCAAATTCTTCGACTTGTTTAAAATGCCACTACTGAAAACCGAATGAGGCAGCAAATAATATGTTTGTCAAGAGATGTGGTCAGCTTAAATTATAGACACAAATAGTTGCCTCACTGTCATAATTAAAATTGAGTAATAACATATAAATCAAAAATTAATACGAGAGAACGTTGCAGTCGGACGTAACCGACAGCGAAATACTTTGATACCATAATTTGTGTGCAGTCAGGAAATACTATCCAGGTTTGCCTTTCAGATTGAGGTAGATATAAGATAGTAACCCTTCTTCGAAGTTTGGCAAAAATTAAAGAGAATGTTCCAAATAATCTTCCTTCCAAGTTTGGTAACTGTAGCTCTGAAATTGTGAGATTTATGTGCACTTATCGGTTTTTGGGGGCGGGGGTATGCTTGGTAAAAAAATGTTGGCTGTTGGAACATAAGTTAAGATTATAGTCCGAAATTCGGCACATGGGCATAGGTCGAACCTTCAAAATGCCATAACTTCGTCAAAACTCAACGGATTTTCAAAAGCAAAGGCATTTTAATCATAGTTTGGCCTCTTGATCAATCGTACATTTAAAATTGAAAACGTAATTTTGGGTCGGAACATAAGTCAAAATTATAGTCCGAAAATCGGGATATCGGCATATGGGCATAGGTCGAACCTTCAAGGTACCATAACTTCGTCAAAACTCAACCGATTTGCAAAAGGAAGGGCGTTTTAATCATAGCTTAGCCTCTAGATCAATCGTACATTTAAAGTTGAAAACGTAATTTTGGGTCGGAACATAAGTCAAAATTATAGTCCGAAAATCTGCATATAGGCAGATTCCAGATTTATGAAGGGTGATACTATCAATACCTTTCAAATTTGGTGACTTAAGCTTTAAAATTACTTGAGATATATGGTCTTATCTTAAATCGATTTTATCGATCTTCTAGTTCCCTAGTGATCATAGGACTCCAAGCTTGGCACTTTAGCTTTTGAGGGTACTTTCAAGTATATATTCCAAGTTTCAAGTCTCTATCTCTAAGGGTAAAACAAACCCAATATACTATTATACCTTCGGTGTCATAGTATAAAAAGTGAGTTTACTATTAAGCCCATTTAGTTGCATCCAAGTTGCATCATATGCTGACTCTTATGTGCCGTATATTTATAACTATAGTTGACAGTTTAATTTTTTTTGCGCCTCTCAATGGGATTGGCACACGCTTTTATTTCTTTTATTAAAATTTCCCATGCTGCAGTGAAAAACGCTAGTTGAGGTCCATTTCCATTTCGCATCAAGTTAAATATTCAGCCGCACCCGCAAGTCAAGCTTCGATTTTAATTTCATTTAAATCTCGGTGCGCACCATAAAAACTGCACAATATATATACATAAATATATATATATATACATTTTTATACAGATTGTATATGTATTGGTGTAGCCAACTGCATACACCGAGCGCATAATGCCACAGTGTGTCCCTTGGTTTGGTCGCAGTTCAAACTGGGTTAATGACAAGCTTAACGGCGCTGGCGGAAAATTAAAAAAACTGCCAACAGAAAAGTGCAAAAAAAGTAACGGTAACAACAAGCAAGAATTTATATTTTAAGCTCGCCGAATACAAAATACCCTACCATAACGGAGCCAACTTGCGAAAACTTAAAGTTTAATATAAATAAATAAAAAAATATATATATCATTCATATGATATGTAAATGATTTAATAATCTGATATTGATTATATTCTGCACAAATGTTGAAAGCTTATTAAGACTTAAGCTTAATATATAATATAAAGACAGGCAGACGCTATATTGGCTATATTAACTCTTTCTTGCTGATCAAGCATATACATATATATGTATTCCATAGAATGGCAGACGTTACAAACAACACAACAAATTTATGTAACCCTCTGCAAGGGTATTTAAACGAAAGCCATAAGGCTAAGCCCAGGTGAAGGTTTCAATGGCAACCGCGGGCACATCGAAAAGTATGAAATATTGAACAGAACAGAAAATAGGCAAAGCCAGTGAAAAGCGAAAATATTGTTTACCTTTGCGACCGCTACGACATATTTTCCTATTGTAGTCTGAGTGGCACGGAAAAATGCGAAAAATTTTAATATAACAAACACATTTTGTGAACCGAGCGAGCAAAAAAGGAATTGGAAGCCAAAGCAAAGTCATATTTTTAATCAAAATTTGGACATAAACCCCTAAAACTGTGGCATCGAGTGTGTTTCGCTTTTATGTACATGTTGTAACTATGAAATTCAACAACATTATATATTGCCAGGGATATTATATATCAATTGGACAACAAATATAAAAAAATATGAAAGTTTAATAAAAACCATAATATTTTATTACACAAAGCAAATACTTTGGAAATACTAGAATGCTTTTGCATTTCTCTAATTCTGTAATCTATTTTGCCAAGCTTCATGGCATAAATACCAAAATATTTACAATATTGTGTCGTAAATAAATAATAAATACTACACAAAATAACTAATTACAGAAAATTAATGAATGTAGTTTTTCCACTTTAAGCCGCGGAACAAAAAAAACATGCTCATGTGAATTCAACTGCTTGTTTAATGACAAAGTTATTAAGACATAAATATTTGCCTTGTGTTGGGAGGGGGCTTGCGGGGATAATGAGTGTATGTAAGAGCGCATAATGTGGCAGACACCGCCACCGACACCGACACCGACAACGACAGTCGGAGCCGGCACCACCTCGATGACGGGACGAGTCCCTCGAACATCATCTCTTCTCAATATGTCACGCGCCTGCGCCTGCGTCTGCCGGTGTGCATCAAAGTGATTAATTAAAACATTTTTGCATATTACAAGCATTTCGACTTTGAACTTGATGGGTGTCTGTGCAAAAAAGGCAGAAAAAATTATGAAAAAAGCCCTGAGACCAACACAGAGAGACCAGTTTCATGCGCAGTCTGCGTTGCAGTCGCATTAACCACAAGCAACAATAACAACAACAACAACAAAACTACATAAACAACAACAGCAACACCTCACGCAACATGTTGTTGACAATGCACAGTGGTTCGAGGCTTTAAGAATTTAGTATAATACGAAGTATTATTTATTTAGTATTTATTTAGTAAATATGTATACAAATAAAAAATAAATAAATATTATTTATTTTGTATTTACTTAATAAATGTGTATGCAAATCGATTAAAAACTTTTGCTAGCACTTGAAAATTTGATTTATGGTAGAAATATATCAAAAAGATACTTATACTTTTACACATGCATGAATTTATGTTTAACGAAATTATCTTACAAACAAAAGATATGTGAATATTAAAATAATAATGCTTAATAATTGGCTTCTAATTTTACTATTTCTTTTTAGTTCAAAGTATAAATTCACATCTTAAAATTGCTGTTGCAATACAAATTTATTTTTAAAGTTATAACATAGCTCTGCAAAATGTTTAACAGAATACTTAATTATTCTCTGTTATTTACATTATTTACAGTTGCGGTAAAAATATTAGTGCAGCTTAATTGTTTAATAAACCTTTTCATATTCGCTTAGAATCCCCGACTCTCTTCTCTTATAAATGTATTGGTTTTTTATATTTTAAACTTTACTACAAACCTTTTATATATTGTAATTGACAAATTATTAATTTGAATTTTTGAATTTTATAGGGTGCAGACCACTGTGCAATGCTGTGCAATTCTTGTAAAAGCCCACTGTCACTCAAGGGCGATTCTTGGATGCGGTCTCTGCACATGTTGCATTGACGCCGCCGCTGCTTAAAAGTAAAATTGTGTCGATTTCAATAATGCAAGGGGCCCATTACAACAAACACACACTCGTACACACACACGCACACTCGCACACTCGCACACACATTAAAATACACTCAATACTGGATGTGCGTGATAGCGTTGGCATTTTGAGCGAGCATTCCATCAAAGCGATTCGACCACAAACGCCACGGGACGACAGAATGAGGCGGAAGGAGTTGTAGTTGTGCACACTCACACACACACACACACACACACACAGACACACACTTGATCGGCAAACAGAAAGGCAGAAAAATAGTCCGGGGATAATGGGAAACAGAAAAGGGCAGACTGGGTAGCTCCGTTGTCTGCATGTTGCTGCTGCCGACATTGTCAAACATTTCATTAATTAAACATGCGAATGTAGCACATTTTAATTTCGCACAAGAGCCTTTTAGACTTACACATACATGTCTGCATGTATGCATGGGGGCACCTTCATAAAGTGTGCCTCTTGACTACCCTTGGCGAAAATGCTTCTCCTTTTTCACTTTTTCCCTTTTTCTTCTTTTTAGTTTTTACCCTAGGGGCATGCGTTGGGTCTGCGTGTCAAAAGACATACATAATTTGAAACACGACGAGAACAGCCCGGTCTGTTAGCCAGATAGTCCGCAACGCCGGGCCAGTTCAATTTGATCGAAGTACTCATAAAACTTCGACCACAACAACAACAACAACAGCCACAAAAAAAATCTACATATGCGTTAAAGTGATACATGAACTTCAATGTTGAACACCTCGCGCCAAGAAGACCGAGCATATTAAAGTCCTTGAAGTCCTTAACAGAAATGTAGGCAGTACTTAGGGATACGATAATACTACTTAATGACTAGGTGTCAGGAGTAAAGGTGGTCGGATAGGCTCAGGAACTGGAGGCTTAATTAAACTGGAAAAGTACAAAATTGAAACACAGGTTAAAAGTTACAAGACAAATAGGAGAAAAACTTTAAGAAAACGTAGAATTATCAGATATGCTTAAAAAAGATACTGTAGTAGAACTACCCACTATAACAAAAACTATTCCATTTATAAACATAAAACAATATCGCAAACTTGCTTTATGTAAACTCATTTGATTCCAGCTATTTAAAATGATAATTAAAAGATATGAGATAACCACAGTATAATAAACAAATAAATCAAAATAATAATAATTAATTCATATTTTATTTGTTTTCTGTAACTTTAAATTAAAGAAAATTTAATATTTTCCACACTGAAATTCCATAAACAAAAAGCTTAAAGTGGCTACACTTCACTTCAGATATTCAGTTAATTATTGATTATCGATTATTTAATTTACAATAAGTAAACCCCGAAACCCCGTCATTGTCATATTTAAGCCAAAAAGAATGCAGACAAAGGAAATTATTAAAGTAGACAGGATAAAAGCAGTTTGTTAAACTGCTGTTTAACTCTGTGTGTATATTTACATATAGATTGCAGCCCTGGTTGTGTGAGTGTGTGTGTTTGTGTGTGTGTGTGTGTTTGTGTTTGTGTGGTGCTTCATTTTAGCTACCTTTAAATAAATTAAATAAAAATTATACAAGTGGTGCAGCATAATGAGCGCTGCAAGCGCTTTTCCAGTTACTTTTACCTCAATAGCCAAGCGGCCGCAACGTTGGTCGGGACAGCAGCAGCAGCAGCAAAAGCAGGGAAACAGGAAAACAGGGGCAAAGTGGGGGGCAAATCGAGGCTATGTGGCCACTGGGGCAACGGTGCATGTGGCACGGCTGACTGAGTGCGGCTGACTTCACGTCCATGTGTGTCTGTCTGTGTGTGTGTGTGTGTGTTTGTGTGTGTGTCTGGGCAAAATTAATGTGTTGTAAAAATTAATTAATTTTGCAAATTATATATTTTATGCATTATCAACTTGCATATTTTTCTTTTTTTTGTTTTTGCCAGGCTGCCAACGGCTGGGAAAAGGATGCTTTAAATTAACAATGGAAAAACGCTTGTAAAAACAGCACAGGCAACAGCTGCACTTTGTTCCGGTTGCACATTAAGTGTGGATATGTTTTTCGTGATTTGCAGAATGCCCCACATTCTTATACATAAAGTATGCATGCATTTATAAGGGTATTTCGTGGCAGGGCAGAGTTATTCATTTGTCGCAGTTAATTTAATTGCTTAAGTGGAATAAGAGTAAGTTGAGCAGAGATCGAATATTTATCATAGATCAATTATTTATAACAATGGATTTTGATAAAAATACAGATGGGGAAGTTTGTAAGCCATTCATGATTGGTATATAATTTTATTAATTTTTCATTGAGTTATGGCATTCGACACTTTGGGGGAATTTTTTTTAAATAGTATCGGTATAAATCAAGTTATTCGCATTGCTTGCAGGGCATACAACAGTCAAGGATTCTTATATATTTAAACAATCTCTTGAAAGCCGTTCAGAAAATGCACAACAAATGAATAAATAAAATATTCTATTGTATTCGCGCAGACCTTTTATTTATTTTTCACAATTTCCCAAATAATCCCAAACAAATTACACATAATATATCTGCATAAATATATATATGTATGCATGTCAAACAAAATGTGCAATTAATCGTGGCACCCTCAACATACATAACATACCAAAATACATACCGACATAAATACATACATATATACATACATACAAATAAAGTATAAACTCATTAAGCTTAACGTAAGCTTGTTATAAAAACGTTTTTTATTCTTCTCGCTTAATGTTTTTATTGTTGATGTTGCTCACAATTTGTTTTGCTTTTTGTGCATATGGCATAATAAATATATAACTTAAATTGTTTATAGCCAATGCAATTTATAATAAACAGCCTGCAGGCTGATCCCATTGGCCATGCTTAGCGGATGATTTTTGGTTGAAATAAATCCCTAATTATTTTTATTCAGAACAAAATACAACTTTTAAGCTCGAGTTTCGAAGGTTTTTATACCCCTAGAAAATGAGTTAATAGGATAATATCAAGTTCATCCAGGATCTTTTAAAGTATATATATTCTTGATTAGCACTTACAGACGAGTCGATTTAACCATATCCACTACTACCACATTTAAAAGAGATTGATCTCAGAGACTAAACGAGGTAGAAAAATTGGAAAATATACCATCATTATAGAAAATAATTATTATATTATGGTTAAGTTGTGAAAATTGCATCAAACTCGATAGAGAATCACGGTACAAAATTACATATTTATCATTCCCTCATCAGCAACTATATTTATTTCCTTTGCTGCAGGGCATCGAATAGTCGACCTCTCGCGACTAGAACTTTCTTACTTATTTGGATTAGTTTTTTTTGTTTTGAGCGATTGGCCAACTGGCGGCCGCCTGTTTGGCTGCCCAGGAATGCTACAAATACCCAGATACAAATACAAGACGAGGTCGAAATCTGGCAGTTTACTCACGCTTTTAAATCCAAAATTCATACGAAATGAATTTGTATCTTTTCGAGTGGCAGGCTGTCGGACAGAACGGACGGAACGGACAATCGGAGAGGCCAATCACATCTCACGAGATGCAAAAGCAGAAGCTCTTCGAGCAACACACATTTTCGTTCTAAAATAAATTATAATTTCTCTGGCTTTGTGTCTGTTGGTTTCGCCGAATATATAACTCTTTGGCACAAATCAACTGCTTAAGGTCTTCCAGCCTTTGTATTGTGTTGTATGTTGTTATGTGTCTCACACACACGCACACACACACTCGCGAAATGAGTCCATTTCAATTTCGGCACATCAAAGTTGCGAAATACATTTTTGCCAACTTCAGCTGCGGATTTTTGCGGTGGCGGAGTGATTAAAGGTGTGGCCATATATCAAATGTGCAGCTCAGTCACACAAAACTCTGACAGCAGCCGCTGCTGATAATTTAAAAAAAGAAAAACAACAACAACAACAAACTGTTCCTTTATTTTATTTTTGCCGGATATTTCATTGGTAGCTGCTTAAGCTTAAACAGAAATCCATAGTCAACAGCTGTGAAATTTAGTTAACATGCGAATTGATATGGCATAAATAAGTGGGAACACGTTTTCAAACACTTCTGGACACGATTTGTGGCAAATGAGTGCAATCAAATATGAGCAGCTGGTAGATTTAATCATGAGAATGATTTTTAGTGGATGACTCAGCATCAAACAGAAACAAGTTCTATTTAAGCTAAAGTGTAACAAATTCACACCACATCATTTGTTCATTAAACAATTGTTAGCAAAACTATTAAAAAGCTGAATCAATATTTATACTACAAAATGAGTTAATAATTGCCGCAATTAGCCAGAAAACAAACGAGAACAGAAGATTTATTTTTTGTTATAATTATATACAGTTAGAACTCATTTTTCTTCTTCTTAACATGCACATATATGTTAATTGCCACATTTAAAAACAGCTTCTTCTCCACATTAAACGGCTTTCATTTAAAAATAGATTTTTCCTCATTTGCCATTTGCGAGTGTTGACTCGCGACAGACCAAGTTCAAATGTCAGCGCAGTTGGCATTGAAAGGAAAAGCTTTGCGTGTTGCGATTTTCCTCTCAGCCAAGTCCAAAATTGTTTTAGCCAACTTTGTTTTTGGTGTCAATGTCGCGTCAATGTCAAAAAGCTCTTTCGCGCTGCTTGGCTGCGTTTAAAATACAACTGAAGATACGAACTTTATTCTTGTGCAAATATGTGTGTGAGTGTGTGTGTGTGAGTGAGTGTGTGTGTGTGTGTGTGTGTGTGAGTGAGTGTGTGTCTGTGTGTGTGAGTTAGTTAGTTGCTGGCTGCGTTTTTGTTGCAGTTTCAAGCAGACAGCAGCTAGCTGCCATAATTATAATGAAGTGTTGCAGCGCGCTGAGTTTAGTTGCTGTTCTTGTTGTTGTTGTTGCTGTTGCTGTTGCTGCCACACTGTTGCCTCTGCTTTTGCTTTTCTGCCATGTTCTTCTGTTGCACCCCTAAGCGCTACAACCACACACTCTCACACACATGCCACGCTCGAATTGTCATAAAATGTTGAACGCTAATTGGCGTCTATGTGCGCTTCGGGAGTCAACGTCGAACAGCTCAGCTCTCCCTTCCCCCCGTCTCCACCCCCTCCACCCTCCTCACTGCCAGATCCCAATTCCCCTGACCGGCGGCAGCATTCTGTGCGTGAGGAGCTTCTGATATGAGAACTATGAGCAGGCGCCAGCACCGCTCAGTATGTGGCACCTTGGCGCTGCAACTTCTTATGTTGCAGGGCGAAATGTTTTAGCAGTCGTTGCTAACAAGCTAATACACTCGGAAAAAAATCACATGTCGAAGATCCTTGAAAGGGGAATGAACAACATATTTTTACAACTCTTATAAGTTTAACACAACTCTTACCGTGCGCTACACATATTAATAGTAATTGTATCCACGTTCTACTTTTCGCTCAGTGTACGCTTGCTCCTTGTAGCAGTCTGTTCCACTTCTTCGCCTTCTTGCTGCTGTGCCACTGCAGACCTTTCTATGTGCCACCTTCCGAAATTTCTATTTATATGGCACACACACATTCGCAAATGATACTCTATGAATATGAGCGCAAATTTGAATATGAATATGAATATGGAAACAACCCCCGTCACCCTGCCACGCCCCTCTAAATGTGTGTTGCACTTATCAAATTCTTCAACATGGCCCTTGTTTTAGCTTTAAAGTGGAGCATTCAATGCCTTCATGTTGGCCACAATAAATAACAATATTTGAATGACTTTTTATGCCAAAAATGATCGACAAAATATTAAAATCAAATTGGTATTCAACAAAATATTTGAATTTAAATAAATATAAAAAAAACACAATTATAAATGGTTTACAATAAAAGCAAAATGATTTTTCTCTTGCAAAGTGTTTGTCCGTAAATATTAAATACAAATTAAGAAGATTAATAAAATCAATAAAAACAAATATTGAGAAAATTCCAGCAAGATATCAAATAAAATAAAATAAAATAAATACTTTGAGCAATATTTAAAATTATTTTTCTATTGCAAACACAATCAAAGGGCGTCGAAGGGTGTAAATTGGTTTCAAAAATGTGAATTAAAACTGATTCTTAAGAATGTGAAAATTCTCTTCCTGTCCGAATTTACCGTTTCAGCTTTAAATTATAACTTACTTAATTTTAAAGAAAAGTTTAACTTTACTTTAACTGTTGGACATAACTCATTGAAGATGTCACATTAAAAGCACAGTAGTCTATTTAAAGTTAGTAACAACCTGCTAAGAATATATAATTTACATTTATATCAAATGATTCAAGCTGTTTTCAACACAAGGAGATTATCCAATTTTAAAATCTAACTCTCAAATCTAGATGAACACACATTATCATTACAACATATTAATATGTTTTATATATAGAGTACCATATAAAATGGAATAATATTATCCAAGCCACATTTCAGTTAAGAGGTGCAACTGGAGCAGAAACTAATTTGGCTAAAATGCCCCAAAGCAGCAGCAATAACAATGAACAATGAACAGTGAACAATGAGCACTTAAAACATTTAAGTGGAAACTATAATAACAATATTAAAATATATATATGCAGTTAATTACCAATGCAGATATATTACTATCGCATTTATAGATCAACACTGAATGTATGTGTGTGTGTGTGTGTGTGTGTGTGTGTGTGTGTGTGTGTGTGTGTGTGTGGCAATAATCCTTGTGAAAATCCAATTTGCGATGAAAATAACAATTAGTTAGTTGTGTGTGCTAATATGAAAACCATATGTGGTAAATGCATTAACTTGCCAATATAATCGGCGCCACACGCAGAGTGATGGGAAGGTGGTAGAGTGGGGTGGGGCAAGGGGTTGCCAAAGAGAGTGGATTTAGTTACAGTTTTGGCCTTTCGCCTGCATCTCGATGGCCGTAAATTTTGGACAATTTTGTGAATCATTAAGCCAAAACATTTTACTGCTTGTTTAATTATGCATACATGTGTAGCACAAAGATACATAGATACACAGCAACATACGTAGGCAGTTGATAGGTAAACACACACACACATGTGTGTGTGTGTAAATGCAGTTGTTGGCATTTCTCCACCTTCGTCTCCACAAAATGTATCCAAATGTCCGTGCAAAGTAATTGCAGCCGCTGCATGAACGCATTACACGCTCGACAAACATGCGATTAACAACAACAGCAACAGCAGCAACAACAACAATAACAACAACAACTAAAACAACAATTCGAAGACATTACCACAAAATTTATAACATGACATCCGTGTACATAGATACAAACACACACATAGATACATTTGAAAAGGCAGCTGCTGTTTTTAGCAGCCTCTTCGGCTTCTTCGTCGTTTGGGAGGCAGTTGATTTAAAATTAAGTGTTAATTAGTTAGAAAGCTGCAGGGCGCCTTTCTTGCATTTGATTTACATTGCAATAATATTGACGGTCGGGTGTACAGCAATTTCCCAGCTCGATTATGGCCAGATCTCATCAATATTTTACCGGTGCTGCGTAAACAGCACAACCATTAGCTAGAATAAAGCCAACAATAAAAAAAATGGCTAAAGCAAACAAGCCGAAGCTGTTTACTGAGTAGAAATCTATAAAACATATCAAATATAATATATATAAAAATAAAAAATAAATAGAATCGAGTCAATAAAAAAAGAACATCTAAAGCTTTTCATAAAAAAGAGATGTTCTCAACAAAATTAATATTTCTTTTAGGATATAAATACCGAATCGTTTTTTGGTTCCAGTGTGCAAAGTAAAAAGATTCCGCTAAAGGTTATGAACTGTTTCCATTCTTATTTATTTATTTAGGTAAATATGGTTATCGATATGGTTTTTTAATGACAGACACTGTAATAAGTTAAAAAAAAAAAAAATTAGTTGAATTTGATTCGTTTCCGGTGAGATATTTTCAAGCTCTTTTTTTTAATTTAATTATTTCTAACAATTTTGCTTATTGATTTTGTACGTTTCACGAGTATCATATTGAAATACTTTATTTTCACTTATAGATATCAAATATTATTTCGATTATTTTCAATAACGATCCTCATCTTTCAGCTAGACAAATGTTCAGCACTATTTTCAGCTTGTTTTCACATTTCTCCTCGGACTGTCTTTCAACTTGAAGTTCACACAAGACGCATCCTTAAACATCAATCAATCTAATGATCTTGCTATGATGACCTCAACGTTTTGAGGCGTTTTGATTGTGTACTTTTGTTTTGTGCCGCACCATAATCAATATCGAATTTGTTTTGTAATCGTTAGAGAGGGGTTTTCATTCTTTTCCAGTTGTTCTTCTTGGTGTTTGTTAGCCCTTTTGATCCTGCGCTGTCATGTTGAAAGGATCGCAGCTGCCTAATGATTGCGCATCTTTAGCCGCGTTAGAAATCACACTTTTCTACTCCAGCCACTCGTAGGTGTTTCAATATCATTAATCAATACGATTGTCGGCTCAACAAATTGTTTATGAAACGAGGGGAAGGTGGGGGGAATGAGCGGGGCCAGGCTACATTGTGTGACTGTCCAGATCACTATAGCGCATAGTGATTATAAAACATGGCTAACTCTGCTCCTTTTGTGTCTTGCGGCTCGAACGCAGCTCGCCACATAAAATCAATCAAATTTACTATAAATTTCAGTTGGCTTTTGCATTTTAGCCATGCGAAATAATTTATGTTTAAGATGCCATAAACATTCATTAACCAAGGACGAGGATCAAAAAAAAAAAAAAAAAAAGAAAAATGAAGAAAACATATTAAAAATTGCGTACATAGTTTTATGACTCGCCCAGCTGGCTGTGTGTTAATGAGTTGTGGCGGCTGCTCTTCAACTTCAACAACTTGACGCAAGCAACAACAACAACTAAGTACACTCGGGAAAAGGAAAAAAAAATGGAAAATCTTAAAAGCAAATCAAATACAAACATACAAAAAAAAAGCCAATGTTGAAATTATTGCATTTGTTATTTTAGTTCACTGTTCTGTTTCAACGTTCATACTTTAAGTTTTAACAGCTTGTTTCTCTCAGTGTGCAACTACTATCTTTATCAAGACTCTGTGGTCTTAAGTGTTTAGAGTCTGGCGGTTTTGTAGTCTCAGCTGTGGTACACGGTAGCGTAGCAACATGTCTGTAAAATCGCCAATAATGACAAACATAAAACACGTTAATACATTGGAAACTTCCGATTCTTATGCAAATGCCTGAATATTCCAACATTTTGTAACTGGTTTTCTTTCAGTTTGTTTTTTATTTTTCTTCAGTATTTTGCCTTATTCAACCACTTATATATATATATGGCTTATAATTAAGAGTTGAGTGTGTGCGTCCAACAAAAGGGTCGCTGCCTTCATCTCATATAAGTTATCTGATTTTGGGCATATATCATTATTAGCTGCACAGCAGCCGCACCACATTTCCATAACAATGCCACCGAAATGTGGCACTATGCAGATATACATATATATATATATATATATATATATATTCCAATGATCCATTGCTGATCGTGCTGAGAACAACCACCTAAATAACATCATTGACTAACTTGTTCTTCTTTAGTCGCAGCGCGTTTTAAATAATTTTTAATATGCCTTACGCCTTTCAGAAAATCAAAAATAGGAGGGTAATAGTCGAGAAAGCTCGACTGTGAGATACCTTGGACTCAGCGTTGAATATGTATCGATAGCAATTTGTTTATTATTATTGTATGTCTATTAGTATTTCTTCGATAAAGGACAAATAAGGT
This sequence comes from Drosophila mimica, assembly GCA_037043585.1. Lineage (NCBI taxonomy): Eukaryota > Metazoa > Arthropoda > Insecta > Diptera > Drosophilidae > Drosophila > Drosophila mimica. Next base: position 747,102 of record JBAMBE010000361.1, on the reverse strand, counting down.
ACATTAAGTGTATTTTACAAACTTAATTGGAAGGATATATGTATGTATAATATTTATATATCCTTGATTTTTTAATTGAAATCAAATGGTTTTCTATTTATTTATGCGCAAGAAAAAAAAACTATTGCTAAAATGAAAGTGAACTTATTCCGACTTTCCTTATGTAAATATAGTATATCGGATCGAGAAAACTTCCTTCTTCCTGTTACATACTCTTGATCAACTGCATCACATCCTCCCTTTCCGTCCATTTTTAATGGGTGATTCAGGGTATAAATAAAATTGTTATTTAATTGGTTGTCACTTCAGCATGGAGTTGAACACTCACAGCTACTTCGTAAACAGGTCTCTGAATGATGTGCAGAGTTCATGCTGGGCTGTGTTTTCTAAGCCAAGTTACCAGCCAGCTTGTGAGTGTTAGCTGAATGGTTGTTTAGGTTAGACAAACATTAATAAGTAGCGATTCAGGCAATCATTTATTTCATTTCTTATGTTGACAAATCTGGCATTTTATAAAAGCGCGCGAAGCTAATAAATTATAATGAGCTCCAGGGTTTACAAAAATCTATTAAATATAAACAAAGTAAAGATTTCTGTGATTTCCTTGACACATTTAAAAATATTTAATGTTTAATAAAATCTGTTATTTAAACTATTTGCTTGAATTTAATGATGTTTCATTATTTATATTTATATTGTAAATTATTTCGTTTTTTTGAGTTGTTTGCGTTTTCATCAATTATTTTCGATAATCAGCCTGAAGTTTTGCGCATAACCAAAATTTACATAAGTTGCCAATATTTCTGCTGCTGTAACAAGAATATTCCCCAAGGCAAATATTTATTTTGGCTTTTTCTGTTTTTTTTTTTGTTTTTCAGCTGCAGGCGACAAACAAGAAACAAACAGAAAAATTTATATATATTTTGATATATGCATATACTCGTATGTATGTATGTATGTATGAATGTATGTAGGTTTGTGTTGATATGTAGCCAAACGTTGTATAAAGATGGTAAAGTCATAAAACTGTTGAATTGCACGTAAATCTCCAGGGCTTTTGGGCTACTATGGGATACTGCAACACAGCAGCAGCAACAACAACAACAACAACAGCAGCAGTGGCCAGAGGCAAGGGGCACTCAAGCCCCAGGCCCAGACTGGGATATGTGGCACGTCGTCGCCATCGTCGTCGTTGTTCAGCATTTCTATTCTGTGTGTGGAGATTTATTTTTATGCAACGCGTCTGCAGCAGTTGCGCAAGCGAAAAACAAAAAACGAGCTAAATAAAAACTGAAGCCAACAACAACAACAACTCTTCGTGTAAAGAGCAGAAAAATCATATAATCGTCAAAAGTCACAGGAAACATATGCAAATGCTGCAAGCTCACTGAACGCGCCACTGCCTCACCGCCTCACCGCCTCACCGCCTGACCGCCACAGCCACAGCCACATCCACTGGATAACTGACGACTCCACGTCCAGATCCATATTCAGGTCCAGGTTCAGGTCCCGGGTCCGGCGCTCTTTTGTTGTGCGCTGCTTTCGTTCTCGGGGCACAACAATAGCAGCAGCAAAGGTAACAGCGGTAGCGATTTATACTCCTATATAGTATACATAGCTATACACTCCCAAATCGGAGGCACAACCAGCTTCCGATGCAGCTTGTTTCATTTTGATTGGATTGTGGTTTCTTATCTCCGTCGAAAATCTCTTTAATAATTTTTTTCTGTATTCAATTAATTGCGTGATAAGCAAACTCAGTTAAAGTAACTTTTCAGCCAAATCGCATAATTATGTGACCCAAATTGCGTATCTGATTGAAAAATGGCAACATAGTGTGTTGCAAGCGCATAAATTGTAGTGCAACACTGCATATTTAATGCGTATGGCGTAACAAAACTGACAGTTACACTTAAATTTGATAGTGTATAAAATCAGCGGCAAGCTGCTTGCCACTTTTTGTTGTTCTTGTTGCAGTTGCTGCTGTTGCTGCTGCTGCTGCTGCATTCATTCATATTCGTACAAATTTTGCGCGCTTGACAAAGCTGAACAATGATGTACTTCATGTAAATTTCACTCGCCGGCTGACTGAATCTCTACCCACCCCCCTCTTGCCACACGCCCCCTTTGCCCAACCCTCTCGCAATCTCGCTGAAAAAGTAAAGTCGTTGATATGAAAAACCTAAAATGTTGCATATGTAAAATGGATTGGCAGCATGTGTGTGTGTGTCCTATTATGTGTGTGTGTGTGTGTGTGTGTGTGTGTGTTTACATAACTTTATTGATGGCAACAATAAATGCTGCCAGCGGCGCTGCCTCGCAGGGGTGGGTGGCAAGGGGAGGTAGGCGGCAGGCAGCAGATGAACTTAGCTCAGTGGAACATGCATTGCATATTTGTATAAATTTAAGTTTTTAGATACGCGACTGACGACGAGTGGCAGCAGCAGCAGCAGATGTTGCATAATACAATTGAATTTGTTAAAAACAAAAGAGGCAACAAAACAACAACACAAAAACAGTGCTGTGGGAAAATTGCGCACTCGAGCGCCAAAACCAACAAAAACCAAAAAATAAAGAATTGCATTTCAGAATTTTTTCATTAGCAGTTTATTTTTTTTTTTTGTACATTTTGAATTGCCGCCATTTTCGCAGGCAGGCAGCCAAAACACTGCCAAAGTCGTTAGGCCAGGCACAAAACAAAGTTGTAGTTGCCACACAGAAAGAAACGTTAAAATAGCAATTTGCAGGGAACTTTAGATTGTGGAGCCGAATTGGCCAAGAAAAGAAACTGAGCGAGTTGAAAGAGTGGCTAAAGTGGCAAGAAACCCTTCTCGAAAATATACTGCAGAAATGGAAATGGAAAGTTGCAAGAAGAGAGTTATTAAAAAATTTTAACCAAATATCATCGGCTCACTATATTATATAGTAGCCATAGCCACAATCGGGTGAAAGATACATTTTCTTGTGAACAACTTGTAAGCTTATTAAACATTTTATTTCTTGTTTTAAGTTCAAAAATGTATAAAAATCTAACAATTTATGTACACAGATTTTTCCATAAAACACAGACACACTTGCAACTCACACACACAAGTGCATCACACACACAAACAAACATATTTGCATATTTGTCGATTAACCCGCGCTGTCAGCCTGGTCAGTGGTCAAATTCAATATATGCATATGTTAATAGCCAGAAGGAGGCACGGATTGCAGCAGCTCCCTTTGAGCGATGTGCAGCAGTGCCACATGTCTCTTTCTCTCTCACACGCATGAGTGACCTGCAACTGACTGAGCAACGATCCAGTGGCAAACAACAACAACAACAACAACCAAACACAAGTTGGCCTTTTGTTATTGTTGGTATTTGTGCGCCGTTTTAGAATGTCACTTGATTTTTGATTGATTGTTGTGGGAAAAATTGCAAAAATATATTTTTGCATAAATTGAACGAGGAACACAGTGCAGATAGTTGCTGTTGCATGTGGCATGCTGTGTGTGTTAACATTGTTTATGTTTTTATTAAAACATGAGCGCCATCGAGGCGGAAACATTTCATATGCAATTTGTGGCAAGCCGAAATAAAAAATTAGTTTCCCTCGCCGCCGAATATTAAAATGTGCATTATTTAGTGGCCAAGAGAAATGGCCTGGGGCAGGGGCAGGGACAGGGCATGGGGTAGGGGTAGGCAACATTGTACAAAAAAAAAGCGGAGAAGAAAATGAAGCAGCAGCGGCAGCCAAATAAAAACGAGACATCGTAAAACTTGGCCATGGCTAAAAGAAAGCATAACTCTCTGGACGCCAAAAGACTAGTCGAGAGACAGAGAGGGAGATAGAGAGAAAAAGCGAGATAGCAGCGTCGAATAACGAGCCAAGAAACTTGCACTCGCTGAGCATTAAAAAATCAAATTATAATAAAATTGCAGATTAACTGTTGACTGTTGAGCAGCAGCAGCAGCAGCTAGAGTAGAGAAGCAACCAGAGGGGCAGCAATGGGGGCAGCACGAGGGGCAGCACTCGTTAAGCAGCCAGAGAGACGTCTCCGAGACCCTAACAACTCCAACTGGAGATGCACAGCAGCTGCTGCTGCAGCTTATTCTGCTAGTTGCTGCTGCTAGTTGCTGCTGCTGTTGCTGCTGCTGCTGCTGATGTTGCTGCTGTGCCGCCTGCCAAGATTAAGTCATCATCAACATTTTGCAGTTGTCAACTGAGCGCTGCGAGTCGGCTACTTAAACTGCACTTTGTGTGCGGCCTGTGTGCAACAAGGACTTAGGGTTGCACAAAACAAAACCTGACTCGCCTCAAATCTCAATGATCAACGTTATTTGCTTTTTCTCTCTGTTTAAATTAAGCCCGATGTGAGTGGCTCTTAAGCAGAGCTGCTTGAGCACAGTTGAATTTCTTAAGAGTTTTAAAATATATATTAAAATATAGACTCGCATAATTCATAGTAATAATTAATACAAACAATAGTTAAAGCTGAAACTATCTAAGCTTGAGAAATTAAATATATTATTATTTCAATCATATGTTGTTAAATGCACATAAAAATTTTAAATGACAATAATTAAAGCTATGCGTAATTTTACATTTAAAATAAAAAACAACAGTTCCGACATTTTTAATATGTGGAGAAACGCTGTGAATAACAATTAATTATATTAAAAGAATATATTATGATTGTTTATATATTAGGCAGTGTATTCATAATTGAAATATTTCACTACATAGTTTTATTTTTCTTACATACTTTAAATGATTTTTTTTAATTTATTTTAATATTATTTTATTAAATTGGATTTACTTATAAAGTTAACACTTTAATTTTTTAAGCAGAGCTATATTTGAATAAATTCTTAAACATATTCCATATTTTCTTGGAGCAAACCGAATCCTATCTGCCTCATAGCTCTCCTTAAGAAGTCATCTCACCCAACCCTCGACTTTTCTGTTTTTTTTTTTTTTGCCACATAAAGACATTCTCCGGCTCGTTGGCCATTAACGAAGCCAACTAAAATTTATATGGTTGCAACATAGTAATGCGCTTATAAGTAGTATACAAATTTAGTTGACAATGTCGACAGAATAGCAACCACTGAGATGCCATAAAGAGAGAGAGAGAGAGAGAGAGAGAGAGAGTGAGAGAGTGGCATAGCTGACTAACTGGCCACTAACTATCTAACTGCTGGAGCAACTTGCAGCTTATCTAAGAGTGCAAGGCACGACAAAAAGAAGACATAGGCTGGCTGGCTGCTGCTGATGATGACACATGCAACATGTCGCACACTCTCCAGCTCCCCACTCTATCGCTGTCTCGGCTGGAGTTCCAAGTGTTTATTGCATTGACACTCGAGGGAATGGCAATGGGCATCGTTGCATTGGTGCCTCTTTCGGCAACGGCACACTTTCAAATCATAAATTTTGAGTTTGTCACTTGGGTGCTGATAGCACACTGTTGGCTGTAAAACAAAGCGAATGTCCGATCGAGACATATTTCACTCCCCTCCCCTGCCCCATCCATCTACCCGTGGAAACCCTTTGTGAACAAAATGCAAATGAGTGATGAGCCAGAGCCGTTGAAAATTATAATTGGAGCAGCAGCAGCATCGACTATATTTTTTTTTTTAATTTTTAATGGTGTCAACGCTTATCGTCAACCGAAAAAGAAATACCAAAAAAATATTTAAAACGACTCCAGCAATGCAAATGCCGCTAAGTGCCGAACAAAACGCTTTTTATTTTTTATTTTTTTGTTTTTTTTTTTTTGTTTCGAGAAGCAGAAAGATGAAGTCATTAAGAGGTTGGAAACGAACGGAAATCGTTATCAGCACTTTGCCTCGATTTCGATTTCGTACGTATTGTAAATGTATATTTTTATATGTAAATATATATGTATGTATATTATTGTGTAGAAGCATTTATTTTGTATTTTGTTGCTGCAACACTTGCCACTGCGTTGCAGTAATTACAGCATCAGCGCCTCTAAAAACTTGACATTTTGAACTGGCGACTTGCGCAACTCCCAAAACACAAAACCCCAACCCGAAATCCCACCCAGCGGAAAAGCAGCTACTCAATAAAAATGTTCTTATCTCTCGTAAAAAGCGAAAAGAAAAACATCATCATTTTGTTGTAGTTTGTTGTTGTCGGAGGAAAACACATTGCCCATAAAATGTTTTCTTATTTTCTTTTTTGGCCCAGCTACAACTCTTTAGAGACTTGTGCTACATTTTTATTTGGTGGGTGGAGACGCAAATTGAAATTAAAGGCTGAGATATTTTTTTTATTTTTGGTTTTTATTTTTTATTACAATTTGCCATTTGTTAATGTCATAAGCAGTTGCAATAATTATTTTTGGCTTTTATTTTCTTGTTTGTTGATTTATAGTTTTCAATCGTTTCGCTTTTTATTGTGGTCAACATTTTTAACACCACTCTAATGATTTCTGCGGTTTTACAAGCCCTGATGCTTATTAGGGAAAATTCTTTTTTTAACACAAACTGACGTGGGTAAAAAGAGAAGTTTTTTTATTGTTGTTAATGTTGGTAATTGTGGTTGAAGCTAATGATGGAAAGGCTCTATTAATGTATTTGTCATTAGATTGAATATAATCTTGTCTGAGGCCAGGCCCAAAATTAATGGCTAAAAGGTAGGGCATCAATTTAAATGAGCAATTATTTATTTAACTTTTTAAATTATAAATAGAGTTAATCAACTGTTTTTATACACCATTTTATTAATTACGAAATTGAAAGCTCTTAACAACTGAAAGTCTTAATTGTTTCAGGTAAATTTCGGTGGATCAATCTTCAGTAAGAGATATCGATTTATCGATTAAAATGCAGAACCGTAACTGCAATTCAATATTTGTTTAAAATATCTGATTACATTACCCGACTTTATTATGAGTTCAGATGGGGAACTTAATACCGAAACAAATTTGAATCCAATTCGTTATATTGAACGGAACTTTGCGTAGCGGAACCAAATCATTTTAGCTGCATATTTTGTCTTCTCTCCACAGTCAAAAGCTGAATAAATGAATAAAATTAAATTTCAAATAAATCGCTCAGTTTCTCAATCGCTTTCATATGTTACCAATCTCCAAAAGTATTCGCTGCTAGGCAGACAAAAGTAATTCATAACTGAGTCGACTGCTGCTTGGCAACAACCTTCTACCACAAAGGCTCAACTCTAAGCCTGACATTAAAATCAGTAGACAACAAGTAACCGACAACAACAAGGAAGACAACAACAGCAACAACAACAACAACAACAACAGACAACAAGAAAGGTTTGTCTGCTAAGCAGCTCAGACACACAACCGCCGTCGTAGTCAAGACACCCACCACTCAAAGGACCGAGAGACACACTGAAAGTTGCACAGACAGCAAGACAGACGACAGACGACAGACACAGACTGGCAAAAGTCAGTCATTGTTAATTTGTTGTTGTTGCTTTTGTTTATATGTCTGGGTGCCTCAAGAAAAGCATTTTGTTTATTTTTTTGGTGAGCTGCGTGTTGCAAGTGAAAATTAGAAAGTACGCACTTGAAAAGTGTCTGTGTTTATGTCTGGCAACTGGCAACTGGCTGTTGCCTCCTGCTGCTGCTGTACCTCCTCCTTCTGCTACCAGCTAACAGGCTTCGCTTCTGGCCAACTACGAAACGAACTACGCCCCCAAAGCCTGGCCCACAAAAAACAAGACGCATGAATAGTTTAATTAAATTTTGCCTCTAAGCTGCTCACAAAATCATCATAAAAGAAAAGAGTTGCAGACAACATTAACAGCAACAACAACAGACAACAACAAACAACGACAACTTCCTGGCAGCATGAAAAAAAAAAAACGAGAAACTTGTTAAAGTTTTCCAATTCTGCCCAGCTGACGACAAGTGTTCAACTTTTTCTGTCTGTGTAGCAACAAGACCCTTAAATCTTGTAACCTTTCATTTCTAACTATGCATTAGAAAGTTTAATTTTAGATTCTTTTTCGTCTCATTTTTTAGGTCGGCTAAAATCAAAGCAATACCAAAAGTTATGTTTTTCTGAATGTTGGTAACAGCGTCAAATCGAACAGCATTCGATTTTTATATATGGGTGTGTCTCAGTTGCTGATTTGTGGCCTTTGTTTGTTGTTGCCAAAAAAAGAAAACAATAATAATAACTTGTAAAAGTTCAAATTCGTTTAGCAGGTTGTTAAATGTTGAAGACAATCGCATCTTGGCCAATTTTGGCCAAAATGCTAAATAATGTGATTATGATAATAGTTGTATAGTTGACGTTGGTTGGAGCCTAAGGCGTAGTTTTAAGATCCGGGAATCGTTTTGAGACGCTGGCTTGCTGAAACGAGTTAGTTTTGTTGTAAGCAAACTTTGCACAGACTTTTTCAGAAAATAAAATTAAAGAGATATCCGTGAAAAACTGTCCAAGAATTCCAGGCTGTCAACACATGAAATTTCACTGAATTACATTTCCAAACATTTCACTGCATAATGCAACAGGTTCACACACAGGAAAACTTTAGCAAAAGGGAAAATCTAGAGTTCAAAATCAACCGCAAAATAATGCGACTGCAGACAGAAGTTCAAAAAGACGCTGACAAACAAAAAAATAAGCTAAGAAAAAAAGACCATGCGAAATTAGAGCATTGTCTGATGGGAGGGGGGGTTTTGGGGGGTATAAGCAAAAAGTGAGTTGTCGCTGCTTTTATGGCCAACTGCTGGCTTTAGTTCAACGTGTCGGCAATTAAAAGTCACAAGGCAGTCATAAACATGCCCCCGCGCCCAACTTGCAACCTTGCTTGAGGAACGCAACATGCTTAGTTACGAGCTGTTGATAATAAGTGGCGGGGGGGGGGGGGGGGGGTGCAACCTGGAAAAGAAGCGGAGTGTTACAAAGTTATTTGTTTGTTTGGCGGCGTCGGCATCGGCCTCTGTTTAATGGCTTAATTAGGAGCAACAACAGCACAGATTGTTGTTCTTGTTGGGGTTGTTGTTTGTTGTTGTTTGTTGTTGTTATTGTTGTTGTCAAACCAAATCAGCGTGAACCATAACGGTACTGTGGTGGTGGGATGAGTGGTTGCCTCAGCTTGATCACTGCTACGATAATTATACACGCGACAGAGGTTGCAAGCCACTTGCTGCCATAAGCAGAAGTCTATTAGTGGCACCAACTCAGGCCCCTTTGTCTAATTATCATCAACAATAATAACTTGGAGGCGTCTCTTGATTGCGATCAAGAGTGCCACGCATAACCGGCTGAACAACTCAGCAATGGCAAATCATGATTGTCATGTGCAAATCTATGTGCATCTTCGCCAGTGTTGCATGCCACGCCCGCTGACGCATGCAGTGCGTCAGAGCCATGCCTCAACTTCGTGGTGCTGATGGTCTTTCTCATAATTGATTGCGTAGCTCGAGATTCTTAATCATATGTGTGATAAACTTACAGTTTGTGAATAATATAAGATAGAAAATAAAAAAAACACACACACAAAGCTGACATTGTATTCAATTATATTCTACGAAACATTAGAAATTTAAGCACTGCTTTTAACACTTTTCAACACTATTCTTAACACTTTCTTAACACTATTTAAATGCATTAACGATGAGTTCCCGCGAAGACACGTTTATGCAACTTCTGAAATGAAAGAAAAAATATGATTTGAAGAAGGTTTTAAACAGGCCATAATAAATATGGTATATAACAATATTTTTCAATTCCACTCATATAAACATCAAATAAATCAACAATTTGAAATCGATATGCAATGAAACCATTGGGGGTTTCTGTGGGTTCCAAACACATAATGCAGTTGATGAATGCATATTGAATAAGTGCTAAACATGTTAAATGGATTACGCAGTTGGGGGAGAGGAGAAGTGAAGTGGCAGTTTGCAGCTCAGCTCAGTGAGTGCATATCGTAAAATATATGAAAAAGTAATAGTGGCCAGATAGACGCAGACAGACGGACCGACAGACAGACAGAGAGACAGACGGACACACACCCAGATAGAGTAGAGTCTCACACACATTAAACCAAAACAACAAACACTTCATGTGAAAGCTTAACGACAAGTCATTAGGCAGACGGACCCAATACACATGTCCCTGTCCATTTCTGAGGCTACACATAGATATATATATATATATATATATATATATATATATATATATATAAATATATACAGACATATCCAATGTAGTTGGAATCGAGAGAAGCAGCGCAATGCCAATGACTTCTTGCACAGAGTGTGGGAGCCGGTTGGGCGGGGGGAGAGGTGGTGTTTGGGGTGCAAGCAGGAAACAGGAGACAGTGAGGCAGTGTGGCAGGCAGAGAGGCTGGCAGTGTGGCAGGCAGGCAGCAAAAAGCACGTTGAATGCAATAAAACTTTCATAACTCTGCAGCTAATGGAGTTCGAAATGCTGCCTCGTAAAATATTTGTTATTTTTGTTGTTGTTGTTGTTGTTGCAGTTGTTGTTGTTGTTCTGACTTCTGCCTCTGGAATAATTGCTAGGACTGGGTTACGTTTTGCGTTCGGCAACAGAGCAATATAACAGCGAAAGGAAGCGCCAACTTGCAACGCAGCCTCTGAGACCGGACTGGACCTATGTTGTTAAATGAAGAAATTGTCATAAAAAAGTACACATAACTGCATAGTTTCTGTACATATTTTTCTTGCTCGCTTGGACGCGTTCAAATACCCTGTTGCCATAAAAAATAAACACCGAAAAAGAGGGTATCTTAAGGCCAAAACAGCTTTCTCTGTTTACATGAGATTTAATATGAACAGGTTGTTCAAACAAATCGTATTTCGGTGTCGGATTCTATTGCAGTACGTAGACTATAAAAAATATGGATCGGATATGGAAATGGATATCGATTTTTATAACTGTAACTTCAAATTTGTACATCCAGTTCTAGTTACAACACTAAATCGGTAAAGCTGCGGTTACATTTTGACAGCCTCAATATAAATTCTACAACTTGGAATATTCTCAAATACGATAGCTCAAGAATATCCAAATAAAATGTAGCATTATTAAAAAAGATTAATTATATAATTTATTAATCTCTGTAAAATTGTTACTTTCTATTTTATATTTATTTTATTTAATAAGAAAATTACAAGGTATTCCCCAGTCTAGCATTGTCTAACAAGCAAATAGCAACTTGTTTAATTTAAAGTAATGTGCACTCAAAAGTACATTCCGGCCAGGTAGTACTGTATCTAGTGTTGTGTATAATATGCAGTTGCTGCCACATCTGCCGCTGTTTCTTGGCAATTTGTTCGGTTTATTTGCGCATTTGCTGGGCACTTTTAATTGAAATCACAGACTGGCTGGAGTTATAAATAACGCAAGCGAAACATTTTCAGCTGCAATTATTTTTTGGGCTGCATCGCCTGGCCAAGTTATTGAGGCGGCTGCCAATGCACCTTGGCCAACTTAATCATTGCCCGGAACTTCAACAAATGCCAAAAAAAAAAAAGAAGAAGAAGAAAAAACCCAGAGAAAAGAAAGATGAAGAGCAGTAACAACTACTTAGGAGCTGGCAACGCGACTTTAGCGACTTTTGTGGGGCTTTTTTAGCTGCTACCTTTTTTGCATACCCTTTCAGAGGGTATGCTGATTTATCCAAGTGTTTAAGCCAAGGATGGAAACAGATCGCATTAGATAAAGATTTATTCTGGATCAATCTCGATAGTCCTGGTTTATCTACTTTTCTAACTTTTTGGTTAAGCCTGAACAACATCAGCTGAATATCTGAGAAGCCCTCCTTTTGGCATAAGGGGATTCAGGCTTCGGTGTGTTGAGCCGTTTTTCTTGTTGTTGTCGTTGCTTTTGTAGGCGTCAACCTGCTCTTTAAGCCGCATTATTTATGCGGCTGTGCAGCGATAACGCGCTTGCAAGTAACAACGCCACGACTTCCACAAGTTGCAGCTCAGCTCCAGTCCAGATTGCAGCACCAGCAGCAGCAGCAGCAACAACAGCAACCTGCACCCAAGCTCATCTCAAGAAGAGTTCTTGCAGCAACCTGCACTACTTTTAAGGGCTTACTCGGCTGCAACTTGAGGCAAGCAGCAAGCAGCAGCAGCCGCCAAGGCGAAACAAAAATATGAGATATTTCTTATCAGCTGGTATGCATCTGTGCACCTCAAGCGATTCTGCTTCCCTGTTGCACCTACTCCTGCTCTGACTTCAGCTTCTATTCCTGCTGTTGCTTCAACTGCTGCTGCTGCTGCTGCTGCTGTTGCTTCAACTGCTGCTTGCATTCGCTTTCAAAACATTTTCATTTACCGCTGAAAAGAAGCTGCTGCAGATTTATTGTCTTTGTTTTTTTTTTTTTTTTTTTTTTTTGTACCCGCTGCACATTCTCATCCTTCTGCAACAGCTAACGCGCTGCCACCCTTGCCCCATCAGCCGTAGCATAATAATAATCATAATATCAGTCGTAAGTACATTTGCTGCTGCCGCTGCCACAGCAGTTGCTGCCCCTGCTGCACTAAATACCAAGGAATTGGCTTATTGTGCTGGCCAGTTGCCTCGACCTGCTTCGCGCCCACCCTCTCCGCCCCCGCCCCCTCCCATTCCTCCTCCCCCGTTACTACCTCATCAAATATGGCCGTAAGCGTCTTTTAGTTGTTTTCCATCGCTGTTCACTGATTTTTTCTTTATATTTTATTGTTGGCCGGTTTCGATTTCTTTACTTAGAAGTGGGCAATGCATCTGTCTGCCCCTTGGTCTGTCCGTCTGTTTGTCTGTCTTTCTGTCTATTTGTCTATCTACCTATATGCTGGCTGCTTTCATGGAATATGACAGCGCACAGTGGGGCAAACTAAAAGGCTAACGGAGTGTGCAGCAAAGTGTTGTCAAAGTTATTCATAATTTTACAAAAATAGTTAATTTAAAATCAAAGAGGGGTTCTTTAAGATATCCCAGTGATCTCCCTTTAGGGGTCTATAATTTGAAATAAACTGATTTTTAAACTATTAATATTACTTCGAACAAGTTGCTAAGCAAAAGAGATTTTCATAAATAGAAATCATTAATCGACTGATTGTTGCTGTGGCAGCTATATGATATAGTAGATCAATCTAAATAATCTTTTGCAGAAATGTCAGTAGCTCAATAAGACGCATAACTTGTGAGTTTTGTGTGAATAAATATGTAAATAATAAAGTTTCTCAAACAAGAACTCATCTTTCGACAAATCGTTCATTTGATATCTATATCTATATATTTAGGGAATCCGACCAGCTCCGACTATTGTTTGCTAAGTTTAAAGCTGAGGAATTTGTTCGCTTAGTAAGAAACAGACAACCAGAGAGATAGACTTGGCTTTATCTATAATATAATAAAATAATAATTGTATAAGAATTAATAAATATTAAAATACAAATTTTTAAGTTAGTTATATTCTACTCATAGATCAATAACAACTTTCATCCCACTGTGCAGCAGCAACTGAATTTAATATGCTGCCAAGGTTACATCCCAGTTACACAAATCCATAACAAAACTAGTGCAATATTTGTATAATACGCACACATATTTGTACATGCAACAAGATTACGACAATAGCAACAACAACAGGCTGGACTTGGACTAGGCAATAGTCACGAGTCCAAGTCGAGTCGAGTCGAGTCTCAAACTTGCAGCATGCAGCACAGGCAACACAGAGCCTCATTTAAATGCTTATCACTGAAATCTGGATGAACAAAAGCGGTTGCTGCTGCTGTGGTTGCTGCTGTTGCTGCTGCTGCTGCTGCTGTTGCTGCTGTTGCTGCTGCTGCCGCTGCTGCTGCTGCTGCTGCTGCTAACCAAACTACTCACTCAACTGTGAGAGGATGATGCTCCAACTGCTGAGCAATTCCGCAAATATGCTGCAAATGGAGTGGATGTGGAGTGGTGCAAAGCGGTGGGGGGTGGTGGTGTTGCTGGTGGTATATAGTTTTGGATAGAAGAAAAATGAGAAACCACTGAGATAAAGTGGCAGAGATTTGCAACATTCAAAAGCTGCTGCTGCTGCTGCTGCCGCTGTTGCAAATGCAACTTGCCTTGGCTTGTGTTTGCAAATTTTGGATTATTCATAGTTGTGTTGAAGAACAAGAGAAGAATAAGAACAAGAACAAGAACAACGACGATTGCAACGTATTTGCTCAGCATAAGTAGAGTGCGCGATATTGCTGCCACATTTCTTACGCAGCGGCAGCAACAGCAGCAGCCGCATTTGTTGTTGTTGTTGCTGCTGTTGTTGCATAAGGGCATGCAGCCAGAAAGCCAGCAGTTTCCCTGAAATTGGCTAAAATCAGCAACTAACTACACTTAACAAAAAATCGTAATGAATTCAAGATATTTGCCGCATTTCTAATTCAACTTTTCATTCAATTTCAGGGAATATTTTTTTAAAACTTAGTAAAAATGTATCTTATTTTAAGGACATTTTTTTATATGCGTGTGTACCTTATAATAATTCTTATTTTAGTTGTTCTGTTACACATATTATTATAAAACAATATTATTTTTGGATTTTAAATATAGAAAGATTTTACACAGTTTATAAATTCATAAAATAATTGAGCTACTCGTCCTTAAAAACAGATCAAAGCTAATTTTTTCATTACTATTTTCTGCATTTCAGTAACTTTTTAATTTTTAGAAAAACAGTGTCTTGAGATGCATTCCTTAATAGTATAGAATATTATTCTAAAATTCGGGATGATTTTTTTTGCTGGGTGTATGAAAATGTTGCAGCATCTCTTCGTCTTCATCTAGCGGATGGTGCCTCAAGTTGTTATCTAACATCTGGGCGCATACATTGGGTGCCCACGTTGCGGCGCATATTTAACTCACGCTGCGTGTGTCTTTAACCCTCAATCGGGCTGCCCCTTGGCCACGCCTTTTTGGTAGCCCCCTGTGTGATGCATCATTTTGGCCTAATCAGGCCGCAAATCGTAGGCATTAAAGCCTGGCCGAGAGCAATGTTAGCTTTTTGTAAAATGCAGGCTGCTTGGCTGCTGCCCACTTGTGGCCAAATTCTATGATGATATGTATTTACTTGCATGTTTGCATTTCGGTTTTCATTTGCTTTCCACACACACACACACACACACACACACACACACACACAGCGCACACCAATTCAATACGCCCCCGGTGCATTATACAGATGATCCGATACATGCTCACACTATATACATAATATGTATATATATATATGTATATATACAAAGCAAACACTTGCCTACACTTTGGTCCAATTCAATTTCATATGCATCCAAATTAACAGCTTAACAGCAGGCAGTAGGTAGCATGCAGCAAGCGGCAAGATGCAAACAGCCAGAGTTTAAATCAAACATAAATAAACTGTTTGCAATTCACTAAGTAATTAATCTTGTTCAATTTCATCCCAATTTAATTCACTCCAATTTTCAACTCATTTCACTTTGCCAAAATACTGTTTTATATCTTAACTAATACTTAATTTAAGTGAAACGTGATTTTAATTGGATACTGAAACTAGAGGGCTTCAGCCAAAGCTGACCCCAGCCTAACTTCATTTAAGCTAACTCAATTTTCAAAAAACCAAGGCTTTTAATGGTGGTTTGAAAAATTTCTAAATTATGGATTCAGAAAATAACTTAGGGACGGGTGAAATTTTGTTGATACCACAGCTTACTTAAAAGTTTGACTTCTAGAAAAATACTACTCTTAAAGTGAGCGTATTTCTAAATCAAAGTTTAATTTCAAATAATCGTATATTCTCCAGAAACCACATTTAAATTTGAAAACTCGAATCTAGCTCGATTTTCATCGTAGAATTCAATCGCACAATATAAATGTAAGAACGGATCCAAAATCTATAATACAATATTTATATTAAAAGTGACTTGAATTCCAAATTCACATCCATTTCTAACATTTTTCTACATCTTTATTAATAATGCAAAAATAGTTGTAAGCACAGTTTTGTTTCCCGTTGAGTCTCTCAGCATTTTCATAACATAAAATATATATATATATATATATATATATATATATATATTCATATACATGTATTTATGTATTTAGCTCAATGCAATCGATCGCTGCACTTTCACTTGCCTCTATTCATAATTCAGAGAGCAGGCAAAGTGCCACAAAAAGAAATGTTCTGCCACAAAATGTTGCAGTTGTCAAGAAAATAAATATTAAAGCGCTTTATAAATAGACGAGAACAAATGTTGAATGAAATGCTGAAGCTGAAGCTGAACTAATCAAACAGAAAGCCAGCAACAGCAACAGAAACAGCAACAGTTGCACATAAATGAAAAAACAAACTCGATTCGAGTCGAGTCGAGTCGAGTTGGGGCAAGTTGGGTCAAGAGGAGACGACTAGACTTTACTTAGCGTCAAGTATTAATACGCTTTCATTAAGAAATTGAATGCTCGATTAGTCAGACTGAGTGAGGCCCAAGTTAAATGCCCACCTTTGACACTTGTGACCCACACACGCACAACACACGCACAACACACACACAACACACACACACACAACTCAGGCAGACGTGTGCCGTCAAGTGTGGAAAATTCGCCTTTTGACAAATGTCGACTTTACAAAAAATACAAACACAAAAATACAAGAAAAAACATAACAAGTCTTCAGACAGAAATGAACATTTGTTAGTATTTTTTTCTTGTCTCTGTTTGCTCAACGGACAATTCAATCGACGATGCGTAAAAAATGATATGTTTGTGTATATATAAAGAAAGTCTGTATTTGTATATGTTGTTGTTGTTGCATGCTGCATGTTAGAAATTTATAGCCACAAGCGTTGCTCTTTAATTACAAATGACAACGAATTCATTTCGAGTGTCTCAATTGTGACATTATTAATGTTTGCCATGCCACCCAATAAGCCCAATATGCAAAGGGAGACAGCAGTGGGGCAGAGTGCTGGTTTTATATACGGCTTGCAGCAGCTTGAAGCCGGTTTTTCCCTCTCTTTCTTTTTTTTTATTTTTTTGGCTCTGGCCGAAACAAATCACAGTTTTGGCCATATGCGCAAAATGCCAGCCGCGCCTGATGTACGATTTTCAGCTTAATCTTTGTGGAGCATGTGCGACGAGCTGCTGCTGTAACTGCATGTGTGTGTGTGCGTGTGTGTGTGTGTGTGTGTGTGTGCGTGGCACGTTCAAGATTTGTAGTTATAGATAACGAGTGCGCCACGCACCGCACAAGTGCACAAGAGAATCAGTTCGACTCACTACGAAAATCAAATCAAGTTTAGCCTAGTCAGAGTCAAAATCAGAGTCACAGTCAGATTTAGATTCAGATTCAGAACTGGGAACCTCGCCCAGCGCGTTACTGAAACCCATAAACCGCTTCAATATTGAACAAGCAGCGGGGTAGCATTTGCAACAGCAACAGCAACAGCTAAAAGATACATTGAATCGGTTCGCATCGAATCTGTATCTGAATCTGAATCCGCAACGCTTTGCATAGTGCCAAAAGCTGCTTGGCCAACTAACTGGAACACAGCAGGATGACAATTCCATTGAGCCGCAGCCACCAAAACACACATGCAACACACACACACCAGAGGGAGTAGAAGTCTTTGGGGGTGTAGAAGGGATGTTGGTGAGGCAAGCAGCACTGTGCCACTGCGACATTGAGTTAACATCGGCAACAGTGCAGCAAAGACAACAAAAAGTAAACGAAATACTTTTATGGTTTGTGGAAAAGAGTTGAATATGTTTTTGCAGTGTACCCAGTGCTGTAAGAGGATGTCCCGATTCCGGGAAACATCATCTGTGTAATAAATAAATAAATAAATAAATAATTGTTAATTGTTAAATAAAACAAGGCGAAATGGTTGGCAGTTAACAACTTTTCAACACGAATTCATTAAGCCATCATCTATCGAATAGACCTAATTTTGATAAAGATACAGTTTACATAAATTCCTTTATATTATTCTGTGATTAAAAAATAGTAATATAAATAGTATTAAAATTTCTTTTTAATATATTTTCAATATGAATAACTATTTAACTGGTGTAGAAGTAAATAGAAGAAATTCTGAATACATTTCGACGAATTCAAATGTTAATTTTGAATCCTACTTTATAAAATATTCTAATTTTAATGTTCTACAAAAATCCACTTTACTCATTCTTGTTCTATTTAGAACATATATATTTGTATAATTCTTTCACTCTCTACAAATCTGAACAATGTAAAACGACAGCCCCTTTTTCCGGTGATGAATGGAAATCACATCAAAAGCATTTCAGGTACAAAATGAACAAATGCAGTTGAGCAATTTCTATAGTGCTCCCAGTACTAAATGCTCAATAGAGTAGAGAAGAGGCACTGCCTGGCTGGCTGAATGCCTGCCTGCCACACTCGTTGCAAGTCCCATGTGGACATAATGTGTGGGGCCTTGGTTGGGTTAAGAATCGCTTTAGAGTGCTGTATACTCGCTGCATATTTATGGGCCTGCAGTCGCACCACAATTTATGTCTTAGAAGTGCAAAATATATAACACAAAACACGCGGCTTAAAGAATACAACAACAACAACAACAACGACAACAACAAGTAAAAACGTGGCCATGAATGGAGCATTTAGTCGCAACGACAAATGGCCAAGTTTGCATAGAAGGAAATTAAGACTTGCAACCTCCCCCCACCAGCGCCAACTTGAAATTCGTCGTCTTTAAGCACACACTCAATATGTGGTGTGTGTGTGTGCGTGTGTGTGTTGTGCGTGTGTTTGTATTTGTGTGTATCTCTTTTGTGGGGCACAAAAGCGTTTGATCATAGCCGGCGACCCCAACGCCACACACAAACACACGGATAGGATATACACATATTTTTTTGTTTGCATGCATGCAACCCAATGTGGCAGGCAGTTGGACAAGTAATTTTTCTCAAGTAATTGATACTCTGCCGCGTCGTCGTCGTCGTCGCATCCCATCGACTGACTATGCGCTCTAGCTGTCCACTCAGTCCGTCCGTCCGTCCGTCCATCCGTCCATCCGTCCGTCCGTCAGTCATTCAGGCCAGTGAGTCTGTTCTCAGCCCAGCTGTCTGTTTGTCCGTCCGCCCGTGCAGAGTGTCCGTTACCGCCTGACAGTCTGCTGCTGCATATTAATGACTTTCTTTAATGCCTTTTCCTCATTTATTTTACACACGGACACTTTTCAACACTCGCAAGTGGAGCATAGCAACTAATCCAAGCACTTTGACAACCGATCCCGATCCTTCAAAAGATCGGTGAATAATTATAACATCTTGAGAGAATTTTGAACTCATTTTACAGATTTACGCTTTATAATTATTGTGTTTTATAATTGTTGTTTTTAAGTGATTAGATCTAATTTTTTGTTAATCTCAATTCTAAATATATATATATTTTTTTTATTGATTTCAAGCATTTAATATATTTTATTATATTATTAATATTTTCATTATTTTTTAATTTTTGAATCAATTTGTATAAGCAAATTCTAAAACCCACAGCTAAAGTTAAAGTTATTAAAAATATTAGTTTAAGTTGGGTTCTTTAAGCACCAAAAATAA
Organism: Drosophila mimica; assembly: GCA_037043585.1. Classification (NCBI taxonomy): domain Eukaryota; kingdom Metazoa; phylum Arthropoda; class Insecta; order Diptera; family Drosophilidae; genus Drosophila; species Drosophila mimica. The sequence goes on along the minus strand of JBAMBE010000361.1, from coordinate 727,526 downwards.
AATTAATTCACCATAATTCTTAAATAATTAAAATAATTGATTTTTAATACTTGTTCTAATTTTATTTTATTTTAAATAAAAGCTAGAATCACATTTTACTAATTTATCAATTGTTAAAGCAACTTCTCGAAGTTCCTGCTAAAGTGCAGGTCAAAATGGTTGTCAACTCATTAAAAAAAATACTCTCCATACAAGAAAGTGTACAACTTATTCGGTGTCTTAAATTTCGCACTGTGATAATACATAATTTTCATGTTTTACTTATTTTTAAGCAATGTTGCGTCGGCAAATTGCCGTTTGGCTTTTGAAATGGGCGTACAGCGGGCCACCCAGACCCGAAACCAAGAACCGAGACCGTAGACCGGAGAGCAGAGATCCCCCCCTTCTTCCCGGCACATACAATGTGAGCAGAGAAAGAGACGGAGTAACAGAGAAAGAGAGAGACGCGCGAGAGAATCTCTTTCAGTGCGCTAAATGCACTTAAAATTTACGCAACCCGCCGCACACGGTTACAGCAAATTGAGTTAGTATAATTAAATATGACATTGGCAAGCGTATATCCGGCAGTGTGTGGGTTGCAAGTTGCAAGTTGCAAGTTGCCGCTTGCCGGTTGCCAGTTGCTGGCCTGATGGTCGCCTGCCCTGACAATTGAAATGAAGTGTTGACGCCCTCTCTTTGTTGGTGTGCGTGTGGTGTGTGTGTGTGTGTGTGTGTGTGTGTGTGTGTGTGTGTGTGTGTGTGTGTGTAGTAGAGACAGTCACTGAGGCGACAAATGCTCCATATCATATGCATATCATGTCACTGGCTGCACTCACATAATGAGTGGCTGCCTCTTCCCCTGCCTTCTCCTCCACCCCTGCTTCACTCCTATAGTTCCCGATCCGAGATTCGTCACACATATAGCGCTCATAAACGCTTGACTACCGACAACAGCCAGTTTTCAATTAATGCATCCAGCAAGTCACTCACTCAACCAGTCAGTCAGTCAGTCCATCAGTCAGTCAGTCAGTCAGTCAGTCATCCACTGAGTGAATATGCTACAGCCACAGCTGCATAGCATACATATGTAAATCCTCCTCATTTATAGGCATGTGGCTGCTGCTTTGTAGGATTCCAAATTCATGCGTAACTAAATCAAAATTCAACAACAACTACAACAACAACTACAACAGCTACAACTACAACAACAACAACTACAACCACAACAACAACAACAACAACAAACAAGAACTGGCAAATGCGTGAGGCAACGCTTATGAAATTGGCGTACAACTTGCGTGTGGCATATACGTGTACTGGACTCTAGAAGATAGGGGTAGTCAGTGGAAGCATTGTAGAAAATAAGTTAATTGAAATTTTCAGCTAGAAGAGAAAACATTGGCAAAGCTCACCTTAGCCATAAAATCACAATGCAGAAAGCAGCAGCAACGTTCAAAATTAATCTTAAATATTATCAAAATAATAGAGCCAAGTATAGTTAAATTAAATTCAAAACTTGAAGCCATAATAGTTATAATTAAATACAACTTTGTCTTAAAAGTTCTTAAAACTCTGACCAACATTTTTATTACAAAATTCATTAAAACCTACTTTGACAATTAAAGATTTGTGTAAATAAAGGCAACTAATTAAAAATAAAAAACTAAATCAAATTATGAAAAAACTTTTAAAATGATTTCGATTGTGGAAAACAATAAAGATAACAATTTAAACTTTAAATATAAGTTGAAAAACAAAAGATAAATTAAAAAATATTAATTATTAATATTATTATTAATTATTAACATAATAACTAAAATATTTAAACAAATAAAAAACAATTTAATTCACAAGATAAGCAAAATGCTGTCCAAAAACCAAAGCCTGCCCAAAGGCAAGACAAATAATGCCTGAATACCCCTGTGGCTCGTGGCAGGGTGGCAGGCAATTGCAACAGGAGAACAACAACAAGCAGCCACATTCACAACAGCGACAGCAACAACTAGCAGCAACAAGACAGCAGCAACAGCAGCAACAACAGCAACAACACAAATACCCTTACACAATTTGCACGCATTTTTCAGCGAAGAATTTGGCCGCAGTTGCCACTAATGCTGCATGCGTTGCATATGCTTCATGCAACAAAGCGCCAAAAGGGAGTGTCAACGCCACAGCAACAGCAACAGCAACATCAGCTGCAGCAGCAACAACAGCATTCAGAATAGAGAGAATGGAGCACGTTGAGTGCTGGACGTCGTTGGATATTGGGCAGCAGCGACGAGGATGAGAATGAGGATGAGGATGAGAATGACGACGAGGATGACGATGGCAATGGCAACGGCGATGAGATGACGCCGCCGCCGGCGGCTGTGAAAAGTGTTGTGCGCCGAGGCGACAGCTGTGAAATATGCCGTCAGCCATTTGAATTTCGCATAATGCACGCCTGCCTGCCAAACGGCCTATGCACAGTGGAACCAAACTACACGACTCGTAATAAAATTAAACTATATATAATATATGTTATACACAGCTGTATAAAGACGAAAATAATATAAGAACTGAGTTTAATGAAGTTGCCAAAGGGATTAATGCAGTGCAAGCTGGCAGTAAGTATAAAATAAAAGTTCAGCAGGTATTGAAAATTAATGACAAAATCACATAATTATTAATACATTCTACAGTTTCTGAAAATAAGGCCAGACTAAAGGAAATTTTAACAAACAAATGAATTAAATATACCTAAACAATATTACTATTAATTATAACATTTTTAACTATGTAAACTATAAGATATAGAAATGCGATGTTTGCCTTCATAAATCGATGCTGATTCAGAATATATAAAAATATTTAGATGAAACTTTAGGAAGTTACCCGAAGAAAAACATTTTTTAGGAAAACAGCTAAAAAGTCAAACAGAATAATTTTTAGGAAAAGAAATCAAGTTTGGTAGCCATCGTTCACCGCTTTAGCTCCATTTCTCGTTTTCCCCCACTCATCTATAACACTTTAACCACTGTGCCGGAGGAGGTCAGGGCTCTGCTGCTGCTGCTGCTGCTGCTGTTGTTGTTGTTGTTGTTGCCAGCGCCGCCAACGAAGTCGTTGCCTGATTTGTATGCAATCATATTTTTGGGTGCCAAGAGTCTGGGTCTGGGTCTGGTCTATGGCCTGACGCTTCGCTCCAGTGTTCTGAGGCTGCAACGCTCGACTTGATGATACTGTTGGATTACATTTAGGATTGTTTATGTTGTCATCTCCTCCGCAATTGTTGCTGTTGTTGTTGTTGTTGTTGCTGCTGTTGGCTGGGGGCACGAACAAACATGCGCGCTACAATTGCGCATGATATACGATGGCGACAATGATAATGATGTTGATGATGTTAATGTAGATGTGGATGATGATAATGTTGTTGTTGTTGCTGTTGCTGCTGCTGTTGTTGGCCATTTAGACTGTTGCTATGCGACTACCCACATGAAGAAAGACCGGTGACACTATAGGAAGCCATCGCATTTGGAAAATGGACCAATTTGCTGGCTACCGTCTGCAAGCAGCAAGTAGCAAGCAGCAAACAGCAGCAGTTGCAAGTTGCTGTTGCGCCTACGTGAATGCTGCAGTTGCAATTGCAGTTGATCAAACGAGCTACAATTGGAGTTACTGTTGCTGCTGTTGACTGTTGCCTGTTGCCGCTGACTGTTGCCTGTTGGCCAATTGTTATTCATAAATGCAATTCAATTTGAAAATTGCTTTAATTTGAGATAGTTTTCGTCACCTTCGCGACTGCAGAAGGATGCAGAAGGATAAAAAGTGTCGCCACATAATCCAATTAACATTTCCAACTCTGTTTTTGCTACTGCTCACAATTCAATTTCCATTTTCAATATGGCACACACACTCACACACACTCACACACACACACACACTTGAAGCCGGATGGAAAAGAGGTTTTTTAAATAAGTTCTCCGTTGTCTATTATCTTTTTTTTATTTCGCAAATTCAATAAAAAATTGAGCAGCTGATGCAAAACACGAACCGCGAATGTTTTCAAATAGTTGTATGCATTTTTGATACCCTATTATTGAGAGAGTGTGTGGTTGGGGCAGGAACATATGTCAAATATGCATAAAGTTGTGATTGTTTAACCGATATAAAAACTTATTTCATTGTATATATTTTATTTTTTATATTGTTTCTTAATTTTTAACAAAAGTCATGACACCCTTTCGCATTGAAAAATCACAATTTAACAACTGAAAATGGCTGCCGGGTAAAAATTTGCACATTGTTTTCAAAGCGTAAAAAATAACAGTTTGCATTTTTATTAAAATTTAATGCGTTAGTTTGTGTTAAAATTAACGGAAACTGTTGACCCGGTCAATGGTAAATGGTAAATGGCCAATTTCCAATGGACAGCCATTTTCAGTCATTCTCTTTTTATGGGGAATATTTTTTTAAATGGATCCGTATCTGTATCTGTATCTGAATCTGTAACTGTATCTGTATCTGTATCTACAGCTGTAGCTGGCCACTTACAGCTGAGCGCATTCGGACAATCTGCATAAGCGACACACACAAAAAACAAGTGAGAATGAAAATAAATGGTAAAAAAAAATTATTTTTCAATTTCACGCTTCAAATAATTTACTAATTAGATTTGCATATAATTTTTTGGCAAAACCCGTCTGCAGAGCGAGGCCCGCACCGAGAAAAAGTTGCCAAACTTTACGCACTCGCTGCTGACTTGGCACAAATGTTGCTGTTGCTGTTGTGGTTGTTGGCCAAGTGCAGTCAGTAGTGTGTGTAGTGGTCAAAAAGTTTTTACCAAAAAAATACCGATTGCAACATTGCTGTACAGTTAGTTGGCCTACTATATCCATGTCTATATCTATGTATATTGGCAGCAACAGTAAAAGTAGCGAACACACAACTAATTATTCAACAATTTAGCAGAGCTCATCATAATTTGCATGCGGATTTGACCAAAAGTTAAGACCAGGCGATATCTAACCAGGGATGGGTCTACAAACTTTTAATGAGAAGTTAAATTGAATGAAATAAATGAAAGTATCTGGAATCTGTTTATGATTGCTTTGGGCAGTTATTTTGGAGGCTAAGTCAAAATATTAAAAGCTGTTAAAGAAGTGATAATGACAAAATTAATTAAAATATATAAATAAAAAATCTAAATTAAATAAAATAAAATTTGAAGACTGATTTTAATTTTGAAACTTTGAAACTAAATAAAATAAAGAAAACTTATTATTATTATTATTATAAATCTTTCTCCGGCAAAATTCAATAAGCACCAAAAATATATAATTTCCCAGCCCTGGTCTTTAGCCAACATTTTGAGCCAATTTAATCAAAAACCGAAATGACAAACGGCCCAAGAAAGAAAGAAAGCCAGAACAAAACAAACAGATTAAGCCACAGACTGCGAGGCTGGGGTGTGTGGCAGGAATTGATCGATGGCCAGGACTGGGAAGGAGACAAGTCAGTTGGTAATGCCACAATGCCACAATGCCACAACTACTGCTCGCATTTGCATATTGAGCATCTTGACAAGCTACGTGAAGCCGGGCTGCCTGCTCCTCCTCTTTAAAGCCAAGCAACTGGCAAGACAATGATCCCGGGCTGTGACTGTGATATCTGCGGCAACAACCACTGGCAACCGACAGACGACAGGCGACAGACGACAGCCGACAACTGGCAACTTGTGCGACGAAATGTGCAAGAAGAAATTCATTTGGGGCTTTTTGTCTAAGCCATCGATCTTTCAATCAATGCCCGAGAGCCAAAAGCGTGCAAGCCTCGACTGAGCATCGATTCAGACTTGGTTCGCATGCAAATTGTTGCCAACCGTCGCTGCCTGCCGCCAATGCATCAAAATGCAATCAAAATTAAACAAAAACCAAAACCAAAAAAATTGAAAAAGAAATAAAGCCACGTTGCATGATTCATGGCGATCGAGTTGCTTTCAGTTGTGTGTGGGCTGCTGGCCGTCATTATTTTAATTAATATGACAAAAGCAAAGGCAGCCACCAACAACCAAATGCAAATGTGGCCAACTTCAGACTCAATTAGTTGCGGGCGGACGTAAAAAAAGGGGTAAAAGAAGCTAAAAAAAAAGCAAAAGAAATGTCAGCCAGAAAAAAGCTGACATTTAAGCAATTTCAAACGTTTGCAGCTCAACAAATTGTTGCAAAGCGACGCGAAATCACAACAAAAATATCACCATTGACCTTTTGACATATGACTTGCTAGCGCTCTCTCACTCGCTCCCACTCACTCTCTCTCTCTCCCTCACCCAACCCTTTAGATGTAGCTCTCTTTTAGCTGACTTCTTAACTTTGTTGTGTCGTGTCTCATATAAGTCCCGAGTAGAGCGAGACATTTTACAAATGTTTTCAATTGAATTGCTCTGATTTTGGCCAAGTTTGCCTGGCACCAGCTACAGCTTCAACAGCAACAGCAACAACAACAGCAACAGCAGCAGCAGCAATTGCAGCTTTTTGGTTAGCTGCATTTTGTGGGCCGCTGGCAGCGCCGTTAAAGCCAACGCCGCCAGCGGCAGCCGAAAATGTCGTGATGATGGCAAATTGTAAATAGCTTAAATGGTCTAAATGGTTTAAATGATTTCAATAGCTCTACTCTCGACGTGGAGAAGGAAGAGCAGCAGCAGCAGCAGGAGGAGGAGGAGGCGGCTCGTTTGCTACAGTTGCAGTTGCTCGCTGCTGCTGCTGCTGCTGCTGCTGCTCCCAGTGGCAGACAGACAACGTGGCCAACAGCAAACAGCAACAAACAACGACAACGACGACTACGAGAAGCTGCTCTGCTCCGTTGGCTCGTTTTCAATGGTAACAGTTATCACACAAACTAATGACATGAAATTAGGTATTGGCTCTGACTCTGACTCCGACTCTGACTCCGACTCTGACTCTCGACTCTCGACTCTGGAGCTGCCTGCCTCTGAACAGAGCGCCTTTTGGCTGACTGTGCGCCCCCGTTTGAAACAAAGCACAAAAGGTAACACAACTACAACAACAACAACAACAACAAACACAACAACAACAAAATAGCTATAGTATTTTGCTTGCTGTGATATTTGCCATGGCTACCTTTGAAGTTAAAGTTGAATTAGACAAATACACTTTAAGAAATAGGAAATGCACTTGAAACCAAAATTAAATCTGAACAAATATTATTAAAATTTATTGCAATAATATTAACTCAAGAAAACAATCAATAATTAAATAATTAAATATAAATATTAAAAAACTTAACTGAAATCGTGAGTCATTTTCATATTGCAACTAGATTTGAGTTTATCTAATGTGATTGCTTCTTATTGATTGTTATCAATTTAATGAAATTTATTTTATAATTTATATTTATATTAAAAATAATTTAATTCTTAATATTAATGTTCAATTTAAAGTGGACTGTTTTTAATTGTATATAAATAAATGAATTAATTAAAAGTGATTTCCCAATAATTCTGAATAAAAAAAAAAAATTCTGGATAAAAGCCACTTACAATATTCGAAATTAAATTAAGCCAAGCAACAAATTGATAATTTTCTCACACTGCACCTTTTGGCCAAGATCCATAACGTTAATAGCACTAATTCTCCGCACACACCCCGCTGCTTAGGACAGCAATGTTGCTGCCACAAAAACCTTTACAAACCGTTACAATATGAAGAACAACAATAATCTCTGGCAACCAAAACGTTTTCTCTGTGTTACAAGTATTGCAATAATAACAACAACAAAAAAATTTTCTCCTTGGCCACATTAAAATATGCCGTTTTTGCTTTATTGATTTGTGCTACCAAAATTATCAGCAAACAAATAAAAAAAATAGGCGAGTGCAGGCCGAGTTCATGATCTTCCGCAAATAAAACAAAGAAGGCAACATAAAACATAAAAAGCAAAAACAAAAAAAAAAGTAGAGAAACAAATCTCAGACTCCATTGTTTAAAGACTTTCCGCTGGGTGAAATTTGTGCAGCTCAAACACAAATTTTTCACAATTTCTATTTGCAACGGCGACGACGAAGTCGGCATTCAAATTTGGCCTGGCATTGAATTATAGCGGCTCATTAGGGCCCATTTACTTCAATCACGGCGAGAACAGCAACTAGCCAGAAAAGAACAAAAACAAAAACAACAACATTTAACAATTGGCCATAAAAGGCCAATGGAAAAAGAACTTAGAACCAGAACCAGAACCAGAACCACAAATGGATTCAAAATAATTTAGATCACGAATTTGTTGTCGTATGCAAATTAATCAAATCTCTTTGGGTAATTCAATAATGTCAAAACACAGCAACGAAATCAATTATTTAATCAACTTTGAACTTTATCTGTATTAATTACCAAAAATACAACAACAAAAAAAACAGCAAATTTATCATATCAATAATATTTAGATAAGACAAAGAGCAACAAATGCATTCCGGGTGGTCGTTATTATTATCATTGGGTGAATTGGAGACAGCGCTTAAGCTGTCTGCGCTTTGGGTAATCCAAGACGGCATTTAACCAATTTAATATTATTATCTATGATCTTGTAAGGCAACAGCGTGTCAGTCCCCCCTCCCCCTCCAACCCGACCCTTCCCAATGTCGCTGACTGTAATCAGAGAACAGCGAACACCAAAACAGCCAACAGAGGAACAGAGGAACTCTGGCAAACAGGGCCCCAACAACAACAAATGCAACAAACAAACAACTGCAACCAGTTGCAACAAAACGAAAATGAGTGAAATATATTTGTGTTGTTCTTGTTGTTGTTGTTGTTGCTGTTGTTGTTTTTGCCTCGCTCGGCTCGCAGCGTTCTAATTGGCGCTTGTCGCTGCTTGTTGCAAGACAACACACAAAAATCTATGCCTCAAATCTACAGCGTTCTTATCTTACCAGAAATGAGCATTGGACATTGAGCAAAGAGCATTCCACGCCTGTCAGCGGCAACGGCGACGTTGACGTTGACTGCGACTGCAACTGCAACTGCAACGGCAGCGGCGACATTGATGCATGTTTATGTAACAGCAAATTGATTTTTAGCTCAACAAAAAAAAAAAAAAACAAATAGTAGCAAGAACAGTTAGTTAAATCGGGTGAGACGAAGAGATGCTGATATATAGAATATAATAAGATAAATAAAATAATAGCTGGATTTATTTGTCGGATGATGCTTATCAAGAATATCTGAAGATCTAAAATGGGGCGGAGAACGATCTTTCGCTCTAAAAATGTTCAAGTTGAGAGTGCTTAAGACTAAGAGATACCCTCTAGACACCTATCTAGATACCTATCAGATGCACTGTGAATGCTTATGAAGAATATATAATCGTTATGGGATTCCAGTTGCTTTCTTCCATCTGTTCAATATTCTTGCACAACTTCATTATACCTTTTCTCAATTTCCCAGTGAAGACATCAAAGAATGAAATTATTTATTTCAACAAATTTATATATTTTCCAATTGTTTTAAGATGATTTCAAGCTGATCCCTCCAACTATTACTTTAAATAGCTTTATCGTTTGCTGACCAAGAATCTAAGCCAAATATGGTCTCAAGAAATTTGTTTTTTTTTATACACATTTTATTAAAAAATCACAAAATCACACTCGTTTATATGAATCCTGTCGTTCCATTTATTTCAGTGTATTTAACAAAAAAGAAGCATGTCTCAGCTTAAATCTAGCAACTATTACCTCTCTCTCTCTATATATATATATATATATATATATATATAAATATATATATCACAATTTCCCTTGCATTTGCCTTAATTAATTAGACTCTCAGTGGCATTGTGGTTTATCTGGAAAATCTTAGCTGTAGCATATTTATTTGATTGTTTTCCTTTGCATTTTCCAAGTTATGCATTTGTCTATTTACTTTTATGGTTGAATTGATTTCTGGCGGTTTTTACAATTCCAAATTGGGTCAACTTTAGTCCGTTGCCAGCAATTCATTGGAAAATTAAATCACAAGATTTTTATTACTTTGCACAAACACACACAAGTCAATCATGCTGTGCGTGTGCGTGTTTGTGTGTGAGTGTGTGCATGTGTGTGTGTGTGTGTGACTGTGTGTATTTGTGGTCTTTTGGCATTTTTGTTTTTATCTAAAACTTTAATTGATTTCAAAACCGACCTTGCCACAGAGCAACTCTGTGGCACTTTTGGGAACTCTCACTTCTTCTCTGCCGCTCATTTCCCGCCCATTGTTTGACCAAATGCAGCCACATTCAATCAACATTCATGAGTTTCCCAAATTCATTAGAATTTTCTGATTTTGGGTCATTTATATTAGTTTAGCAAGCAGTTTTAGATTTCACAAAATAGCTTTGCATTTTTTCTCAACTAAATATTTGCAAACAAAAATGTATTAATTTAAAGAAGCAAAAATTAACAATTTTATTTGGCACATAAATCAATTGTATTCAAAAAGTAAAATATTTCAATATTTAGCACTAATTGTCATGTTTTATTTATTAATTCTAATTTGCAATAGTAATTTGTTATTTGTTAATTAAATGATTTAAAATAGTGTTACTTTGTCTAGAGGCAAGCATACGTATACTAAATATATATTAGAAACATGTTGACTACATTTAAAATATTTTGAATTAAATTTAATCAATTTTGCCTACAAATTCATTTGACTCATTCGTTAAGCCAAATGCTGTTGTAAAACAAATGCAATTCTCTCTTTAAAAAAAGACAAACTAAATTAAAATTGCACTTATCGCTTCATCATTTGGAGAATTGCATTGAAAGCTGCACATTTCGTGCAATTGACAAAAAAAAAATTAACTAAAATAAAATAAAAGTGGCAGCCAAGCCCCAAATTCGTGACACTCAATCAAATCCCCAAAATGGGGGCCCTTAGCTAAACAGACGACGTTTGCAAACTTTTGAGGTGCACCACCCAGCACTTACGTCACTGACCACACACTCACACACACACACACACACACCTAGACACACACACATCCATTATCCATTCCCATACCCATTTGGCATGTGCTTGTAACAGTGAATTTAAATTGAAGTAAAAATGTGTACAAATATTTAAACATGTGTTTCTCCCCCCAACTCAACTCAACCTCAATCAAAATGCGAGTTTCCTTCAATTAAAAGGATTTTCGATTTTACAAAGTGCGTTTTGTCAACCCAGAGAGGGGCAGGGGCAGGGGCAGGATTGGGGAACGGAACTGAACTCGAGGTAAATAAAAGTAGGCATGTTAAACGTTTTGTACATGACAACTGCCAAAAGTGTAGAACAGACGGCAATTTTCTCTAGGCCAAGCCCGAAGTCTACAAGTACCGGAATTCTAAAATAAAGCAAGCCGGAATGTTTGAGCAGAGAGTGCTCAACTAGGAGATACCCTAAACTCAGTTTTTATGAGTAGCCAAATATGGTAAAATTCAATAAGCTTCATCTGCATATGGTATACTTATTTATCAAATTTAGCTTCAATATATCTGAGATCTACAAGTTCCGACAGACATATAGATGTATACGTTAAGATTGTCTCTTTTGTTAAAACTAATCAAGAATATTTATACATACATATCATGTATATATCCTTTACTTAACTTTCTTTTACAATCTTCCTTCCGTGTGACTCAACTCTTACACAACTTCATTTTACCAGTTTTCTTTTTCATTTAGAACAGGGTATACAAAATAACAGAGCGCAACGGAAATTCAGCAACAATAAAAAAATAAAAATAAGAATAAAAATGAGAAGGGAAAAAACCACAATAAAGACGACAAAAAACAACAATGAGATGGAAAATGTTGTGCAAAAATTGAAAAGTTGCCTGACGAAAAATGTACCATTTCAAAAATTGATTAGAAGCTTTGGCAACATGCAACGCATTCAATTTGGAGGATGGGAAAGGGAGGTGACGAGTCAACCATTGGCAGCTGGCAAAAGGAGGGGAGTTGGTGTGGCAGGGGGAAGTTGGGGGAGGGACTGAGTAGTGTGTAGAATGTCGTTGGTTAAGTCGAAACCAAGTCGAGTCGATGTCGATGCTCCTAAGGATATGCGGGAACGCTGGACTGTCGACATCCATGTCCTATGTGCTGTGTGTGTGTGTGTTGTGTGTATGTTCTGTGTTTGCGTGTGTGGTGTGTGTGTGTGTGTTGTGTGTGTGTAAACGTGTTGCGGACAGGCTCTGGCTTAAGTTTGCAGGGATATTTGTATTTGTATGGCAACTTTTCTTGTTTGTGCCGCAGCTTTGTTGCTCAATATCGACACACACACGCACAAACTGGGTCAACTACACTTTTGTGTGTGTGTGTGTGTGTTCGAGTGTATTGAACCCCCCTCCCCAACACACACACTCCCACCAGGCCATCAGTCGTGGCACACAACACGTAGTGCCAACTATCTGAGAATGACATTAAATTACCAATGCAAAATATCCTGGTAGCATTTACCGTAAGCAAACAAAAAATATAAAAACAAAAGAGGGCGAAAGAGAGAGAGAGAGAGGGAGAGAGAGGGAGAGGGCAAACAAAATGAAAATGAAAATTTAAAGAGCGGCGGCAATAAAAGAAAATTTGCTGCCATTTTCGGATGTTTTTTTTATTATTTTTTTTAGGCAGGTTGTAACAGCTGTTGGCTGTTGACTGTTAGCTACTTTTGCTGCTGGTTGGCATTTTGGCCGCATCTTGAAACTTGGCTGACATTGTCACACGGCAAGACGTAAGCAGTTGGCCAAGTCACCGTGCCACAGTGTTGCACACCGCTGATGGGATGGCTTTCAGTATGATGAAGTGAATTGCAAACGGCTCAGATGAGCATCGTGCCACACACACACACACACACACACACACACACACACACACACACACACACACACACACACACACACACACACACACGAAAAAAAGCTAAGCCAGGTATACATGTGTGATATGAGTGGGAACCAGAGAGTCTCCTTAAGCTTGTTGTGGGAAATGCTGGCAAGAAGAGCAAAATACAAAGTGTGCGGATTTTTCTAGTTTTCTAGATGCGCTGCGAAATGTGTTGCCAGCATTTTCATTTTAGTTAATAAGCTGAAATGGGTTTCTTGTTGAGCAAACAGTAGAATTAAGTGAGCACAGGGCTTAGTTAAGGAAACATCAATTTCAATATGGGATGATTAATTTTTAGCCAATAAGTAGAAATGGTTGTCGGGCAGAGCAAAGAGCAGAAGGAATAGCGACAGGGTTGCATTTACCATTTAAGCTTATAATTATTTTTAAATTAATAATTAAGCTATGAGATTGAGTAAAAAATAAAATAAATTGAAATGAGAAATGCATTCATTTAAAACTGCTGTCGACATTCCTATTAAAGCTGAAGTCATTTTTAAACTGCACAACTTTTATTTGAATGTTTCAATTAAAAATGTTTTACAAAAAAGAAATTCACAAGTTTTATTCCCGATTTTTGGACAATAATTTTGACTTATGTTCCGACCCAAAATCACGTTTTCAACTTTAAATGTGCGATTGATCTAGAGGCCAAACTATGATTAAAATGCCTTTGCTTTTGAAAATGCGTTGAGTTTTGACGAAGCTATGGCATTTTGAAGGTTCGACCTATGCCCAATTTTCCCGATACTCCGATTTTCGAACTATAATTTTGACTTATGTTCCGACCAAAAATCTCGTTTTCAACTTTAAATGTACGATTGATCTAGAGGCCAAACTATGATCAAAACGCCCTTCCTTTTGAAAATCGGTTGAGTTTTGACGAAGTTATGGCATTTTGAAAATTCGACCTATGCCCAATTTTCCCGATACTCCGATTTTCGAACTATAATTTTGACTTATGTTCCGACCCAAAATTACGTTTTCAACTTTAAATGTAGGATTGATCTAGAGGCCAAACTATGATTAAAATGCATTTGCTTTTGAAAATCGGTTAAGTTTTGACGAAGTTATGGCATTTTGAAGGTTCGACCTATGCCCAATTTTCCCTACATGCCGATTTTTGGACTATAATTTTGACTTATGTTCCGACCCAAAATTACGTTTTCAACTTTAAATGTAGGATTGATCTAGAGGCCAAACTATGATCAAAACGCCCTTCCTTTTGGAAATCGGTTGAGTTTTGACGAAGCTATGGCATTTTGAAGGTTCGACCTATGCCCGATTTTCCCGATACGCCGATTTTCGAACTATAATTTTGACTTATGTTCCGACCCAAAATTACGTTTTCAACTTTAAATGTACGATTGATCAAGAGGCCAAGCTATGATTAAAATGCCTTTGCTTTTGAAAATCGGTTTAGTTTTGGCGAAGTTATGGCATTTTGAAGGTTCGACCTATGCCCATTTTCCGATATTCCGATTATCGGTCTATAATTTTGACTTATGTTCCGACCCAAAATCTCGTTTTCAACTTTAAATGTAGGATTGATCTAGAGGCCAAACTATGATCAAAACGCCCTTCCTTTTAAAAATCGGTTGAGTTTTGACGAAGCTATGGCATTTTGAAAGTTCGACCTATGCCCAATTTTCCCGATACGCCGATTTTCGAACTATAATTTTGACTTATGTTCCGACCCAAAATTACGTTTTCAATTTTAAATGTACGATTGATCTAGAGGCCAAGCTATGATAGAAACGCCCTTGCTTTTGAAAATGCGTTGAGTTTTGACGAAGTTATGGCATTTTGAAGGTTCGACCTATGCCCATATGCCGATATTCCGATTTTCGGACTATAATCACGTTTTAAGCTTTAAATGTACAATTGATCACCCAAGTAAATTCCTTACCTAAACAGAATTCAAATACATCTTATCAGTTCGCTTCATTTAAATGTAAATAATTTAAAGTTATATTTTGCGCTTGCATATTTTGCAATCTTAATTAGACCAAATTAAAAGTGTGCAAAGCAACAAAGCAATGACAATGAGCTGCTCCAACTGACAAAAAAAAAACCAGCTAAAACAAAAAAATGGCTAAGAGGAAGACAAGCCGAATGACTTAATCGCATTTACGAGACTTTGTTGCACTCGCCGCCAGACGTTTGCCATAAAAATGCAAATGAAACATTGAAGTGAAGAGAGAGGAAGAGAGAAAACATTAAGAACTCTCAACTTCAACTGCAACTTCAACAGCAAGTCTAAGCCAAGTGATGAAGTGCAAGAGTTAGGCCATATCACGATGTTGGCTGTTGGTTAATGCCATGGCTAATCCGCGCCCGTTACCTTAATCCCCCGACAATTTTGTTAACAAACGAACATCAAACGAAATAAAATGTGCAATAAATTTAATTTGCACGGCGTTTCGAGCCAAATAAAAATCACACCTTCTTCCGAAGGGTATGAATGAGTCTCTCGCTTTTCATTCTCTTTATTTTTCTTTTCGTCGAGGAAACTGCAGCAAAGACGCCAACCCCACGCTCAAAAAGTGGAACGAAACGGGGCAGCAAAAAAAAAAACAACTCGAACTGGTTACGTGATTTTATCGCTCGGTTTTATCGCCAAAAATTTGCCAAAAAAAAAGACAAAACTGCTAAAAATGCAATACCAACCACAGCAAAGACAAGTTAGAGAGCTCGACTGGAAGATACCCTAAGCCTGCTCGTTAAATTAAATCACGTGATTCACCTGAGAAAATAAGAAAAAAATTCATTGTTGTTAGCAAAATCTGAGTTTCTCAAATAAACTGTGACTAGGTATGTTTACAAATGTGCTTCTTATTGTTATCGGAAATCGATTTTAATCGATATTCTCGAAACGATTAAACGAGCAAATTTTAAGTCCCCAGCTGTTATAGTCTCTGGGAGATCTCAGAGTTCGGATATACAGAGAAAAAGCTGCGCTAAAGTCAAGTCAGCTGGTAAACCTGATCAAAAATATATATATAGCATATGGCGTCAGAGATACTTCCCTCTTTATTTTACATACTAATACACAACTTTATAAAACTAATATAAAAACAGCTAGATAACCTATGTAATGGAATAGTATAGAAACTTTACTCCCTCATTCAATCTGGCTCGATATCTATCTCTCTTTCTCCCCCCTCTCTCTCTCTCTTTCTCTCTTCTAATAATTAGTCGTCCGAGCTGGGATTTGTTGTCAGTCCCTGCTGCCAAGCCATAAAAATCATGAACATGAACCTCGGGGTCAGCTCAACACTTGCAGTTGAGGGTATCAGCCAAGTAATGTTGGGTGTGCGAGTGTGTGTGTGTGTGTGTGTGTGTGTGTGTGTTGGGGTGTTTGTGGCTTAACCTAAAGCTAGAGACTGCTGGAGACCTACTTGAACTTGCGAGTGAGTGCAAAGCGAACTCAACACTTGATCAAAATGCCACAAAGCGATTTGCATATTTTAATTAAATTCGCGCTTTTGGCCGGAAAGAACACAGGAGAAAAGCGCAACAATATGAGAGAGAGGGAGTGAGAGGGTGTCAGAGGGGGAGAGAGAGAGGGGACTAGTCTGTGGCGCTGTATTTAGCTATTTTTAAAAATATGTAAAAAGCGCGCGCAACACATGTGACCACAAGCGTATTAAATTTTGTGCGCCACTCCTAAAATGAAAATGGGAAAATAGAAAAGCAAAAAGCGTAAAAAAATGTTAGAAACCAAAGAACTTGCTGGAGATAGAGAGAGAGAGAGAGAGTGAGAGAGAGAGAGGGAGCATGCAGGGAACTTTGGGGAATTATGTGCCGGCCAAAAGGTAGCCAATTAAACAGAGTCGCAAAAGTGACTGTGACTGCAAAGGTCGTCCCACTGCCAAATACACTGAGCGAAATGCACCAAGGGCCCAAAGAGACCGAAGCTGAGAAGCAGAATGAAATGAAAATCTGATGAGCGCCGTGGGAGTTTGGGAATATGCGTTATTGAATGTCGACGAGAAAAGCTACAAATGGGGGCAGGGCAAAGTCAGATTAATGCTACACTGGGTAATAGTTGAAATATTCAAGATACAATTTAAGTTTGTGGCATAAGCATAACTATAAAATTGTCTACGATAAAATGTTACTCAAGTTACAATTTTAGTTTGCAGCCAACGACTGAAGAAAATTGTCGAAAAATCGTAGATAAAATATGCTCAAAATACAATTGAAATTTGTGGCATAAGGGACTATAAAATTGTTGATAAAAATCAGACCAAATTTATTCAAGATAAAAAAACAAAATTTATCGTAGAAGAAACTATAAAATTGTCGAGAAATTCAAATTGATTCTGAATATTTTACATATAGAAATGCGCAACCAATTTTGCCTTTAAATTGGCTATTTTCTTTTTTTGCAGTGTATCGCAAAGCTGGCCAAGCATTACGCTCATATTGCTGTCTAGTTGCCGCTTTGCCAGTTGCCGCCTTGCCACCTTGCTGCGTGCAGCCTGCTCAAACATGAGCAAAGCGCAGTGCAGCATAAAGTGTTAAATTGGATTAATCCAGAAGATTTACGCTGCGGGTGATATTAACAAGGCTAACATGGCAACGTAGCCACTACTACTACTACTACTACTACTACTAGCGACTATCAACGTGAGCTGCAACATGTTGCACTTGAGCCAGCAGCAACGCCAGCAATTTTATTAAAACCGGACGCGTAGCGCAGCAACACCGGAAATGCAGCAGCAACACAAAGCACACACACACACACACACATACATATGGTGTGGTAAGTGTAGATGGTGTAAGTGTGTCAAGTTGTGTGTTGTTGTGTTCGCTGTTGTTTGTTGTTGCTGTTGAACGTCAACGACCATGCAAATTTGTGATTGAATGCGATTTTGGGATTTAACGACGGCTTCAACTCAACAACCGGGACCACAGCTAGTTGTAGAACAACAACAACAACAACAACTACAATAACAATAACTACAAATTACACTTGGAAAAATGTTAAGAAATATTATACTCAAAGCAAACAGAAATTTTGTCAATATTAAGACAAAGTCTAACAACTTATCTAAAATAAAGTTATGTAGTTTGAATCACTAATCATTTAAAATCACTAAAATAATAACTGGAGCGTTTTATTTTTATATTATTATTTTAGGCACAACAAGTAAGAATGCTATAGACGAGAGAGCTCGACTAAAAGGTGCCAGATTTAATAATATAGGCTTGCTAAGAAAAGTTTATTCGATATGAAAATACGATTTGATTAACAAAATAGGGGTTGCTTATGCGACATTAATGAAATTTGAATGTGGACAAATAATCGATTTTTATCGATATTTGCGAAACACTGAGACTGCAGCAGACCCGTCGCATATTTCAGATTTAGAAATGATTTATCGCTTTGAGCTAGGCACAGCGATTTTCTCTCAGTGGAGCTACAAGAGCAGTAACAACAACAGCAGCAGCAGCCAGGCAAGGCGGTAATAATGCCTTGACAGCCAGCAACAACAAGCTGCAGCAACAGCATGCAACAAACAGCAAGCAACAACAACAACAACAACAACAACAACGGCAACTCGGCAAACGCGTTGATTATCCCAATCAGCAACACTTTACCAGCGTAAATCTATTTAATTTGCCATTGGGCTCCATTTCAATACACGCCAGTGCCCCCAACCCCCAACCCCCTACCCCTCCCCCTCCCCATGAACCGATAATGCTGCTGTTGCAGCTACAAATCAGCTGTTTGCAGCTCTTGTTAAATGTAATTGAACCTGTTCTTTGAGTTTTGTTTTGTAATTTATTATTGGCGCATGAGTTCTGGAACCAAAAACAGCAACAAGAAGAAGAAAAAAACTGGAAAAATAAGCGCTACAACTTCAGAGATCGTAGCTCATGGAGACTGTATTTTCTTTATTTTTTTTTAGTTTTTTAGTTTTTTATTCTTGGCCATGGCATGCGAGGATCGCGTCAAGATCGTGCCTGACGCGTAATTGATTATTACGAGCAACAACTGCAACACTACCAGCAACAACAACAACAACAAAAACAACAACAACAACAGCATTGCATGCCAGCATAATGATGTATTAGTTAAAGTTGGCCAACCGGTTCGCATTTTGGCCATGAAAAACGGTTTAGAATTAGGCGGCGGTGATTACACGGCCAAGTGCGTTGAAATTGAAAAGAAGTGTGCAACTTGTGAGCAACTCCGTTGATGATACGATGAACAACTGCAGCAGCAGCAGCAACAGAGCCGAGTCGGCACTTTGTGGCAGCCGCAAACGTGATGTGGAATGTGGCAAACTGTTGCCACAAAATGTACCGCCGCCTTTAACTTCAATCAGAGCAAGCAGCAAATTGAATGGAATGCGATCTAAGTACAAGCAACGTACAGAATAAAAGTGTTGCACAATTGAGTTCAATTTTTTTGTGATTTGCCACAGCAATGGGCGAAATTATGTTGAGAATAAACATGTGGAATTTATGGGAAGTTGATGGAAGCATGCAACAACCTTAAAAAAAAGACTGCGAAATAAATACATCAATTTGCCCACACATATTTCCTAAGAATCCGAACGTGAGAAATATCCAGAGATCAAACAAAAGTAGAGAATACATATTCTTATTTATTTTAGATATATATATTTAGATTAAACTAATCATTGTATCTTAATTTATCTATATCTTAATATTAAGCAAACCCAAAAATTACTGTGTAATAATTTTAAATCTGTAATTTTTTAATAACAACTTTACAGCCAAAGTATTTATTTATTTCTAAATATTTTAGAATTGTTATAAATTGTTTATATTTTAATTTAAATATAGTATTAGGCATTTTATGACATTTATGACTCAGCCAGTGTTGTCAATTACTTAAAGCCCAATCAAAACTTAGTCTCATGATTCATTTTTCAATTGTGGGCCCATTTTTTCCTACATATTTCACACACTGCACTGACAACAATTGACTGCAGCTGAGGCACCTTTAACGAACACTCCACACACACCCTACTCCATCCTCCATTCCCCCCACACCCTCCACGGAGTTGACAGCGCCCTCTGTCAGCATGGCCCATAACTCATAAGAAGAAGAAGAGAGAGAAAAAATATATAGGAAATACAGCCAGCGAGCTCCAATTTTAATTGCCCGACATTAAACGATCGACGGCGGAGGCGACGTCGGCAACGAGTAAAGCCAGCAATCGAATAGATGGAAATGTGTGTGGATTGCTGGAAATCGAATAGCTGCAGCAACAGATACAGCTACAGCTCGAGTAATGGCAATAGCAATAGCAACAGCTACAGCAATAGCAATAGCAATAGCAATACCATTACCATTACCAATACCATTACCAATGCATATGGCCAATACCCACACCAATGGGATTCGCAGCGCCATAAAATATGCGCACGTTTTGGTTTTGTTAGCCGTTTGTTTGCATATGCCAAATCCAAAGGAAGCAAGCATATACACTGAAAAAAATCAGTGTATTAAAGTGGGAGTGTGTTAAGCCAAGTTTTTTTATGCTTTCAAATTTAAAGTTTGTTTCGCAAATGAAAAATGCGTAGCAGTAACGTGGCTAAAAGCTTTAGATTTTAGAATATTTGATAATTTCATCAATCATGGTTTTAAGAAATAATTGGAGGTCAGAAAAAGCTTAAGCAATGATTTTTAAAGTCAAATATTGATCTTAGCTATGAATGTTTAATTTTCCAAGAATCTATTGAATTGTTGGAAATGCTTGAAATTAGATTTACAAAATTTAACTTTAACTTCAAAATTGATTATTTGTTATTGAAAAAATAATTGCAGGCTAGTGAGAAATTAATGGACCTGAAGAATTTTTGAATTTGCTGTAAGCGATTACAACTTCAATCAATTGTATTGAATTTGAAATTACTTAATTTAAATAAATTTGATCTACTTCCAATTTAAGTTGGCCTCTTTTTGGGTTGATCATGGCTTAAAAACAGAATTCCAGTCTGGGATATCAAGAATTTCCCTAAACAGCAATAAAAGTAGTTGCCTGATTTTGTTCAGTGTACTTGCGAGGCATATGGTCGGTGTTGTTCTCTTCTGCAGTGCTCTGGTCTGGTTTGCGTTTGGGTTTGGATTGGGGTTGGGGTTCGGTCTGTGTCTGTGCCTGGTCTCTCTGGCCAGACAGCATTTAGCGTACGATTTGGCGGCGCGAAAAAGATAAACTCATAAATTATGGCATTGAATGTCACTTCGACGACGACAACGACGGCGGCGGTTGCTGCGACGTCGACAGCAGCAGCAGCAGCAGCAGAAGTGGCAGCAGCAGCAGCAGCACCAGTTGCCACCGACAATGGACGATGGCTGCGGCGACTGCGGCGATAATGAAGCCCATTTTAAAGTCAGTACCATTGAAATGCGATTTGATTTACAATCCCATTTCGATTATAATCGATGATGATGTGTGTGCGCGCCTCGGCCATGGCATGAACTTGCATATAAATACCAATCTGTGTCCCCGTCGTTGTTGCAACCACACCACAAACCGACCAAATGCTAAGCAGGCAGTGAGGCAGGCAGAGCCAAGTCTCTAGCGGTTTTTCCAAGGAAATCGAAACGTTTGCCGAAACTGAAGCTGCAACTGCAACACTGCCCACAGGCGTATTCAATGTTCGTTTTACCTGTTGCTGTTGCTGTTGCAATTGAACTTGAATACGAATCGGGCTTTGACTTCGTCTTTGACTCTGTCTTTGACTTCAGCTTTGGCTTTGACTTCAGCTTTGGCTCTTTGGTTTAGCAAAAGCCGCCAACTTGTCAGAGTAACGAAACGAAAACCGCCACCGCTTCCACTCCTTGCATCGATGGTGGCAATTGTTTTGATGACCGTTGATAACTGCAGCAGCGGCATATTTAATGGCTACACTCGCAGAAAAAAACTATTACAAAGAGTTTCTAACTGCAACAAAGTTTTCACATATTTTCTGCAAGTCAAACTAAACTTTAAATATTTATTTTATTTTTTATTTTAATTGTTCTATAGTATTTCTAATAATTTATTTCTTCGAGTGCAATTTGTGATTTCACCAGGGACTCGACTCAGCTTTAACCATACCCCAAAAAAATACGCAAGAAACAATCAATAAAAATATAACAATGGTCTTTGTCACGTGTTATGCCGGCGGGCTTAAAACAATTTTTATTGCATTTTAATTGAAGCTGAAAGCACATTAAACTGAACTCAATAAAAAAAAGGCAAACTGAGAAAACACAACTCGTATGCAACACAAGCAACGCTTTCAAGTCCAAGTTCAGCCCACGCAGCTCTAAAATTTATTACAATTTAATTGTGAATGTTGTTTTTGTTGTTCTTGTTGTGGGTTTTGCTGAATTCTCTATACGTATACATATGTATGTATGTATGTATGTAAGTTTGTAAATGTCTTCATTTAAGCGCAACGCCCCACAAAATAGTGTGGAAACAAAGCCAATGCCGGACCGGATGTGCTTTAAGTTCTAGATGATCTCTAGCCGATGCCAATATTGAACTTAACGATACTCTAGAGGCAATTAAAATACAGGGTATTAATAAAACAACAAAGTATTAACAATTTAAGATGCGTTAAATTAAAGATAAAATAATCAACAAATCTCCACATTTGCTTTATTATTACATTTCGTCTTGGGCTTTGCAAACGCCTACACAAAAAGGCGTTGACGAACAGGAAACGTAAGCAAATAGGCAAACAGACAATCGTATTGGAATTGAGTCGAGGCCATTGAAATGTAGACAACCAAAGAGGTTTGTATTGCATTCTGCATTGATGTCTATTTTGCATGCTTAGGCGAGGGAACTTTTCATGCGAAAATGCATGAGGCGATGCCAAGCAATTAGTTCAAAAATTGTGTATGTGTGTTTATGTGTGTGTGACGAAGTTAAGTGCATAGTCATAAATGGTCTAAATAATGACGTATTGCA
Organism: Drosophila mimica; assembly: GCA_037043585.1. Taxonomy (NCBI): domain Eukaryota; kingdom Metazoa; phylum Arthropoda; class Insecta; order Diptera; family Drosophilidae; genus Drosophila; species Drosophila mimica. The sequence continues at coordinate 704,710 of JBAMBE010000361.1, read as the reverse complement.
CTTCGCACATCCATAATAATGCCATGAGCGATTTTTTGCGTGCGCAACCAGCTGCCTAACGAAGAGAAGCTGCAGGGCTACGCAGTGTACAGATTTACCCACTCCCTGTCCCCCACTCTCTTTCTCCAACTCCACATGAGAGCCTCTCATGAGGTTGGACAAAGTGCAGTGATAAATCAAATTGTCATTTTGGTATATTTTGCGCCACCTGACGACGACTGTAGAGAGAGGCAAGCAGGCTTTTAATATTTCGGAATGCCAGTTTGTCCATGTAACGGTAAGAGTGTGTGACGCTTGGGGAAGGTACACATAATTATCATTATTATTTTAATTAACAGTAATGCTGCTGCGCAGCGGACAATCCAAAATATTGGCGAGAAACAGCCAATATGGAGACAGAAGGAAAAGTCACAAGATCTGCAAGCATTTCATCTGTGATCAGGTTTTGATTTTGTTATAAATTTCATATAATAAAACTCATAAGACTGCAGAAAAAATACAGACTAATATGTTCATAGTTTCAAGCTTAAAACATTTCATTAAATTTTCTAGCACTCAAGCCAGAGCAAGCTAATAACTGGCCAAAATGCCAGCACTGTTCAAGAGTGTTCAAAAGTGTCATTAAATGCAGAGAAAATCACATGCACAAAGCAACGGAACTTTTTGTCCGTTGCTTTGCGCCTGCCGCTTCTTTACCCCTCCCATTCGCAATAACTATGCAAAACTTACTGCACACTTGCAATAACAAATGAGAAAGTAATAAATCGGAGGCTTATGAGAGCTTATCGCATTAATACTCGCTGCTAAGTTAGCACTGTTAACTGCTATGTTAAATTTCGATTGGCGTAAAAAATATCGATACTTTGACAATAAGAACAGCGCATTCGATCAATTTGTCGGTTATACAAATTTGAAATCAGAACTTGAATTTTATTACATAAAATAACAAAGAATATGTTTGCTAATAATAATAATGAATATAATAAATAGTTAAAGACTCAACGCGAATGCGAGCTTTTCATCGCAGACAGATGCTTGTGGGGCAAATGCAGTTCGAGGACAATATGATGGGGGTTCTTGATGGGCGGCTTGTCGAACATGTGCTTGCAACTCCACAGGATGCTGTTTCTCACGCGCAACGCAAAATCTATGCAATTCTGGCTGAGCAAATAGAATGCCTCAAAATTGTTGAGCTCGGGCAGAGGCTTTGCAACGCCATTGCCGATGATGCTGCCTTCGGGATCGGAAAAGATGGCCTGGATATACTTAAGTATATGCCAAATGTGATGCTCATCCTTGACCCAATCCGTGAACAGAAACGTCAGATCAAGACTATTCGAAACGGGACAAATGTGTGGATGAAATATGTCCTACTTCAGGACATTTATAGTTTTGACAGATTTGAATAATTTTTTAAAATGATTTGCAAACTCCTTAAAAAGATATGCTGGTAATTAAAACTAGCTTTTAATTAAGATGCTTTAAATTCCTTCTTTTTTAGTTGACAACCTTCGAAATCGAAACAGAGTCAAAAACTAAATAATCGATTCTTCCTTGAGAATCGCTCGCATTGATTTACTGGCAATCGCTGCCACATTTGAATTGATAATTACATACACAGTGCACCGTGTACGAGGCAGCAACATTGTAACCACTTACATTTATGCGGTATGTCAACTTGCCACATGCTACAAGCAGCGCAACGGGAATTGCCCACTGGAACACAAGCAAGCAAGCAAGTAAGAATTTTGTAAGTCGAGAGTGCTCGACTAGCAGATACCATAGCCACCAGAATATAGGTCTTATAATAATAAAATAAAATGTACAAGGAAGCATGTAAGAAGTTATAAGTCGAGAGTCGACCAACAGACACCCTAGAATTCTAGATACACATGCTGGCATAACATCAATAAAGTGTCAAAGTTTATTTATACGAACTAGTAAAGTTGTAGTTTGTAAAAATTAGTTGAGATTATTGCTCGGTAATCGATTCTTATCGATATCTCAGAAACGAAGAATGTTATCATTGAAGTAAAATAATCCAAATGCGTATGGGATTCAATAACTTATATACCAAATTAGTTTTTTTAGCCTGAGCTCTGAGATCGGTTCGTTTCTACAGATGCAAAAAAGGAACAGACTAAATTGTTTTTCCAGTTGAAGCTGATCAAGAAAAGATATACTAATGGCGTCATAAAATCTTCCTTTTGCCTGTTACAAGTTCTTCCATTAATTAATAATACCCGCTAAACGCATTTACAATGAATTTAGGGTATAATTATGTTCAACTGGAAGGCAAGGCGTGGAGGACAAAGGGGAACTGAGGACTAGAGCAATGTCCAGCACCGGTCGCGACCAGCTACACACATGTGTGTGTGTGTGTGTGTGTGTGTGTTGTGTCGTACTCAGCGGTATATTCAATCATGTCAAGTGTAATAATTTCGCGAATACTTGCAACAGATACAAACAAGCTGCACACACGCAGATTGCCCCAGCTCAGCTTAGCTCAAAGCTCGGAGCAGAACCAAACCGAACCGAACCGAACCGCGCCGCACCAAAACGGAACCAAACAGAGCTTGGTGCATAGACAACGTTCTCATGTGTTTTGGTCGGATTTTGATTTATGATTGCAATGCTCTGATGTACGGTTCTTTCACGCACTGGCAACATAATGTGGCATTATAATGTCGCATGTCGCACAAACACAAACACAGACACACACACACACACACACACAAGGAGAGTCGTAAGAGGAGATACTGTATGTATGATTTCAGATACCCTGTAACTATTAAAAGTGCATAAGAAGTTTTTACTTAAGGTTTTATATTTAACCTTATCATGTCTACATATTTCTGATCACTGTTGACAGAAGAGTCCGATAATGTCGGGAAGATAGAGCCAAATCTTACTACTCTTCTACTATAATATATTTCTTATATCTTATTTATCTTTCCTTTCACACACTGATTTATGGATATGCAAATTTACACCCAAAAATGTTTCAAAAAGTCAGTTGAATTTAATAGCAGATTGTTCAGATTATTTTTAAATATAGATTGTATTAGACCTACTTGCTTTCTTGCTATTTTGAATATTATAGTAACATCTTGAATACCATCACATGTTAAGTATAACCCAGATTTTTAATATGTACACCAAAGATAATTCTATCAATCCGGGCTTAAGAACTGCTAACAAAATTTTGAAAGTAAGATTATTTCTTTGAGAATTATAATAAATGCACCCGTTTGCATATCTTTTAAAAACTCATATATTTTAAATGCCAGTTACTTAGGAAATATTATGAATTTTATAGAAGCCAAAATGCTAATTACATTCCCGATAAATACCCAAAATTTGATAGGTAGGTTCCCACTTAACAATCGAGAAACTCTTTACTAACCTTAGGCAAAGAGTAACTTTAATTTGTAGCTCATTACAGGGTATTCCCGAAGTCGTGCCTGCAAACTCACTCTCGTTCAACTAGAGCAGCACCGTCGGCAAAAGAGTTATAAATTTATTGTGTGACGGAAGTTGAAAGATACCCCCCACTTGAAGTCTGATGTCTGCTGCTCAACTGGATCATAAATATTTGCATGCCGATGTCCGCTGAAGCAGCTGCTAATTGGCAAACGCGAAAAGCAAACAGACAGCATTTCAGATCTTTTGGCACTTTACTGCTTGAAGGCAAACATATCATAAACGCTCCTGACAGACAGTGAGGCAGTCTTGATAAGTTGCCCGGCCCATGCAACAGATAAGAAATGCCTCCCTCCCCAAACAACAACAACAACACCAAAAATTACACACAAAAATAATAATGAACGGAAATACAAAGTTGCACCGCGAAATGCAACTCATTAAAAATAAATATTTATATATATATATATGTATATATATATTATATTATATATATATTCATTTATATGCTGCCCGATATGATATGATACGTTATGAATTTTGAGTGTGACTCGGACTTTCTTTCCAGCTTGGTTAACGCCAGTTGTCAGTGCATTGACATGGGTGCAACACCCAGGCGCAGAAAGGGTCAGATTCTGAAATCCATTGGGATTTTTTTCATATTTTTATTTCTTTGCGGGCTCGCCTCATTTTCACCTCAGCTTACATTGGCAAGAAGACAGCGATTGCTACACACTGAGAGAAATTTGAATTGAAAATTATAATCGATGCAATGAAAATCACGCCAAGGTGAAAGTTAGAAAAAAATTCTACAAATAATTTGTAGATATAGGAAATAAAAAGATCCATATGTATATTATTTAGAAATAACTTTTCTTTTGTTTAACAAACGATTGTAGTGTATTTAAGAAAAGAAAATTCCACAACTTTCCACCTTCTGTGAACTATCTTAAAGTAAGTCGACTTATTAAATTGAAGTTCGATTGTTTTGTTGAGTGTACAACTACTACAATAACCCATGTCAAAATGTATGGCTTGTTTTATAGCGCTAAGGGCAATTGCTAATATGTTTTGGCTCACACTCTCGCACACACAACAAACACACACACACACACAACAAACACACACACATCGTTCACTTTGGGCCCTGGCGCACCTGTGGGGAATTGCTTGTCACCTGGTCCCGCCACGCAAACAGTCGTCGAGCGGAATCGCAACATTCAATTTCGGTTTTTTATTTTTTTTATATTATTACTTTCTGTATTCTGCTGCTGCTGCCTCTGCTGCTGCCTCTGCTGCTGCCTCTGCTGTTGCCTCTGCTGCTGCTGCTGCTGCTGCTGCTGCTGCCTCTGCGTTGTCTCTTATGCGGGCAGCAATTTCTCGTGCCGCCCTTTTAGCCAGGTTTTTTTGATTTTTGGCTTGTGTGTTACTTTTTTCTTATCAGCTTTCTTTCATTTATGCTACGTTGCATTTTAGGTCTTCAGGGTTCTGAGTTTGGTTCTCTCCGGTTCGGTTCGGTTCAGTTGTAATACGGTGGCATATAACACTTAAGTGCTTGTTGTTGTTTTATAAGATAAACTTTGGCAAAGGCCCACATGTCTGTCAAAAAGAAAAAAAACAAAATACAAAACAAAAGCAACAAAGAGGCAACAAAAATAATAACGTGATGCCAATTTCATTTACTGCCACTTTCATTAACCAAAAAGGAGGCAGCACAAACAACTTTGGCATGTTTTTCTTTTCTTTTCTTTTTTTCTTCTTCTTCTTTTGCTTATCTGCCCTCAGAAAGTTACACGCTGAACTTAGGGCTTTGAATTTGACGTGCCACAAGAAGAACAACTGTGTGTGTGTGTGTGTGTGTGTCTGCTGTGTGTGTTTGTTGCTAGTTGAAGCATGCAATTGACAAAAGACAGCTGTGTTTGTTAAAATAAATTGACTAACTGTAAAGAGTTGTAAAGTGAAACTTCAACTTTTGGCTAAAATTCAATTTGTATATTCATCATTTGTTATTATAACATATTATCATTATTATATTAATTTTATTTTAAGCGAAATAAATCAAATATCTGCTAAGAATTTCCTGTTAATTTCAAGTTGAAATAATGATAAAAAAATGTTTAAGGATGTCACGTAAAGAGGACTCAAAACATAATGCGAAAGATGTGTGGGGCATGAGTTGCGCAAGTGGATGCAACAAAAGGTAGACTTACTGACTGAATGACTACCTGACTAACTAAATGACTGACTGACTGATTGGCTGAAATTACTGAATGACTGACGAACTGAAGAAGATTAACTGAAATATGACATCTCTTCCAACAACAAATGGCTTCCGCCCAAAACAATCCCATGCTTTCATATATACTGATGACCTTGTTGCACTATGTTCTTGCAACAAATACCTGATAAGAAACATAATAATTATTCTGAGCAGTCGAAACTATTTGAAGAGCTTACAAGTCCATTTGATAATACAACTAAATTCTTTAGAACCGGACATTAGCTTGATCTTCAACGCGTTGAGTTGACAAAAAAGCGTCCGAGTTATCAGTCAAGAATATACATTCAAATGTTTTTAAGACAGACTATAGATTAAATGTATATAAAAATCGTTTGTGTCTTTTAAAAAATATCAAAATATTATATATTATATATTATATAGAAGCAAGCTGAAAGCTGCCTATAAATTCAACAGCTAGCATCTCAGTTTCTTCAGTCTTGTTTAGTCTGTGCTAATTTCAAATACTTTAGAACAAAATGTTTCAATTTATTTGCACTGTGTTTTTAATTTTTATTGCTGTGCAAAAAAGTGGAGGAGAAAATGTTCAAGGAGAGGCGAATCATCCATATGTAGATCTTAATTTTCCGAACAACACAGAAATAAATCTTCCGAACATCAGCATAGATGAGCGGGCGCACCTCGAAGAGATCAGGTTTGTATTAGAAAACACATGTATTTCCAAATCATTTGAAATGTTTCTTATCACCACATTCACAGGCTAGTGATAAATAAGCTCAAAAAGTTGAATGAGACGTTAAATAAGTTGACAAGTTTGGAGAGCAATGTTGACTTATCTGAACAGAATCGCCAGGAAGAATTACAGAATGAGATGTTTCCCAGCAGCTGTGAAAATGTGCCGCTTGTGAATCGCAGTAGTGGTATTCATCAGATCATCGTACCCAGCTACAGTCGGGATCCATTTAACGTTAGTTGCAATGAGGATACACAGGGCGGAGGTTGGACAACTGTGCTGAGGCGTCAGGATGGAAGTGTCGATTTCTATGTGTTCTGGAATGACTACAAAAATGGCTTTGGTAATTTATCGGGCGAGTTCTTCATTGGTCTCGAAAAACTTCATTTCATGACCAAGGCTGTAGATCAAGAATTACTCATAACCATGGAGGACGACAAAGGAGAACCTGCGTTTGCAAAATATGATCGATTTGCAATCGATGGAGAAAATGAAGCTTACAAACTGAGCTCATTGGGAGAATACTCTGGAGATGCTGGCGATTCTTTGCGATATCATGATCTTCAAAAGTTCAGCTCACGAGATAATCACAACGGTCCCGAGAATTATGACAATTGTGCTGAAAAGTATACGGGCGGTTGGTGGTACGATAATTGCCATACCAGGTAATATATGCAATCAGTTTTTATTAGTGAGCGACTGTCTTTTAAAATATGTTTATATTTCACAGCAATCTGATGGGAAAGTACAATGAAACCGAGTCTGGCAAGGGCATTAATTGGGCACGCTCCACGGGTTACCAAACTTCACTAAAACGTGTTGAGATGATGATAAGGCCGAGAAGGCATTGAAATACATTCAGACCAGATACGCATTGAAATAAATTGTCCTAATCAAAATATATTCTTAACAATGAATCGCCGGAAAACTTTGTGGGATGCAATAATAATTAATTCTCAATTCACTTAGAAATACAGCTACATCAGTCCCTATATATTATAAATATTAGATATTCCAACCCGCACTATATATATACTATATGGGGATATTTTTTTTGTTTGATGTTTTGATCAAACTCTGCCCAAGAAAACCTGCACATAAATTTGATAATCTTTCAGATCTTGTTACTTAGTCACAATGTGAAGACAACGATGAGAATACTTAAAGCGAATGCTGTAAAAATAATATGAGTGGTTCCATTGGAGATTGTTCATTGTGCGAAATCTTCAGACAGACGGACATGGCTGATCAAGAATATATATACCTTATAGGGTCAGAGACGCTTCCTTCTGCCTGTTACATACATTTGCACAAAACCATTAAACCCTTTTTACCAATTTTTAATGGGTTAAGGGTATAAAGACTACGATTATAAAACATCTGAAAGATGCCTATAAAAAATACTTTAAAAATGTTGGTGAAAAAAACCTTGCAATTATTTAATTTCCATCAGCTCATCTATGAAGCTGATGCACAAATAATAATAATATTCAAATATATCAATAATTCCTTCCCCTTTCCTGTCTGTCTAGAAATCGAATTATTCGCCACATACTTTCAGGCAGTCGCCAAAAAATGTGGCGCCACAGAACGATTATTATTATGAAAGATTAAATAAAAAATTGTAATTGCTGTAATTAATTTATAGGTATTTTTCAGTGCCGATGATTTATGTGAAATTTGTGCAAAGGATTTCGCTCTGTGTGTGGCATATTCAAATTGGGAAAGAATATATATATGCAAACTCTTTCACTTGCCGTTCTTTACAAGCGGCTATTGAGTATTATTATAGCCAAGTTATTTGGCTGGCATCGGAGTACGACAACAACTAATATTTGCATAATCTCGCCGGCAGAGCAAACAGCGGAGCAATTATTTCTTTAAAAATAAATTGCATGCACAATTGGTAGCAATAGCAGAAAAAAATAGAAATAAAAATAAGAGAAAAAAGACAAAAATGCTGTGGAGCCAGGAGTGGACCACCAATGTTCTGGGTCTGGCACTGACTCCGACTCCGGCTCCGGCTCAGATGCACTCAGAAAAAAATCGCTCTGAATTTTAAAAATTCGACATACTTTCAGATTCAATATTTGCTCACTTTATTATTCAAAAGGTAAATTTCTAAAATGGAAACACTATTTTTTCGGGATTTTCGATTTATAATATTAAGAAAGAGATTTTCTTTTAAATCCAAATTATTTCTAAAAATAAAAAAAAAAATTTCTAGTTCTCAGGGAGATGTTCTAGAATGTAGGGCGATTTTTTTTCTAAGTGTAGCAGGCTGTAGCACAGTTGCCGTCTTTAGGCACACAGATCCAGCGACGAATTTGGTCAAAACGGCTTTTTGGAGTGGTGGCTGCTGCTGCAGTGGAGGGTATGAAATGGGGGCGTGGCAGCGCCCAGGTCGTTGTGTGTACGCCTCATTCAGTTTTATTTGCATATCGATTTGGAGTTTTTAGACGGGCAGAGAACACGCTTTGCTTTGCTTTGCATTTGGTTTGGGTTTGTTTTGGTTTGGTTTGGTTTGGTTGGGTTTTTGTTGCCTTGCGTTCGGCCGTCTTCCTGCTTGGCCAAAATGTATTTGCATCAGAACGGATACACTTGGCTTCATTTGATTTGCAGCACAAATAACAATTGCATAATTGCTATGCTAAGGCCAAAGAATTTGAATTTATTGCCGTGCGACGCAAATCATAAAAATAAAATGAAATGAATTTACACCAACAATTTATTTTTTTTTTTTCTTTTTTTTTTTGCTTGTATCTGGAATTTGCGTCTGCTGATAAAATTCAATTATTTCAATATTTCCCTTAGCGCCTTATCAGTGACGAAAGCCAGTCAATGGTGACAAAATGCTTGAACTGCTGCTGATATTCTCGATAAGCACGTGCCATTAGCCCATGATGTGATTCCAAGGGGGGAGGAGCGGAGGAGCTGCTGGTCTCGTTTGGTGTGTGGCCAGCACTTTGAACAATTTTAATTTGCCGCTCGAACAAGACTTGTCCCAAAAGTATTTTTTGTTATTTTTTGTTTAGCTTTTTTTTTTGTTAGCCCTAGTCACGTAGCCATAACTTGCCAGCCACACTGTTAGTTGACCCCTTTGTTGTTGCAGGAAAATTGAAAACTTGCTGTGCTCAAGTGCCTAGAACACTTTTAACACACTGATTTTGTGAAAAGGGCATAATGAAATTGGCCAGAAGTAGGTGACAAGCAGATGCAGCTCAGATCTAATTAGATATATATTTATGTATATATATTCTTGAGCAGAATTAACAGCTGAGTCCATTTAGCCATGTGCGTCTGTCTGACTGTCAGTCTGTAAAAACTCGCTAATCTCAGGTAAGTCCCCAAATTTGGAATGTAATGTTCATATTTGGTATATGCTTTATAAATAAATTATTTAATTTTTTAATTCAATGTCGATCAATTTAAAATATTAATAGCAATAAAAGCAACAGTTTTAGTCAAAAATCTTTCCAATCGAGAACAGAAATACCTCGATATAATATTGATCATCTGTAAGCATTTTATCAAGATTGGTTGAGAAACCTAATTACAAATTTTATATTATAATATCGGTTACATATGATAGTCAAGTACTTAGGCTTAGGGTATTTCCTAGTCGAACTACCTTGTCTGGAATTTTGTTTCTTGTTTAGCCTTAAAAGGAGTAGCCTGGCTAAGGCCATTAGAAACACGCTATGTTTAATAAGTTAGCAAATTTTAAGTGACTTTTTAATGGCAGGTTCACTAATCAAAGTGATCGATACAAATTTTGAGTGTTTTACAAAAATTAGCAAAGATATTGACGAAATATGAGGTGTAAGTGAGCAATAAACACCCTAGAACAAGAATGATTTAATAGATATCTAAACTATTTACGGGAAATGTAGTGTCACAAATCAAAAAGAAATTCCAAAATATAGAAAATTATGAAGGCATTATTTTATATTATTTTTGTGATATTTGAATATCCCAATTATGTTTAATAGCAAATATAATATAATTGATCTATGTATATTTACTTCTTCCACTGATCTACAGGGTATCTATATTAACACACAAAAATACTCAGACTTTTCCATAAAACTCCACAGCGCCTCTGGTATTAATTAAAATTTTGCTATAAGTGCTACTGTTTTTTTTGAAGCATTCATCCATTAAATTTTCATGTCAACTTTGGACACAACTGCTTAAAAATGTGCTGCAAGTCGTTGCAAGAAGTTGCCCTAATGTCTGTGGTGTGTCCTATAAGTCACTCATTATGTCCGCTTTTGGGTCTTTTGGTTTATCATGTTCGTGGTTGACATTCGGCGCAGACGTAAATGAAGCAATTTTCTTGACATGCAAAACGTGCAACGTGCAACAGTTGCAACCGAATGAGAGCAACTGTTGCTGCTGCTGCTGCTGCTGCGGCTGCGACTGCAGTTAATTTTCGTATATTTAATTCAACTTAAATTATTGTAAAGCAACTGACGAGACTCGACTCGACTCAACTCGACTCGACGCGACTCCACTGGAGACTCGAGCCCAGCCAAAGACCTGGCCGCGCTTTGATGTGCTCCAAGCCACTAGACCGGGCCCGAATCGAGTTCGGGCTCGTAGACGTCAAAGGTAAAGTCAGTGAGGCATCATGGAGCTGTGCTTTGCCGTCCATTTGCAAGGCAAATCAAACGCTTAATGAATTCATTTCAATTAAATTTAAAAAAAAAGACAAAAAACAAACAAACAACAACAAAAAACGAACCAAAGCAAAGCAAATCAAATCAAATCCACAACAGCAGCCGTGATAGACGAATGCCAAAGACCCGCCAGACAGATAGTCAGATAGTCAGTTTAGCCTTTAGCATTAATAAATAGTTTACTGCAGTTTATATTAGCCTTGTTTTTGTTGCTGTTGTTATTGTTGTTGCTACTGTTAACTGAACGACTCGCTGGGGGAGCATATGAGCCAAAGACTTGGCATTTGAATCGAAGTTAGATATGCAGTAAGCTGCTCTGCTGGCTAATTGATAGTGATCTAGAACAGATGCAGTTGACAACCAACAGAATTGAGAATCGCGAATCGCGAATCGGGAATCGGGAACCGGGAATAGAGAATAGAGAATGCGACAATCAGAGACTTCTTGGTATGCCAGCCATTTGAAATGTTCTTGCCAATGTTCCTTTGTTGTGCTTCATTTGATTAAATCGTGATTGGAAAATCTACTTTTGACTAGTTGGCAAGCTAAGCTGGAAAACTCTCTTTCTTTTTTATATCCTTAACCCATTCAAAATGGGTGGAAGGGGTTTAATGGTTTTGTGCAAAAGTATGCAACAGGCAGAAGGAAGCATCTCCGACCCCATAAAGTATATTCTTGATCAGGATCAACAGCCGAGTCGATAAAGCCATGTCCGTCTGTCCGTCCGTCTGTCCGTCTGTCTGAACACGCGGATCTCAGAGACTAAAAGAGCCAGCGACTTCAAATTTGGAATATAAGTTCTCGTATTCTGGGCGCAGATCAAGTTTGCTTTATTTTATCGATAACTGCCTGTTTGTAGCCAGCCAGTTCGGGTCAGTTCGGGTTTGTTCAGAACTGAACATTTGAGTGCAAATCATCTTATAGGGAAATTTGCCAATAAAACTAGAATATATTTAACAGCTGGGTTAAGGGTATATCGTCGTCGAGCTACTTCGACTACAGCTTTCTTACTTGTTTGATAAGCAAAATTGTGCTAATATTTCTACATGAAAATCTTGCTAGAATCGCGTGCTCAACTTTGAATATATTATTAATTTCGAGGCCAAACCATGATTAAAAAGCCGCACTTTTTTTCAAATTCGCCTCACTTTTGACAAATACATTTTTTTTTGGGGGGGGGGGGGGGGGAATTTTTGTAGATATTAAAATTATTTATGATTATTTACTGCGAACTTTAAGCGTCGCATGTATCTCTTGCTCGCCTTGGATTATGCTCAGAGCTACTTAAGAGCTGAAGTTTGGAGGTCAATCAACCCACTTTGTTGGCATCGACAACTTATTGCTCCCCTTGCATGCAACATACATTTTATTCCTTTAGTTTCGGCATTGGGTTTGGACAGCTGGATAGCTGATAAGCCTTAAGCTGCTTAATCGATGACCAGAGAGTTGTCAAAAAATAATTCACAAGCCGCCTCAAAAGGTAAATACGAAGACAGCTTGGCGTATACGTAATGTTATCAGCTGTGCAAATCTACCCTGTGGGATCGTCGTCGTCGTCTCTTCTTACCTCACCTCACCCTCAATTCAAAATGCAGACAACGGAACCTGCCCCACCAGCAGCAGCAGAGCGCTAAATCAGCGTTTGGGGCCCTTTACATGAGAAATATTTTAGCGGTCGATGCAAAAATGGTAGCAATGGTAGCGTTCCCTTATCAGCAACCACTGACGTATGCAGTCCAAAAAAAAAAAAAAAAACGAAACAGAAAAAAGCAGCAAGCAGCAACTGCAAAAACAAAAAAAAAAACAAAAACAAAAAAAAGGTAAAAATAAAGAAAGAACAGCAAACTGAGATAACGCCACAATGAAGACAGCAGAACGCGCCGCAGTTGAAAAATCGCAGAGGATTCCACAGCAACAAGACGACGACGACGACGACGCATCAAGATAAATGAACGTGCGCCCTGCTTTAATACACTGGGAGAAAAAATGTAGGTAACCTTAGCGAATAATCAAATCAAGCGGCAACTTGGTGAAAGTTTGTCGATAAAAAACTACAGCAATTTCGCGATAAGTTAAAAAAGGCTAAATAAAGTATAAAAGTTCCGGTAGGTTTATGATTAATTATCATTCATTATTTTGGTATTCAGTTTAGTTACTGTTCCGGATTACAAGGACTATACGTAAAGATTTCTGTAACTAACTCTTTAAAATAGGTTAATTTTGGTTTCAAATTTCAATCCGCAAAGTTGTGTTTCCGTTTTGACAACCCGATTAAAAACAAATGCTCTATTTTAAATTGCAAATTTTATGAAGAAAACCATCCAGAATTTAATAATATTTCCACACAAACATTTTCTTTCAGTGTCGTTATTGTTTTTCTTATTGACTTCTGCTGCTGTTGCCCGTTTGGTGTGTTGGCCAACCAAAAATCAAAGTTATAATAATGCATAAGTAATTTGCAGCAGCAGCAAATCGAACAAAGCTATCAGCAGAACTGCCACAAGTGGAAGAGAGCAGCTCGTGCCGGCTTCCAGACAGGCTAAGACCTACTTGACAACAGTTAATCAAAGGCACCAAATACCGATTGCCAAGGCATAAAAAACCCAACCGCACCGAACTGAACCAAGCCCATCAGTTCGCCATAAAGAAGCTATCGCCTCTTTAGGCAGTTATTTATTAACTGAAAATCATATTATCGGCATATCGCTTACGGCTTTCGAATTGACTTAACTTGATGCTGTTGCTGCTGCTGCTGCACAATTTTCAGTTGATGGGTTCATATGAATACCCTACAATGTGGCAAACTTGGCAAACTAAATTAATAAAAAAATGCCTAAAAAGTTAAGTTTATATATAAATTGTAAAAATGTCTAGTGAAGATTAAGCAGTTTATTTCCAAGTTATTTTTGGTGTTCGGTTCCTTATTGGTAACGGTTCTGGTTCGTACCAATCAAGGTCAAATTATTAAAAAAAAAAAAACATTCTTTCTTTAATCTGTAAATTGCCACGCCCTGTAGCTCAGCAAACGAACCCAAGTGGCCGCACTTGTATCTGGGCCTGGCCATTTAAGTTGAGCTGCATCAAAAAATAAAGGAAGAAAAAAAAAACGGCAGCACAATGGCTTAACCTGGCCAAGAGCGCGACCAAGAACCAAACCTAGCGATGCAACATAGGGCCAGGGATAAACAATGCCGCGGCATGTTAAGACAAATGCAACCTGGAACGTTGCAAGCAGGCGGCCGACCATTGTGAACTAGATTCGCCACAACTAAACAAACAACAACAAAAACGAACAAAATAAAATAAAATCAGGAAGTGTATTATATAATTTTATAGATACTAAACTCAACTTTGACACAAATCGACTGAGTGCGGTCTGTAAACATGACATTTGCTGTACACGAGCAGCTCGCTGGAGCCGCAGCTAGTGTGTGCTCTGTGTGTGTGTGTAAGTGTGTAAGTGTGTGTGTGCTGCTGAGAGTCGCCTCGTTTAGGCCAACAGGGAAGCAGCTAACAGCAGCTAACAGCAGCCGGCAGCATCTTTAGACGCTGTGCGATGCTTATCGCAAAACGTTCAATTATTTTATTTGGTGCAGATGTGGCCGGCGATAAAAGTGCCTGATAGCAAACGGCAGCAGCAGCAACAGCAGCAGCAACAACAACAGCAGCAGCAGCAACAGCAGCAGCAGCAGCAGCTTATAGCCAACAATGCAACGGGCCAAGTTAATGCTGCACACAATACAAATACGGCCAAAGAGTGCCACAGCATGTTTGCCCTACTCTTCTCTGCTCTTCTACTTTGTATATATGAGATTCAATTAAAATCAGCCACAACAACAACAACAAAAAAAGCTGCAGCGGAAAAAAAGCCAAACCAAATAATTGACACAAGAAAGCAATGCCGCAAATTTGCAGCCAAGAGTGCCACCGAACCAACAAAAAAAAAATATATATAAAAAAAAAAACTACAAAAACCATACAGCAAAATCACAAAAAAAAAAAGAAAAAAAAATTGAAAATAATGTCATGCTATAAATGTTTAGTGTTGTTGACCGGGCTCATAAAGTACTCTTAGCGTGTTCGCAGCGCAGCGGGTCTGGCTATTAAAAATGTTCAGAAGCCATTAGGTCAATGCTTGTAATGAGTTGCAGATATTAAGTACAGAAGAAAATATTATTGATTTTAAATTTAATAAAATTAAATTTCCAATTCCTATACTTATTACAATTTTGTTTAGAATAATTTACAAATTTCTTGAAACTAACTTAACAAAAATATAGCGCAAAAATTAAGTCAATGCAATGTAATTGCAGTTGTAGATATTAAGTTTAGTTTCTGGAAAAAAATTAATTTAATTTAATAAAATTAAACTTCCCAGACCTATACTTCTTTTATTTTTGTCAGAATGAATTTAAAAATTTCTTAAACTTACTTAAGATAAGTTCTCAAAAAAAGAGTTTTAGATATTAAATGCAGTTCCTGTTGCTTAAAACACAATATTATTAATTTTAAATTTAATAAAATGAAAACATTCTATTTCTACTACTTCTTCTATTTTTGTCGAGCATAATTCAGAAATTTCTTGAAATTCACTTAAGATAAGTTTTCAAACAGAAGTGAAAAGACAAAATTAATTCAATGCAATATTTAATTTAATTTAATAAAATTAATGTAGACATTCCCTTACTTTCCATCTATTTTTGTCAATAATAATTTGGATATTTCGTGAAACTAAACTTATTAATCGATTACAAATAAAGAGACAAAATTAAATAAATAATTCAACAAGTGAACGTTTACAAAAAGCAACTAAAATGGAAAAAGATAAAAAATAGAGATGATTTTTACAAAATGCAATTACTGCCTTAAAAGTAAAAAGTTATTGATTCTATTCAACATAGA
The DNA here is from genome assembly GCA_037043585.1 of Drosophila mimica. Classification (NCBI taxonomy): domain Eukaryota; kingdom Metazoa; phylum Arthropoda; class Insecta; order Diptera; family Drosophilidae; genus Drosophila; species Drosophila mimica. The sequence continues at coordinate 688,731 of JBAMBE010000361.1, read as the reverse complement.
AGAAACCCATGAATAGCAAATACAAATACAAATACAAAAAGCTGTAGTTTGTTGGTGGTAGTGAGTAACACACACACACAGTACAGTGGGTGAGAAATGTTGCTGCACCATCGCAGCAGCGGTGCAATTAAAACAAACCAAAGTCCAAAGTCTGCCAGCGGAAATTGTGGGCGTGGTTAGCTGCTGCCCCCCACAGACTAAGTTCAACAATCTGTTGGCCTATTGTTTGTTGTTCTTGCAATTAAAAATTATTGTATTTTTTGGGGTGCCAAAGGGGGGTGTGGAGGGTTTGGGGTGGCCTATTGATCGTGTGGCAAGACTGGAGCGCATTCAGCAACTGAAAGTTGGGCAAACGAAAACGGAAAGTGTGCCATTATGCGAGTGAGCAAGCGACCGGATGTGGACTCAATGCAGCTGCAGCAGCAGCATTCAGCATGCCACATAAGCATCAGCATCAGCATTAGGAGAGCAACTGCATCTGCTGCTGCATCTGCTGCTGCTGTGGCTGCTGCTTGATTTAGTTATCTGCCATTGGCACTGGCACTGCGAAAACCGCACTTTGTGGCAAGAACTTTGCGTTGTCGAACTGCAAGCAAAGTTGAAGTTGTTTTATCCAGTTGCTGCCACAATAAAACACACTAACGCCAAAAGACCACAAAAAGTTATGCGACCCCCTCTATACAAATTCGAAGTTGCAATGGTTTTTGGGTATTTTTTTGTATTCGTCTTTCTTTTTTTTTTGTCGTGTTGTTAAAAGTTTTAACGCGTAACGTCAGCTCCGGTAACGTTTTCAGCAAATCAAATCAAAATCGCAATCAAATGCAAATTGATATTAGATTAGTTTGTTTGTCGCCGAAGCGACTGCAGCTCTGCCAGGTGGCATCCACATCAAATTAGACAGTTGAATAGGGGAGACTTACTGACAGACAGACAGACGGAGGGACAGACAGTCCCTGAATTATTCTGCTCTCGGGCATTATTAGCATCTGTTGGAAAAGTGACAGTTTTTTATATAAAATAAAAATCGGAAACTGAATTATATTTGCAACGTTCAAAATAAAAATGAAATTAAATGTTTTTTTTTTTAGTGGGTATAATCGAATGTAATGCTCTACTGTAGCGATAAAAATAATCTGCCAGCTTTATAATATTCTTATATATAAAATTTAACTTGTTAAAGTATCCTTGAAAGGCTAGCCTGATATTAAATCTTATAATGAGAAGAAATATATTAATCGCCAGCTTCTTCAGGAAAATTCATTTAATGCTATTCAAGAACATATATATTGCTTATATGATAGATCATGACTTCTTCAAGAGTTACACAGCTCTCTAGAAAACAATATTACCCTCAGTTAGGGCAAAGAAAGGGCATTTCAGTTAAAAATAAAGTGGGGGAAAATGTGTCAGCAGCTGTCGCGATTTCAAATTGCTATCAAATGCCAAAAGCTGCCACAGAGTGTCTTAAGTCAGCTCATCAGTCAGTCAGTCAATCAGTTAGTCAGTCAGTCAGTCAGTCAGTCAGTCAGTTGAATCATTTACTGTCGGAGCACGCACTTAAATTGAATTTCATAGAATTAATTTATGTGCATTGCAGCTTCTAAGCATTGTGAATTGTTTAATATTGTCTTCAGGAGTTTATATTTTTAGCACATTCTCAAGTGTTGTGCTTTCAATTGTTTTTTAATAAAGAAACAGCTCAGTTTATGTTGAACGTGACTGAATTGCATTTATAGCAATTGTAGTTAACTTTATAAAATACAATTTAACACAGTTTTAAGTCGAAGTTCTTGTTAGAATTCTATAAAACAAAAAACTTTTTACAGCCTTAACTATACCAAAACTAAACAGATTAAAAAAAAGCCTTGCATTTCTTAATCCTGTTTAACCTCTAGCAAAATGCTGCTTAAACCCATACATGCAAATTGTTCAGGTACACAGCTATTTTAGAAAGGATTCAAGACCGCCAAATTCCCATTTTTGGGAGTAGAGTTTTAACATGAGTTTCAAGCCAGAATGGTTTTATTCTATAGGTTAAACCTCGATTAAAGCATCGTGTTTTGTAAATTGGGTTTAGTTATAATTCTTACATTAACTACTTTAACCCTTGATCGGGTTTTCATCATTTTTGCCAGTGTAGAATGAAAACTAAATCGGGTCGAAGATGACTCCCACTGCCTGTTGCCCACTGACTGAGAATTCTGTAATTTTAATGCATATCCCAACTTGTGGGCAAGTCAAAGGATGTTTAGCTTAAATGTCTAAAGGATTGTTTTTTCTTGAATTTAAATGCTCAACCACAAATTAAACAGCTCCCGATAAGGACTTAAATTAAATTAAATTATTTTTGCTTTGTTTGTGTTCGAAGTATTTTATTTTTGCTTTGTGGCCACAGTTCAGTTTAGTTCAAAGTTGAGCACCATTGTTGTGTTGCCTGCACATTTAAGCCACATTTGTGCAGAATGCAGAAAACTGGCTGCCAGTTGCCTGTTATCCCGTTTGCCAGATGCCAAAATTTGCCTCTGTGTTTTACATTTAACATAATACTTGGCTGCACAGAAAAGGCTCGGGCTCCAAACTGTCATTGACTAAATCAAAACAATAAGTTTGTTATATTTGTGCTCTCCAACGAACCGTATGTGTATCTGTCCCTCCGCATCCCCTACACCCCTCAACCCTCTTGTTATGCAATATGCTTAAGGGCTCAAAACATTGACTATGAACATTTTTATTCTTGCTTAAATATTTCTTTTGTTTTTTGACCTGATGTGAACTAACATGTTCAAAAATGGTTGGAACTATAATTAATATGGAGTATTGTTTGCTTAACTGCCACTAATTGTTGCACATTCTGTGCCATGACACTCTCAAAAAAAGTTCAACAAATAGCAAATGTTTTGTTTTGTGGCAGTTGGCATACTGCAATTTATTGCTAAAAGCCTTGAAAAAGCATTTGCACAATTTGCATATTTGACAGGCGCCCATCAGTTAACAAATTTTTGCATGGCTTTTGCTTATTGTGACATTTAACCTACAAGTGTTTTTTGTGCATCATTTTGACATTTCCAGTGGAAACAAATAAATATTTGTTTAAGTTTATGATTTAGTTGTAAAACCAACAATTGTTGGTATTAATAATAATTATAATGAAGTATAAATAGCCTTTTGACCTACATTCAAAACTTTGCTCGAATTAACACTCTTCAAAATTCAATTAAAATCATTTGCTTTTTTCCTTATAAAATGAAATAGTTTTTTTTTTAATTACTTTTTCTTTCAATTTGCTTAACTATATTAAACAGCCATTAAATAAAAATGGAAACTTTTTTATTTTCAATCATCTAAAATCATTTCCAGAATCTTATTAAATTATCCATAATATGGGAAAATGCACTAATGTAGTTCCAATTTCATAAGCACCATAACTTATTTGAACAAATATATATATGGAGTGCTCTAGTTTACTACCACTTCTTGCTACTTGTTAGCTTATTGAAGCTAAGAGCTGTTGACCTGGCCAGTAGCAAGCGATGCCAGCTAGCTATTTGACCTGAACCTGTGCTGTGCAAATTACTTTCTTTCTTTCTATTTTCTATTTTTCTGTATTTGACAAGTACGATGCTTTTATTGGACAACACACACTCAGGCACACACACGCACACACTCGCACACACACACCCACACACTACAATTTATGCAGCTCGATGTGCGATGGCAAATTATGTACACTTCATTTCATGCAGGATACGACGAGGACGACCAGGACGACATCGAAGAAAGGAAAAAAATGTCAGGCAATAGGAAGAAATGGAAAAGCACACACACACCCCATATAATTCACACACACTCTGGTTGTTGTTGTAGTTGTTACAGTTGTTATATGTATGCACATATATATTGGGACTGGGGTCAGTTTATTGTTTACCTAAAGCGATAGACGTGCAAATGGATGTGAGGTGGTTGCGGGCGGGAAATGGGAAATGGTGGAGGTGTGGGGGGAGTGTGAGTTTTTGTCGGTGAGTAGTAAACTCGACAAATTCGACACAAATGCGAAAATGCGACAAGATTTATGCGAAAGTAATAAATATAAATGTGGTTTTGAGTAGAAAATAGAATTATAGCAATACACGTCCAAAATACACACACACACACACACACAGGTGCGTATACATAATGTGGCTGCTGCTGCTGCTGCTGCAGTAAATCATTGTGGTTGGCCGGGCAATTTATTGTAACGCTTTGCCCCCACCCCAGCCCCTGCCACGCCCCTCCTTACCCATTTGCGGCCATATGTTACACGAGCGTAAATATTAAAATAACTTAAGGAACTGGCACATTCTTGGGACCGGACCTTGCCGTCTGTCCAGCCAGCCAGTGGACGTTGAGGCGCCACAATAAATCAAACACACAAAACGACCACCAGAGCGTATACGTAATCTATTTAAAAATCGGCATTTCTTTTTTCTTCTTCTGCTCTGCTCTTCTATATATATATATATATATATATATATCTTTTTTGCAAATATAACTGCACAAAACAGCTAACAGCATGCAAAATAAAATATGCATCGTGCACTAGCAAAAAAGAGGCTGTTCTAAATTCAGGAGAAATCGAGTTAGAATTGAATCCTTTTTGAAGCACACTTAGTTGTTGATTTCAAATTCAAAGCTATAAATAAATGGCAATAACCATTGCAATCTTTTTTATACGCTTTTTTAAATTTGCAATGCATTGAAGGAGATATTTCCTAACCCATTAAATATTTACATTCAAAATCAGCATCACTATTTCGCATTGAATTAAAAAATTAAATATCTTTCATCAGAATTATCGGTCGACTTTTTTAAATTTTTAGGCGTTTTTTCATGTTGTACTTAAAATAAGGGAACTACAGATAACTAAAGTTCTCCACTACAGCTTAGATTAAGATTAAGTTTAGTGATATCTTGATGAATGTCTGAAGTCGATTAAGATTAAATTGAAAAACGATATCAGAGTTTATTGTAATAATTTTATATTCACAAATAGCCACTATTGTACTACATGTAATAACAAAAAAAAATGTATCTGTATTTATACAAAAAACAGCCTTAAGTCTAAAAAATAACAAGCTTAAAAAATAAATTTCTTCAAATTAGTATTTCGTTGTACGATTTTCAACCTTTGCCATATTTGGACAACGATTGCGCAAAACTACGCTATATTTTTGCAAGTGTGGCAAGAATTCTACCTATCTTTTGTGCATTTTTTTGAATCCCAATAAGAGCGAGAAAGAGAAAGATAGAGAGTGAGAAAGAGAGAGAGAGAGAGAGAGCATTGTGCTCGCCCACTTCATTTCGACAATCGGGCAAGCAAACGACTGACTGGCCCCAAAAAATATGCAAAATTTGCAGCTTTTACCCAAATTTATGGTTATTTGTGTTGCACTCTTAATGCTATTGAACTTGCACTTAACAAATGGCATCGGCAGCCAGCTCAGTTGAAACACCCCTCACCCCTCTCACTCTTTGAATGTAAACTCCATTTAGACGATGAAATAAGCGTTTGGCGTTTCCTTCCAACTCCCCAACTCCAAACTTTCCCGACCCCTCACTTCAGCCATCCTTTGTGTGTGCTTGTATTTTGTATTTTCTTTTTTTTTTTGGCTATCTTTCAAAACATTTTACATTTACAGTTACATTTTGTGCATCGCATTTCAATATGCGTTTTTGATACACGTCCGCAAATTGGAAATACCAGAAACCCAACAGTGCAACTCTGAAAGGAAAGAAGTGTTGGTGGGGGGACGGGTGACTTTAGTTGCAGTTACAGTTAGATCCACAAAGGAAAATGCATACTTAAAAATAGCATTCAATGCTGACATGTTGATGATGAGCTCAAAGCAAATGCAGCACAAAATTTGATTCGATTGCCAAATAGTCTTTCATAGCCCATGTTCCACAACACAAATCCATGTCTTATAATACAAATTTAATTATATTAACACTTTCAGATTGCGGTTTTAGGTTTTCTATTGAATTTAAAGACTTATTAAGTAATTTTGTGTAAATACCAATCAATTAAATTCTCTTACCTTTGTTTACTTTTTTATTGTTATAGGAAACCAGCATAAGGTTAATTATACAAAATTCTTGTTTGCTCAGCAGACAATTAATTAATCCGCACTCCACAAATACCAAACTAATAAAGAAATCTTTACAATAAAAAAAATACGCTGCTATTATTTGTACTCATCCACAAGTTGCCCCATGCCACCGGATGATCTGGGCGCTAATTAAAACCCATATGCGCCAACTAACAGACAATAATTAGCACACAAGGAGTGCAAACAAACACACAATTAAAAGTGCATAAATATGCAAGAATTTGCATGTCAGCTTGCAACTTGAGCAGAGGTCCCTCCACACCTCACCTCTCTCTCCCCCTCACTCTCTTTGTGCTTTTACATTGTTTAGCTAAGCAGAGGTATTGACTAAAATATACCCATAGTCTACCATTGAATATTGCACACCAGCAACCAGCAACTTTAGCAATTCATTACTTCCCTTAAAAACCAAATCCAGGTACCTATTTTAATTATTTATATTTTATAATATTTTGTACACTTTACATATTATTATTATTATTATTATTATTGTTATTATTATTACTATTACTATTATTATTATTATTATTATTAATTTTATTATTATTATTATTATTATTATTATCTATGAAAAATATCCATAGATCAGAATATAATAAAATTTTAATCTAACAAACAATACCAAGAATCATATATCAATTCCTTAGTTGCATTTGCATTTTATTATTATTATTATTATTATTATTATTATAATTTTCATATACGTTTTCGACTTTTTTCAGTTCCTTATGCAAAGATAAGCTTCAATTAGTAAGCAGCTTAAATAAAACTTGCAATGCCTTTTGTTATAAAAATAAGTAAATAAAATAAATTTCTAAAAACAATAAATATATACTTATAAATATAATAAACATGGATATAAATATTCATATAGTATATACATATACTATACATATATACATAAATAAAGCAAAAACGTCCTTTTCATAATCCCCTCAAATTCAAATAGTCTCGTACCTTTTGTCTACTCCTGGTTAGGGTATACAAAATGAACGGCATTTTAATGTCAGTTGACTGCCACACACAAGCATGTTAAAGGCTAAACGTTCAACACACACACACACACAGGCACACACACACACACACACCTACACACTGCGCAAATAAAGTGAAACCATAATTGTTGTACTTTGCCAACTCGACTTTGGCTCATTTTTGTCGCTGACTGGGGTTCATTTTGTGTGTTGCACTCAACTCAGCCTCGGTTGAGGCTATAAAATATGAATAATGTCAGTCGAGTGTGGGGCTGTGTGTGTGTGTGTGGGGGGGGGGGGGGGGGGGGTCTAAAGTGTGTTCATAATTTGATGTGCGTATTTGCTAAAACCCGTTTAATGTACCAGCTCCTCCCCTCTCCCCTCTCCCTATTCCTCTCTAGCTCTCACTAATTTCGTTTAATTCACTGCCAACATTTTAAACAGCTCAGCAGATTTTGTGGCAGTAGTTTTTCGTGTAGTTGAAGTTCTTCAGCATGTTTCGCGGGGGGTTGGTATTAATTTTAATGAAACGATGAGCGCGTTGCTGACTCATAACTGCAAATTGGCGTCAGTTTCAAGTCTATAAAGTCAGGCAAACATAACTCTCTCCCCCCCCCCTGGCTTTCTCTACAAGGTTATTTGCATTTCAGGCCGTTAAATGTTTCATCAGAGGCCACGTGGGCGTAATTAACCACTAAATGTTGAATTCAACTAAGATTTGTTGCTGCTGTTGTTGTTGTTGTTTTTAGTGTTGCTGGTCTGTTTGTGGCTGATAAAAAGATTTGCCAACTGAGCGTTGCTCATCAAAATGTAATTGAAGTTTTATGGCCAAAGCGAGCTGAAATTGCGGCTTACCCGATGCTATCAAAATCGCCTACGGTTATATCCATTTAATATCAGGCATTTGTCACTTATCGCCAGCAGATGAACTGACCAGGCTACTTTCTAATAACTATCCCCAAAAAGACAAAAGTAATCGCCCCAAACCTTAACTACACAGAGAAAAACAAGTTGCAATGTTTTAGTTGTCATGGGAACTATTCGAAGCCTGTTTGTTCAATATGAAAATGTGTTATTTCTTTAAAATAATTCTCCAATTGATGCTGATGAAAAAAAATATAAGGCTTAAATCGAAAATACTTCCTTCTGACTTTAACATACATTTGGTAAGCTTCGTTAAACAATTATTGTTGTTTCCATTTTCAAAGCATTTACTTTTTAATGGAATTCAAGTATTAAATTCCTTCAGTTTAAATCAGCTTTTGTTTAAGTTAAATTATTGACTTTGTTAAGTGAAATTCAATGAACCGTATTGCTGAGTGGCGTAAAAAGAAGATTAAATATAAATAAATATGCATTTAAATAAAATCAATGGAATCGACCTACAATTGCAGTTGCACATTACACACACACACACACACACACACACACACACACATGCACTGTTTAAATGCAAACTGCAAATTGTTCGTCACTAATTACTTAATGCCTTCAAAATGAGCTTATTAAAAGTTGCTGTCAGTTTAACTTGCACGAGTTCCGCACTGCCTCAATGACCACATCCCAATTTAACAACAATCCTCCACCGCCCATCGCCTATCTGCCACACTGTCACTCCCCACTCCCCACTATTTTTTCCCATCCCAGCTGGATAATAGTCTCTTGTAAGTAAAAGCAGAGCAGCTGCCAAAAGTGCATGTTGTGAACAGAATTTAATTTTTAATTTACATCCTCTTCGACACTCGCTTGTGTATGGAAATCGGGCAAGAATATTGAGACTTGAACCCACATATGCGACGAGGCGATACACTGTAAAAAAAAATGGTTAAAATTAATATAAAAAAAAAAACAAATTTAACAGAAAATACGATATGACAACATAATAAATATATTCTTAATTTACTATTTATTATTCCATATTTATATTTATTTACAAGTTAATTTAATCATTCCACACTTTCATATTTTTTGTTTAATGTTTTAATTTATTACTATAATGGATTCTATTATTGTAATGTGTAATAATTATTATTAATTTTGATCATTGAATATAATCTAGAAAATTCATTACATATTAATTATTTGTGTTGGATTTTTTACAGTTCTTATTATAATTGAACTTCATCACAAAAATAATACAAATATTTCTATTATATAAAAGTCTATTCATTGCAACGAGTTTTTCAGATTTTACAGCGCAAACATGTACGATTACAACAAAAGGATTTAAAAGAGCCTGAATGTGTTTTGTCTGTTACATATACATATATACATATATATATATTTATATTATATAGACAGATATATATGTGTATTGTAATGAAATCCCTTTAAATGTTTATGAAAAATTCATGACGCGTGCAAATGGCGCGAAAACAACTTGTCTGCTTGTATGTGTGAGCCCACCCATGTCTGTGTGTGTGTTTGTGTGTGTGTTATGTGTGTATGTGTGGCCAACATTGGGCAGCCACTGGCAGCCAGCCAGTTCGTTGGCTAAGGGTGAAAATGACGGCGCCAAGCTTGGCAGACACGCAGCATTGCATGCAAAATATGTTATGAAAAGAATGCAGAAATTTATTCTTGTTGTTGTTGCTGTTGTTGTTGTTGTTGTTGTTGTGTGTACACGTGCAGGCTGCAATAAATGACCAAGGAGCAGCAACAGCCGAGTGAGGTTGAAGGGAGGGGGAGGAGGAAGGGCATCAGCCTTGCCTTGCACGTGATCACAAAAATGAATCCGTTTGTTTGTTTGTTAACTCATTTCATTGACTTCAATTATGCAGTAAAAGCAAACAAATGAGAGAACAAATAAAAACGTATAAAAAACCGCTTATGGCAGCCCTGGCGTCAAAAACGTGCGCGTTAAGGTGCGATCAGGGCTGGGCCACCAAAGTAGAACAGGGTGGTCATGCAAAGCGTTTTTTTTTACGGTTTTTCAACACTAATGAGGCTGTCAAGTGTTTTGCATAAAAAAGCATCCCAAACTGTAAGCGCGCGAGTTTTTTATGTTAATGGACAAGGGGCACGCAACACAAACACACACACTAGCATACACACACCAACACACACATGCTGGACACGCACGCACACAGCGTAGTAAATGAAACTAGGCGTCGTTTGTAGTGCAAGTCAATTTTTCGATAATTTGAAAAGTTTATTTAATACAAAACGTGATTCAATTACAAAACTGACCGAAAACATATACACAATCGGAGGGGGGGTGGGGGCGTGCTGGGTGGAGGTCACTGTTGCCCTTTTTTTTGCCATGGACTCTGCAACATAATGTGCGTTGTCCTGTTTCACGTTGTCGTCCTCTCGAAAAAGCCAAAACTAGTTTTTGCTTGTAAAACGCAGCATGTGCGCCATTTTTTTCTTCTCCTTCTCCCTCTCCCTCCCCCTCTTTCTCTTTCTCTTGTTTGTTGTGTTGTTCGTGCCGCTCAATGGCGCTTTGTTAATGTTACGGAAATGTAACAGCCATGTGTGTGTGTGTGTGTGTGTGTGTGCTAGTGTGTGTGCGAGTGTTGCGGGAAACGGGAAGGCGCTGCAGCCAGCAATCAACGGATGTGGCACACGCTGTGATTGTGGTCATCGCCTTCTTTTATTGAGAGTTGACTTCTTTTTTTTCCTTCTTTTTTTGTGTTTTGATGCTAGTCGTATTCTGGCTCACTAACCACAACACCTGAATGCAACAACAACAAAAACTTCGTTCAACGCTTTGTGTAAGAACTGTTTTTTTGTGTTAACATAATTGAATATTAATATTTAAATTGAATCATTTTGGCGGTAGTTATGAATTGAAAATCTATAAAATAACTATCACATTTTAAAGGCTAAGATGTTGGTGCAAAGATAAGTACGCAGGGTATCCACCTGATAGAAAGCAATCAAATGCTTGTTCTTATTGGTATAGTTTTAGTAAATTATAAATTATTTGACAAGGTTAATAAATAAATAAATCTATAATCAGAACAGACCTTGAAATTCCAACTATTCTTGAGGTCTTCAATGAATTGGCTGCATTCAATTAGACTTTCTAACCATGACAATCCACTTGTTAGCCTTCTTTCTAAACGATCTATAAGGCATGGGAGGGTAATTCCTGCATCATTTCCCTGGAGATTCACAACTGGAGATTTTAACTAAAAAAAAGATATTAGTTCATTATATTTACCATAAAAAATAACATCACTTTATTTGCTCCAAAAAGTATGCTACGTTTTTTATTATTAATATTAAATGAAAAATTGGCTCAAGCTGTAAGCAGAGAAAGATTAGCTAAATTATTCAAAGAATTTCATCCAATGTTTTCGAGCGGAAAATTTAATATTGTTATTTTTTTTCAATTCGAAACTGTTACTTTGACGACAGACAGCTGACAGCTGTAGATTTCCAAGAGCAAGTTAAACATCAACTCTCTACGGACTCAACAGCTCAAGAAATTCACAGAACTTACAATCGAATAACAGTCATAAATCTTTTGGATTTGCTGGAAATACAAATGCTCCCTAATATAATAATTTCCTTGCATATCAAATCGATTTCAGCTTGTGGATTACAATTTATATATAGAACTATATATGAGTGTATGTGTGAGTGTTTTTTCTTATAAGGCAATTCAAGTGTTGACTGTGGAAAGTGGCAAGAAGATGGTTGTGTTGGCAGCTGAGTTTTCTCAACTTGCCGCATAACCAATGAATTTTTATGCAAATTGCAATCGCCTTGCAGCTGACAACGTGCCACTTTCAACTTTCACCAAAAAGATGCGAGGAGGAGTGCCACAATAGACTAGCCTGAGGCAGTCGCCATAAATCTTTGAGCGGCACTCGCAGGTTGTTCGGTGGAGTTGTTTACCTTGTTAGCTTTTCAAGTTTTTCGTTTGTGAGGGGGGAAGTTGGGTGTTTGTTGAAAAATACTTTGCATTTGCATAATTTGACAATTGTTTTCAAATTGCAATAACAATTTTAGCTTAATTGTTTTGCACACGCCAACAAATACTCGCACTGCTTTAATTTCCATTCATTTTATTAGTGCACCAAAGTTGCTCCTCCTGTTCCTTATTCGGCAGGAGGAGGGCGCGGGGAGTAGGGTGGGTTGGTGGGTGGGTGGTGGCAAGCAACTGCCATAGACAGAAAGTTTTTCAATTCAATTGTAATATAAATATTTTACAAATAATTGCTGTCATTTCCACCAAAAAAAAAAAAAAAAAAAACAAATGGTTACAAAACAAAACTGGTAAAAAGTTTCTATTTTATATGGTATTTTTTTTAATGGCCACAATTTGCTGCGTTTAGTGGACGTTTAAGGGGGGTCTGGGGCATGAAGGGGGTCGGGTTGGAGTGTGTTGGGATCTAGATGAACCGCAGCTGCTGCTCAATTAAAATGCATGACTATTGTCAAGGCAAATTACTAAGGGTGGCAACGACCCAATTGCCATTGGGGGTTGCTCCCCGGACTAGGGGAGTAAAGTGACAACATCAGAACAATTGAAAATTGAATGTGGGTGGTTGCAGGGTATTTTTTGCTGCTTCCGCTGCTGTGATTGAGATTGAGCCTTGTATGTAAGTTTATATAAAACTTTGGCTGCTTTAAGTTAACCACTCAGAGGCAGCAGCAGCCAATGAAGAAGAAGAACTTTGCATACGAGCAGCAGCTGCGCATCCAAATTCATAGCCAGCCAGGCAGCAGTTGCAACTGCCACAAAGTTCGTTCTTTCGTTCTTTTGGTAAGCCCCGCAGCAAATCTGAATTCTAGCATATAAAGCGGATATGTTTTAAACTCATACGGCAAGGGGGATGGAGGGGATACATGTGGTATATGTAGAAATGAGCAGCTGAGAAAGCAGTCAAAGCAGTGCCTGCAACTGACTTAAGACTGGGCTAACTTCTCAAATGTTTTTTATATATATATTTATATTTTGCTGTCAATTTACTTTAAATTGTTTTTGAACAGTTTTAAGAAATTTAAGCTGGGAATTTAATTTCATTTTTTTTCAATATGTTTTCTTTAGATGGTCAGCGCAAGAAGGATGGCAGTGCAAAGATACTCAGCGAGGAGTGGGTTATCCTTCTACAACTTCAGGCATTGGAGGACTGTTCCGTATTTTTGCTGAAAATTATGCTCAGGAATTCAATTATTGATTTAATGTAAAGCTATATTTTTAAACATACATCGTCGACAATTGAAATTTAAATAGTTCTCTGGTTAAACTAAAATTTAAACAAACAACTTTTACATTATGACCCTATTTAAACAATGATTTGAGAAAATTGCATTCGACAAATGCCAACAATAAAACGACCAACTGCTCCTCAAAGGGAATATTCGAGTTTAAGCTCGGCAGTTACATAATATATAAGTACTTCACCCACTACACTTAAGACCACTTAAACAGCCAGGTGAGTGGGACCACCCCAAATAGACGCCCAAAGTTATGCAACACAATAAGCAACAGCAACAACAACAACAATTCAAACAACAACTTACTTCAATGACTTGCAAAATGATTTGCAATTAAAATGTTAACACAAATGCAGTTTGCATATGAACAAAAATCAAAGTCATGCGACGTTTTAGCCATGGCCATAAGCCGTCAATTTGCATAACCACATGGCATGAATTTAACTGACGCCGGTGGCTAGGCTAAGGGGGGAGGGTGGGGGTCGAAGGAGCCCAGTCGAGTGCATGTAATTAAAATGCTACAAAATTATACATTAAATGGCCCAAACTTGGCAACATCCGACGACTAGAAACAATGGGCCAAAACAGCTGCCAACGCAATGCACCTGAGCAAGGCTAAAATAGAAGCAACAACAACAACAAGAACAACAACAAGAACAACGGCAACATGAGCAACAACCATAACAGCAACAACAATTGGCAGTCAGGAAGACAGCGTCGAGTGCTTGGCCGGGCTTGGCTAACCAAGCCAACGAGCAACTTCCTGTTTTACAGTTTTAAGCTGCCGTTGCACACACACCACACACACCACACACAACACACAGCAGCACACTTATGTGCCTGAATATGCATGCTTATGCATAAGCATGTCAGAGATGCAACTTTTCAAATATCGCAACAGTTGTCAAGAAATTCAAATTTAGTGTGAACAATTAATCGAATATGTGAATTACATTTTGACATCACTAGAAAATCAGATTTTGTAATCAATACTGTATTGAATGAATGAACGAACGATAGAAAGGAAGGTGCTGAAAGAGATAGAGGAAGAGAAAGAGGAAGAAAAAAGTAAAGAAGGAAGGCAGAGGAGAGCAAGTGCCGAAAAGGCGGCAGCGAAAACAAAGGCAAAGACAAGAAACCACAGAGAGATAAATATAGAGTGAGTATGTGAGATATGAAGAGATAAAGAGAGAGAGAGAGAGAGAGTGAGAGAGATACAGATAGGAAGACACAGAGTTCATTCCTCTGAGTGACGGATATAGTAAAAGACGGAAAGACAGACGTAAAGTGAAAATTAAAAAAAGAGAGAGAAAAAGAGATACAATACAGAGATAGAGAGAAATAAAGATTAAGTGAGAGATAAAGATAGAGAGAGAGAAAGGCAATACCAAACATACATAGAGAGAGAGAGAGAGAGAGAGAGGGAAGCAGACAGAATAAGATAGTGAATTTAATATCCAACCGCATTCAAATTAAATAAACTATCTAAATTATTTGCCAAATATGCATTTAAAATGTAAATAAAATGCTTATCGCAACCGAAATCTTTACAGCTACTATTTTGGACGTCTTGTTTATTAAGTCACGCACACATCTCTAATAAGTAAGCACACACACACTCGCACACACACTCGCACACACACAAATACACACATCCACGTAGGTAGCATAAATTTGGCGCAATGCGCTTCATGCTGCCAAAGTCGGCAAGTGTAAAAAGCATTTTGGTAAATGTTACGTTCAAAATGGTTGCCAGGAGCCAGAAGCCAGGAGCCGGTTGCAAAATGGCAAACGATGCCACACAAAATAAGGTTTTTGGGTTAAACGGCAAGTTTTTTGTTGACATTCAAATTTGCATACACAAATTTTCTGTACGAAGCGGCAAACGGCTGCTGTCATATTTGATGTGCTCAAACCGAATGCGGAAGTACTTTTCCATCTGCATACAGGTGTGTGTAAGTGTGTGTGAGTGTGTGTTAACTGCTTTTAAATTTGTTTTAATTACGGCATGCAATTGTTTCAGCTCGCTGCGTTGCTTATCAAATATTCAGCATATTTTTAAGTGCTCAGCCGCGAAGAATGCACTGATCCTAAAAGTGTGCAACAGACTGCAAAATAATAATAAGAACCGCAGAGGATGGCTACCAAAGCCGAAGATCACATACCCTACAAATCGACATTTATATTTTAGTATAAATTTTAAAAGCCGAACGATTGTTGATGAGTGTTTTATAACAGGTTAGTTTTATTGGGATATTAAAGTAAGCAGAGAAGTTGTTTATACAAGAATCTATCTTTCTGCCTATTGTTCCTATGGCAGCTATATGATATAGTGATCCGATCCAGACGTCTCTGACATATGCACTGCCTGCAGCAAACAGGCGGATACAGTTCAAGTTTCAGTCAAATATCTTTAAAATTGCCACAAGTTTGCATGGAATAAACAGACATGTCTGTATATAACAAGCGATTCTGATCAAGAGCATATAATCTTTATCTGTTCTGAGACGTCTCCGGCAATTCGTTACAAGCTTCACGACGAGCTTATAATACCCACTGCAATAATAATAAAAAAAAAGTCGTGTCTGAGTCACTTTTGGTCACTTTGCAGAAAATGTTCAAAGAAAATTGCAAAAATGCCTTTGCACATTTTTTTAGTAGTCGCCATAAGCACCCAGTGGGAACACGGGCCATAAACAGCTGTTTCCGCTAAGTGTACCTGCCGGAAATGACAATGGCCTCTGTGTAGTTGCTTCCTTTAGCAGCTCCTTGACGGCGATGGCATGCAAGACAGCACTGGACAACTGGACAACTGGACACCACTGGACAACTGGACAGCACTGGACAACCGGACGACTGCACAACTTGTATAGCAGTTTGGTGGCATAATCAAGACAACGGAGAACTACAACAACAAACATAACAACAACAACAACTAAAACAACAGCAATGCTGCTGAGTTTAAGGACATTGGCATTTCAGCTCCACTGGCGTCCTGCAAAGTGGTGTCAAATGTCAAAAGCAGACGACAGAATTGCCAAGTAGCTTTGTCTGCTTAAAAAATCAACATGGCTTTTTACACAGTTGTCGTTTAAATGTTTGCAGTTCCTATAAAAATATTAAATTAAATTCGCATGCTTGAAATATATATAAATTATGAAATATTTAAAATATATTTAAATTATTTGCATACAAATTTCAATGCTTGATTTAAGTACTTGAAATAAATGCAATGCAATTTGGTCTGCTGATTGTGGTTTGTTCAATTTTAAAATTCATTTTGGTTAACATTATCTGTGTTTCATAATCGATAATTATGAAAATTTTACAATTAATCAACATGTTAAGGAATATTTTATTATTTAAAATTGTGTCTTTAATTGCAATCGGAAATCGATTTTTATCGAAATTGGGTAATCGGAAAGAGTTATGATTTGCCGATTATACACAAGAACTTAAATGCCAAATATCTAGCTACGATAGACTCTGAGATCGGCTGTTTATACAAACAGACTGACATAACTAAATACACAATACACAATTTCAATATACCACTTTTCTCATTTTTAATGGGTTCAGGGTATTAGGTTGCTATAAATAGTTGATGTTCCCCGCAACAATATGGCACTCATATTTCTATGCCAGACTACACCTGTTTATAATATAAACTTCTAAATAAAGAGCTGAAATTTGACTTATCAGAGTGCTGAAAATGGAGTTGTTTGATTACGCGTTCTCCACTTGAGAGCTGAGTGATTAGATGCCGCTCAAATCGCATGCAACGAGACGTTTATTTATAATTAACACCTCAACAACATTCTAGAGGCAACATCAACAAGTTGCCCCAGTTTTGTGTGTGTGCCCTAAGACCTTGCCACATCAAAAGCCGGCCATCTAATTATAACAACGACATCAAATAACAACAACAAAAATTTCTAAATAAACACAAAAGTATCGAAATCATTTCCAGCAAACCAAAACAGATAAAAGCCAAAATAAATAACAACAAATCTGGACGAAGGCGTGCTTTTACCAAATTTCGAAACTTAACGAAAAACTTGTGCATTGCTTTCGTTCTAATTTTCGAAAATAGCATTTGAATATTGAAAGGCATTTGTTTAAAGACTTTGTCAGTCTTTAACTCAATCGCGACGCGTTGCGACGCGACGCTGCCCGAGCGATCCGAACGATCCAAACTATATAAAAATAAATCGCATCTAAAAAAAAAACACAACAAAAGAAAAAAAAAATAAATAAAACAGCAAGCGGTGCCAAAAATTTCAAAATTAGAGTGTGGCATATCGTAATGTGTCTAGTTGTCTATAAGTCTTGTAAATAAATGAGACAATTTTAAATGCAAAATATACCAAATCTACGGGAGAAATAGTTATTGTTTATTAAGATGGCTGCAATTAGCGCTAGGCGCAAGGACAGCGCCCAGCTGGACAAACAGGATATGCAGAAGGCAGGCTGGAAGATCGATGAGCATGAAAAAGGTACAAAACAACAAGGAATATCGTCTATCTAAGGCAAGCCGAAGATTAAATACTCTAGCGGACGGAAGTGATTATGACGATGTTAACTTGAATAATACTAAAATTAGTCAGATGAAAGTCAGTTTCTGTTTAAGCGTCACGAATATAATTAAATTAATATTTAGTAAATTTAATTTGGATAATATGATAATGTTAATAATATGATTAACAATATATATAATTTATGGAAAGACATCTGCTTTAAAGCAAGACAAACTTAACGATTAAATTATAATAACGTATCTAATAATCAAAGGGTATCGAATGAAAATAAATATCAACAAAGAGGAAAAAAACTATGAACCTCTCTCACACTCACCACCTCCCCATCTCTCTCTCTCTCTCTCTCTCTCTCTCTCTCTCTCTCTCTCTCTCTCATCTGACAGCTTGCTATATAGACATAGAAGAAAATGACGACGATCCGAATGATCAACTAGATGAATCTCAGCGCGTTCATTCCCGGTGGTCCGAGCTGCCCAATCTGGTGCTTGAGGACATATTCACATATCTAACACCCAAGGAACGCTACTATGCCAGTCTGGTAGGTAAGATCTTCGTGGAACTGATAGGTTATCTAACTGTGTCTGCTCTCTCTCTCTCTCTCTGTCTCTCTTTCTCCTCTCTCTAGGTTTGCCGGCAATGGTATAGTGCATTCTATTTACCCACCGTTTGGAATAATTTTGTGGTCGATGATCGCACTCTGACGCGTCAGAAGTACAACTACTACTCGGGCTGGCAATACTGCTTGGATCATATGCGTACCCAGAATTGTCTGGCACGCATCGGCAGACATCTGAGAGGCATCGAATTTCGACCCTGGCATAGCTTCAATAACATCTATCAGTTTATGACGGTGCTCTCCTGGAGTATAGATAAGGTAAGCAAATGGCAGGTGCAAAAGATCGCAGACTGTTGACAATTTTAATTGAGCAGGATCAGTTAGAAACTGTAAGAAGTAATACTTGCCTATAGAGCTATATCTATATTCATAGAGTCATCTATATTCATATCTCTTTAGTCTTTGTTGTTACATAGTTTGAACTTTGTAATAATTCTGACTAAAAAAAAAACCGAAAAACTTTTTGGATGCACAATGATTCTAGAGAAGAAACGCTGCACAAACATTTTTGGGAAAGCTACGAGAGTTGGAATTTTAAGAAATACATAGAGACCAAGAGGATGTCAAGCTTCTTCTTAGACTAGGAATTTTTAGAAGGATTGGATCTCTTGCTATATGTAAGATTTGAGCTTAACTGGATTCCAAAGGGCTTCTAAGATTAGGGCACTTAAAAAAACAACTCTAAACAGGTAGCACTCCATATTTTTCTTGCCATTCTTTCTAGGGCTTGGAGCACAATCCTCAGCGTGAATTGGTGGGCATGGGTCAACGCATCCGCTCGTTGGTCTATCATTTTCCGTGCAACATGTCCCAGCGCAACGATCCCGAAGGCATCAAGCTCTTCGGTACCGGGGGTCAACTGCTGAAGGGTCTAAAGGAGCTAATGCTGCGTTTGAGTGATTTGCATACATTGAAACTGATTGATTTTGTACTGGAACGCTTTGAGGCGAATCATTTGCTGGACGAAGTCGTCTGCAGCTGTTGCACCAAGATGCGTGTCCTCAACCTGGTGAACGTGACCACAACACATTGCCCCATTATGCATGTGGGTCTATTTCTCAATCTGCAGGTGTGAAAGCTGACAAAAAAAAACTTGTAACCTTACTAATCACTTGCCCATCAACAGGTGTTGACTATATCGCCCCAGAATATAGATGATGATGTGATATCCTTGTTGGCGGACACAAAGTTGCGACACATGCATCTGCTGCAAAACTGTTATACGCCCAATCATCTCAGCATTAGCGCCTGTGGCGTCAAAGCCTGGCGGAGTCTCAAGGCAACGAATCCACGCCTGAAAGTCCATCTGCGCGTGGAGAATCTGGTGGATGGTGAGGTGGTGCTGCAGCCAGAGGCACCGGTGCACAGCATCACATATTGGGCACCACAGGCACGCATTCGCACCGATCTGCTCATCCGCATGCTGGATCACTACAAGAACACCCTGGCCATCTATGGCCATGAGCTCTTGCCCCGCTTCAGCAGTCCCAAATCCTTTGACAATCGCATTGACAGCCTGCTGCTGATGATGTGCCGACAGTGCTTCAATCTGGATACGCTGGTACTTATTTATACACTCTGAAAAAAAGATAGGCCTGCATTTTAGAATTTCGTCATACTTTTGGCGCCAGAAGAGTTTTCTTATCTTTAAGAAAAGTCTATCAAATTTTTAGACATTTGTTTTCTTATATTTTCTTCTAAAAACAAGAAAAACTTTCTCGATTAGTCGATTTTCTAAAACGCAGGCCTATTTTTTTAGTGTATATTTTTGTAAATACTTATCTAATAAAACCATTTTTTGTCTTCAGATCATCCGTGAAAAGGTGTCCACATCGACATTGTTGTTGGTAGCGCGCACCGCAAAGAATCTGCAACAGTTGCACGTGCGTCGCTTCGCTGTCATCTTGCGCTGTGACTGGCCCCGGCACCCGGAGTGGACTGATGAGTTCCACTTGTGGCTGAGGCGCAACTCGCGCTCCTACGAGGCTGTTGAGCGTGAAATCTCACAGATATTGGGCTACAAATGGCATTTGCTCAGCGATCGTGATTTCAAGCAGCTTACAATTAATCTAAAGGCGGGTGCGTAAAGGCCACGCCCACTTTCTGTAGTGCGACTGCGACTTGTGATAAACGGTGTAGAGCTTTATTAGTTGTTGATATTTTGCTTTGCCAAAATAAAGCAAATATTTATTCAAGAAATTATTATTTATTTTTTTTGGGGGAATAACTTTCTTTAATTTAGTTGCTAATATTTTGCTTAAATTTAGTACACTTGCTGCAGAACGTATAAAATGTGATCTTAATTTTGAACGCTGCTCAGTTTATTCACATATCTCGCGCGGAGTCATGAAAGTCTTGTCAGCTCTTTTGGCGCTTCTCGGCCTCTTAATGGGTCAACTTGAAGCTAAGCCGACAATCATCAGCGGTGGAATACCCATAGGTATATCGTCTATACCTATAGGTATATCGTCAACCTATTATGGATCGTCGCCCTATTATAGATCGTCGCCTTATTATGTACATCATCATCATGATCATTACTATTCGTCGCCGTACAGTGGCTACCAAGAGTTTTCGCCCTATAGCAGATATCATCATTATTCACCCTACAGTAGCCCTGATTTTGGTGATGAGATCTATTATTAAGTGACTGCACCTTTGTGAAAACTGACAAACTAGTAAAAATAAAATCGAAAAATCTCTTTTGAGAATAAATCATAAATTGCGTTTTATTTTCACGTCACGAGTTGATTGTTTATTTGTGTGCGAAATTGTTTAAATAGCATAAACAAATAAGCAACTAAGGCAATGCAATAAAAATAAAAGGCATTTGTTATGCAGAGAAATGATTTTTAATTGTTTACATTTTTAATTTTATGTAGACGACAAAATCATAAGCAATTTTTTCAATCATGAACAATTTCTTAATGTATAATAAATATCTATTAATAATTCACAATTAGAAACTCTTCAGTTTAGTAACTCTTAAATAAATGTAATAATGTTCTGCAAAAGCTGTGAGGTTTGAAACTTGACTAACCACGTACACGTTCTATTCTACTGTCTTTTTTTAGTACAGCGACAGTTAGCGAATTCAGCAGCCAAAGCTTGAAGCAAAGCTTTTAGCACAAACAAGCTTACAACGGCTCTCGCGCACCTTTATTTTTATCGCAACGACCTTGAAGAGAAAGCAACAACAACAAGTGCGAATCAATGCAGCCGCTTGCAGAGTGCAACCCGCATCAAATTCAATGTCAGTGTCAAAAGAGCTTTTGCTGCGAAAGTATTTGCTGCATACATTTAGGCTGTCGCATTACGTATACGCGACCACGCATTGCAAATAAATAAATATATATTTAAAAATAAATTAAAATCTTCAACATATGTATACCCGATCTGCGAAAATTAAGTGAAAATGCTCGCGAGCATCTCAAAGTGGAAATGAGACTAACAGTTTAGGTAACAAAATAAAGAAGAATTTTTGTGAGCAAACTGTTGCTGTTGCTGTTGCTGTTTGTTGTCTGAGGGGCCAGTTTTGTGGGTGACAGTGAAGGCGCCGCATGCCAATTTTTGATCATGACCGCGTGAAAACAAACTAAATACAGCTGACTCTCTATATATATATAGATAGATATAAGATCAAAACAAAGAAACTATCAAAATACGTCTGTATCAATTAAGTTGATGAAAAATTGTGTAACTCAAACGCTTTGAAATGAATAAAACCATATTGCACTGGAGCTATTTAAATTTTAAGGATGTGCCGATGGACCTGTTTCTCTACGAGGACCTGGAGGAGGTATATCTGAAGGAGAACTATATATCCGTTATACCCAAATGGCTGCTCAATATTACCACACTCAAGTTCATTCATTTGGCTGGCAATAATCTCACCGAATTGCCTGTGGACATATATTTGCTGGAGAATCTGGAATTTCTGGATGTGTCCAACAACGAGTTGCGGGAACTGCCCAAAACATTGGGCCTCATGCTCAATCTGCAGCAGCTGAACGTGAGTGGCAATCAGCTGTGCGAGCTGCCACCGGGTAAGTGAGATTCACTTTCATTTTGTCATCATTTAGATATTTTCTTCCATTTAGAGCTGAACACCTTGCGCAATTTGGAGCATCTGAACATTGCCAAAAATCAATTTCGACGCCTGCCCCTGCAGCTCAGCGAATGTGTGCGTCTCAACGAGCTCAATGTGAGCGACAATGAGGCACTGCTGCATCTGCCCGAGCGCATCTCCAATCTACCCATGCTGCAATCTCTTGCCGCAGATCGTGAGTAAACCAGTGAGAACAAACTGAGAGAGGAGAGAGTAACTTTTGATTTATGTTGCAGGCTGTGCTCTTGTTTATCTGCCGGCTGCACTCTCCAAGTTTATGAACCATGTGCGCATCTTTCACAACACATCCGTCAACTACATACCCATGGTCTACGAGCGTTTCTATCAGAATTTCTACGATAATCGGCAAAAGAATACGCCCATGTGAGTTGAGAATGGGGTGTGAGGAAAGTTGTACTTCAATAAACTTTCCTTCCTTCTCACCTCCCCAGTTCCATTTGCAAGAAGGGTCTGTTTTGGGTGCGTGAACTGGAGACGCAACAGCGTCTGCTGCTGCCTGTTGGCACCCGTAAAGTATTTGCTGTGCCCTCGCCGGAGAATCAGGTCACCCTCTACGATGACTGTTTGCATGCGATACAAACTATGAACCGTCACGTGCCCGTCTACGAGAATGCTGCACTGCATCGCCTGCTGCCCGAACCCTATATGAGTTCGCACATCAACAATGGACCCATTGCACGCTGCACGACAACCAACTGCTCCAGTTGCCTCTATACAACCTACTACTTTATGGTCGTCAAGCGGTGAGCTGAAGCATATTAATAGTATTTCATCCCTCAACTTGCAACCTTATAGATTAGACAGGAATATTAATATTCCAAGCCCTTAAGACTAGAATGAATGAAACTTAAATGCGTGTATTAGATTCATTCGAATTTCACTTTTCATTAAATCCAGAAAATCCCATTATTATTTCCGGACAAAACCAATACATTTCTAAAAAATAGACATGCATTTTTAACTCATTCTTATAATTTTTCTAAGTAATATTAAATATTAAAATCAGATAATGAAAGACTCTATTTTATTTAATTATCAAAGGGACACTTAAAAAATAATTTTAATGATATTTTCCTTTCCCATGATTTATATTATTTATATATGGCCTGGTTGTTAATAAATATTTCCTCATTATTTGCAGACGCGGCAGCGCCTCCAAACAGCTTTTCACTTGCAACTTTTGTACACTAATTTGCGCATTTCAGTGGCTTTCGAGTAATGCGAAAAAATACTATCAACTCAACTGGAAAGTGTCCGATGATGATGACAATGACGATGATGATCGTGGGGTTAAAGATAAAGCTTAGAACGTAGAGTTATATGTGGTGCGATCTTTGTAACTGTTTGTACAAAAAAAACTAACAATTAGTCGCTAGTTTTATAAATGTTATTTAAACGCTTAAATATAATTTAAACGCTTAAAAATTATTTGAGTCCGTCTATTTGAAGTTTTGCAAAGGTTTACAGGTAAATGTGAGCAGGTATGAATTTAGAGGTAATGAATAATATTTTTAGAAGAATAAAAAAAATATATATTTACAGATTTAAATGAAAAATTATTGTTTACAGCAAATCCTGTTCAAATTGATACACAACATGAAAATCAGTTCAGTATTTGAGAAGCATTTATCAGAAATTTAAGCCTTATATGAAAAATATCGAAATTTACATTTTTTATTTCTTTTATTTTTTTTTAGAGAAGAAGCTCTACTCAAAATACAACTTTGAAAGAGTTTCAGTTTTGTGCAGCTATAATTTAAAATTTGATTTTATTTTTATAGCAAAACTTATAATGAAAATTAAAAAAAAGTACAAGCAAATTCCACTCATTGCATTCCAAAACTGCCTCCCATCATGCAACGCTTGATATGGAAAGAGAGCGTGCCCCTTGACTACCACCGCTAGCTGCTACCAGTTGCTGCCACTGCTGCTGTTGTTGTTGCTGCCATGGAGAAACTTTGGGCATTGCCATAGAGCTGTTTGTTCCATTTATCGAACAGCGAAAATGTCGAAACAGTAGCTCCGCAAACTCAAAATCGAGTGCCACAAAATTTTTAGAAATTTGCAAGGAAATTTGGCAAAAACCATATCCAAAATTTTAAGGTGTAAATATAAAATAAATTTAAATTTACTGTTAAAATGCTGCGACTGCCGGGAATGCCGCTACTGCCAGGTGCACAATTCTATGACGTGAGTAGTCTCGAAACTGTTTAAGATGCCAATTTGAAGTGACTCCCTTTGCTTCTGCTCTTCCAGTACAGCAAACATCGTCATCCGCGGAAACAGACTCTGATGCACTACCAGGGCATACATATGCTCTCTGATCGCCGCGAACCGGAGCTGGTGGAGCCCAGTGGACCGCTGGTGGATCCCAAATGTGCGCCAGTATCCGCTGAATTGGGGACACTGTGGGCACCCAAGATGAGCATTAAGTTGCCACCTTGGCTGGCGTACGATAAGCAGGTGCTCTGCTTCAATGCCTACTTCAAAGAGCCACTCACCGAGATCTATCATGCACCATACCAGGTGCGCAAGGTGAAGATCTATTTCTATCTGGAGGATGGCACCATGCAGATAACGGAGCCCAAAGTGGAGAACTCGGGCATACCACAAGGTTGCCTTGTGCACCGCCAGCGTATCCCTAAGACGCCGCCAAATGAACGGGAATTTCTGTCCGTATTCGATTTGAATGTGGACACCAATGTGCAGATCTTTGACAGGGATTATCACATCAGTGGCTGTGACGCGTTCACCAGACAGTTCCTCAGTCGTGCCGGCATTTCGGTGCCCGTTGCACTCCTCGAACCCAAGTAGCTAATCCCATCGAGATCCATCTGCAGCGGATATCAATTAAGCTTCCTTTCTCTCTGGCTTCCTCCTCAGTGATCCGACGACGGAGATCCGCAAGCGTTCCGCCATCAAGCAGACACCTCGTCCGGATACGGGTGCCTTGCCCAAGCGACACTCTTTCGCCCAGTTTCTGGAGTTCGATAGACGTGTACTCAAATTCCAGGGCTATTGGAATGATTGCTCCGAGTATGGTGATGTACGCCGCCTGGACATATGCTATTATCTGGCCGATGATACCATTGACATTAAGGAGAAATTTCCACGGAATTCGGGTCGCGAAGGACCCAGCACATTTCTGAAGCGCGCCAAGCTGCCCAAGGAGTTTACGGGTCTGGCATTGCCGGGCCAGCAAACATCTGTAACCCTACTCAATGTGCTGGGCTCCAGCATGCGTGATGTGCGCTATGTGGCCGATCCTTTGAATACGGGACAGAAGCAGGAGCAATACTATACCGATCAGGACTTACAAATTGGTGCCGTATTGAATGTGTTTGGACGCGACGTGGTCCTGACCAGCTGCGATCAGTTCACCCAACACTATTACAGAGAAAAGGTGAGTTGTGAGTTGTGAGTATGGGTGCCCAAGGATACTTCCATGCATCTTCTAAATTAAGCTTTCTAGTTTCCACCGAATCCAATTTAACTTATCGTTTATTATTATTCGTAGTATGGCATTCAGAACTTTACACCGCAAGCGCTGCCGGAACGCAGCGATGAGCGTCCTTACCACCAGGGTCAGGTGCGTCGCCTGCCGCCGTACAATGGCTGGGGCAGCTACGAGGACTCGGAGGGCAACTGCATCACAGTGGAGCCGAAGGCGCCGCAAGCGGACTTCAAGAAGCTGATGAAATACGATGGTTGCATTCTGCGCTTCGGTGCCAAGCTAATGTCCATCATAAAGGAGAACTGCGAGCGGAGTTTTGTGATCAGTTACTATCTGGCGGATGACACGGTTCAGATCTATGAGGTGGGACGACGCAACTCGGGCTTTATGGGTGGGGAGTTCCTGAAGAGGGCACGAGTTGCGCTGCCCGGACAGGAGAAGTTTAGCTCGGCCAGGCCGGAGTATTATCGTGCCAATGATTTCTATATAGGTTCCCGTTTGAATCTCAAGGATCACATATTCCACATCATATCGGCAGATGAGTTCACGCTGCTCTACATGGAACAGCATCCCAATGAGGTGAGTAATTTGCTCTTCAAGTTTGAGCATTAATTTCATCATTTCCATCTTCAGTTTCCTGTGGCCGACATACGATCGATCATGCAACGGATACGTGATGCAGTGCGTCCGCAGTATAAACAGTTTGTGCTGCGCTGCAAACCGCACGCTGATCTGGGCGATGGCACCACCATTAGCTATGAGACACTCAAAACCACACTGCTCTCGTATCTGGGCAAAGATGCGTTGCAGCATCATGAGATTGTCACCGTTTGCCGTTACTTCTCGGCGGAGCAGATGCCGCCACCCAGCTGCGATAGGAATCATGTGCGTGCCGCTGCTCAGCTGGAACTGAAGCGTGCGCTCTGGAACAGCGTGGAGGAGCTAGTGGAGCACTTGAGTCACATTAATCCCACATGCAAGCCGTTCATCAAAGAGTCGCAAGTGAGATCCAC
Organism: Drosophila mimica; assembly: GCA_037043585.1. Classification (NCBI taxonomy): domain Eukaryota; kingdom Metazoa; phylum Arthropoda; class Insecta; order Diptera; family Drosophilidae; genus Drosophila; species Drosophila mimica. The sequence goes on along the minus strand of JBAMBE010000361.1, from coordinate 661,687 downwards.
GCTGCGTGGCTGTCGATTGCCTTTTAGTCTGGAACTGGTCGAGGATATTCTGCAGGTGTTGCAACGCAATGCGCAGGGTGAGATTGAGGTGCGCGATGTGCTGGGCTTCTTCAATATGAGTGCGGATCAGGTGCCGGATATAGCGCCGCTTAACATCGCCTTCGAGCTGTGCCCCAAGTTGCCGTTTCTGCACAAGGGTCGTTTGGTGGATTTCAATTGGTTCCTGCACTATCTGGGCCTGGAGGAGGAACTGGTGCGCGCCAATCATTGATCACACTTAGAAAAGCTAACAACATTTGTCAACCAACTACAGTTTGTCCGATTAAAACATTAAGATAAAAAACACACGACATTTGTTTGCCTATTTAAATATGTATCTCGAGCACAGAAAAATGCTTTGCCGAGTTGTTGTTTTTATAGTTATATAGAACATTTGCATTTTAAATTCTACAATCGTTGGCTTTATATAAAAAACGTAGCTTGTGTGAGTGTGTAGTGTATGTGTGTATGTGTGTGTGTGTGTGTGTGTGTGTGTGTGTAGTGTGTTGTGTGTATATACAAAGACAATATCGTGACAAATGCATTTGAAAATTCATTTGGGAATGCCGCCGAACTTTATGCTTAAAAACTAATTGTAAACGTTGTGCTGCTTATATCCAAAAAAAAAAGGGCAACAAAATTACAGCTTGGACTCGGTTAGCCAGTTGAAGGATTGCTGCTTCCGATCTGAGGATGGACTTATGGCCACATTTATGATTGTGGGTCGATCCGTTAGTTGATTGGCGGCTTTAATCGCCGTTTGCAATTGCTCGATTTCGGTGCAGAAATAACCATGCATTCCAAACATTTTCATCATCTCCTCGTAGCGCACCTGAACGCCCAACGCCGATGGTGGTGTGCTAAATGCCGATAAAAAAAAAGTAAAACATACATGATAAGATTAGCTGGATTAGTGTTAACGCTCGAGTTTTGATAAGAATTAGTTATTACATTTGCGTAAGATCACCGTCGCTGCGTATGGCCTCGAATGTGTCCTTATCGAAGCCGCCATAGATGCCATTATTGTTCACAATCACAATGGTGATGGGCAGCTTGTAGCGCACCATTGTCTCAATTTCCATACCCGAGAAGCCAAAGGCACTATCACCCTCCACGCAGAGTACCCGTTTGCCGGGTGCAAAGTCACGACAATAGAGAGCAGCGGCTATAGCGAAACCTGGTCCAACGCCCATGGTGCCAAAGGTGCCGGCGTCGAGACGATGACGCGGCTGCTCATTCAACAGCATGGAGCGACCAATGTCCATCGTATTGGCGCCCTCACTAACAATGATTGTGTCTCGGGGCAACAGCTCGCGCAGATGATGAAAGACCGCATAGTAGTTGAGCGGCGTCGTTGTATTCAAGGACATCTGGGCGACAGTGTCGCGATTACTTTTGCATTTAGCTGCCAACTGTTTCCACCAGGCCTGCTCATAGCCAAAACGGAAATTCACAGCGTTCATCTGCTCGAACAGCTGCTCGGCAAAGGGACGAATATCGGCCTGAATGGCCACCGATGACACAACCGAATTGTGCAGCTCCTCGGGACAAATGTCAACCTGAATGAATTTCACATCCTTATCGTAGCGGGGTGCGCGTCCAAAGTGCAAAATCCAATTGAGTCGAGCGCCGAGCAACAAGACCACATCCGCCTGCTGCAGCGCCAAGGTGCGTGCTGAGGAGACACACTGCGCCGCCGTGTCGGAGACGACGCCCTTACCCATGGGTGTGGGCAGAAACGGTAGATTTGTGTTATCAATGAAATGACGCAATGTATTCTCGGCATGAGCATAGGCAGCTCCCTTGCCAATAATGACCAGGGGACGCTTGGCCTGGCGCAGCAGTTGTGCTGCACGGATAACATCATCATGTGGCGGATAGGCCAATGGGGCAACTGGATGCGGCAATGCTTTGTAGATGCGCGACTCCTCCGCCTTCGATTGCAGTATGTTGCCGGGGAAATCCAAATAGGCAACGCCAGGACGACCATAAGTTGCATAACGTACCGCCTTCTCCACGTGCAACGGTATCAGGGAAGCAGTGGGCGGACGTGCTGCATATTTGCAATAGGGACGCGACAGCTCCACCTGCGGGCACTCCTGAAAGCCACCGATACCCTCATGATCCTGATTCGTGGCGCCACCAATCACAATCAGTGGCCAGCAATTGACCTGAGCATTGGCCATGCCACCTACAAATTAAATAATAATTATATAAACAGTAAAAGAGAGTATATTATATGGAATGCGCACCCGTAACGTGCAGTAGACCGGGTCCAGATACAACCAGACAGACGCCCGGTTTCCCCGTTAGATAGCCAATAGCCTGGGCAGCATAGCAGGCTGCCTGCTCGTTCCTCATGCCAATGTACTTGAGGCCGGCCGCCTGGAAGGCCATCGACAGCTCAATAACGGGTATTCCAATGATGCCAAACACATAATCCACGCCCTAAAATTGTCAATAAGTATCAATTTTTAATGATATCAATACCAATAACAATATCTATTTGTGGCACAACCAACAGACTTGTTATAATAACTATTTTTAAACAAATAAAAATAGAATACTCAAAGTGAACAGTATATAATATAATATATTCAACAAATCCAGTTTACAATTTAAGGGTATAATAAACACTATTTAATTACCCTGCAAAAGTTGGTGACTTGGCTTCTTTTTGTGTAAATTTAAAATTATGGCTTGCCAATTATATGTAAAATACATATTCAACAAATTTAGTTTACATTTTATGTTTACAATAATCACTATTTTATTATATGCTGGCATATTGCAACTGTAAAACTAATCAGAATGTAAAAGCCTTAAGTTCGATTGGGGCAAATACGATGTTAACGAAAATAAATTCGCAATTGACCCTTGCGAATCTGGCTATTGATTTTAATCAGCTACAAGACTCAAATAATTTACAGCCTAATTCGTGTTGGATAATGTTTTAATGATTTATGCAAACTTTGGACCTAACTGCCCTATCAAGATTCCCTCGTATCTAGAGCACCGGCTAGCAACAACAACAACAACAACAGCAAGCGCAATAACATTGCTGTTGGACATTCATTTTGCAAGTGTTTTTTGAACTTTGTACAAAAGAAAAAAAGCTTGCGGAAGATAAGAAAAGAGGCCCTGTTGCCGTTAAATCCACAGTTAAACGCACTTAACAATTCTTCTTTGCACACATGTTTATATACAAGGAATGCATGTAAAAGGTAGAGAGACACAATGGCAGACACAAAGTGCAGGATAATAATGGCGTCTGATTTGCTTACCTGTTGCTTCAACGATTCCGCAATAATTTGCACCGCTTCAACTTCAGTCATTTTCACGTTGTTTATTGTTCTAAATGTATAAAGTAATGTACGCTAACGCGTTTCTACTGCGCTTATAAATAAATAAAGTTTACTTTGCCAAAGCAGAGTTGCTTTACGTGAACAAACGCGTCTGTGTGCGTAGCAGCACGACTCTATCACTGTACTGAACAGCTGTTAATTAACAGCAAAAGTGCTCAAAATGATATGTTAGCGGGCAACAGTATTAAGGCTGGGCACACTTTTACTGTTGGTGACTTTCTTGGCGATTATTATTCGATTGTTGGGCGCGCTAAATTTGATTTTATAGTTTAACAACAAATTCATATATCATAATATGACACTAACTATTTAAGAGCAGATCAATTTACATAATTAATTAGAATATCATAAATTCCAGCTGGAGGGTTTAACAGGGTTTTATTGAGAATGATGTAAATCACTTGCGTAAGCATATTGTGGTTTCTGTAACGCGTACTCAGCAAATATTTTGAAAAACTTTTTACACAACGCTTGTGTGTTTTTCCCCAATTTTATATTTTTAGAAAGCTCTTTAAACCATCATTGCTACATAGGCTCACGGCCGTGATGTTTTTTTAAATTCATTCCATTGATCAATAACAACAAAAAACGAGGCTGCAGTTCTGCATTTTGATTAACGCTTTACTAATTGTTGTGTCAATTTGGGGGTTTTTTGCTTGAGTGCGCAAAAAAAAAATTAACGACTGCGGAGACAACAACCAGTTCCGAGTGTAACCCCCTAACCAAAAAAAAAAAAAAAAACTAAGGTCGTTGACAATTTGTTAACGTTTTATGGGTCTCTGTACAAATACCGGTTTAAATGGTCATCAAGATTCCAAAGAGCGATCTAATTTGAACTTGAAAGAGTTTTCCAAACAAAATAAACTGTAGTATTATTTTCTTAATAATTAGAGGTAATTTCCTTATACATTTATTCAATCAAAGTTATACAATTAGGGAATGAATATTTTATATAAAAAACAATATCATCAAAAAACAATAAATACACAGTAATAACTTTAATAGGACTCGGTATTAATGTAACCCCAGGTTGCAGCTTTGTTGCAAGAATAAAGTCGCATTAACATTTATATATAGACTACAGTATGTCATAATTGGCATATGGCATTAGTAATAGTAAAAACAACATCGCAGCGAATACAAATTACAACTTTGTATTGACCACATCGTCGAGTGGCTCCTTGGTCGGCACCTCATTCCACTTCTGTATCTTGGCCGTTCCAAAGATCCAGAAGAATATCGCAGGCAGAATGTAGGCCAAGCCACCAATTATAAATATCCAGAACCACTCATCGATGGTGTTCTATGAAAATTACAAATATAATTAATAATTGATTATGTTTCAACATTTAATCCTATTTTTTTTTTTTTTTTTTTTATACATACATTTTCTTTGGTAAATGCAGCAACAATCAATGGTGAAAAGATGCCGGGCGTGGTGCCCAGGCAATTGATAATTCCATACATGGTGCCCGCAAAGTTCGGCGCCAGATCCTGTGAGTTGGCCAAATTTGTAGTGGTTGCAGCTCCATTGAAGCCCAGCGAGATTGTCATAATGGCCACACATACATAAGGATCGCGACCAACATACGCTAATAATATCAGCATGAGGCCGGGCAAGATGTGAGCTGCCATTGGAAAATAAGTTAAATTAAATAAGAGAGTTCAATTAAGATTAGACCTTTACTTACAAGGCACACAGAAAACTTTGCGTGTAAGCGTTACACTCCAGCAGCCCTTGCGACGAATCCAATCCACCACGGAGCCAAAACCAAAGGCGGCAACGAGACGCGCAATATGCGGCAAGCTGGAGAGAAATCCAGCTGAGGATAGATTAAAGCCGAGCACCTCACTCAAGAATTTCGGTGTCGCCGTCAGCAGGAAGAACAATCCCCACATGCTGCCATAATGCAGAAGCGTCAACGACCAGAATGGCATCGAAACAATGAGCTGCCTGTATGGTGGCCATTTCTGGAGAGGCACAATAATTAGTTTAATATTTGATGCAGCCAGAAGTAAGGTCGGGTTACAAACTTACCGCCTTGTTGCCGAGCGTGTCGCCCAGACTAGTCTCAATATATTCTCGCTCCTTGAGGCTAATGGTGCCATGCTGTGCCGGCGTATCGCTAAGCAGATAGAACCAGAAACCGACTACAACAACCACAAAGATGGCAATCAAATAGAATGCCCAAACCCAGCCAATTTGCTCGATGATGACGCCACACAGAGGCCAAGTGATCACAGTGCCAAATGTGCCACCCAACAATGCGGCTACAAATTTGCCCTTCTCATCGGGCGGTGCCCATTTCGAGACCAAATTGTGACAGCAAGGATAAACAGCACCAGAGACAAGGCCAAGCAGGAAGCGCAAGGCAAATACAGCATATTTATCCCAGGAGGCGGCCACTGGGGTAAGTGCGGTCAAAAGGGCACCCAAAAGGCAACTATAACCAGCCACATTGCGTCCGCCAAACATTTCGGCGAGTGTGCCTCCTGGCAGTGAGGTGATCAAATAACCATAGAAATAGGCACCCAGCAGCAGAGCCTGATCCTGTTGCGTCCACTCGTAGCGGGGACCAAACTAAAATGATGAAAGATATAATAAAATATATAGAGATTATTAGGTTTCTCATTTTAAATTTCGGATTTTCCCTTATATTTGTGTAAAACGGATGGCAACGCTATGTGTAAGTTCATAGCAGTCAGCTAGAGAGCGTTAGCAAGGATTGCATAGAGTTGCCAAACTGTGCAGAAGAGTCGATCAGTAGTCGTGAAATTCAACGATTTTAAATAAACAAAATAAGTTACCACACTAGGAGACTTGATTTATTCAGACTATATATATATATATATAAATATACGTATTAACTATTAATTTATTTAGAAGTGAGCAGGTGGACTCATCTACATATAAATACTCACATCCTCCTGCTCTACGAGTGTTCCATTCTCATCGCGCTCCGTAACCATGGCAATTATGTTGATTGACAGATTGACGCGCATCATATAATTAATGAGACACATCATAAATAACATGATGCCCACATTGAGGCGCTTCGGCACATAACCTGCAAAAAAACAACAAAAAAATCAAATAGAAATCAATTATATAATTCTTAATAACTAGGAATTATTGTTAATAAAGCAATTATTTTTAGATTTCTATTTTCTGCTAGCTTTGACGCACTTAGCGCAATTATCGACGAATTTGAGATCTGTCAACTGGAACTCTGCCAATATTTGGCATTTCGGCGAATCGGGGCCCGTCCAGCCATTTGTCAGCATGTGTTTAATGAACAGCGCACGCGTAACTTTCAATATTTAATTATCCCATTTTTTGGGGGGAATTTATTTGCTGACGCATTGCAGCAACATCACGTGAGATTTATTTGCATCACTTAATTTGTTTTTTTTTCTGATTTTTTGTTTAATAGACAAATATACTTACAGCAGGGAATAACAGCCATTTTGGCAGCTTGTTGCTGAGCCGCTCGTCAAAGTCAACTGAAAGAAGTTAACGGGAAACAATTAAAGACTTTATTATTATTATGCATATTGCCACTGACACAAGTGGCACACGAATTGTATTCAATTCGAATAAGTGCATATTCGAATCGTTAAATAAGATTGCGGAGTTATGTTGTGTCAGCTTATTTCGTATACAGGTTTTTTTTTCATCTGGGAGTTCACCAATGTTATCACAAGCGCTTATTTAAGCGAGTTGAGTTTCAAAAAATTGCATATCATTGGGAAATTTTTTTAATACATATATTTAATGTTAATAGCTTTTCTAATTGTTCAATATCTTACAATAGAGTAATTTTCGAAAATTTATCAAATTTAAATACCTATATAATCACATGCATTGGGTATTCGCACAAGCTTTGAATTGTCGCGAATAATGAATTTGATTTAAATGCTGAAATGTGAATGCACAAGTCAGGTTTGTGGCAGATTTATTTATGTAACAAATTGCAAATGTAAAAGGTATTTTAATAAATTCTATATGATTGTGCGATTGTCAATCTCGTAGAGTGATTGCAAAATCCCGATTTCATAATTTTGTCTTGCTTTAACTTGTTTTATATTCACATACAACTTTATTTCCCGACTTGGCAGATGAAGGGAATTTCGATTCAAGTCTAGAAATGTTTGCTTAACATTTACTACTATTACAGTTTCCGACGATGATAAAATATATAATGTAAATATGTATGTGGCTTATACATATACAATTTGAACAACTGTTGAGGCACGTTCTCCGTTAGCAGTTTTGGCAACGCACGTGAGCGGCATTTAAGCCAAATTGTGTTTTGATCATGACAAATGTCAATACCAACAATACAAAACGAATAATAATTTTAATGCACTTTTATTTAAGTGTTTTAATTTATATTAAGTAGAGTTTGGCTATCATTGGCTGTCGTTGTTGAAGGCACCAGGCTGCCTTTTGATAAGGTAATTGCTCCACAACACGCCATACAAATTGTTCAGATTACAAATACAAAAACTAGCATTTGTGCAACAACAGCTTTAGTTTTGGGAGAATGCAATTGTAAAATGCAACACTTGACGACTGTTATATGTATATGGATATAGTATATAAATATACAGATAAATAAATATGTACAAGTAAATAACGCCCTTGGCACGTCGAAACAGTATATTGGATTCCATTTGGACAGTTGTTTGAAAGCCATTCACGGTATTCAATATTTAATTGAACAGACAGTTTTTAGTCTCGCCTCAACTTGACAGGGTTAGATAAGACAGTTAGTCTGTTACATTTTTGGCACTCAAAAAATAATATAAATAATGTACTTGTCGACTAATTCAGATCGGGCTTAAGAAAAGTATACTTCCGGTTGATGAAAACATTGATTAGATCAAGATTAATTCTAATTCCCAGTACATTTTCTAATATGAACCTACTTAATCTACCTATCTAAGCATATATTTATGATTGAATTTACGTTGCTTTAATAATTTATGATTTATTCCTTCCTGGGAAAAATCTCAGCGATTTAAAAAGAAAATTTACACGATCTAATTATCCATGACTAAAAGAAAGAACATTAATCGCTAATAGATTGCAGCTCGTCATTAAATCATTCGAAACCAACTAGGGTTATGACTCTGTAGACATTATCATACCTGACTCGTGTTCCAAGAACAAAGCCCATTTGTTGTAGCAGGCTCATAAACAAGTCTTAATTGTGATAAGCAATCGTTTTTTTTTTTCCTTTTTTTTTCCAGAGTTCTCAATGAACGGTAGAAACCCAAAGCAAATAACATAAAAAATTAATAGATGTGAAATTATAACAGCTAGACGTATAAAGTATTTAACGCCACTTTGCCAAAGTTCGCAAACAAGAGAACCATTACCTCAATAAATTATTATTATTTGATTTTGATTGAGATTGTGATTAACTCGAACTTCTAAGTTGCTTCCCCATCCTGTGACGTGCATAAGCATTTAATATTTTAAAGCTTTTTTGCTCTGTATAGGGTAATAAAGAAATACCATTAAAGAAAGTCATCAAAGACATGCATGAGCAAATCGTGAAAGTTGGATTCGTTTTAATTAAACTTTGAGTCCGATATCAGTTGCAGAATATCAGAAAAGTTATCTTGAAGTGAATAGTATAATTAATTAGCTAAAACGCGATATCACAATTAACGCACTTAAGAACTAAGAGGAGATTACTGTCTTGTTTATATGCTAAAGTTCATTTGTCTCGGCCAAATTCGAACGCTTTGCAAATTAGATTTACCATTTGTAACAGGAAGTCCAAAGTACTTATATCTTTAAAATTCAAAATTATTATTTTTTACCTTAAAGATTATCGTGCATCCGGCTTAAGTTAAGCGGCAAAGATATCGCATCAAATTGTATATGAAGAAAGTATTCTGTATCAATCCAAATCTTTAATTTGTATACATTTATTGCTTACTTCTTACTAGAAATGGAGTCATTTGACAAATGAAATGCCACAAATGAGTTTGTTTGGGAAAACTTGGTAATTATTCTAATTATATGCATTGCTGCCATAACTAAGCGTAAATAACTGATTATAAAAATAAACTTCAACAAAACAAATAGAGGAGAGATCTAGAAAACATTAGCGCAGATATACATATATACATGTATATATATATATATATATATATATATATATATATATATATAAATATTTGTATATAGTGAATATCTTTAGGTTGAAGGTGCTGTTAATTGTTCTGTTTTATGCACCAATAGGGAGCGTGGCACTTTATCAGCGTCATTGGCATTGGGCTGGCTTTTATAAAATCTACTCAAAAATTTATGATTTTATATGAGTGCAAAAATCATAATTGTAAAAGTATATAGGCGCCTGATAAAAGGCTGTATAACCCACAATATAAACAGCTTAATCGTCAATACAAACTCGAACTTGATATTGGAAATATTCTTATTGCTCATATTCGATTTTTAGGGGCCTATAACGATTTGATTCATTATGTGGGGGGACTTTCGATTGCACGATATTAGAGTATGATATTGCATAGATACGTTAAATTTGGTCATCATGCACATATAACGGTTTATGTATATGTAGAAAATAATATACACATAGCACGCGTGCTTCCAGCATTTACATAAGACGCGATCGCTCATTTGACATGCTTTGCTAGTTTGTCTCTCTATGTCGCTTCCTCTCTCTCTCTCTCTATTTCTCACTCTCTCTCTCGCTCTCTCTCTCTCTCTATCTCTCTTCTTCTCTTTGTACTGTACTACTTTTATTTGTTTTGTTTTATTTTGTTCACCGTTGAAATTCTGCAAAGTTATTCAATGCCAATGAACCGTATCTTACATTAAATAAAAAAATAGCATTATATAAATACATAATACGCCTGCGTACCAGTAAGTATCAGTTATTAATTTTTTACAGTAGGTATAATTAAATATATAAATAATTTCCAGGTCATGAATTGTAGGTATTCGTATTTGACTGTTATTTCCATTGTATTTCCATTTTGGCACGTTGTAATTAACTCACGAATATTTATTCTGTAATCACATAATATGCTAGTAACTCAGAATTATAGAGCACACAACTAGTGCAAGCAATTATTTGTGTAATTAGCAAGTCGATTAATACCAAATCAATGCAAAAAGTAACACTTGCGAACAAAAATAAAAAATGTATACAAAAAATGAATTTAAAAATTCAAAACTTCCCACTGAAATCCCCTTACTAATGACATTATACAAAACAAGTAAGATGCTGTAGTCGAGTTGGCTCGACTACGATATACCCTTAACCCAGTTGTTAAATATATTCTAGTTTTATTGGATAATTTCCCTTTAAAATGATTTGCACTCAAATGTTCAGTTCTGCAAGTGCATTTCTTACACTCTTTACTCACAAGCATATACATACATACATACAGACATACATGCGTACACGAAACAGTACTTATCGGGGCTCTGCAGAATACACACAAATATATTGACACTAGCGTCGATTATCATGCCATCTCTTTCTCACACATGCGCTCGCCTATTTATGCATACAGAAAATGCTTCCGGCTGCTGACAACAAGAAGATCAATATGAAAATATATTTTCGACTATAACTTTGGTGTTTCTTATCCGAACTTAATGAAATTTTAACAACTGATTAATAATATGTATAAGCATATTATGTATAAATTAGAACCCGCTGCCTCTTAAATTGTGGAATTTATTGCTATCGGAAATCTAAATTTATCGATAATTCCGAAACTGAAGCAGTTATCGATAAAATAAAGCAAACTTGTTCTGCGCCTGGTATACGAGAACCTATATTTCAAATTTGAAGTCTCTAGCTCTTATAGTCTCTGAGATCCGCGTGTTCATACAGACGGACGGACAGACGGACGGACAGACGGACAGGGCTAGATCGACTCGGCTGTTGATCCTGATCAAGAATATATATACTTTATGGGGTCGGAGATGCTTCCTTCTGCCTGTTACATACATTTGCACAAAACCATTATACCCTTTTTACCCATTTTTAATGGGTTAAGGGTATAATTATAATAGACGAAAAAAATGCACATCGCGAATTCCAAGCAATCAAATATATCCAGAACACGATTTTATTTAAATGGATAATTTATTTCATTTAAAGCATGCCCAACAACCAAACCAGTTGTCGACTTAAATTTAGCCACTTTTAAAATGTGATTGCACTCTTCTTAACCGAAATAATAAGCGAACTGATAATGCCACACGATATGTAAATTAAAAATATTCGTGCACTTTGTTTAGCTAAATACTTTGGATCTTCTGGAATCTGGCAACTGATTAAGCCGTTAAATTTACGATCTGCTCCATCCAATACAATACCCATTCGCATAATGATATTAAGCTTATCATCTCGCTTGGCACACTTTTGGTTAAGACAAATAATTTATACGCAAGAAATTTTTCCATGACACGAGCTGCACAGACGAAGAGACTCTGCGACATTAAAAGTTTATATTTATATATTTTTTGTTTTTTTTTTTATTGTTATATTTTTGTTTGAGTCCTTCTTTCTACTTATTTCACATTTCTTGCACACACTTGCAAAACACACTCACAATTTTTGGATAGCCGGTTAGCACCCGATGTTGGGTAGTGTGGGAGTTACGGGTGCCGGATTGCGGGTGTGGAAATGTTTGGACAACAACAGTTAGACACAACAGCTACTGAGAACGCCGCGAAACGAATGAAGCTGAATCGCCAACTGCCAATGGCATATATACTTTTTAACTTACCTTACACATATTTGCCCCCTCCTCAGACGGCGACGACGTTTTCAAAAGCAAAACTTCGGCCGACGACAAAGCAGCGCGCGAAAAAAAAAAACAAAAAAAAAACGGTTAAAATTGTTTAAAATGTTGTTGACAGTTCGCGGTTTCAAGATTGAAGCGATGCGTCGCAACGCTCTGCTCTGCTCACCAGCTTTTCTCTCTCCCACTCACTAGCTCTCTATCTCTCTATCAATCTATCTCCTCCCCTCTCTCTCTACTTAGCGCTCTTTAGCTGCGATCGCATGCGATTATTTGACGATGAGCTATTTCTCTTCGCGAGTTGACTCTGAACTAATTAACAAATTCATGCTAAGACCTGAAGCGAAAAGTTACTATAGAGACAATAAAAATATTAGTAACGACAAACTGGCCATTGTCGTAGCCGTATTACGACGCAGAAGTCAGGCCTTTTATTGAGTATTCCATTTTTAAATTTATTTACTGTCCTTGCTTAGCCAATCAATCGAATTCGTGCTAAATCTTATGCCAATAAATAGACGTTAATGAACTAAGAGCACAAATTGGAAAATACTACGCTTGACAAATGACAACCTTAATATCAAAGTATTCGTTTTTTAAATATTTACCAATCCTTGCTAATAACAAAAACGCGCACACGCGCCTAAATTAATTTATTTCACCTATATTAATTTTATTGCGATTTTTGCATATTTTTAGCATGATCATAAAATGGTAATAAAAGCGTATTAAAACCAAAAGTTTAACTAGTACATATTCGATTAGTGTAACAAACACTGATGCTGATAATCGACAGCTTTGAAAAGCTAATGATTTTGAAAAAATTTCAGAGACAAACGCTTACCTGTTCCAGTCATTATCTTAATATAATATATGCCCCTTTTATACATTGTATTAATATTGTGTATCCAAACAAAATTAACAGCACGCCTGGTGCATAAAAGTCAGTGCTCCGTATATATGTAGGTAAAAAATATATTGTGTTTAATTAGCAGCTCTTGACAAATGTTGACAAAATGGCGGGCAAGTGTTAAATTGTTATATTATTTATAAATTTGCTTTTGTTTTTATATTATTGCGCTGTGCGTTTCAACGGTTGAAATTAAAACTGTTCAGGTTTATCAAATTATTATTAGTCACAAAAAAAAAAAACTCAAGCAATAATATGTATATATTTTTTCTATCCGAAGAAACGTGCAAAATATCTCATAGAAATAGTGTACGTCAGACAAAACTAATCGTCCTCAAGGTAGGTTAGAAGCCCGAACTTCAAATACGCGCGCACAACAGCTTCCCTTACCAACAACACTTCCAAATTATATTTAATCATGATATGAACCAAGTATATTTGTCATACAAAAATATACAATATACAAATATCGTATAAAGATATACAATTAGTGCTCGTGACTGCAAACACTTGGCGGAGGAGATTCTCTGAGAAAGCGCAAGTGTTGTATAGTAATTAGTTTTATTGATGCATTTGGTTGCCAGTTGTAGATAAACGACGGCGATTAGTGATAACCGTTGTTAATTTGTACCCCGCTCGTGCTATCATAGTTTTCACAAATGGTTTTGAATATAGACTTGAATAGATATTTATCTTTTGTTAAGTATATTCGTTTAAAGCAGTATTAACAGTATTTTATATTTTTGCTCAACAATTTCTTGATTTTATTTGCTAATGTACAAAGGTTGAATTTAAGAACAAAGAGTTATGCTGGGCTCAACAGAGAATAAACAATTACATTTGAATGAAACAATTTAAAACTACTTAGCTAAGGTTTAATTTCTTTTGTTTACATAACTTTATTGCGTTGCATACGAATAAAGGTGTATTTATAAATTTCTGAGGTTAATTAATAATATATATATATATATATGCCATTGTTCATGACATGTTTACATAAAGCATGCGTTGCGCACACACTTTACCAACAAGTTTGCTGTACTCGATAATCTCATCGCGGCCGTCATCATGTCCATGAAGCTAAATAAATAAATGAATTAACAAAGTGTTTGATTAAATATTACATGCAGCAAACGTATTTTATTTACCTGTACGAAACATTTGTAAGTGGTATAACTGTTGCCATTCACCAGCAACTTCACATCATTTAAATGATTATTTAAAAACTCATTTGCATCCCTTGCAGCTGCGTCCGGATTCAGGCGTTGATATTTATTCGCATCGAGCCTGACGCGTATGGCTGCAAAACAAAAAAAAAAAAAAAACAAAAGATATTATAGTTAGCTTATAAAATTATAAAGTATTTAACAACTACCATCGGTAAGGGCCAGCCAAACGTAAGTCTCTGGGCACAATAAATAAGAAGCGTCTAGTTTGCCTTTGTAGCGCATTTTGGGGCACGAGTGTATGTAGAAGCCCATGTAATAATATTTCAAGGCAGGCACACGCGCTGCAATCGTTTGCACAAAATCAATTTCCCTGAAAAAACAGATAAATTTGTTAACAATAGCAATAATATACCAAAAAAAATGCACTCAAAACTCACTGCAAAGAACCATATGTGCCCAGCGACAGAAAACTATAGTCGGGATCATAGAAAAAGTACACAGAGCTAACCGAACCGGGCAATATATCAATGACGCCCACAGCAATCAACTTGTCGTCCAGCCAGTATTGCTGATGAAATGATCCATAGCCCATCTCGGGACCATCTTCACTGAGTTGGTGCTGCACGAAATAAACACTTTGAGATTAGTGTTTTCTCTTATACGATCAATGAAATAACACTATGTTTAATTCAATGAAAATTCTTGGTAAAACTATTAGCAACCTTCATCGGCGATTGTTGTAGATGTTCCTGGTAGGCCTTCTGGTGCTTGGGCGGATCATTGTGTATGGCAATCTGATACTTCCTATACAGTTCGTAGCTTTGCGGGAGTGTACGCTTAAATTCCTCGCCATCGACGGACACCAAGCGCAGCTATGAAAGGAGTTACACAAAAAGAAAAATCATTGATAATTACCTTTAGGGGTGATTGTACCAAAAACCGCTGCATACTAGCTAGTGTTAGACGTGCGGGATTATCATTGTGTATGACTAATTGATATTTGCGATACAATGCGTGCACTGCATCGGTACAAGTGCGCTGTATATCTGAGGCAGCGACCAACACGATCTGCAACAAATAGCACAAATACGATGTGTGTACATAGAGGGACTTAAGGACTCACACGCAAAAGGTAACACAACACAATCCATATATATACATATAGATAAATATATATATATTTATATATATATATATGATATACATAATAAAAGCACACCAACTATGTTCTGCAAAACGGTAGACAAAATAATGACATTTGCTTAAGATGCACCTTCAACTCGAGTGATGAAAGGAAAGTTTCTAGCATATAAAAATAAAAGAAACCATATTTGAAATTTACAGAAAACACATTAAGGTGGGGCTTTTAATTTTGATTTTGTGCTTGCTTTCCACTCGAGTTGTATATGAAACGTGAGTCATGTTTTGGTTGAACTTTGAGCAAATGTTTTTTTAAGCCCACACACACCTTTAACTTATGCATATCCGTTTCGCACGGTGCTGCCAAAAAATCTTGCAAGCTCTTCTCCTGATTTAAAGCTTTGGTCTGTTGCTGATCTAGGGGCGTTTGGCCCAGTTTGGCCTGCCTGCGTTCCAGTCGCATTTGTTTGGCCTTCTTGCGCGGCGGATTTGAGTTGGAGCCACCAGCTATTCAAATAATCAAATAATTCAATTAAGAATGTAACAAATCAAGTCAGTGGCGCTCACCTTTACATTTGTTTGCTGACAACGAGGATGCGGATTGATCACCGTTGCCCGAGCTTGACGTTGTTGTTGCCGAGTCCAAAGTGCTCGTTATTTTTAGTTGCTCGACATGTGCCTGGGATACAGTCTCCACTTGTTCCAAGTTAATAGCCAATGGCTTCTTATCAGGCAGCTGGGGTTGGGGTTCGCTTGCATAAGCCCCAAAGCCGACGTCATCGCCATCGCCATTTCCATTTGCATTCGATGTGCTTGGCCCACTTTTGCCATCACGCAAGAACTTGTTCATGCGCCGCAATATGCGCTTATTTGACTTGGTCAGTTTAAATTGCTGCGCATCGCATTTAATCGTGTAACAGGGGCAGCAGGTAATGTCGTTTTGCGGCTTATAGCAATAATTGCCGCAGCGTCGCCAGCCCCGGTCGATGAGCTCCTGGTAATCGTCGCTGGCTAGCCGAAATGCATGCAGGCCTGTATGACACACAAGCGCACACACAACACACACAGACAGTCGGACACAAACGGGAAATCAAGAGAACATTGAACTTGAACTATCAGCGCTGCTGCTTCTGTTGTTGTTGTTTCCAATTGATTGTTCTTACCATGTGATTTGCTGCACTTTGTTCCCGAGCAGTAGCCACATTTGCTCCGCTGCTCACCATAGTACTGCACAATGCTAACGCTCATTGTTGAATGCGTACTCTAAATTCTTACTTACATACACGCATACCTTATTATAAAATAATTAATTTCGTTTACGAGAACTTTAACATTTTATTCAATGCTTGCTAACAGCTCACAGTAAAATTTGTTCCTGGAAATTGCAATCGGATACAATAACTCTCTGTAAAGAAATACCGCTGAATGAATCAATGTTTATCGATATGTCAATGTAAAACATTTCAGTGCTGTAAAGTGCACACACTGGCACCGATCAGCTGTGCCCGATGCCTGAAGCGCTGGTTCCTTTTGAATTGCTTGTGTTCATTTCTTGTTATTGTTAACTATTTTGCATAGCTCTAAAACGTTACCTATGCTAACATAAATGTTCGTTAGAAATTGATATTGCTTCGTATAAGTTTATTGTTAAATAAGCCATATGTAAGAAAGAACAACTGAGCTTGTTCAGAAGTTCAAATTTACTTAGCCAACACTATTACAAAACAATTACAATTCCACAGTTCGACCGCAAAAAATGATTAATTTTTTAATTATGTTAGTTTGCGTATACGTGTATTATTAGACCATGAGATAACTCAGCGCCAACGCACACTCCATCTGTAAGCTAAAAACAAACGCTTAGAAAATGGCAGCTATACAAAGATTTAAAGCAATCAAAACATTATACATATTGCGTAGTTTGCAGTTGAAAAAGTGAAAGTTTTTTTTTTCATTTTTACGCTGGCTTAAAAGCAGTTGATTTAGCCAAGCTATTTAAATCTTTTTAAACTTCGGTTTGATTCTTAATTCTGTTGCTGCAATTCCGGCTTAGGTGCTTAATTGTTTTTGCCACCTGACATATTGCAAGTTTTAAAAAAATGTATTGTCACAAATTGTATACAGATTTTACTAAGTTTTTGTTTTTTTTCTATGTTACTATATCAAATTGTATTTTTATTGAAAATTAATTATTGTTTCCACTATTTAGAACACTGCAATGATTGCATCCGACCATGACGGCCACCCTCAAAAGCCGAATGCCCACTTTGAGGATAATCTGAAGCTCGCCCAGGCAGCGACCACCACTGATGAGATCAATATGAAAGGAGCAGCCGCCCAAACAACCACATCCAGAACGACGCCCGCCGATTTGCAGCCAGCATATCAAAAACTGTACACCGATTGCCAGGAGCATGCCGCCTACTTTGCCAAGGATCACACGGAGCATGGACAACGTTTGCATGCGGCTCACATTGCCTGGCAGGATTTTATAGTGCTGGCCAATCGGCTGATCCTGCAAATCGATGCCTTTGCCCATGAATATGACTTTGATGAGTCGACGCCGGGCAACGGTTATCGCAGTTTCATCTATGTGACTAATGCGTGCATCTCGCATGGACGCAGCATTTGCCAGCAATTGTTGGCCACGCGTGCCACCCTCTTCTTTCGCAAGAAATTCCTCATGAAGGAAGTGGAGGCATGCTCGCAGCTACTCTGCTCCCTGTGCACCTGTCTGCAGTATCTGCTAATCCTGCGCCAGTGGTCCGTGAATACGGGCGATCTGCTTGCCAGTGGACGGCACACAGCTGAGCAACTGTTCGAGCTGGGCGACACCATCAATCAGTATTGTTTCTATGGTCGCTGCCTGGGCTTTCAGTATGGTGACTCTATACGCGGAGTGCTCCGATTTCTGGGCATCGGCATGGCCAGCTACTCGGAGACGTATTACTCGCAAACTGACAACGGCAGCAGCACTCTGCTTAAGACGACGCGCAGCCTGTGGTCCAGCGGCAAGTATCTGTTGAATCCGGAGTTGCGTGCCAGACGCATTGTCAACATTTCGCAGAATGCCAAAATCGATTTCTGTAAATCTTTTTGGTTTCTCGCCGAATCGGAGCTGATGCACAAGTTGCCCAGCATTGTGGGCACTTCAATTAAAGTGAATCGCTTGATTCAGTTGCCTGCGGAACCACTGCGTTTGCCGGCGCGTGTACAGCAAATGGAAGAGCAGCAGTTTGTGGACATTCCCGTGCCCAGTGCACATCTGGGACCTGGTCTGCCCGTCTCGGTTCGTCTGCTGAGCGCCAAGCGACGCGTTGGCATGCTGGGCGAAGGACGGTATCGTGGCTGGCGGCGACCAGCGGCGCCATCGAAATCCATATTATTTCACTGCCATGGCGGCGGCTTTGTAGCACAATCCTCCAAATCACATGAGCTCTACTTGCGCGATTGGGCCGTGGCGCTGGATGTGCCCATACTCTCCGTGGACTACAGCCTGGCACCGGAGGCACCCTTTCCACGTGCCCTGCAGGAGGTGTACTACGCCTACTGCTGGCTGCTGAACAATGCCGAGCATTTGGGCACGACAGCAGAGCGTGTAATCTGCGCTGGTGACTCAGCTGGTGCGAATCTCTCTATTGGCCTGGCCCTCAAGTGCATTGAGCAGAATGTTCGTGTGCCGGATGGCTTGTTTCTCGCTTATTGCCCAACGCTGGTCAGCTTTGTGCCCAGCCCGGCGCGTTTGTTGTGCCTAATGGATCCACTATTGCCGTTTGGATTCATGATGCGCTGCCTTCGCGCCTATGCAGCACCGTCCAGCGAGATGCTGGAGGAGAATGCCAAGCATGTGGAGCAGCTGGAGCAGATACGCAACGCACAGGCAGCAGCATCACAACAGGGAGAAGAATTGCCTGCCACTATTAGTATCAACTCGAGTCGACGCACCTCAATAGCGAGAAGTCCGTTGACGCCGCTGGAGCCGCCGCAGAATCCTGAGGATGTGGATGGGGAGGAGGATGAAAGTAGCGACACTTTTGCCAGCGCCTCTTATCACAGTCAGACGGTGGAGCGCACTGATCTGCCCAGCAGTGGGGGCAGCGACAATAGCTCCTGTGTATCCTTTGAGGAAGATTCGCAGCCCATTGAACATTATCCGGTTGAGATCTCAGCCGATATACCCAAAGATGCTGCCTCAGCTGCGTACATTGACAGTTTTCTGGACAAATATCTCATTGACACCGCCACCATGGAGGCCACGGAGGAGAATACAGTGACAGTGACAACGGCGGCAACAACATTGCCACTGGCAAATGGACACGCCAAAAGCGGTTCCGAGGAGAATATTCTGGTTGAGACGGGCCGTGAGATAATGGTTGATACGCTGCCGGGTCGCTTGCACGATGCGGTCAACAATATAATTAATCGGTGCACACAATCGTATGACATACATGATGGGACGCACAGGGCAGGCTGTCCGCAGGATGTGCGCAACTTGGATGCACTGATTGCGCGCAGCCCGAGCGAGGAGTTTGCATTCGAAGTGCCCAAGGATCCGTTTCTTTCGCCCTATTGGGCCAGTGACGAGTGGCTATCCCAACTGCCAGAGACCAAAATACTTGTAGGTCCACCACTTCTTACTAGTGAACTAAAAATCTTAACTAACTTCTTTAATTCTCATCCCCGTAGACTTTGAACATGGATCCTTGCCTAGATGATTGCGTTATGCTTGCCAAGAAACTGAAGCGACTGGGACGACAAGTGACTTTGGAGATACTTGAGGGTTTGCCACATGGTTTTCTAAATTTTACAATGGTATGCAAAACTCCAATGAATACTCATCAACTATTAACAACAATTCTTGACAGTTGTCCAATGATGCAATGGATGGCTCCAAGCGTTGCATCAAATTGTTGCAGACATTGCTGCATGCAACTAAAGATAACAACGACGATAGCACAGCACAGGATGAGATCTCCAGTCCCAGTGCGTGCTCGGCTGCGTCAACAGCGCCTTAAAAACGATATTTGCTTAATCTCATATACATAAACCACATATATATTTATATTTATACAATGTTACATGCAAATTGGATATGTGGTTTAAATGGCACATTTCTTGCTTTTTTTTTGCATCTCGAATGTTTTTGATACACTTTTTATATTATTATTATTGAAAATAACGCAATTAGCTTAGCTTTATATGTTTTGTAATGGAAGCTATACAATTAGAAGACTAGTTAGGCTAAAGCTTCTACACAATAACCAAGCCAATCGTTCAAGTATTGAAAGCGTGTAAGCACGCTCAAAAACGTATATATATATACCGATTTGTATATATATAAGAGCTCAAACTATGACTCAACACTTATACAATGACTCGAATATGTGCCTGTTATAAACGAGTACATTAGTGTAATTTATATACCTATTTATATATTTATCTATGTCTGGACATCATTTTTGAGGCTCGAATTATTTATATATATATATATGTTTTATTTTGCATATCAGTTTAAATTCTTCCTCCTATAGTTTTAAGTGTACTCTGCCCACTCTTTTTATGTTTTACTGTACCCAGTGTGTTTTACTATGTTATTAAACGGTTATTGCCAACAAACAATTAATCAAATTGTTGCATTTTGTGAATATGTTTTTATTTATTGGCCAATGGATGAAATGCTGCACTGTGAAATCTTAATAATTAATATGTCAAACTATGTGAGTGTATATATGTATTTTGTATATGAATACGATGTAGATATTTCTATGTTTCGTTATCCTCGATCTTTGGCGCCAGGTAGTACCGTATATGGCCCAGATCCTTGATAGCGTATTCCACCACCAACGGCACATCGGCGCACATGGACAGCTGCACCTGAGTGGAGAGCGGTGTAGCCTTGGTGAAGGCGTTCAGGTAGCGGCAGGCGAATGTGAGCGTGACAGGCTCCTGCATATCAATGATAACAGCCTCCTCCTCTTTGTCCACGGAACCGGTTTGAGCCAATTTAATGTTGGCTGTCCCAACATCGCCGCTGGCAGAGAATTTGACACCTTCTTTCGTACAGCAAATGACAACCGATTCACTGAACTGGGCCAAATCACGACAGATGCGAGCAAATTCCATTGCCGGCATGCGAACCACACACGAATAGTCCGTTTCCGGAATGCCTAAATGCTCCTGATCGAGATTCATCAGTTTCATCTCGTAGTCGGACACTTTCTCCTGGTTCGCTGACTCAAACATAATGGTGACTGTGTCCGCATTATCCTGTGCTTTCATCGTCACATTATCTTCGTTGTTGGCGCACTTCAATATTTTTGCCATGCTGCCCAGATTCATGCCCATGGACAGATTACGATCACAGCGGAACTTATCGAAGCCATCCGATCTTAGTGTCAGTGACACCAGCGACACATGCGAGTTGTCCATTGCCTGGAGCTGCAAAACAGAGCACATACGCCACATCAGAATTGCCTGCAACATGATCTCATCTAATTTGGATTACTTACCTGAATGCCCGAATCACTGCAATCGAAGGTGCCTTCATTTAGCAAATCCTTGATAGCATCCAGGATTTTCTTAAGTATAGTTGCCTGTCCCAGACGTGCCTCAAACATGATTATGCGTTTATTTTTCTATTGTGCTACTGGAATGCGAATTTGCGCAAAAACTTTACGAGCGTTGCTTCTGCTGCTTGACAATAAAATGATACTTTTGCGGCGGCAAAACTGGCGTTTTGGCGCGAACAACAGCTGTCAAATTGCCGCTATGCACAATCGTTGCCCAATTGCACAAACAAGTGTTGCGAATGTTTAGAGTAAATGCGGCCCTGGTATACAATTGAAATTTGTAAGTTTAAATCGAATCCAAATTAAAGTTTTATACATAAATAGCGACGCTGATAATTACAAATATATTTAATAATTTATATTAATAAACTTGGATTGCAAGGGATGTTTCTTAGATTTTCCATTTACCATCTGGCGCAAATCTTTAATGCCAAGACCTAAAATAAAAATTGCAATAGAAGTTTTAACCAAAGTTGATGTATTTAAGGAAGCAGCTTACCATGCACAGTGTGCAAATCTTTTGTACCCATTGGATCAATGCTCATAAAATAATTCTCCAAAAGACTGTGCTGTCGCATGACAGCCACACAAACTGCTGGGATGAGCGAGGATAAATTAAAATCCTGGTAAGTTCGTCGACGCAACAATTCGAGAACTAGTTGAAAATGACCGGCATGGGTGGCCAGCGTTAAGGCATTCTGACCGAAATAGTTGACCACATAGATGTTTGCACCGAATTGCAGTAAAGTGCGAGCGCATTCCAATTTTCCCAGATAGCAGGCTTTGAGCAATGCCGTATTTCCATACTTATCCAGCTCCTCCAGGTTATATTGATGATTCCGTGCCAGAGTGCATATTATGCGCAATGACATCACGTCATCCTCAACAATACAACTGAGTGCTACAAAAAAATATTTATTAATTAACTATATAAATTTAAATTACTCATAAACATTTACCATTTGTATGTCCAATTTTATTCATCGTTCTTCAATAACGGCGCTTTTTTCAGGGCTGCCACATGTGCAGATACAACCCTGTCTGATTACACCGATAGTTGCGGAATAACCCAACACTGTTTTTCGAAATGTCAATGCGATAAGTGACAAGAAGCAGCACATCCGCTTTCTTTTTCGACTGAATATTTGTCGCTTTAACAGGGCAAAATGGTGCGTCTACATATAAATCGCCAAAAAACAAGTTAATCAGACAACAAAAGTACCAAATTAAGGCTAAATATCCAAATACTTGCTGAGTTGCGAACCGTGGTTGCGAAATGCTGCATTTAAATTTTATGTATGGGCCTAAATTGTATTGCAATTTCGAGCGGAAATGCAATTTCGGCTTTTGTTGTTTTTGTTGTTGATGGTACAAATTTGATGAATGTATTTAATAAAATTGTAAATAATCTTGCAGTCGCTCGTCATCCCAGAGAAGTTCCAGCACATTCTTCGTATCATGAATACGAACATTGATGGCAAACGCAAAGTTGGCATCGCAATGACCGCGATTAAAGGCGTTGGTCGTCGCTACTCGAACATTGTCCTGAAGAAGGCCGATGTCGATCTGACCAAGCGTGCCGGTGAATGCACCGAGGAGGAGGTAAATATATCACCTTATATATATATTTAAATTGTTTACATTTGTATTTGTTTTGTTTGGCAGGTTGACAAGGTTGTAACGATCATCTCGAATCCGTTGCAATACAAAGTGCCCAACTGGTTCCTCAACAGACAAAAGGACATCATTGATGGCAAATATTCGCAGTTGACCTCATCCAATTTGGATTCAAAACTGCGTGACGATTTGGAGCGCTTGAAGAAGATCCGTTCGCATCGCGGTCTCCGTCACTACTGGGGCCTCCGTGTCCGTGGCCAGCATACCAAGACAACGGGTCGTCGTGGTCGCACCGTTGGTGTCTCCAAGAAGAAGTAAGCTTCTAGTGGCTGCAACAATTATGATATAACATCAAACCCAAAACATAAAACAAACAAATATAAAATACCGAAAAAAATTGGATGCAAATTGTTTGTGTGAAGTGCTTAAAGAAAGTGTTTAATTTACTACATTTAACTTTAAAAGAGTTGCTCAAGCTATCTAGGCAGAAAATCTTAAACCAGACTTGGCATTATATTTCAAAATAAATTATAAAAACGAAAAAAAATTAAGATGTCATCAACGACGCTTATCGGAGTACGTTCGCCGCCGATCTTGAATGAGATTTGCAAGTTGTGGCTTCTGGTTCGCAAGAATTTAAGTGTCCTGCTGTCTCAGCCATTAGCCGTGTCAATTATCATTTTAGCACCCATATTGCTATTTCTATATACTCAAATTGATCAATTTATAAGCGATGTGAAATCAACGGAAATTGCCGAAACTATATACCCACAAATTGAGCTGCAACATCCGTTTATAAAGTATGTATGTTTGAATCCTGGCTACGAGATATTAAATCCTGGCTAGGTCCATTATGTATTCACCAGCTAACCAGGTGCTCAAGGGTGTCATAGACGAGGTGGCCACAATTCTGGGCGCCAATCAGACCGAAGCATTTCTATATGCCAGCGATCTGGAAGTGGCGCTAAAGAATAGGGATGGTTTTGTCGGGATTGAGTTTGAGGATAAACTTAAGAGCATCGTTGAACTACCATCTGAGGTGAACATTGCATTGCGATTTCCGTTGCATTTGCGAACGCAATTGAAAAGGATATGGCCACATCGGTTATACGAGGCGATAACTGAACGGACGGCGATGAGTATCTATGATACCGAGGGTTTCCTCATTGTCCAAGCGCGGCTGAGCGAAGTCCTTATGAGGACAAAGAACGAAAGTGCGAATATTCCACAAGTGCTAATGCAGCCCTTTCCCGACAATAGGAGAACGGATAATTCACATTTGCTTCCAATGTTTAACAATTTCCTGACCTATTTCGTGTTTAGATTTTTGGGTCCCTGCTTGATTGTTGGCCAGGTAAGTACCTCAATACCCTGCATGCAGTTCGGTGGATTAAGTCCTTGTGATTCTAACGCGGCATGTCTTTTGAAAATCTGCAAGAATATGGTTGATTTAAAGCATATTTTCTGAAAGTGACCTTTGATTTTGGAAGTCTTTGTGCTCTTAGATGAGCCCTTAACCCTTGATGGAGTTTGTCCCCTGTTCCTTGAATATCAGATAATTTGGCCAATATGTACAAATTTTACTGATTTATTTCAATATTCGCATTTGAGAAAAGCCTAAAAGGTTTTTTTGTTGACCTACAGTAAATCGTATAAATTTAAATGCCCAAAAGTATGCAATATTAATTAATTTATTAAAGCCATAAAGAATTTTAAAAATAATTGATATATATGGACGTTGTTAATCCTTTCGATTCAAACTTTTGCCAAAATCTGAAAAAAAGACAAATAATTAATATTCTCTTAATTTGAAAGCAGCTTTTATCCGGCTTTATTCCCGTATTTTTACAGCAAATTGTCGTGGAGAAGCAAAGGAATTTGAGGGAGATAATGCGATTAATGGGACTGACCGTTGGATTTAATTGGCTGTCGTGGTTCATCGTTGCCTACGTATTCTATGGCATACCGATGCTGGTTATCGCCTGCCTGATGAAATGGTTGCTGTGCCCCTTCACCCATTTCCTGGTGGTGTTTCACATATTTTTCATGTACCTTATCACACTGATATGCTTCACTTTCATGATTAGCGCCTTTGTTACCAGCACCGCAACTGTCATGACCACCGTAAGCCTGATGCACATTGCTAGCCACTTGCCGTACATGCTCATTGGCTCTGAGCCGACTCTGTACCAATCGGTTATCAGAAGTTTATTTCTAAACAGCGCAATGCCCTCAATCTGGGTCCAGGTGCGAGGATTTGAGTTACGTGGAAGTGGTGCCCAGTGGGGAAAATTATTTGATTACAGTCATCCAGATGATAATCTGAGTATTGGCGGCATATTGCTCCTAATGATGGCCACCAACGTAGTCCGTTTGCTTATCTGTTTCTACGGCGATCAGCTGGTACCCGGTCGTCTTGCTGTCGGCCAAAAATGGTATTTTCCATTGAAACGCAAGTTCTGGTGTCCATGGGATCGACCGCGTCAAAGTGCTGTCGCAGTGGATGAAGAACAGCCTATTGCCAACACAGCCAGTCGGCCAACCATGCCAGGATTTCAAGAGGTGCTCAACGATAAACCTGCCATCGTGGAGACACAGCGTTTGCATAAGGTCTATGGCGATACCGAGGTAGTGCGCGACTTGAACCTCAAGTTCTACGAGGACGAGATAACTGTGCTACTCGGACATAATGGCGCCGGCAAGACAACAACATTCATGATGCTTGCCGGCATGATTCGACCCACTTCTGGTCGAGTGCTTATCAATGGCCACGACATGGTCACGTCAACGCAAAAGGCCCGCGAGTCCTTTAGCATTTGTCCGCAAAATAATGTATTCTTTGAGGAGTTGAGCGCCTATTGGCATATTGTATTCTACAGCCGGCTGAAGGGATATCAACGGGCCGAGGCTGATGTGGAGGCGTTGAAGTATCTGGAAATAATGAATTTGATGGACAAGTCGTCAACGAGTGTGAAAAACCTTTCCTCCGGTATGCGGCGCAAACTGTCCATTTGCTGTGCCCTCTGCGCCAACACCAAGGTGAGTGACTCACTGCCGGAGAGAGAGAGAGAGAGTTGAGATTGGATTCACATTCGTTTGGTTTACAATAGGTGGTACTATGTGATGAGCCCACGGCTTGTCTGGATCCGATAGCTCGTAGTGAGGTGTGGGATCTTTTCCGTGTGGAAAAGACCGGACGTTGCATTGTCTTAAGTACGCATAACATGGAGGCAGCCGAAGTGCTGAGCGATCGTGTAGTAATCATTTGTGATGGTCAGCTCCACGGGAATGGCACACCCGAGTTTATTGTTAATCAACTTGGACCCGGCTATCGTCTAGTAAGCAGTTCAACTCGATACTCCGTGTCCAGTTAATTGCAATATGTGCATTTAGGTCTGTGCGAAACTGGATGATTGCGATGTGGATGAGGTGACAGCATTTCTAATCCAGCGCATACCAAACACTCATCTCGAAAGCATTGAGGGCTCGGAGATAACCTATCGCCTGCCGACTGACCATATGGCCGAATTTACGAGGGTATTCATTGCACTCGAAAGAAGATTGCACAATTTGAAACTGTCCAGCTTTGCAGTCAGTGCACCAACACTGGATGAGACTTTCATGAAGATCGGACCTGATAATGTAAACCGTATGAGTTCGCTGCAAACTCTGTCAATAATTAGTGGTAAGCGTTAATAATTTGATATCATATCCTGCTTCCACCTTATTATTACTTTCTTTTCCCAAACAGCTTTTAAGCCGGACCAAACTGACCACTACGAGTACAGCGCCTGGAAGAGATATCGAAATGATTGGCATGGAATGATGTTGAAGAAAATTCACTTCACGAGGCACCATTTCTTTATGTTTTTGTCGATCATATTGTTGCCGCTGGTGTTACTAGCCGTGAAAACCTTGGCCGATAACCTCAACCACAAGTCTGCTCTATTTGTAATAAACCCCACTGACTTGACTGTATATCCGGGAGCACTAGTAATACGGAAGTTTCAAGTCCACGACGTCGATGCCGATTATGTTATGTCGGATCACAGCCAATTGGTATCCAAAGTATATGAGAATCTGGCAATGGATGCTGGTGCCACAGTGTACAGCCCACCCGAGGAACTTACTGTGGCCGACTATTTGTTGGAAAATATGGATTTGTATGCGGAGGGCTTTGAAACGACCTATGTGGCAGGAGCTACGTTTCGCGATGGATCTATCACAGCCTGGTATAATAGTCGCCTGTCGCATGGACCACCTTTGTCACTGGGTCTGGTCTATCAGGCAATTGCTCTTACTCTGGTTGGGATGGATATTAAAGTTGTCAATAAGCCGCGCACCGACTCCGATCCATGGGTTTACGAGCAAGACAAGCACTTGAATACCACGAGAGAGACAACATTTATCTTGCTGTATCTGTGCTTCGCCACCGCGGCATTCGTTCTGATGCCCGTCCACGAGAGAATAACGCAATTGAAAAAGCTGCAGCTGATTGGCGGAATTAGCGTGTACACCTTTTGGCTATCGCATCTGGCTTGGGACTTTCTCATATTCCTGGTTATCACGGCATCGACGCTCGTGGCTCTATATAAGCAACCCGTTGAGGTCTTGTCCTGGATGGCATTGCTAATGCTTGTATTTGGCCTATCCGCTCTGACATTCACATATCTGTTGTCCTTTGTGTTCAAGGAGCATGACAGCAGCATGTCCTACATACTGCTTTTCAACTGTTCCATTGGTAATTACAAAACTACTTATATTATTAGGGAATTAAATAAATATAATTTATGTAAACTCTCTCTCTTCCACAATGCATATCCATCTAGTTTTCGTTGCCATTCTCATAACTGCGAAGGAGACGACGGATAGTACTTGCTATTATTTAAACTGTATCTTAATGATTCTGCCAATATACGCCATGTTCTACGCGACGAAGGCATTATTGAAGTTTGGCACACACATGACCGGTTGTATTGATACAGATGAGGCAGTAGGATGTCCTATAAAAGGGAACTCGAAAGCCGTTCCTATCGGACGAGAATTAATCTATTTGGCAGTCACAGGAGTGATATTTTTCATACTATTGCTGCTTACTTCCAGAGTGGTGGCCGCGGGATATGTTTTCAAGTTAAGTTTTTTTTTCTCTTACTAGTAAAAGTCGTTTCATTAACTATTAAATCAGGCGTCGTAGGAAAGCCGATGTGGTTGGGGGCAATGATCCTCTTGTGCAAAGCGTGCGTAGCGAAATCGACGAGATAGTCAAAGATCCGGAGCAGTTGAGGGCGCACAGTCTGGTTTGCCATCGGATAACTAAGAAATATCCACAGGTGCTCGCCGTCAGTAGTGTGTCCTTCAAGATCAGCCCGTTAGTATATAATAAATTAATATATGCTACATAAATATCATCAATTATATATCCGCCAGTTATGAGTGCTTCGGTATTATGGGATTAAACGGTGCTGGCAAGACAAGCATTGTGGACATGATTGTCGCCAATCATTCGATCAGTAAGGGCAACATCTATGTGAAGGGATTCCCTGTAAAGAGCCAATTGAAGCATTGTTTTAAGCACATCGCCTTGTGTCCGCAGCATAGCACCATGTGGGACCACATGACCGGTAGGGAGATGTTGAGATTCACCTGTCTGACCACTGGCGTTAAGAAGACGCTCATTCCCGTCATCATTTTATATTTGGCCGAGCTTTTATTGCTCACCAAGTATCTAGATCGGACGATCAAAGATTATAGCAGTGGCAGCAAAAGGAAACTTAATATTGCAATGGCGATGATGACGCATACGCTAACCTGTCTGGATGAGCCCACCACTGGTGTGGATATCAGCACCAAGGCGCGCATCTGGATGGTGCTGAGGGAGATGTGCAATGTGGGCAAATCCATTCTCATCACCTCGCACGACGTGAACGAGTGTGTGGCCCTCTGCACCGCCATCGGCATTATGGTCAATGGTCTATTCTGTTGCTTTGGTTCGGTCCACGAACTGATATCCCACTATAGCAAGGGCATTTTAATTAATATCCAGCTGGCCACCACTGCTGAAATGGAAGAATTATAGTCTGTACTCTGTGTTTTGCAATCTTATATACTAAAAATCTCTTTTGCAGTCTTATGGAGGATGTCAGCCTTCCAAGCGTTGGTAAGTGCAAGCACCGATTAACTCTAAAAATTGTTAAAAAAAATAACCATAATAATAAAATTTGTTAAATTAATTTAATACAAATTTAAGCAAGCCTTAAACACTTATCCTTTTTAGAATCAAAATCCGAGCCCATGCCAACAGTATCGCCTAGGATCAGTGTACATGAACAGGAGGGAAATACCAAATCGACACAGGTCTATTTTAAAAAGTACTCCGAAGAGAGATCACAAGCACTAGAGCTATCCCGAATATCAGTAACGTCAAGAGCAACCCCATCAATTTCAACAGGAATAAAGGTTTTAGATTCCGAAGTTATGAATGATATGAACGAATATGAGAAACTCATCCAAAATTTGGTGAAGCAATTAGAAACAGATTTTTCAGGAAGTTACATCTTGTATGTATGTGTTGAGTATCACTTACCATCTAATTCTAATCCTAATCAGAGAGAGGAACACGTCTCTTGGCATTGTCATCATGGCAATACCCAACATCGAACTGAAGTGGTCCACGCTATTTAAATATATGGAAGAAAATCGCGGCGCCCTGCAAATAAAGCACTACTCGATAGTTCCGCCAACACTGGAGGATATTTACATGGAATTTGGCAAACAGCAGCGTACCAATTAAATTCATAAGCTACAACTTTAAAAATATTGTACTAATTTCCCGTTTTCTCTGTGTACTATTTAAATTGCAGCTGTTTGAAACTATAAACGATAATCAAAAATGTAAAACTCTTTCTTTCAGTCAATAAAAACTTCGACCTGAATTTTAAAAATGCTTCAACTCCAAAAGCTGAGTTTGTATTTCGTAATCTTCAATTCAATTTCATGTATATAAGCTAAACTTCAACATAACCGTGGAGAGATAACGTTTCATAACTATTTTCTCAAAATGATCTAAGAAAAGCTTTCTAGTTTTGTTTAACAATTTTTTTTGTGAGTGTATGTGTGCTCTTACATAGCGTACATGTGTAAAAAGATCTCGACTTTGCACTTTTCGCGTTCCATTTTGGTTTCGTCTTCAGTTCGCTTAATAAATATGTATGTCAACAAAGAATTTCGGTACTTTGAACTTCAGCGTTCGTGAAAAGAAACTTTCGTCACACAAATACAGACAAACATTGTTCATGGAGAACCAATAAATAGACGAGCTCAATTAATGCTTGTCACACTCAATTCATAGAAATTGTTTTTGTGTTTGTTTCCAGCCAAGAACAATTCATATGTTAGCCTTTGGCCCCGCAAAAAGATTTCAATTTCAATTTCAATTTGTACAGTCACCATTTGGATGACGTTAGGAACTCGTGTCATAAATAAATGGAAAACAAATCAAACTTATGAAATTCATTGGCAAACTGATTCGCTTTTAGTCAAATCAGGGAGGGAAAGCCGTTCGCCACCTTGCTGATTGCGTAAAATTAGCTTATCTTACTACCCATACATATAGTATATATATTGTATATGTGTACATACATATGTATATGTGAGATATTTGTAATCGCGTAACACAGCCCCCCAATCAGAATTAATTCATTTTCTAAATGCAACAGATTTTAATAGTCAGCAAATGATGCTTTACACACGTGTATATAAGTACAATATTATTTGTTGATTTCTTAAACTATATATGTATGTATATTGTTCTTTGAATTGTTACATTTTAACATCTACACCGAGTCAATTGTATATATGTATGTATATAAATATTTTGAAAGCTATGCGCAGTGCCATGTTTATAAATATTCAAGACAATATTGCTACTACATTTGCTTATAAGGTAGTTTTCTTTTGAACAACTTGCAGTACGGCTATAATAAATATAAAAGAAATTAACTAACAAAATCTTATTGATCACTCGCATTGGAGGCTTTTGGCTTTAAGCCTCTAATGCGACGATTCCATAATTATTGTCTACTCCGTGAGTTAATATTACAATTTGTGAAAAGAACTTTATATGTTTCCAATGTACCCATATCAGTTAAGAGTTGTATATTAGAGGTCTGCTGAATGGAATTTACTGCACAGTTGGGGTTCTTAATAATGAATGAGAAGCAAACTAAGCAAAAATATGTAGATTTTTCCATTTTTCTCTTCTTTTTTTTTTGATTTTGTAAGCCAAACAAAGAATGAATAAGTTGGCTTTTATAAAAATATATATTATTTGTATTATTTAAATGTTGTTTTTATTATTTAGTTGCTTACAATATTAATAATATCTTCAATATACCAATTGATTAGTGTAAATTTTTAAATTTCAATTTTATAAATTTCTTTTTTTTTGTATATTCATTTAACAGTTATAAGAATTGCAATCAAATTGTAATAACTTTTACAAAACCACATTCTCCGCCTTTTTTTCTATTATTGTCACGCCCTTTTTTATTTTTCCCAGTATCCGCTAATTACTGCCCTAGCTTACAATAAATAGTATGTTTATTTCCTTCACTTGCATTTCCATTAATTAATTAATTAATTTCATTATTTCGATACACTTCAGACAGAATACTGTGCAGTAAATTTGAGAGCAAAATATGAATGTTTTCTTGCAGACCTCTAAATTAGTTGGTATTTACATATATATCATAGATCCTAGTTAACAATTATTACATATGGAAGACGTTGACGGGCGCCTTAAGCAGTTGATAAGTTTCACACACAGGTATACAATATAGGTCACATTGTTATGAACGCTTTAGGTACGACAATCGCAAAACACTGTTAAAAAAAACAGCTGCTTTTAGCCATTAAACAATTAACTGTACAATCTGTGCCGCACCATGGCTGTCAACTGCGGCACAGATTGCACCCACTATATACACTAAGTCATTTAAGTTGTAAAATTAAATAAGATTTCACATGTTACATAGCGGCATCTGCTAGCGTTAATTTCGTCAGCGTCGCATCGTCCGACGCCATCGATACTTGTGCCAGCTGCTGTCGCCTCCAGCGACGTGAGAGGACGGGCGCAAACAAATCATAATCCAGCTGCTTGTGGCATTTATCCAAATAGATTTGGGAGTTGTTGGCACAGTTGAAATACGCCAGCAGCAAGCTGCCAAAGTAGCCAATGAACAAGGTAATCAGGAAACCGAGCACACAGAACCACAGATAGGATAAGCGGAATAGCCAAAAGTAGTGTGGTTCTGTGGTGCTTGAGGCAACCTGAAGCGCCTCTGCGGTCACCTGAGTAACATTTGTGAATGCGTCACAGCCGGTGGTGTTGAAGGGCAGCGGCATTGGTGGCGGCTTCGGTCCACCGAAACCAATCCAAAAGGAGAAACTCAAACCAAACAGAAAGCCGAGCAGCACGCCACGCTGATTGGTGCGCACCGTGCAAACGCCAAGAGTGAAGATGCCAAGCAGCGGGCCACCAACAACGCCGAAGATGGTCAACGAGGCCTGCAGCACGCCGCCCAACGAGCTGGCGCTAAAGGCCAACGCAATGCAGAGCATTCCATAAATGCAGGCAATGATTTTTGTGGGTAACGTTGACTTCGAGTCCAATAGCGTGCTCTTAAAAATCGTCTTGTATAGCGGCTTGACGTAATCCTCCAATGTGACAGCGGAGAGCGATGTGACCGCCGAGGATATCGTTGACAAACTGGCCGAGAAGATGCCCGAAACGAAGAGGCCACACAAACCAGGAATTTGACCTGCAGCAAAATATACTTTAATTTCAGGCAATTACATTCTTGCAGGGAATTCAGTTCACTCACCCATGGTGTCGACGGCAAAGAGCGGCATTAGCTGATCTCTCGATTTGATGCGTCCATGGAGCAACGGATCACAGTCACGATAGTAATGGAAGATTGCCAATCCGCTGAAGATGGTGCTCAAGCTGAGTAGTCCAAGAATGGGCATATTCCACCAGAGAGCCGACTGGGCGCTCTTCAAGTTGTGCACGCTGAGGAGACGCTGCACTTGGGTCTGATTGACGCCATATAGTGAAAGATAGGTGACCATGCCGCCAATAATCAAAGTCCACCAAGTGTGACGAACTGTTGGATCCGTTGAGAACTCAAAGAACTGAACACGTCCCCGCTCCTGGGCCACTTCCCAAATGGCGGTCAGTCCACCGGCCTTAATCGCTGAAGCACCAATCACCAAGAAGATGGCCGCAAACATGAGAAAGGACTGAAAGACATCGGTGATGAGCACCGCCTTGAGCCCACCCAATGTCGAGTAGAAGGTGCACACCAGTCCCAGCGCAAGTATAGCAGTTCCACGCGGTATCCCCGTGACTGCCTCCAGAGCCAAAGCTGGCCCATACAATGCAATGCCCATGTAGAGAATCATTTGCAGGGTGAACGCAATGGATGCCGTCAGACGCGTTGCATGACCAAAGCGACGCTCCAGATACTCATAGACACTTGTCGTGCGCATCCGGTAGAAGACAGGCAGAAAGATGTATGCGGCAATCGGTGTGCTCAGCAGATAGGAGATGTTAATCACACCAAATAGGGTGCCAAACTGATACGATTCACTGGAGACACCCAGCAGCGTGATCGCCGACATGAAACTGGCCATCAGGCTGAATGAGACGGGAAACGCTGACATGCTCTGATCGGCCATTAGATACTCCTGTGTCGTCTTCTGTTTGCCGCCCGTATAGCGATAGTAGATGCCAATCAGGGCCGAAATTATCAGAATAATCGCCAGCACCAAAGCATCCCATCCATCAAAAGTTCCAAGCTGCATTTTTGAGTGTGTTTTTGTTATTTAACCAGCAACAGAAAATCACTGCAATTGATTTTTCACAAAAGCCAATTAATTTGTTTTTAAAGCGTATTGACCTTATTCACTGTCAATGCTTCTTACAAGTTATAGGCACACACACAAGCATACATAAACAACAAAATAACACGCGATTATGGGTAAAATGACAGAGGCGACGCGGAAACCGCAACCAATAAAAACACAACCGCAAAGCTTTGCCGTTGAATAACAACTGTATATCCAGCAGCAACAGAGCGTTTGGCGTTGCCACCTGTTGTTGGCACAGTTGCCAGCGAAACAGCTGTTCCTGTTACACCAGACTCGTAACCGAACCAAACAAAAAAATTTCGTAATTTGTCTATTGGCTGTTGCTAATAATTTAAAAAACTAACTTACTTCTTGTTGAATAAACTGGTTGTTTGCAGTAGTCGACTTTGATTCTTAAAATATCCCTCATCCCATCCTGGCTTCTGTCAGTTGTTGAGCTAATTGACAGACGTTAAAATTATTTATAACCACCATAAATAATTTCAAAATATTTGCCAACAATATCACAATATTAATATGTTTGCATTCATTTTTAAAATATCCTTCCCATTCAAAATCTGAGCTTCCTTTAGCGTCAATAACGCTGTTTAAATTTATTTATAACCACCAATAATAATTTCGAAATATTTGCCAACACTAGCGCACAAAAAAAAATATAAGAAATTTGATTGATATCCATTTGTATTTTTGTATTTTTACAAATGGATTAAATGGATATGCATGCCATTTTTGTATGTTTACTTTTTGGCAACACAGGTGCTCTTATGTTTTCGTTTGTCGTGACGCATGCACTCTGCACTGCAATAGGATGCAGTAAAGCAACAATGGAGATTCGCCAGCTGCAGGCAATGGCGACACCAACGCTGGCGCTTCGCCTGCTCCACCTCCTGCTGCATCTTTTTCAGTTGCTCCTTTAATTTCGAGTTTTCAAGAATCAATTCATTATCATCTTTCGCCGCCATGGACATTCTTCGAATTGGCTGCACATGATTGGCTACTCTTGGTGTTATTGCTGTGATAGTTTTGCGCCTCTTGTTTGCGGCTGGCGTCGCTGCACGTGAGCGTTTAGTTGGAGTGCTGAACTCCGATGCTTCCATGTAATGCGACAGCGATCGAGTGATGTGCTGCTCGGCCTCGCTGGGATCGGCATCGAATACGAATATTTCAATCGGTTTATTCAGCAACGCCTGGTGACATCTCAGCTCCAGCATGGCCTCTTTCAATTTACGCGGTGATCTCGTGAATTGGTATTGTGTGTCGATTTGCAGGATATTACGCTCCGGGACATAGTTACGTGAGTGGTCTGTACCAAAGAAGCGTACATCATAGATATTTTTTCCTATCACGCGTATGACCTGCAAGCACAATTAATTAACAATCAAAAATAATTTAAGCAGTGCAAAGTATGCTCACCTTCGCCGGCCAGTAAGGTGAACTACGCGTCTTGGCGTAGACCAACTCATGCCGTTGAAAACAGGGCTTGGCGAACCAATATTTGTGATTTGCTTCGTTCGAGTGACGAAAGCAGTCCGCACATCGACTTATCTCGCGAACATCGTGCGTCACATGACGCAGTAGATACTTGGTGGCCTCGAAATCCTCGCCGTTAGCTCCATAGAATATCCCAAAGTTATGCTGCAAGTCCAGTAGATCAATCACAAAACCAGCCAACTGTGTATAACGCTTCATCTCGATATTTTTAGTTATATCACAGACGCCGAGTATATCGTTTTTAAATAGCACACTCTTGACGAGTTTGGCATCCTTTTTGCTCCAGTTTTGGTTGATGTACTTGCGAATATCGGTTTGCAACCAACTGCTATGTAGTTTCCACGTATAGTCGAGCAGATAATTCAACTCCGATATGCTGACGTGTGGCGGAATCAGCAGATTCTGCAGCCCCAGCAGACGACATGCTGTGCACAGCTCCAGCTCGTTATCGTTGCTGGTGTTGGTGGTTTCGTCGCTTCGCTGATCATCCTCGATTTTCACCAACAATGTTGTGCTCCGTTTGCGCTTACGCGCTGGCTGTTCACTCACAAACATTACCTCGTCATCGGAGCTTGATTCTTCCTGTTTCCATTCGTTGATATTGCTGTTGTAGTCCAGCTCAGGCTTACGCTTGTCCCGTTGCTCAATTACATTTGGAGCCGGTGTTGTCGTTCTGACACTGCTCTCCACCTCCTCCTCTTGCTCGTCTACCTCTTCATCGCTGAGGAATTTGTTTTTTTTTTCCAGGGGCATAGGGTAATTGGGTTTGTTGACATTCTTACGCTGGCAAGTCTTGTGAAAATGACGCTTACATGTGCGACATAAATTTAGCTGCTCTGCCGGTCCCGGCAAATGGCACTCGTAGCAAAAGAAAACCGCTTTCAGTGATTTGGAGAGTTCCTTGACGCTTTGCGAGAAATAAAGCGAGCTACCTTTCTTGCTCCTCCTTACCAGAATGCCCATCTCTATGCCACAGTCCACGGCCTGACTGGCCTCATCTTTCAGTTCGCAAATGTTTGAAAAAGAACAAATATATTAAAGAAGAAAGCAAACAAATTGCACTTTTTACATACCTGCGGACATGAGCGGGTGAAAAACTGTTTCCAAAATTTTTCGCGATACGCTCTTGCCATTTTTCAGTTTATCCATCCAAGTGGGAATCGCAAAAGATCGGAAAGCCATAATTTTCTCACAATTTTCGAAATTAAAGTTTTGCACAAAACTGTTCGATGAGTTGAACTGTCAGCAAATTAATACATTGTGGATAGTGTTGCCAGACATTCGTAGTGTAATCACTTCACCAACACTACAATCAGCTGTAATTTTTTTGCTTTAAGCATTTCGAACATATACATACATATGTATGTTAACAGTTTGTAGTGGAATTTTTTGAAAATGTTAAAAACTTATAGTCTGGCAACGCTGCTCATCAGATATTCAACAACAACAGCAGCAGAAGCAACAGCAGCCGTAACCAGCACTGGAGGCCAAATGTGGATACGTTTAAAAATAATTACAAAACCCCTAATTCGCTAATCCAATAAAGAGGAAAATAAAGGTAAGCGCCGAAACTAAAAAAATATTCCAGTTGCACCGCATTTATGAACGTGAACATACATATATATATCTATTGCGGGGATTAGATGAACTCATCACTTACCTTGTCTCTGACGTATTTAGTTGCTTAACCAGTGTTGTTATTCATCATAGATAATTAGTAAGAGCAGCAGCAGCAGCACTAAAATGACGGCGCTAACATCTGTGATTGCAGATCTCTGCATATATCTGCTGACCTGGAATGTGGGCACACATACTCCGAAAGATGTGTCAGTGACATCCTTGCTGGCTCTAAATGGCACAACCAATTGTCCGGGCAATGAGCGGCCCGACATCTATGTGATTGGCATGCAGGAGGTGAACACGAAACAGGTGTTCAAAATCTTTCAGGACGATCCCTGGGTGTTGAAGTTCGCCAGTGCGTTGAGTGATTACGAATATGTGAAAGTGGAATCGAAGCAACTGCAGGGCATCCTCATTACAATGTTTGCCCGGCCCAAGCATATACCGCATATGAAGGACATTGAGACGGAGGAGACACGCACCGGACTCGGCGGCCTATGGGGCAACAAGGGTGCGGTTAGCATACGACTGAGTCTTTATGGTACGGGCACAGTCTTTGTGTGTGCCCATCTGGCGGCCCATGATGATAAGCTGAAGGAACGCATCGAGGACTATCATCAGATAGTGGACAATCACAAATATCATCTGGATGGTTATCGACGCATTTTCGATCATGATTTTGTATTCTGGCTTGGTGATCTAAACTTCCGTTTGTCCGGCGACATGTCCGCCTGGGATGTGCGCAATTCGGTGGAAAATGCCCAATACGATGAGCTGCTCAAGCTGGACCAGTTGACAATGCTGCGTGAAACGGGCAATGCGTTTTATTTGTTGGAAGAGCAACGGCCCAATTTTGCGCCCACCTTCAAGTTCATTGAGGGCAGCAACGAATACGACCTGAAGCGACGTCCGGCTTGGTGTGACCGCATCCTGCATCGCGTGCAGGTCAACACTTATCCCTCAATTACGCTGAGTGCCAAGCAGTTATCGTATCAATCAAACATGGAATACACTCTGTCCGACCACAAGCCTGTGTCGGCCACCTTTAACTATAAAATCGAGGCACACAATCTGACCTACACGGACGAGGAGCTGCACGAGATGACGCACGGTTCGGCAAGCACAGTGTCAACAAATGTTAGTGTGCTTGCTCTTGTTATCTCAATTATAACTTTTCATGCCACCATTTTCTCCGCTTCTTTTGTAGCAGTTTAATGCCCAGCTTGAGCGTTTCCAGTGGTAATACTTAAAATGGAATTCAAGACTCTTTCCTCTAAAGCAATCAAGCAAACCATATCTTCCATTGCAAACATATCTCATATGTCAGACAAAGAAACTCAAGTTGTTCAACTTCGCAATCAGACTCGAAACAGAAACATAAACAATACTTGTGAGTGCAAATCAGTTATTATACTTTTATTAACTGCATGAAATGTATAATTTAATCTCAGTATAGCAGTTAAAATATACTCAAAATTTAATTATAATTAGACATGCATTTTAAATATAAATTGTGAAAATGTAGACTCCTTACTATTATAATCATGTCACATATCATGTTTGTCATATATTCTCGAATACGTAGGTAAAATGTACACTTTTTGTTAAGCTAAGCAAAGACATCGATGTTAAAGTTCAAATGTTGACGATAAAAATAAAGCAATAAATATATTTTTTTCTATAAATTTTCGCTTCTTTGTTTATTATTTAGTACTCTCCATTTTTGTTTGGCATTTTAATACTTACTATCTCCAAATTTAATAGAAGCTATCAGTTACGTGCGTGAAATTATAAAGACTCGCCTTTTGTTAGTGATGAGTGCGTATAGTTAATTTTTTATCGTTCATAAATATGAATTTAATAATTATTAACAAAACAGCGATAATGTGCACCTGTTCGAAATATGTTTTGTAAAGGATTGATATAACTCTCAAATTAAAATCAACATGCAACCAATCAAATGAAGAAGAAAAAAGATTTCCATATCTTGGTGAATTAGCTAAATATTCCCACATTCAATAAGTATTGACTGAAATATCTTGCTAAACGCTACCATCACTAAAACGATCCATTTTTATTTCGGTCTGCCAAATTCACGGGCTGCTTATCGGTTAGCTTGAACATTTTATTTTGTGGTATCTTTGCAGGATTTTTTTTTTTGTTAGCTTGGTTTGATAGCCAAACCGAACTGAGTATCTTTTGCCAAATACAACAAAGGAAAGAGATGGCAATATTTGACAGAAGGCTGATGAAACCTGTTGTTAAATGGTGCTTTTTTATTACCTCACAAAAGAGACAACTTAGAATGATTTTGGCGGGTGGTGAGCTGAACAATTTTATACCCTGAACTCAGCTGTTTATTCTATATACATATAGATATGTATATATATTAATATATACATATATTCTAACTTAATAGCAACATTTCTATAAATTTAATTATTTATTTATATAATATACCTTATGAGGTCGGAGTTGCTACAATGGGTTCAGGGTAATAGCATCAGAAATTTAATAGTATTGTAGGTGCTCTTCCTTGGGGGGGATTTTTCATTCTTTATTTTTTATACTTATTACATTAGTTAGTCAATTAGTTAAGTGCTGTAGAGAGTATTATTTAACGAATCGGCAGATATGCCCAATGCACATATGTCAGTGTGTATCTGATTTGTGCGAAACACGTGTACAACAACAAATTCAACTACATCGCACACTTGTTTAAACAATTGTGCAATTAGCTGTCTAAGCATGTAATATAAGCGAGATAATTTCGATTGTGGACTTTAGTTATATTTTTTGTTATTTGTCGATAACAACAACTAAGGGAAAAAGTCCCCAAGTAGCAGTAAATAATTGATGAACAAATAAATAAATTATTTATTAATATTCAAACAAAGATTATGAACATTAAAGCAGCTTTGAACTAAGTAAGCACAGGGGGTGCACTTGAAAATGGGAGTAAACCAAACACAAGCCCCAATAATAATCCAATTCGATTGTTGACAGATCCAAGACAATGGTATGTGGACTCTATACGTTAGGTGCTTTACCCGAAATGCAAATGTAAATATACTCAAAAATGTATATTTACGCCAGAAAACAATGTTTACACAATATCCGAGTTCCGAAAGCGACGGCAAACTTGGGAACACACGATCTAAACATGTATAATACA
This sequence comes from Drosophila mimica, assembly GCA_037043585.1. NCBI lineage: Eukaryota > Metazoa > Arthropoda > Insecta > Diptera > Drosophilidae > Drosophila > Drosophila mimica. The sequence goes on along the minus strand of JBAMBE010000361.1, from coordinate 620,861 downwards.
CGTGAGAGTCAATCTCTGAGGGAGCTCCAGAGAACAGAGAGAACTGATATTAAAAGCTTTCGGAGCTAAATAAATTGAGATTGTAAAGCGGGAGAGAACACTGGAGAAGCGGATGTGGGGGCAGGGGGAATTCTACATATGAGATGTGCAAATATTGTTGTTTATAAACAAACTGGTTTATTCGAGTAGGAAACAATCGACAGTTATTTGCGAAAACACAAATCAAGTGGCTGGCAACAAATGCAAGGTGATCTGCTTGTAATATTAATTACAAAAACGCTCTCGCAATTGTTTTGACTATTACTAAAGTTTGTTAACTTTGGTATATTACCAAGGTCGTACCCATATATGTATATATTTATATGTATGTGCAAGATAATTCAAATAGCAGTGGTAAATTTTACCGATACGGAAATCTACAAATCAATATCAAAAAATGGGGGCTTAACACCGATAAGAAAGTTGAAAAACCAAAAAAAAAATACCCATTAGATTCACCACGACTGATAGATAACATGCCCCCAAAAAACAAAATGTCTTTAAATGAGTGTGTAGTATTATGTGGATACTCATGTCTCTAATTAAATACATTTAACTCATCTGCCGTTGCCAACCACAGCAGATGGCATTATTCATGGCTAGCGACTTCTTATTAATTGGTCTTCCCTCAGCGCTGGCAGCCGGCAGCCAGCCAAGCAAACACGATAACGACTTCGATTTCTGAGTTGGTGAGTGAGAGTGAGCGAAGAGAACTAGGATTGTCACCACCAATCGCAGAAAAAGCCCCGTCCGGACGTTGCTGGCTGGGTATAAAAGCCGCCTCCCAGGGGCAATATCGTTCAAAGCATTGCCAACCAGCGGCCAGAGAACAACAAACACCCGGCCAATTAACAAGCAGCACAAAGCATAATAACAAAGAGAAACACAAAAAACATAAAAATAAAAAAAAGCACCGCAACGGTGGTGTTCCCCATTCGAGAGTCGAGAGATACGTCAGCAAATAACAATTTCGGCAGCACCAACAACAACAGATACATTTCGGATATGCTTAGATAGATGTATTTAAAAAGCAGTTAAAACTAACAATCCGTAAACCGAGATACGCGCATCTGCTGACTAAAACGTAACATCAATTTTGGCAATCGGTGATTTTTTCGAGCAGTGGAAAGATTTGTTATAATAATAATGGGTGTTCGAGTGATTGAAGCAGATTCGGCGAGCGACTCATCGTATGACGATGAAGAGTGTTCGGACTGCAAAACGAATCATAAGAAGAGTAAAACTACAAATGCTAAACGATCATCAAAGGAGGAGACGAGTAGTATGCAGTTTGGCAGCAAGGATCTGGTTGGAAACTGTAAGGAGTATCGCATAGAGCACAATTCGAGAGATTTGCGCATCATTGGCAATGGCAATCGTGTGAGGATCGTCAACAACACGGGCAATCTGCAAATCATTGGCAACTCAACCCGTCTTAAGATACAAAACAATAGCGGCAATATCAAGTATATGGGCAATGATGGCAGAATATATTTGGGCATCGATTCGCCACAGAAGAATGTCGATTATATCGGTTGCAATGGACTCCTTAAGGTGGTCAAATCACTGCAATTGCAATCCGACAAAACCAGCAGCAAGCGAAGATCTTCGCCAAAGGAGCCAAAGTATAAGGAAAGCAGTCAAAGTTTGGGCATTGAGATTGAAAATAATCTGACAATTGTGAATGGCATAGCTGGAAATATTGTGATTAAAAATGCGATAAATGTGAGCATTTAAAGAGCTCTCTTTATCTGTCAATCTCTCGTTATAAGTAACTTAGTAACTTGCCTGTTATAATTACATCCAGTACGAATGGTTCCTATTGTTATATATATATAGTCATTAGCATATAGCAAAACTTTCTGACTGATATATAAGGTTGTCATTCAGACATTGAAAAGTATTAACAACACTCCCATAATTAGCTCATCATATTAGTAATATATGTATTAGAAAATTATATAGTCAAGTCACAAATCCACAATGAACAATACCAAATATGTACTAGCTGTGGTGTCAAGAGCGCATCATTCCATGAATGATGTCTGCAACTAATTGAATATATTCAAAATATAACAAATTTAACAAACATTCAACATCGTCTTATTGAATACAACTGCTATTGGAATTATTGGGTTGTCAACACCTCTCTATAGAAAGGTTAAGGGGGATTCCCTTGTGCTAAGTTGCAGGTAAATAACCGCATTCCGTAAATATTTGATTTGGAATGACCCTCGACTCGAAATGTGCTTTTCAGCTTTCTTAGAAGTCCTATTACTCACAATTTACAAGTCTTCGACATGACCCACATTTCCAATGAAAAAAAAAAATACAAAATACAAAAACAAATATAAATAAAAAGTACCTCGTTGACATAAACAGTTGTTGCAGCCATCTGATTAAATAAACCGTAACGATCGTTTTTTAGTTTTAACTTTAACGCCCTTGTATTTTGGATGAAAGCGACAAAAATTAAATAAATAAAAAAAAAAACTCGAGCGTCATATTAAAATTTTCGGGGATTTTATTTTCGAGTGGTAGGCAGATGAACCAACAACAATTAGTGCCTTGCACGTCTTCTTTAAAATCAATCCACTGATAAGAATAAATATATTTTTAGTATTTGCGAGTTCAACTTTGACAACTCAATGCGGATATTTAAAATCAGGTATTTCAAGACATTTGTATGTATGTAAATAGCATTTAACTCGAGCACCTGTTAATTATGTATGCAAATTTGTGTGTGTGTGAATGCAAGCTACGTTTACGCATTTGCACATGTTTGCATGCATGCATGTGAGCGCCACTTACCTTTGTCACATTGGTGAACATCTTTGGGTTAATTAACATTATAACACTGTAAGTTAATAATTTACTGTTTCAGTCATAATGTTGTGAACAGACAATTTACCGGCTTTTAACATAATTTTTTTTAATTGTTGTCACTGTGAATTGTAGTTTTTTTTTTGTTTTTTGCTGCTGGCTTAACATTAGCGAAACATTGTGCCTTCTTTGTATGCTCTTAAGTGCGTTGAGTGGCTCATGTTGCGTTGCGTAGCTCATGCTGCGTTGCGTAGCTCATGCTGCGTTGCGTGCTCTGTTAAACGCGAATGTTAAATGTAATGTGGTTGATTTACTTTTGACGCTCCGACGTCGATCGAATATACAAACATTTTGCGACATTTTAAAAACAAAATCATGTTTGGGCCCGCACAAACCACAACGAATCGTATGAACGACTTCGAGGTGGCCTCGCCGCCCGACGACTCTGTCTCCGCGCTCGAATTCAGTCCGAGCACACTGCCCAAGAATTATCTGATTGCCGGCAGCTGGGATAACAGCGTCCGCTGCTGGGAAGTTGAACAAAATGGAGCCACGGTACCCAAGTCGATGAAATCGATGGGAGGCCCAGTGCTGGACGTATGCTGGTCGGACGATGGCACCAAAGTCTTTATGGCCTCCTGTGACAAACAGGTCAAACTCTGGGATCTCGCCTCCGATCAAGTAATGCAAGTGGCCGCCCACGATGGGCCAGTTAAAAGTTGTCACATGGTCAAGGGACCAAATTACACGTGCCTCATGACCGGCTCCTGGGACAAAACGCTCAAGGTGTGCATATAAAATACTTCTATTTTTATTCCGTATTTAATTGTGTATTCTCATTAGTTCTGGGACACACGCACTCCCACACCCATGATGGCCATTAATCTGCCCGAACGTTGCTATTGCGCCGATGTGGACTATCCCATGGCCGTGGTGGGCACTGCGGGTCGTGGCCTAATCATCTACTCGCTGGAGAACAGTCCTACCGAGTACAAGCGACAGGAGAGTCCGTTGAAATATCAGCATCGCGCTATTGCCATATTCAAGGATAAGAAGAAGACGCCCACGGGTTATGCCCTGGGCAGCATCGAGGGACGGGTGGCCATTCAGTATGTGAATCCTGTGAATCCCAAGGATAACTTCACGTTTAAGTGCCATCGTTCAACGGGCAGTTCGGGTTTCCAGGACATCTATGCGGTCAACGATATTGCATTCCATCCCATTCATGGCACGTTGGTCACCGTCGGCTCTGACGGCACCTTCAGTTTCTGGGACAAGGATGCTCGCACCAAGCTCAAATCCAGCGAGGCCATGGACCAATCTATTACGAAATGCGGCTTCAATGCCAATGGTCAGATATTCGCGTATGCAGTCGGCTACGATTGGTCCAAGGGCCACGAATACTTCAATCCTACCAAGAAGCCACAGATCTTCCTGCGCTCCTGCTACGAGGAACTGAAGCCACGCGTCAATTGATTGGAGGCGTGTTTTGGCTTTGGCCACAACATGTTCTGCGATTAACAATATCAATTTATCAAGAGCATCAATACATCAATATACATAAATCGTATCACTAAATTTATCGAAGCGCAATTTCATTTTTATTTTTATTCAACTAAAATCACTTAACGCTTAATGCTCCTTCTTGTCATCGTGCCCATGTCCATGACCGTGGTCACCCTGGCCCTTGCCAATGCCGAGCGCGTATTCGGCTCCAATGGTGACCAGAAACAACGAGAATCCAATGCCCAGGCCGCGGAACATGAATGTCCGCAGGCGGGAGGCGTGTGTGCCAAATGCTTTTGGCTCATAGCGCCAGGCCTCGTTCCTAGCAGCAACAGCATCGTTAACATTTATCGATAGCTTTAGCGATAGTTTAGTTCATCCTTGCTTACCTTAGCCATGGATCACTGAGGCCCTGGCGGCTAAGAGCCTCCTTCACCTCAACCAATTGGGGCACATTCTCCACCTTGTAGATCGATGGATGTGGCACTGTGTAGGGTTCGCCGTGATGTCCACCCATTATTTGTTTAATTGCACTTCCGCTGAAACGATAAAAGTTTTGATTTTTTTTAATGAATTACATAAGTCAGTTAATTTTTGCTTTTAGCTCTTTTGACTGTTTTTTGGGCACATGTCATCAGCACAACAACAATCACTAAGGAACAGCACAGTATTTGCTTGTTATTATTACACAAAATCTCGTAAGCAGTAGAAAAATCACAATGTATTACAAAATTAATGGAAATACACACTCTTCTTGCCACAATAACAGAAATGTGAACACAAATGTTAAATGCTATCGATAATATATCGGCATAAAATGCACTAAAAATGCCGATAGCAAGGCGGTTTGTTTACCTACGACTATTAGCAGTGTGGCAGCGCTGCGAAAGTAGAATTTCTTAAATCTTTAGGTGCGAGAAAACTAACGGTATTTAAATATTAGAAAACGACACAGCACACTTATATATTTTGACATATTTATTGATACTTTAGATTTATTTTGCAATCAGTAGAACATTTGTAATTTTTAAACGTGCTTAAGTGAAAATATACATTGTTTATTTCTGTTTCAGTTTGTATTTTGTTTTTTGTGTTTCTGTTTTTTTGTATCCATTTAATTTTCTAGTTATACAATAAGTAATAGTAATATACATTTATATGTTGTTAGGATTTATGTTAATAGCGTTTTCTTGCTTGCTCTCTTCTCACACTTTTACACACAGATTGAACTGCGATTGCTACAATTAGAAAGGAAACGATGATTTAAAGCAAAAGAACAAATAATTATAACAAAATACTGTTGCTTACGCTTTGATGCTTTGTCATTTGCATTTGTATGTACTGTAATAATATAGCTAGGTATAAAAACGCATGACTCGCATGCCAGTTAATCGTTTTAAAATACAATACATATACATATACATTTAAATAGTATATAGTTGTTTTTGTTTATCAATATATTCATAACACATTTCTCACAAACTTCGAATTCGTTTCAGCGCTTGGGAATGCAGAAGCTTGAACAATATATCAATATCTCAATTTAATTCAATTTTCGTAACTTGTAACTACGTTTTGGAAGAAGCAAAGTTCACAATTTTTCCATTTTTTTTTTTTTGTTTTTTGAAATGCCTCTAAATCAATTAAGAACAATTGTCAGCTCTACATGGTTTTTAGCTTGCTGTTTTTCTTTTTAAAAGTGTTGCCATTATATATCCATCATATTTTGATTTTCTGTTTTTTTTTTTTTTGTTGTTTTATCTGGTTAAATATTGTTGCATTTTTTTGTTTGATTTTTGTTTTTTTTGTTGTTTGTTTTCTTTCTGTTTTGCTGAATCACATTTCGAATTTCTAAAGATTAGTTTTAATAATTTAACACATGTTGCTACAACAATTTAGGTATTCCGAAATCAAATTGTACTTTTTTTGTTTTTGTTTTTGCTTTTAACTTAATAACCGAACCGAGACGCTGCTTAGATGCTCTCATCGGCGAGGATCTCGTTGAGCAGGCGATTGAGGCTGTCGAGGCCAGTGAGAAAACCGCCATCGGGTCCATGGTGCACGGGGGCACCTGCCGTCGGTGTTGGCAACATGCTGCCGTTGCGCGGCACAAACGCAGTGTGTGCAAAATCAATGAGACGCACATCCACAAAACAGGCCGAGTCATCTGTGGGCGGCGCGGACATATCCAGCGACTTGGAGCCATGCAACAGCGCAGAGTTGCGAGCAGCAACAGCAATTGGAGTCTTTGCATCTTGGCTGCCACATTTGTTATTGTCTGCCGCCTCGGCACTGGCACGACGCTCCAGTGAGTCCAATAGGATGCCAGCTAGCAGCGAATTGGAAATATTCTCGCAGCTGCGTTGCACTGCGGCTGACACCTTGCTGCGCTGCAACTTGGCTGGCGAGGAGACGGCAGAGACGGGTGTGGATGTTATGGTGGATTTCTTAGCCTCGCGTGGATCATCATCGTGTGCCGCATAGTGCTCATCGTCGTCCTTGCAGCGCAAACGCTTCACAGCGCCCTTAACGGACTTCAGGGAAGAGGCGCTTGATGAGGCAGGCGACACCACAATGGACTTCAAGGTGGCACTCGAATTGTTGCCGGTGTGTGAGGATGGCGTGCTGGGCTCCATTGTCAATCCACCAGCTTGTGCATCGAAAGATTGCTGTGATTTGTAGCGCTTAAACATGGCTTCTGTGGGTCCGATGATGCTGCTCTCGTAATCCGAGCTGCCATCGTCGGAGCTATTGTTGCCTGTTGACGGAGTAAATGTGGAATTAGAGATTGGATTAGGATTAAGAGTTAATGCGCTTTCAACTTACATGTCTGACGACCGCTGGTCACTGCTTTGATTTGTTCAGAGAGGCCAGAGAAATCGTCGCTGCTGTTGCTGCTGTAGTTCATCCAGGAGTCACCGGAATGTGGCGATGAGGTTGTCACGCTGGGCAACGTTGGCTCTGGATCCAGAAATACTGTCTCTTCGGAAATTGGAATGAATGCAGGTGTGGCGCTGCCATTGGCACCGCTCTTGTTGTTGTTGCCACCACCAACGCCAGCAGATGATGATGCTGCAGACGATGATTTAGTGGTGTTGGGCAATACTCCGCAGGTACGCGGCGGCGGCATAACAGACTCACGACGCTGCACCGCCTCCGTCTCTTCATCCTCCTCCTCGTCGTCTTCTTCCTCCTCATCTGTGGTGGTTGTGGAACTAGTTGTGGTCTGTTTCACGCCACGTGCCGCAGCCTCCGCAAAGCCACGTTTGTGCAGATGCCGACGTGTGGCGAGATTTAAACGCGAATTGGAGTCATTCGAAGCATCCGCATCATAGTTGCAGCCATCGGGACCATTGCTACTGTTGGTGGCCGAGGCGTTGCCACTGTCCACGGCAGCGACCAGTTGCAAATCTTCGTCGGTATCGTGCGGCTCGAGCTCATCGCCCGCCTCGTGTCCCGCCTCATCGTCCTCGATGTCATCCTCATCTATGCTGTTCTCCGGATGATAATCAAAGGCGGCTGTTGTCGTCGACTGCACGGTTGCCGATTTAGGTGCCTCCAGCCAATCATCCGATATCATGGAGCGCGGATGTGCCATCGGATTCTCCTCGTAGCCCTCATACACAATGAGCAAGGAGCTGGACGCGAATAATTAATAACGTGATAATAATACAAAATAAACACTTTGCTTACCAGGAATAGAATCTGTAGCTGGACTGCTTCTCGATGACGCGTCGCAGCTGCAGCAGACGCTGGAGGATCTTGCGTATGACGCGGGTGCGCAAACGGAAACCGTTGTAGAAGAAGTCATGGAGAGCGGTCTTGAAGCCCGCCTCGTTGAGTTCGCGGCCCCAATACTTGTCCCGCTTGGCATACTGCTCCATATCCGCCTGATAGGTTTGCATGCCGCAGAGACGCACCCCAAGGGAGCCCGAAGTGCTGGCGGCGCATTTGGCCATCTGTTTGGAGCGCTTCTCGGCGGAAGCATCGTCGCCATGCTGACGTGTGCCCATCTTCAGGTCGAGAATGCAGGGATTGCGAAACTGTGACGTGATATTCTCGAGCATCAAGAAATCTGTGAAACGAAAGATGCCAAAAAAGATAAGTTAGAAAAGGTTGCAGGCAAAACTCAATTGTAAATGTTGAAATTCATTTTTTGGGGGGTTTTCAGTCCAGGACGAGGGGGACACAGGGGATACTAACATTGCTTATTGGAGTTGTCAAGTTGCGAAATGCTCTTGATAACATCGGCCGCATTTCCGTTCTTATGCACCTTCATTCTGCAAATAATCCAGGCGAGATGTTTGGGATTAATTATGATGGAATCAAGCTAGAGAAGCGAAGTGTTTCAAACCCCATTTCAGATGGCACAAAATGAGAGTGGAGAGTGGAGTGACCTAAAACAAAATAAACAACTGCAAATTGTTCGCTTTGCGTTTTTCGTTTTATTATAATCAGAAAAGAAACGAGAGCAAACACATCATGCGCTGTTCCATTGGCAAATCAAAATTGTACTTTGCCCGTTTTGCAATGGAACAGGATGAGATGATGATGTCGTCAGCTTGAAAATAAACAAAAACAAAAACAAATACTCGTAGAACAGATAGAACTATATGATTGTAATTTGCATACCCAAAGATACCCGTAACAACAATGTCTGAGAGGGGCGAGTGCGTGTTTGTTTTTTGTATGCTTTGCACAATCTAAAACAAAAATAAAATTCATTTCCATTTGCTTGGCTGAAAAGCATCACTCATGTGTGGCTTTATTTTTTTTTTTATTTTTTTTTTTTAAGCATACAACATACACAACTATATACAAATATTTGGATACATATCTATATATATATAAATGCATATGTGTATGCGTCAGTGTAGGCAAATAGGTGTTGGCGGTGTTGGTTGGTTGATTGGGTGTTGGTGCACTCAGAAAAAATACCACTGAATTTTAGAAGGTTTCATCAGTTAATTTTTAAAATCGAAAGTTGTGCCTGGAATTTTCTAAAAATTTAGCGGTCTATATTTTCTTTGTGTGTGTATACATAACAAAATTATTATTTTTTTTTTTTATTATAAAACATAAAATTTCACCTATGCAGAAAAACATTTTACATAGTTTATAATTTTACTCCCCAAAGCTAAATTCTAAAAATGATCAATTGCATTTCTACTTTATTGATATTTTTTCTATTACTAAATAAATATGTTTCTGAAATATTATAAATTATTATTTTTCGGATTGTATATTTACAGCCTTACTAAATTAAAAAAAAGTCCTTTTTGCAGAAATTAATTTAGGGTGATTTTCTAAAATTCAGATAGTTTGTTTTTTTTTTCTGAGTGTGGTGGTGCAAGAACTAGAATGTCGAAATGTTTGGCTACATACCTGAGTACATCATCGCGCTTCCGCTTGGAGGCGCTCATCTTGCGCACGGGCACCGCGGCGGCATCGTCCCGAAAACTGGGCGAATAGCGTTTGTCCAGTTTGACGCCGCCCATCGATGTTGCTTGCATAACGCCTGGAAATAGAACGGGACCGGCGAGCGATAAGTCTAAAATTGTTTACTGTTTCATTGTCCGTTTGCATTAACTTTAATTTGTATGTAAGTATCTTGAGGTTAAGTTCTTGATGGATCTGATTAGACATAAGGAAGCATCCATGATTGATTCGTTGACACACAGACAAACACTTTTCTCTCCCGATAATAAATAATATATATATATATATATAAATTGGAGGACACACATTTAATTCACATCTATTCATGTTTCTGATGGACTGCAGCAATCACCCCAATGAGACTTTCATGCATTTCGGATGGACAAACACACAAAAGCGGCATATGATAATACATATATAGAGTAATGACTTATATGACTTATGATTTATTCGATTTATAAGACCTATTCGGAATTCTCAACTGTGTGCAATTTAAATGAGAGAAAGAGAGACTTAATCAAGAGTTAAACATGTGCAAAAATTTTAGAAGAGTAGCGAAAGATTATTTTTCTTGTTGGTTTTTTTTTTTTTTGGTAAACCTACGCTTAGCTTAAAACGATCAAAATTTATAAATATATTTTTATATATAAATATTTGTACTTATTTGAGGAACTGAATAGCTTATTGTAATTGTATAGTAATTGGTAGATATAGTAAAATATATAAAGTAGTATGTGTTTTAATCATACAAACCCGTCAATGGCCATTGTGTCATTATTGGCTTGCTTGCATTTCTAATCGGCTTTCGTGCTTTGAGAGTCTCGGAGACGTTTCAGTTCCAGAGACAGACAGAGATCAGATCAGAGCAGAGCAGAGCAGAGCGAGCAGAGAGAGTGCTGAGCTGAGCTGAGAGAGAGAGCTGAGAGCAGAGCAGCCATATCGATCAGAGATCCGATTAGAGATCGGCAAGGCCTAGGGACGACGGCGACAAGACACAACAAACGAGACAACGAGAGGGGCAGCACCGATGTGCATTCTGAACAAACACATATATAAAACACAAGAATAATCAAAAAAACAACAGAAACAATCAAAACAAAAAGAAAAACATACACGATTTTTCGTAGTTGGTTTTTTTCTCTTGTGGCGAAACAAAAACAATAAATTGGAGTAAAAAATTGCATATTGATTTTTGTAATTTGTTTCTTTTAGTAATAGTATTTTACGCTGTTTTTCAGTTTCAGTTTGGTTTCAAGTTTCGAGGCTGCTCTCCGCAATTGGTTCAGTGTTTGGTTCGGTTCGGTTCGGTTTGGTTCAGCGGTTCACAGCAGAGCACACACACACACACAGGAGCGGAGCGGGTCTGTCAGTCGGCACACACTTCGAACCTTTGGATAATACGAGCATAGAGCGTAGATATGTAGTGGCAGAAGTGGCACGCCCCCAGAGCTTCAGGCTTTATCTTTTGTTTTTTTTTTATTATTTTTTTTTTTATATTTTTATTAATTTAACCTGTACCCAAGGGCGTGCGCATTTTTAAGTTAAATTTTTCATTTGAAAAAGATTGTAAAATTTTTGGGCAACAAGACCGAAAAATTTTACAACAAAACGTTTTCGATTTGAAGATTTGTACATGTGTATAAATTGTATACTTGTATAAATCTTTTGCTAGAGAGAAGTTGCATATTTTTTAAAATTTCTTTTTAATTTTAATTTTTTTTTTTTTTATTGTTGTGTGTTTCTGCGACTTACCCATTGTTGTCAGTTCGCTACTAACTAAAAGTTCTTATGTGATAAAATATATATATATATATAGTAGTTTGAAGCTTTTGGAGCAGACAATAATTGGGCATGGCGTCTATAATATATTTATTTCGCTTTTCGTATTTTACAAATTGTTAAAGCTATAGTTTACCTATTAGATTACGTTATAGTTTTCAGTCTTTATTGATATTTATTTTGTTTCTTTTTTTGCATCACTTTTCTTTTCTTTTCTTTTTGTTTTTTTTTTTCTTTTCTTTTTTTTTGTGTTCTATTTTTATTTGTTTTCATTCAATATCAAGACTTACAAACTATAGATATATCACATATATATAGGCATATATAATACTTAAAATAAAAATGATATACGGACAAAGTACAGTGGAGCGCATAATTGTTGATTTTGGACAAATGCGAGTTAGTACAAAACAAAAGTTGAAAATACAGCAGCGCAAACAGCGATTTCATAAACTGAAGACAAGAAATGGTTTTATCACATCATGTTTTTTTTTATTGCTTTTTTTGTAATATTTTATTTATTTTTTTTGTTTGCAAATTTTTTAAAATGTATGATAAATTGAACGAGCAGTTAATTCGAAACGAAAGATATATATATATATAAATGTATATGTATATCAGATGAAGCGCTTCGATAGGAACGAGAATCGTTGTGGCTGATTGGTTAATTGGAATAGAATATAGTCGGTATCTTACCTTTGTACTTGGGCACAAACTTCTGTACGTCCTGCGGAATGTTCTGATAGAAGTCCAATTCGCGCAAGTTCAGCGGCTTGATCACCGTCGACTGGTTGAGCAGCAACAGACGCGTGTGTCCTCCAACCTGCAACATGTGGAGGGAAGCAAAAAGCAATGAGTAAAATTCAGAAGTTGCAAAGTAAAGAAAAATTCGTGGGTTATCTAACAAGATGTTAAATGACCTATGTTACGTCAAGTAAATTTAAAAAATTTTACAAAAATAATTACAGAATTGGAATTTATTTTCATTGCCACAAACTTGTTGACAATATAGAAATAGCCTCTATAAGGGTAGTCGGATCGGAGTGAAGACTCTCTGGTCGCGTGGCCCTGCCATAACTAAATAACCATATCTTATCGATCCTACGTCATGCGACGTTTTGATAAGGAGTGCTGCTGTTATACGTGCCACTTTAATCTGTCCATGTCGATTGTAGTCTGTAATCTTTAGGAGCTTTGACTTGTCAGCAGAAGCGTTTTGTTCTTCGCATGCATTTCAAATTGGATATGAGCTGAACAAATATGGCAGGTCGTCGGCAGGTTTATGTAAACAAAACTTGAGCTGATTCATATGATCGGATAATAACAATGAAGGCAACTAGAACAATCTGTAGAACTCACAAATATATCACATATCAAAATTCAACCTGGTTTTATAAGTCAAAATTCTGGCAAAATAACTCTTAATAGAATTGACCGGCATCATGACTTGAAATTAAAGATTAAACACTTTATGTGAATATGTTTTCCTTTATGTTGAAGCAAATTTGCAATAAGTGGAATATTTTACACGCCATCGGAACCATTTAAGTTTTGTTTTTTTCTTACTTTAAACAAACTTAAGACTACTTTAGACTACTGACGTTCATAATAATAAATACGGTTCTTCTTACAATGAAGCCCCGCAAGTTGAATGAGAGTGACTCGAATTATGCATCAATAATATCGGTGCATTTCACTGGAGAAATGCGATCGGATTCCATAAATCTCAACAATACGGCGCGACCAACAACGGGACGAACGCGCACGAGTCAAACGCGAAATACGATCATGTGTGGAAAGCGAAGGACAACCAAAAGGACTACCCACTTGATGAGTCACCAGCGAAAGAAGAGCATCCAAGCACCACAGACCAGTCACGGTCACAGTCACAGTCTAGTGGAAATTATCAGGGATCTGTCGGTGGGTACCACCCACCAGTGTGATGGGCAACACGATGGTCGGATTTTCATCAAAACAAATATACGGCTCGATGTGGATGCACTCTTCGAGCTGCTATTCTCGCCAGCTGGCTCCACATTTCTACGCAAATTCCATGCGGGTCGCAGTTCGACGGATCTGTGCTTTGGTAAATGGAATTGCAATGTGGCGGGGCAACAGGAGCGACAGGTCAGCATGATTGTTGCCCTCCAAGCGAATGTGGGACCCAAAAGTGCCCGGATCGTTGAGCATCAAACGATCCGTCAGTGCAGTGCCAAAGGTGAAATCTATTCAATTGATGTGGAGAGCATCAATCAGGGTATACCCTATGCCGATGTGTTTACCATACTGATGCACTATTGCCTGAAGCGTTCTCCAGGGAATACAACAGATATTCTCGTTGTTGGCGATATCAATTTTGTGAAATCGACATGGGCAATCGTTAAGACATTCATATTGAAGCATTCGTTGGAGGGCATGGCCGAATATTTCTATGCGCTAAATCAACAATTGCTAACGGAGGCGGAGACGATGAATCGATGATAATAATGGATCGAGGATCAGATCACACACAAAATATATATATAGATATATTAAATAGTTTCAGATTTTTAGCAGAGTAATCGTTGTTGTCTTACCTGATTCGAAAGTGGATGAACGGCGACCTCATTATCCTCAATATCCAGGAGATGATCCTTGATGCCGAGCTGCTGAGACTGAGATGATTGCGGCTGCTTTTCTGCTGCTGCTGCTGCTTTGCTATCTGGGGTCAATTGCGAATTCGAGTTCGAATTGGACTCGGAGCATTGTCGCAGCCACGTTGGGTGTAACTTGAGTGTTGCTGAGGATTGCTGGGAGGGATGATGAGTGGAGGAGTCAACAACAATCTGCTGCAACTGCTGCTTGGTGGGCGTGTTGCTGCTGACAGTCAGTTGCTGTAGATTGGCGGTTACCAAACTGCTGCTGCTGTTGTTGGTATTGCTGCCGGCAACATGTTGCTGCTGTGTCTGTTGCTGCTGCTGCTGTTGTTGTTGAAGAAAGCCGCTGGCAAATTGCAGCTGCGATTGCAATAGGCTTAAACTAGTTGAGATTTGTGCAACCAGCTGCTGTTGTTGTTGTTGTTGTTGCTGCTGCTGCTGCTGTTGTTGTTGTTGCTGCTGTTGCTGCTGCTGTTGTTGTTGCTGATGTTGCTGTCCATGGATGCGCTGTTGTTGTTGCTGCTGTATATTTGGAACATGCTGCTGATATGACGACAAGTCAGAATCTCCCATGCCCCAATCCCCCAAGAAATATACCATTCCCTGCCACGCGAAACAGTTTAACAAGTTGTTTGTTTGTTTGTTGTTGTTGTTGTGGTTGCAACTGGTGCTGCTGCTGCTGCTGTTGTTGCTGTTCTATATTCCGTTGATCTGCTTGTTGTTGTATCTGAAATAAGAAACGAGAATTGCATTTAAATTGGGTTAAGCGTGTGCGTTAAACGTTCTCTTCAAACAGGTTTATTTTTTTCAGCATGCAACTGGCAACTTATTAATAAACAAAATATCGCATTTGATTCTCTGAGAGCTCTCAATAAATTGTTGAATTAATCTGAATCATGCACAATTGTGCATACGATTCCGTTGTGGGTTCAATGTTACTTCCCCAAACGCCACACGCAATGCAAAAACTAACTGCATCCATGTAAACTTGTCAAATTGTGACTTCCGCTTTTGATTGATTGTTTGATTGATTGTTTATGCGTGGACGCCTTGAAAATTGTTATTACCTGATTGATATTGATAATTGCACACATTAATCAAAGCGTAGATTCAGGAGATCAGGGATCGGCCAAGATTACTTTATTTTATGATATCATCAACAAGACAAAATAAGCATTATAAATATAAAGTTAGTTAGTTTCCTCCACTGACGAAGATGCTAGGAATAAATAAACTTTTGAGACGACAACTTTTTATAAGAAAAAGTAATGAAATATGTCAACTGAGAATTTCACAACAGTATTCAGTTTCCACATGTCGAGTAAGCCACAAGATCACAATGTGATTCATTGCACATCTTTTTATCGTTTGCGATGTTTGCTGGGGATAGAAAAGTTCTTTATCTGACTGACTGATAAGTAAATGAAAAAATGCTCAACTTACTTCTAGAAACAGCTTTCTACTAATATTCTAAACTCGAATCAGTCATTGAACTCAACCAATACACAATAATTTCGATTGTGTTTGTCGCAGTATAAATACAAAAGTCAGTGGTGCATGCATCTGAGGCGTAATCGCACCACCTATTTGGCTGATCCACTCGACCCGCAATCAAATCGATCTGTGAACCATGAAACCCATCTTTGTAATCACAATATATATATTTAAATATTAGAGGCGTTTAGTGAAGCGTTTTACTTAATTGAATTCAATCGCGTACTGAAATTGCTTCTGCGGTCAATCAGGCGTGTGGCACGTGGTAACTATGAATGAGACTGAGACTGTGATCGGTCATTGATAATGATCTTAATATAGCTGAGGCTAAAGCTAAAACCACAATTCAGAACAGTTATCAGACGGGGCGCAAATGTTAATTGAATTATCGTTTGTCAAATGGCAAATTGCAACAGATTTCGCACATCCATAAACTGCGCATTCTGTCTGGCAACACGCATACACACACACACACACGCATTCCACCTTCTTTATAGCCTCTCGCCTAACAAATGGAAATAAACTGCAGACGTCATTAAAAATGCATATTTACATTTCTGTTGTAACAAAAACACAACAAATATCTATTTATCTATTATTTCTGTATCTGTATCTCGGTCTGTGTGTATTTTTGTATCTTTATCTGGCACAAATATGTGCATATGGCTAATTGCGTTAGACGGTGGATTAAGTAAAGCCAATTGCCAATAGCCAGCAGCCAGCAGCCAACAGCCATAGGCCAGACGGCGCGACTCGTTTAAATCTCAGTCTTAACTGAATGCAAACTGTGGGAATTAGTCGACGTAATTTGTTTACCCAGATTTTTCTTTTTTTTTTTGGTATATTAACACATTTGATTACAAACCTTAGAAACTGATAATAATTACAAGTCTGTTGGGGTTTTTGTAGTTGCTTCCTTCTGCTTGTTACATACCTCAGCACAAATTCATTAAACTGTGGCTTAAATTAAAGTCATAAATGCTAAGTTTTGTTTTTCCCCCAAGTCTGCTTGCCAAACTAGTTTTCCCCAACTAGAAATAATAAAAAATAGATATAAAAATGCAACGACTTCGGGGAAGCACAGCTTAACTGTGTTGTTGGGGGGAAGTCTGCACATTCGATAAGTAAATACGACGAACGTAATCAGAGATCGGAGAGTGTCATTAACTTGAGGGGCAGTCAACGATCGCGTATTGTTCACATATCTGTGTTGCCTGTGATCCAAAAGCTGTGTTGACTCAATGCGCATCGCTTATCTTTTTTTTCATTATTTATTTTTATTTATTTATTTACTTTTTTGACTGACCAAATCCGTGTGGTCTGTGCGTAGTGCTCGACGTGTTATTTTTGTATTTTCGCCTTTTATTTTTAGCGTTAACTTGGCCACATTTATAGCGCATTTACTGAGTGCGTCAATTGAAACTGTCAATTGTCAATTGTTTAGCTTGGCAAAACAAAACAATTCTCGAATGGAACACGGAAAACAATCCTCATGGCTATTCGAAGGAGGTGTTTGAGGGGTAAACTAATTAAGTATTTCAGAATTAATTGTCGTGTGATTATGGAAAACGTTGCACTTTTTCAACGACAGGGAAAGCCTTAATTGCGACGCAGACGAAAGCTGAGACAGATATAGAGCGATCGAACGAGCGAGCAATAGTGAAAGGGAGATAGCGGTTCACGCTGAGTCAGAGCAGAACATGCGATAGACTACACTTAGAAAAAAGAGTATCACCTAGAACTGTATAACAATTTATTCTCTAGCGACTTTCCCTTTATTGTCTACTGCAAATAAAATCTAAGCTATTTCTACATTTCATGGACACTCTCTACGTTGTTACGAAATTTCTATCTAAGAAAAATTCGTAAAAATATATCAAAATAAGTATTTAAGGAAATCTGATTTAAGGACACAAACGGCAGCTCATAAAATGCAGGATGCAAATATATATACACTTGTGAAAAATAACTCATTTATTTACAAATTGTATTTTCAAGTTTTCAGTAGAACTACCTTCCCAGACACCCACATATTTTTCAAAGTGTGCAGACACGGGGCTACCCTTATCAGTGGCTAGTCTAGACATGAACACCCCACGTCGCTTCCTTCGCCCCCTCGCTTCCCCGGACACCCACTTAAAGTGGGCCACAAACAAATGTTGGATTCACACGGCCAAAATGAAAGTAAACAAACGATGAAATTTCCCATGCTCCATTTGCTTGTGTGTGTATACATGTATTTGTATATACAGAATATATAAATATATGTATGTAAATACACGTATATATGGCCCAAAAGTGGGTCAAAGTGTCGCTGATATCGGAACAGAGAGAAGCAACAGAAAAGACAGCAACAGCAGCTGTCTCTCTCTGTTTGCACGTTGAGCCTGCAAAATGCAAATGCTAGGCTAAATATTTAATTAGTATTCATTTACAAAAACCTGAAGTCGGAATCAAAACGAAGCAATAACAATAATTGTAATAATAATAACAAACGCGTAGTAGTATGAAACAAACAGAACGCAAAATGCGAGTGAAGACAACAAAAGCGACATCTGTTTTTATATTAACGCAATCCGTAATATAAATATACATACACATATACCTTTATATACATATATATACATATATGTATCTACCTCTATATATACATACCTACATACACACTGAAACTTGTGCATATGTATTTGTACAAATTTATTTGCATATAGTCACAACAGCTGCTGCTTCAAAAAACAGCTGATTGTCAGAGCTCAACTATAGAATACCCGGTAATAAAAAGAAGGGAAATTCCATTCGGAATTTTTCCCGCAGAAGATGGATAAGCCTAGAAAATTTCTTGCCTGCTTTTGTTAACACAGCTCCAATCGAAAAATATCTTTTAAGTTAAATTCCAAACTATATTTTCGTACTGCTTTCTCATTGAAGAAACGACACGTTTGTGCTGGGCTACATCAACAATGAGAAGATAACAATTTTGCGAATTGTTAAGCAAATGTTTTTTAAATTCATTTAATACATTCCCACAGGCCAAAAGCCTTCGCTCACATTGAGTTATCAACAGAAAAAAAATTAACATGTCTGAACATGCATACACATACAGTGCATATCCATACAGGTATATGAAGCAGTCGCTTGAGCATATGCACATAAATAGGAACAATTTGAAATTGGAACACGGACATTACATAGACATATAAATCAAAGCAGCGCAAAAAAAAGGCCTGCCTTGTTTCGACACGTGTGTGAGAGTGTGTGTGTGAGAAGCTGCTGATAACATAGAAAGGTGGCAAGTGTATGAGCGAATTGCGAGAGGCAGAAATGGGAAAAAGTTATTATGTCGAGCACACTTGGAAACAACTTAGACAATAGAATAAGAAGAAGCGAAGAAAGAAACAAGGATTCAACGGACTTAAGATCGACAAATAGATAATTATAATTTCTTTTGTCATTTCATTTCTGTAGAAAATCCCCGCATTTTTCTTTCTTTTTAATATTTCGCTTTAATGTTTTGATTTTGATGGATTGCCAGTCATATCTTATCACATAATTAAGTTTGAACAAGCTAATTAACAGCAATAAAGAAGGCTTTATCTACGCTCGTACGTAATTCATTATAAATAATTCAGTGCAGACTGTTAAAGGCCTCAAAAAGTAAGAATATTCAAAACTTTTGTTGTGCGACGCAAATCAATAGAGTGAAGTACAAAGTCAAATCTTTAAGCGTGTGGGAATTCGATAAGAAAATGTGTGGAAAAAAACAGCCAAGAAATTCCAACACTTAAAACGCTTATTAGTCATGCCTTATTATTATTGAAATTACTCTTTGGAATAATGTCAACACCCATGGATGATCACACACTAAAGTTTAATATATTTGAGTGTTTTTTTAGGAGATATTTTCGTCAAATATTTCGCATAATTAAAAAGAGTTTTTTTTTGGGACCAGATCATCTGAAACAAGTTCCAAATCTCGAAAAACATTGTGTTAATAATTTATACAAACCAACTCAAACAGGCACAGTCCCACACACAGACACAAGCTCGCTGCTTGATTATGAATGTCTCATATCAAAACAAAAAGCAGCTGTGGTGAAAAAAAAGTAAGAAGAAACAGTCGATGTCGATGACGATGACAACAGTGACGACAAAAACTGTAGACGAAGCGCAGATAAAAACACGTACGCATAGCAACAACAAAAACACAAATAAACCTATTCAAAACAAAAGATCAAGACAAATAGCGAAGCAAGCAGCAACAATAAGAAAAAAAGGAGAAAAAAACACAATCAACTCTTCAACTGACGACGATTCAAGTTGCTGTCGCTCTTTCTCGTTCTCTCTCTCTTTTGCTCTCTCTAAGAGTTGTGTGGCTCTCTCCCACACTCACTCTCGCAAGCTGTCACTCATGTGCGGGCTGCTCTTGCATTGCGTGGCTCGCTTGCTGTCCATTTTTTTTTTTTCGTTTTTTTTCTTTTTTTTTGTTGCCGCCGCCTGCTCTTTGGCTATTTTTACAGCAGTTCACTAATTTCACTAATACAAGCCCACTCTCGCTCGCTCACACATACACACATACATTTGCAAAGGGCACGCAACAGAGAAGAAAAAATGATTTCTAAATGTTTTGCATTTCATTTTATAAGTTAGTTTACCTTTTAATAGACACCGTTTTCCGTTTGTTTAATTAATTAAATTACGTTTTGTTTCAGTTTTCATTCATTTGCATTTGCAACAAAAATTTCTCAATTCAATTTTTCACATTGGGTTTGTATGTAACAAATTTCACACACACACACTCGTATATATATGTATATATATATAATGGGCGACTGGGTGGGTGGGGGAGACGAAGCAAAGCACAGTTAGGCTTCTGCTCTGCACTTATGGCTGTACACACAAACTCACATACATATACAAATTTAGCTTCTCAATTAATTTTGATTTTCTCACACGCGCGTTTTGGGCTTATTTTGCGCGACTTGCACTTTATATGACTATGATTATTTGCAGTTGTTTTCAAGCGTTGGTCACGTCCGATTCGAGCGAGTTGAGAGTCTAAACTGAATGCAAGCTAAATTCATTTTAGTTGCTTTGGCCAGGCAGAACATGTTGGCAGTGCCAACGACCCAACAACTGTGTGTAGGTGCGAGCGAGCTAATCATACAGAACCGCAACACTTGTTCGTTTCGTTTCGGCCGCAGCTGTGCGTGCGAGCAGCAACACATGCTGCTACGCTACGCTCCGCTACTCTCTCAGATAATTTTCTTAACAGCTGCGCGCTCCGCTCTTCGCAGCTACTGCATTTAACAACAACTCTCTTTACCTTTATTTAAGAGCGTTATCTAATGCAGCGGAATTGCAGGGTGTAATTGCAATAAGGATTGCAATTGGGTTCCAGGTTGAACTAGATACGAATTGTATCTGTAGGTGTGTAACTCCTATTAAAGAAATGAATGCAAATTGCAGTGAAAATATTTATTTATTTGCTAAATTCCAAACGAATTGGTCCGCTTGAAAATCTAATCGCAAATCGTAAATAATTTCGAGTGCCACAATATTAACAAATTAATAACAGGAACAATAACAATAACAATTCGTAGAAATTAACGACGACCAGCAGCAAGAAAAACCTTTAACAAAGTTGTTTTTTCCTCGCCAATAAAAACGATAAAGCAAATATTTATCAACTGGTAGCTAATCGTACAATACAATACAGCAGCAACCTCAAATGCCCTCTCCAAACGCCTTCCGATTTGTGAATGGGGAAAAGTAATTAAATTGTCGCCAAATGCAGGTGTAAGCAGACAGCGAACAGCTGTTTGCTAATTTCTTATCGTTCAGATCTTATCAAGCAACAGAATACAGAAAACAGAAAACAGTCAACGGCCAACAGCCAACACCTTATGCTCTACATTTGATACCCCAATTCCATAACCCAATTTTAGTTTGAGTTGTTGACGTATTTCAGTTACAGATATACAAAGTTATTGTTAAGTAGATAAAATTGAAAAGAAATTTGATCTTCTTGCAACAGACAATCAATTTCTTTGGAGCTTTAATAAATTTGAATGTAAATAAGTAAACCAATAGTTTATTAAGCGGAATCATATTTTGAATCTAGCTCCATTTCAGGTATATCAAATGAAAACCTTTTCTAAACTGTAAATGATTATTAAGAAAATATCGAGTTTCAATTTCGGTTCTAAATTTTAAGCGCTTGGTAAAGTTTCGACAAAATCGCTATTTGCAAATTAAATGTAAAAGTTAAACTTGGTTTTCACACTCTCTTCTTTAGGCAAACAAATCAGACACTCGAGCAAAAAAGCTCATTAAAATTCTGCCTACTTTTTATGGGCGTGACGAAGTAACACAACTACAAAAGATACAAATGACAAACTTGCAGATACAATTTCAATTTCAATTGCATGACACGGGCGTGTCTCGGCTCGGTGATATCGCCACAAGATAACAATAATAATAATAATAATAAGAAAATCGCGTGTGCAGCTGGCTTCCTCTAAACAATCCAATGTCGCTTTTTATTTTGGCACGTTCCGAAAATATCTTTTAAATTGTGTCCTGTGCTTTCGTTAAATGTCAGCTAAATGTTAAACTAATGACGCAACAATTTGATATATTTACACAACCAATAAAAATCCATACAGAACCAAAATAGACCCAGGAAACTCGTAGGCAGATGATAAAAAAAAGAGGGCGAGACGCCAACTGAAATGTGACGCATTTAAATCGGACCTTTAACGCTGGGTGAAGAGATAATGCCCTGGCATCGTGGGGTGTATATGATTTATTAAAAAAGTGGACTACGCCCCGCAACACTTCCCATTTTCACATTTAACATTTAAGCTCGCTCAAGGCTACTTGTGGGGGTGAGGGACGGAGCAGGAGTCGCCTCTCTTGGATTTGCCCGCAACTGCATCATGATTTATTCAGCTGCTGTTTTGACCCTGGACGACGAGCACCAGGCAGCCAAGTGGGCGCCGCTTGAATTGCTCGCTTTTCCATTGTGTTGCACGCCTGCCTGCCTGATTTTGCATCCTTGACACTGACATTGACATTGAATGGAGGCCACAGTTGCTGCTGCCTCAGTAATATAAAAGAACCTTTCATAGCCAACACGAGGATGCACTTGGAGCGCACACCATCTACCCCATAGTGATGACAAAATCAAGTAAAAATGGCTATCCTAGGCTCATCGAAGATTAGATTCCCTTGCCCATATCTGAATAGCAAAATATATTTAAAAAATTTACCGATTATAGCGATATAGTAGTCCGATATTGATGATTTATTGTACACTTGTGAGGAGCAGAATAACACTCGACTCTTTTGAATTCGATCTCTGTTGATGGACAAGTTCATCAACAGGACTTTAACTATATCTACTACAGCTTATCAATAATATTTATATATATATATAAATTCTGCGATCTGCTTACAAACAACATGAGAAAATTAGAATATCCTCTGTAAGGGTAAAAACAATAATTGCTTTTGTCCTGATTCGTGACTCAAAAGGGCTATAAAAACATGCAAATCCGTTTTAGGATTTCTGAAATTAGTCAAAAAGGGTAGTTTGAAAATTTGAAGCTTTTTGTTTAGAATTTGCAAATATCCGCTATCAAAAAGTAAGTAGTTTAAACATAATTATTTATTAAAATTAAGCAAAACAAAATATTCAAATTAAGCAAAAGAAAATAATTTTTATTTTTCTAATAATTAAATATTTTAAACTTATTTTATTTGTGCTTGACAGAACGTAAACAGCAAATTCTTGACGAATTCTAAACATTAACATGTGACTCAGTTTTGCCCATATATATATATATATATACATATATATATATATAAATATATATATTTATTTATTTACATTTCTCTGTGCCGAAAGTGCATTTTGTGGTAATGCAATAATAATTGTTGATTAGCTTGTCGCTTTGCATATTATTTATCTGTGTTTATTGACAAACTGTCAGTCAAAAGTTGTGTAAACATACATCCATATATATATATATATATATATATATATATATATATATATATATATATATATATATATATATATATATATATATATATATATAAATATATCCATATATAATATACGAAATTACTCAAATTAATATTTTAATTTTTATTTTTTATGTTCTGTCGTTTGCTGATTAGTCATCATTCAGCCAATTTAGTTGACAGCCGACAAAAGTTAAGCGAAACTGTCAATCAAAGTGGATGGATTGGGGAGGGGAGGGAAGGGGTTGCTGGTAGCTGATAGTATAGGCCTTCTGCTTGTCTGGGGAAATCGTGTCAATCTGCTAAACGAGTTGATTTATATGCAATCTAGTTAAATTATTTACACAAACTGCTTAAGGGAAAAAAAGAAGATGCAAATATTGGCTAAGAACAGAAGGGGCTAATAAATATAAATGGAGTGCTTAATAAAGGCCAAGAAAAAGTGTTCTATGTGAGCAGCACACGTTGATGGCTGGTTGAGTGCCTGATGGCAAACAATCACCCAACCCACCCACCCACTGCTCAGAGTGCGTCTCAAGGACACTGTCAAATAGGTGAGGCTACTGCAAGGCTATGCTGCAGGATGTGCATGTCCTTTTCTCTCTCTGTCTCTCTTTCTCTCTCTACTTCTCTATATCTGTGGCATTGAGCTGACATTAGTAAATTGAAGCCTTGGTACCGCCGGGGGCGTAACCAAAGAGGGCAAGCAAATTGAGTGAATAACTGTTTGGAGACAGAAGTAAGAATGAACTAATCTAGTGAATGATCGACTAGCAGATACCCTGAGTGTTTTTCTTGTTTGTATATATATATTTAATTAATTGTTCTCTAATAGCTATCGGTAATCGATTTTTATCGATATTGGCAAAAATGAGAACAGTTGTCAATAAAGATCAATAAAGTCGATCTGCGAGTGGTATGCAAGAACAAAATTTGAAGTCTTAAGCTTGGACATGGCTATTTCAACTGGACCTTTCATGCTAATCAGGAATATATATTTTGTATGGGGTGAATCTGGTTTCTTCTGTCTGTTCAAACTACATTAGAGGGTTTTAGGATATAAACATATCACATTTAACAAATCAGCGTTTGCTCCGTAGCTAAAATCCTGGCAATGCTTTGTATGTGGGTTATTACCATATCCCGATGATATTGGCTCAAAAGGAAGAGGAAGCAGAAGTAGTATATGAGAAATGCGTGCAGCTAAGCAATTATTTTGTTGTGCTGCTTTTAATTTGTACTCGCTGCTTTTGCATTAGTATTAGAATTGCCATTTGACAGCCAATTTCAGTTATATTTCCACTTCGTGCCTGTCTGTCTAGTTTGGGTAGTGGCTGGGGGAGGGGCTTTTTTCCGGGGTGTTTGGGAGAGAGAGAGGTTTATTGAAAACACGCGCTCGTCAACGTTTAATTGAAAACAGTCCGCGTGCTGAGCAATTGAAATTTGTTGATTTACCTACTCTTGTTTAGCCGATAATAATGTGACTCACAAAGGCGATAAATTGAGCGAATCGCCATCAACAATAAACAGTCAACAATCAGCTGTTTTCGATTTGAGCTACTGTCGTTGATTTGAGTGGCACATTCATTCAATCAATCAATCACAGCCAATCACTCAATCTTATCTATGAGTGCGAGAAGCAAATTGCTGTGATATGCTCTGCTTCAATGTAGGTCACTGTTTTCCTCATGAATATTAATTATAATTTCTTCAATATCTTTTTCGTGCTTCCCACAAAAATTGTGATTCCTATTTTTTCTTTTTTAATTGAAATTTTAAAATATGCATGGCTTATTAATAATTAATAATAATATATTTTGCTGAAGAATAAATTAATTTGCCAACACTTAACCAAAATAAGATTCTTTGCAAATTTATAAAAATCTATAATATATATCCAAAAGACCACAAATCTCTTTAGATTTCTAAAAATTCACAAAGTACAAGAAATTCATTGTAATGATGAAAATTTATCATGTTATTGCTCATTAATGCTGAATGAGAAATGTGTTTGATCTATTATGAATACATAATAAATATAAACACAATATATATATATATATATATATATATATATATGACCACGTGAGTCCCCAATTTTATCGAGATTAATTCTGAAAAGAACTTTGAGCGCTGACAAATGCAAAGCAACATTTTTTGGCAGCACTTTTCGTAAATATCTTAAATGATATTAAAATACTTTTGATTAAAAATGTGTTAATATAAAATACCAAGTAAAAAAAACCGATGACATATCAACATGGTTTGTACGGTACTATATATAATAGATATACATATATATGCTATTTCGATTTCAAAGCAAACACACAGACACCATTTGGGCCCTGACATTGAGAGGTGGCTAAGAGCAAGTACGAGACCGAAATGTATTTTCTGTTTGAGTATTGCGAAATTTCAGCAATTTACTTTTGTTACGTAGAAATTGTCGATTTATTTATTTATTTATATTTGTATCGCACACCTTAAAAAAAAGAGTAAGTAGTAAAAAACTCAGTCAGACGAGACGTCACTTCTTACCGGAACCGAACAATGGCCACGCGTTGAGCCCGTGAAAGCACGTCGCATTCGCTTCCGCCTTCGAGTGCGGATGATTAGGGTTGGGTGCTAGGCGGAGACAGGAGCAGAGCATTCCCCAAGCGGCAAACATGAGGCAACAATGGCAACAATCATTGCCAATGGCCGGCGTTTTTCATGGGTGCCCCCAAAATGGATCACGCTTAGTATTTTGATAAAAAGAATTTGTAGTATACACATACAAAGTAAGAATGCTCTAGGTCGACTAGCAGATACCCCGTACTAGCTTTTGCTTTTTAGTATATATACGTTTTAATCCATGTTTCTCAATTAATCTAGATTTAAAATTGTGTCAAGGTATATAAAAAACCTGAATAGACACATGTATCTTTTATAAGCTATCGTTAATCGATTTGTATCGTCACTACAAAAACCTGAATAGACAGATATATTTTATTAATGCTGGCTTTTATCGATTTGTATCGATATTTGCAAAATGAAAAAAGTATCCGTTGTATATTCGAGAACTTATATTTAAATTTTAAAGTTTCTAGCTTTGGCTAGATGGACTTGCCTATAATTTGTATACTTTATGGATGCTACCAACACACCCTCTTCATCCATTTTAAATTGGTTCAGAGTATACAGAAGCACTGACCATGCCAAACGATTGAACAAATGAACCTTATTAGCAGCTGTTGCCAACTAAGACCAATACAGTACCGCCGAATACGTGGGCGGTTCAACAAATGTGTTGGCCCAAAGCCAGCAATTTCCATGGCATCGATGCGCCCCCAACAAGGGCACATACATTTATCATTCATCATATGCGAAACTATTTAAGCTACTTGAAATTGGCTGCAGCCATTTGTGGCAGGATTTTCCTGCATACATTGTATACAATTCTAAATATATTTCATACATGTAAGTTTATTTTAGGAAAAGTGACTACTCTTCTTGTACAATGTAATAAAGTAACTAAAGCAAACCCAAATAAGTAGACTATATTAACTTAAACTTAAGGCCAGCTCAGCAGGCATTAAAAAATGCACATGTTGCAAAGCGTGTGTCAAATGCGTTTTACTCACACCCACATCACATGCAGATGGAAAGGGGATATTCATGACCCACTGAGTGAGCGATTCAATGTCAATTGCAGTTGCCAAATAAACCAAGCGAGCGAAACAAAAAACAAATGTTGTGTCCCACTTGCTCTGCACAAGCACAATTGTTAGGCAAGTACCAGAAACATTTATTTTTTATATAATAGCCGCTTTTTGGCAAAACCAAAACCGAAACTGCGACGCAAAAACATAAATATCCATATTTATATATACATATATATATATATAGATTTACATATTCGTTTGCAAACCTGTGCGAAGTTTGCTATTAATAATTATATCCAAAATGTGGTCCACAATTCGATGCCTTACATAAATATTTGTAAGCCATTTCTGTCTGTGTGTACTTTTGTACTTAACTTACATACATACATATGTATGTACTTACATACATACACAGCAATGCTTATGTACTCAAGCATATGTAGTTCAAGTTTAATTTAATGCCAACGATAACAAAAATAAATAAATACAAGGAACGAAGTCAAATGCTGCAAAAAAGAATCTCAGCTCGACTGCGAAATGCTGTAGAAATTGTTTGTCTAGATTATTTGATAAAAATATGTTTTTATGACGCAAATAAATCGAATAAGTTTCATAACAAATAAATCAAGAGCAATTCAAGAGTCCGATTCTCTAAGAACTTCCAGCTTATAGCAATTTTAATATAAAGCATACATAATAAAATATGTTCCTAGTTTGAGTCCGCTTATAGTAAATAGAAAAGCCTTAAATTAAGATTGTTGACTTCTCTCCTCCTATTATTTTGTGACCATGCTTTTAATTAAAGTGTTGGAGCGAAGATTCCCCGCGTCAAGGAATGCCTGCATAAGAAAGTAAGACCGAGTCCCACAAGCGTTGTGTACTCTTTAAGCGTTTATTCAAGACTGCTACTTTACAGTATGAGTACCATTAATGAGAAACTTAACACGATTGATGCACGATTGCATTGAATGTAAAATAACATAACTTTCAACATAAAGTTATGTTTGTTCCTTTTAGAATTCATGTATTTTCTCTTCCGGCAAACAACCAACTGTATTTACTAACTAATATGCCTCAATTATATTTAAAACATATAAAAAAACGAACGACGGCACGAAGAGCAAAAAACAATGTGCGAATCATGGTGTGAATTGCAAATTCGTGATGTTGCACATAAGCAAAAAGGAAAATACTGTTGACGTGTCTGCAAAAAAAAAAAATAAAAAAAAAAATACACAAACGTAAAATAAATAAAACTAATGCTAGCTAAGCACTCGAATTATTGAAAATGTCGTTGGACATTGTAAACATTATTTGTATTTATTTCCAACTACGTCAATGTGCAACAGACAGACAAACAGACAGACGGCTTTTCAAAAAGGGGGGCGGGACTCGAGTAATGAGCAGAAGCCGCACCAAAAACAGAATCAGCAGCAATCACTTCAAAAGATCTCACATACGTACTGTATACGTAATCATTTTGCTGAATGATCTATTGGAAACCGTTCCGAACCGAACCCAAACGAAACCAACTCAACTGAATTGAACTGAACTGAATTTGTAAACATTGCCGCATCGCAATCGCTTTCGGTTTCGGTTTCTTCCGGCACCGCAAGAAGACTCTTCTCTTCTCTTTTCTTCTCTGGTCTGCTCTGGTCTGGTCTCTTTCTCGATTTGATGACATAAACAAAATGCTGTTTAGTCAGCATTAGACGCAATCAGGGAACTTATTTGTTTTTGTTTTTCTAAAAGTTTATTGTTAAATGCGGCGTATATTCAAAATTCAAATGATGAATGTAAAATGGCCCATTAGGCATCTGTTAATGATTCCATTGCTTTCAATTGATGTTGATGGATTCGATCTGGAAGTGGATTTATGGAAAAGAACAAAAACGAATTTTGTTTTGTTGTTGTTTATTTTCCATGAACCCATTAAAAATTGTTGAAGGGGGTACTATAAAGTTGTGCACGTGTAAACAACAAGGCTGAAAGAGGCGTCTTCGACCGCATAAGGTAAATATAAATTCTAGTTTGTTGATAATAACAATAATATACCCTAACAAATTATGCATCCTACTAGTTAGTAGAACAGGTAAAAACTTTAGTTCAGGGTTTCTTCTATTTCTACTTCATATAAAAATAAAAGATTTTGTCATTGGAACTGGAATCCAGGCTACTTCCAGTTTAATCTTAATTAAGTTTAAAAAATTGTACTACAAACTTCCTCAATTTCCTGTGATTTACGCTAAATAAAGATATGTTTTTTATATATAGAAAATAATGAGGCGTAAATTAATGAGGCAATTTTCCAGTGAAATGAATGCAGCGACATTA
Source organism: Drosophila mimica (assembly GCA_037043585.1). Classification (NCBI taxonomy): domain Eukaryota; kingdom Metazoa; phylum Arthropoda; class Insecta; order Diptera; family Drosophilidae; genus Drosophila; species Drosophila mimica. The sequence goes on along the minus strand of JBAMBE010000361.1, from coordinate 591,139 downwards.
TTTAAACGAGAGTTGTTATCATATATAATTCATTTACAAATTCCCCGAATATAATTAATTTAATGTTTAATAATTTATGCCGCTAATGACGCCATTTAAACGATTATTCATGCTTGAGGCACGTAACACATTTGGCACGAATCTAGAATCTAGTTTGAGTACGCAAATTGTGCAGAGAAATGCAAGACACAAATGCGCATAATTTCAATGAGCAACATATTTAGCATTTAATTATCATAATTAAAGCAGCTTAATTCCAAATGAAATCGTAGAGAAATATTATTTATTTTTATATACGTACTTGCACCACATTTGTTCTGGCATTTTGAACCAATTAAATTTGATATAATTTGGCAAGTGCGGCAAAAACCAAAAATTATACAGTTCTCATTATTTAGTAAATTTTGCATTTATAAATTTTAAATATATTGTCGATTGAATATTTATATTTGAGCACTTAGACCGTGCCCGTGCCCGGACCCGGGCAACGCTTTTATAAAGTTCAAGGACGCCAAAAATTAATTTCTTATTGCTTTTCTATATCAATTCATTCAAAGAAATAATTGTATAAACATTTTATGAACAGCTCAAATGAGATGCGATCTTATGAGCGAGAAGATACATTGCCCTGAACCCATTAATAATGAGTGAAATAAATATTATTACGTTGTTCAAATGTATGAAACAGACAGAGGAAAGCAACCTTATAAAATATATATATTAGGGAGCAACGATTTAGATACAGGCAGAGACTATTAAATCAGGATGTCAAACCGGAAACGTAACCTGAACTGCAACTTTACCAATTGAAATGCTGAACTGAAACCGATTTGAAACCGAGTAACCGATTTGCTCCATTTAGGTACGGAATATCTTTACCATAACCTTTAAACTTCCGGTACCAAAACCGGAACCGGAACCGAAATAAATTTCGAGTTCACAAACCGCTTTTAATTGTAAGCATTTAATCCCCACTCACTTAACCCATTTCTATATACAAAAAAAAACCGTGTAAATGATGTCATGTGAAATTCCAGTTAAGAACTTCGTAAGCGGTTTTTTTTTTTGGCTTATTGATTTTTTGATGCGACCACTTAGCATGTAAATTACACAGGATATACACATGCCAGCCCATCATTATGTCCACGAATGGATCCCTAATTCCACTAATCACGCTTATCGTTAGCAGGCAACTCGAGGAGTCACGCACTTTGAAGCACAGATTGTCTGATTGATGGCTTTCCCCACGGCACCCCAAGTTCGAGTGCTTATCTAATCGAGTGGAGTGTGACTCTTCGAGTATTCGATTATTCGCGATGGGCGCCAAGTCAAAATACACTACTTTCGTCATAAATAATCTTAAATTGATGGGATTTTGTTGGTTGTCAGCCAATTTGGCATACCTAAAATTTATGGATTCGTTAAAAGTTGTTTCTTTTTTTTTCGCTTTTGCTAATTAATAATAATTATCAAATTGGACAATAATATTGACATAGGTGGCTTATAGGAAAGTGTGCACTTCAGTTTATCAACTGATAATTATTTACAGACCCCAAAGACAAATGGGAAACTAGAATCGTCTGTTCAACTTACTTTGTTGTTTATATATATATATATATATATATATATATATATATATATATTTATGTATATCGTATGTATATAGCCAAGAAGTCGCACCTGCAAGTAAGCAAAGTAAATCATATTTAGTTTTCAGAAAAGCGGAGCTCATTAAAATGTACACGAATTGTTTCAAATTGCGTTGTGGCAACTAGAAACTTTTCTGGGTAAATGTGTTGCGCATTAAATGACGCATATTTTGTGTGACAACGTTCCACAAAAGACAACAAAAAGAACAAAAACATAAACAACCACTAAGTAAACTCCAATCGCACCCAGTTTCAACTGCGTCTTTTCTTTTTGGTTTTCCCAGCTGGCAGCAACAACAACAACAAAAAACTGCGTTTGTTCCACTGAAATGGGATCCCATTTGAGGCACACATTATGCAAACTGACGACAGCAGTTAAGTTGACTGATTTAGCGCTCGGATGTTGAAGCAACAATTGAAATGTGGCACTCAAACTCAGCAATATCACCCGAGTTATACGATCGAATATTAACCTCAAATTAGGCGTCGTGTTTGGGCATAAATTGAAATATATTATGCCATAAGTAGACTAAAAACAAAATAAGGCAAATAAAGTAAGCTCCATAATTTTAATAAGTATTCAATCAAGTTTTATAGTTAGACATCTTGATTAAAAATAACAAGAAATAACACTCCGAAGATTACATACCATGTCAGACAAGAGTCAATTTGCTGATCCGTCAATTTCAATATAAATATATATATATAAATGAATAATTGTTTCTATAGCCGCTATATGTTTGATTCGAATAACTTTATAAACTAAAAAGTTATTCTTTTGCCATCGTTTCGTTTGATAAAGTTATCCGATCCGAGTGGCATATCTACTAACTGCAGTAAGTAGATTCATGATAATAGCTTTAAGTTTTCAATCAAATACGAGACACAGACGAACATGGCTATATCGAATTGGTTAGTAATGCGAATCAAAAATAAATATTCCTTAGGGAGGATTGCAGATGAATCCTGAAAAATTTTGCATACCTAAGGACAAAAGTCAAACACCCTCTTCAAGGATATAATAATGCAAATCAGTAATTCTAACAATACTATTTTATCCAAATTTGATTCGCCACAAAAGACAACAATTGGAATTAATATAGCAATAAAAGAGCTTTAGTTTTAAAACAACATCAATTTAATTGAAATGACAAACGAGCTCAACAATTTAATAGATATCTTTTGCAAAATTCCACAAAATTCCACATAATCCAACTGCCCAACTGATAATACCCAAAGAACTAACTGTAATACGCAGAATCGGAATAATAAAAAAAAACAAAGCGGTCTGTCGCTAACCGGTCCGACACGTGTACAGGGAATCGATGAGGGGGGTCGGGGGACCTTGACTTCAATGGCTAATTTCTGTTAGCCGATTATTTATGTTGTTGTGTTGAGTTGTTTTGTTTATCTTTCAACAGAATATTTATGTTGCAATCATAAGAGAAAAGCGGCTTACATTTGAGGTAAACAACAGTTTGCTTATAATTATAGTTATTGAATTTTATTTTGCATTTCAAACAATTTCATTTTTATTTGTTTTTTTTTTTTTAGTATTAATCAAAATGCCCAACAATAAAAACCAAAAGCCGTTTAAAATTTGAGTCTAAAAAATATCAAACAAATATTGCCACTGGTGAATGGGATTGGGGGATGGGGTGAGGGGTAAGGGATGTATACATGTTAGCCGCAATGAATACCTTACAGATAGATACAATAGAGTATTCCATAGCCATATACATACAAATATATCTAATTAATTATTTAAAGCATTGCGGCTGGTTTGTTTGTTGGTTTCTTTTGCTGTTTGTTGTGGTTTTTTTTTTGTGCCTACAAAACTAAGTCTTAAATGGCTAAAACGGCATTTGTTTAGTTTAGTTTACTTAACTTTTCTTCATTTTTTAATATTTATACAGTTTGTCGATTTGCCGAACAAAGAGCGCTACGATTGACAGACAACTAGGATTGCGATAAGTGTGCTAATTATATAGACTACATATATATCTATATAGATATTTTTATATATATGCCTAGTTAGTAGTATAAAAATATATATTTATACGCGTACGAATCTGTGTGTAAATCTACATTGCCTGGGCATTTGTTTTTATTTTCTGTTTCTTTTTTTTTTGGATTTACACGCCGAGCAGGCACTCGGCAAACTGCCCGGGCTACGCCTGCGTCACAAAATACATCTCCCCGGAGGAGCCAACGACAACGGCATGTGTGTCACCGGTGTGTCCACCAGTGCCGCCGCCCAATGCACTCGGAGCGGCAGCAATCATGCTGCTCATATCGGACATATCGGTGCCGTTGCTAACAATGCTAACGGCACCGCTAAATGCAGCTGCTGCCGCCGCCGCCGCAGCTGTCACGTTCGTTGAATCAGTGGCAATTAGCTGTTCGTTGACCACACTATTGGTGCCATGATCCGTCGTCTCCACATGCTGTTGCAGCCCATCGATATTATCGTATAACGTCGAACATTCGCCGCATTTGTAGAAGGGCTCCACACACTCCGGATGCTTGCGTTCGACGTGCCAGCGCAGGTTCGCCGCATTCGAGAAGTTCTTGCGACAATTGGCGACGCCACAGCAATACGCACGCTGCTGATGCGTCTGTCGATGCCGATACAGTATCGCCTTCGATTTGAACGTGCGATTGCAAATGTTGCACACCGGCGTACTCGTCTCCGCATCGTGCGTCTTCATGTGCATGCGCAACATGCCGGGTCCCTTGAAACTCTTCAAACAGATCTCGCATTGCGGCTGCTTCTTGCAATTCGCCCGTATCCAATTTGTATGTGAATGCATGTGATTCTGCAGGCCTTTGAACTGCCGGAACTCCGTGTTGCACAAGTGGCAGATGTAGCGACCCGAACCGAGTGGTGACGTATGCTGCCTTATGAATTCCTGCACCAGATTCGCATCGATTTCGTAATTATCATCTGCACCCGCTGCTGCAATCACCGATGCAGTTTGCACCAATTGACGTGAATTGGCTGCGGCAAGTTTACTGCTAATTGTGGGCGGACTGTGCTGATGATGATTGCAGGGTTGTTCCACAAGTTGCTGTTGCTGCTGGTTGTTGTTGTTGCGACGCGTTCGTTTGGCGGCACTGGGCGTAGGACTTGGTGTGCTGTTCACGTGCAGCGTGAGCGTATCCTGTCTAAACTCCACGACTGCATTCTCCAGCGATAAACTATGCATTTCCATTGATTGTTGTTGCTGTTGCTGCTGATCCTGCAACTGTTGCTGTTGCTCCTGCAACTGTTGTTGCTGTTGCTCCTGCAACTGTTGCTGCTGCTGCTGCTGTGCATCGACATCAATGAAGGCCTGCTCAATATCGCTGGCGCTCACATCGCCATCGGTTGGCTCCATAATCGCATAGTGCAGCTCATCATCGACATCGCCGGCGAGTCCACCATGCTCCGGGTCATCCGTAATATATTCGCATTCATCCACTGGCGTCATGTCATCCACATCGCCCTCCATTTCACCGCCCTCGCCATCGTCAAGCATATCCTCATCATCGAGCTGGATTTCCTCAATGATGAAATTATCTTCATCCTCTTCCTCTGGTTTAACAATGCCGCTGCCATCCTCGTGCTGCATCAGTTGCTCATCAAAATACCCATCATGCTCCTGATCCTGCTCATGGTCCAATTCCTGTTCGTGGTCGTGCTCCTGATCCTGAATGTCGCTGTGCGTCAACTCCTCGTCGATGAGCACCTGATGATGATGATGATGGTGATGCTGCTGTTGCTGTTCCTTGAGATAATCCTGCTGCTGATCATCGTCCAGCACAATCGTCTCGAATGTGTGACCCTTCCCATCGAGCTGTTCATACACCTCATCCAGCTCCTCATCATCCACCATTTCGCCATCGTCCAGCAGATGCACATCTGCATCGGCTAAAGAGGCGCCACCATTTCCACTCGCTGCACACAGCTCCGCCGTTGTTGTTGTGGTCACCGCTGCCGCCGACATGGTGCGCTGTGGCACCAGCTGGACAAGCTGTAGCGTCTGTGTACCATTCGGTTGCTGGACAATTTGCAACGTTTGACCATTGGGCGCTTGCAAGAGTTGTGGCAGAAATTGCGCTTGCGCCGCTTGCGTCGCATTCGCGTTTGTTGTCGCCTGCGAACTGATTATCTGCGCCAGCTGCGGCGTCACAATCTGTGTGGTGATAAACTGCCCATTGGGCAGCAGGATTTGCTGTTGTGTTGTTGTTGTCGGCATCAGTTGCGTTGGCGCCGGTTGCAGCGTTGGCAGCTGCATTTGTTGTATGTGTTGCTGCTGTTGTTGTTGCTGTTGCTGCTGGGTTATCAGCGGAGGTGGCGGGGGTGGTGCTGGCTCTGGTAGTAGTTGCACAATCTCCTGCTGCTTTTTCGATTGACGTGCGGCGCCCTTGCGCATCAGTGGCTTCAATTTGCTCTTGGGCTGTGGCAGGGAAAAGAGAATGTTTTAAGTTTTGATGGGGTCAAACAAATGCCGAGATTTTTACCTTGAGCTGCACTTGTTGCTGTTGTTGTTGCGACTGCTGCAGCACAAAAATGGGCGAATGTTGTTGCTGCTGTTGCTGTTGTTGTTGCAGCAACTGTTGCTGAATTAATAATTGTTGCTGCTCCTCGAGCTGTTGTTGCTGCTGCTTGAGCTGTTTTTGAAGCAAAAGCTTTTGCTGTTTGCGCTCCTGTGGCGTCAACGACTCATCGGTGACCATGCGCACTGTGAGGCCTCGAATGTATTCGCGCAGTTCTTTGTCGCTCCGCTCGACGAGCGTTTTGAATGCATGATTCCGACTGACGGCATGAACGCACTGCACACATATTTTGTCCGGCCAGCCCTCGGTGGGCTCTACGCGTACACTGGTGCAATCCATTAGCATTTCGGGCACTTTTTCGCTAAATAGCGGACGCATTTCCTTCCGCTCCGATATGCAAAGGCGGCAGATTTTGTCCAATTCCAACACCTTCTTGCGGTCCATCATAATGGTGGCTCGACTGTGATTGGTTGTCACTTCAATTACAACTGCTTTCTATAAGCAAAAACAAAAACAATTAACACTTAACACTTGTTGCCCCGAGATGAAAAACCTTTTATCAAAAGGCTGGCAGAGTATGAGAAATATTTAATGATAACACTCGGTGTTTAAAATTCGCGCCTACAGTCGCTGTCTGGCAGCACTGATACCAAAACGCTCTGGCAGCTCGCCGCTGGCGGTGCGAGCGAGATGGCAATAGGGTGCCAAAGACACGACGACGACGACAACTAGTTATACACACTTTAGCATCCTGGTATTGGTGCGAGCGAAAAATCAGATTTTTAACTACTTTCGCAGCAAACGACACAAAATGTATTTTGTTTTTTTCTTAAATTTTTAGCATTAATGCACTTATTTCACATATTTCTCATACTCGGTGGCCACTTGATGAAGGTTTTTGCTCAGAAAAAAATGCATTCTTTCGACTTACCCAAGCAGTATTTATATAATTTATGTGGACTTTTCACAGCATTCAACATTAAATTCGTTTTAAATATGGCCGCGTCACACGATTTCCGAGTGAAAAAACGTAATTAAGTCACATTTTACACAATGAGCGCGAGTTTTTGTGTTTTGAATTGGGGCGAAACAAAAAAACAAAAACAACGGCGACAGCACCAGTTGGTTATTCTGGCAAGTAAATGAAATAACTAGACTTCGACCAGAGAGTGCCAACCAAATTAATAAAAATTCGATGAATGAAATTTGTGCGTGCAATCGGCGCAGTTGCTGCTGGTGCTGTTTCTCCTTTTGTCTTTTTCTTGCGACTGCAGAATGATGCGCGAGGCAGTTGAAACGATGTGAAACGACGATTACACACAGACGCACATACACACGTATATATATATATAGTTCTCTCTTTTTTTCTGCATCGTCTGCAACTTGTGTGTGTAAGTGAGATATGCGTATGTGGCGTGCTGGTGCTGCCAACTCGCTCAAATCAAAACACACAAAATACCGCGTGAAAAATCAAAACAAACAAATTTTTGTTTGTTTATTATTGCAATTAAACTTAACTAATAACATAATAATTTTGCTGGTTATTGTGTATAAGATTTTATCTCTTACCTGCGCTGCAGAAAGTATATTTCAGATCTCTCCTTGACCCACGCATACACTGACACACACACTTTTACACAATTCCACTTTGACGACTTTTTTTGTCGTCTGGCTATTGCACTTCTTTTATTGGGTCGTCGTCTGTTGGCACATTTATAATAGATTTTGCAATTGCTCTTATTCACCAGACAAAAAGAGACAGCAGTTCACATCTTTCGCACGCCCACGTAACAGCTGCGCCCGGTTCGAGATTCTTAAAGGACTGCAATGCCATGGTTAAAAACCGTAAAGGGTGCCGCAATAAAATTGTGCTATTTGAGCTGACGTCACAATGGTTGTTGAGCCTAATCGATATATATCGAAAAATAAAAGCAAATATTTTATTTGGCGCTATTTTCAAACAGCTACAATTCCTTAAGCAGAGCATATTTATATTTGGCGCTATTTTCAAAGTATTTGTTTGTATTTGAAATGATAAAACAAATTAATTGGTTTAAATTTAAGAAATGGATTTAATTAAACCTGTTGTGAGCAAAACAAAATTCGAAATAATTGCTGTAAATTGTGAGTTGTTTACTTAGATTCTAGGCAGGATGAATTGGTCTGTTTATTGTTTATGTTTGTGTTTGCCAATTCATATTTTTGACGTTCCTTTGTCTTTTTGTTGTAGACCCGAACAATGCCATAGATGACGACAACGAGGACAATGGCAAACAGCAGGCAACTCAGGACAAACCAGGGATAAAACGAGGAGCTGCCCTCCTCCTCCACTGAAGACCATTCGTTGAAACCTTCGGTGGTATTGATGCTCATCCTCGCCGGAGATGCATTCCCATCGCGGAAAAGTGAAGCCTTTGCCAGATTATGCGAATCAGGTGCTTCAAAGGCCGGTTCGGTGCCATCAATGCGCACAAAGGTTAAACTGGCACCGGTCAGCGGCTGCTTATAACGGAGTAATCCATGTCCAAAGTACTCGTAGATGTCCGCATCGAATTCCCGATGCTGATCCACCCATTGGCCAATCACCTGTAATTTTACCTCACTTTTCGCATCCATTGTGCGACCAAAATACGCCTGCTCCTGCACATCCAAGCCGCCCACACCATCTGCATCAAGTTCCAGCACCGAGCCACGATGCTCCAGTAGCAGTGGCAACTTTGCCAGCTTCTCCTGCTGGAATATGCTGCTCATATTCACGCGTATCTTCTCCACAAAATCATAGCTAAGACTGCCATAGATGGGCTTCCGCTGACCACTGGGATTCTTGAGAACTCCATTGCCCAGTCTCATCTTGTAGCTGTTGCTCACATTCCGCCAGGGCAGATAGGTCACATTCCTCAGCTGATACATCATCGGCTGCAGCTCGACGAGAACATTGATATTATCCTCAATACCATACTGTAGCAACAAGGAGAGTATTCAGTTTTATTGTATTGGTAGGAGAAGCTGGTGCATCTTCACTTACAAAATTATCCTCAAAGATCATGACCACACAGGTGAACATGTTGTCAAGCACATTGTTGACCAAGTCCGCGTGTCGAAAATGACACAATTCGGTCTTTTCACGCTCCACATTCGTCGCTTTGGCAATATAGCTGAGTCGCTCTTTGGGATTCAGTTCGGTCGCATACTGCTCCATCATGGTGGTATAGGGCACCCATGCCAACATGGAGCTTGCATTCCCATGGCATATATCCCGTTGGCTACCTCGTCCACGTAGCTCCCCATTGTGCAGCTTGAAGAAGTGATTATTGCTGCGTTTCATCAAAGTCGAGCCGTGGTCCGTGCACAGCGTATCAATGAGGATTTCCTAGGGATTAGTCAAGTTGAGAGTATATCTATAAGCATATACTTGTGTATATAATCTTATTCTTATCTATAACCATTATCTGTTTGCACTGTTCACATTATCTATTCACAAACACTTTTCCTCGTTTCCAGGCTTTTTGTTTTTTATTATTATCTGCATAGCTAATTGAATTTGGAATATATATACGTATATATATATATATATATATATATATATAAAGAATGTAAAGCCACTCGACTTTGATTTATATTGGTTGTATACAATCTATATTGGCCATATAAAGATTGAAGAGCCTTGCGCTTGTCATCTAAAGATTCAATGGCAAACAGCTTGTTTTGGACAGACGACAACAACAAAATCAACCTCATCTTAACCTCGACTGATTGATCGCAGCAATGCCTTAAAAGGCTATTATTTTTAACGATGTGTTAACTATGTACATTAAATCATTAAGATAAAATATATTACTGTTTAAATTGATTTCTTTACCAATTAAACTGTAATCTGACTAATGGACAATGATTTGGCGTCGAACTCAGCCAAGAATAAATTAAAATAATTAAATAGCATTTCTAAACACCTCAAATAACTTTACTGTTAGTTATGTTTATATATATGTACATATATATAGTTGTCGGTTGTAGGTTTGGATTTGTAAAATCTTTTAGTCGATGAAAGTTAGTTAGAAATAGTAAAAAGGTTTTTCAACTATTTCAACTAAGTACAAGATTTAATTTTGAAACAAAAATAATTCAAGTAAGTTGGAATTTATGAAAATTGGTATTAATTATTTGGGATATAAATAAACAATTAAATTTGAATAAAAATCCTTACCTTCTCCTTGGCCGTCAGAGTTATGGCTGTTATGTGGCACTGGGACTGCTCCTCGTTGCTGGCGAGGAACACACGTCGCTCCAAATCACTGAGCAGCAATGGTTCCGTTTTAATGCAGAAATCCGCACGCTCCTCAAACGCCAGACAGCTCGACGTGGAGAGCAGGAGGCGGAGAACGAGCAGTAATCCAAAAGCCAAAATGTCCATTGCTCTTATTACTTTGTTGAGTTGAGTGAATGAGTTGTAAAGTTTTCCGTTGCGTTGATACGCGCTACTCCGACGACAAATCGTAACTAAATTTTGCAATTAGAACTGGCCAGTTATTTTTTTAAATCGCCATTTGCTCGGCGAATTCAGTCATTCAACTTGACGATAAATACGTAGCCTTATAGCCATATTTATCTAGTTGCCTGGAGGATAAACTTGGAGTAAGCAAATCGCCAAAATAACTGAATTGATTAACATTCAACGAAAAAAATTAAAAAAAGAAAAACCATATCGATTGCACGTCATTTCACAGATAAGATAACAACTCAGGTGTCTATATCAGAGTCAGGGAATGACTCCCCACAATGACGAAACGCTGCTGAAGAATATTCAAACATAAAGTGGCCAAAACATAATTTGATATAAATACCAATTGCAACAGTTGGCAACATTAATTAAAATTCAATGCAGCCTTAATTAATATAATTAAATTTGTTAACAACTGCTTCAAATATGTAAGTTTTTTTTTTAATTTTTAATCATTAATAGAAAAGTATATAATTTTAATAAACTCTGTACATTTAAAATTGTTGAACAATTCTTTTTTTTTTCTTTTTCTTTTTCATTTTTTTTTTTTTGCTTACATTTGCTTCTTAACAGGTCAGTTTTGTATTTCGTTTGCTGAACTTTTTACATGTTGAATCATTTGTACAAACTTGAACATAAAAATACAGTTTAAGATAACAGCTTAGAAAACTAGGCGTAGCTTTAGAGTTAGTGTGTTTTTTTATATAGGGGTGCAGTTTCGAGAGAGGTCCACAAGCTGCGCAAAATAAGCCAAGCACTGATGGTGTCGAGCAGTCGAATCAATCTGTAGATAAATATATGGATAAAAGGGATTTAATGTGATATTTTTTGGTCGGCTAGCGGAGCATTTGAAATTACCTTCGCTGCTGGCATCGTCTTCAAAATCCAAATCGTCACCATTGAGAATGGCAACATCATCATCATCGTCATCATCGCCGTCCTCCAAATCGCTATCGTTGTCATCATCATCGCTCGAGGACCATGAACCGATGAGATCACGATGGCTGCGCAACGGGAAACCAAGAAAATTCGGACCAAGTGCAAAAGCTGTACAGAAGAAGAGAAAAAATCGTGTAAGTATTGAAATTATAACAGAATCAGATATGTATATTTAATTATTTACCATTATCAGAGCCCGTATCGGAGCCCGTGTCGGAGCCCTCCTCATTGGATTCGGGCACCTCCTCATCATCTTCCTGCAAGCATAGACATAATATTAAATTCAATATCATCCATCTGCCGCATGAGCGTTCTGAGATCGACAGGGGCTCCGGCACCGGCACCGGCACCACCGGCACCACCCAGTGTACGTGCTCGCCGTCGCACACCAACAATTGAGTTATTGGCGGCATGCTGGCGAGCCAGATTCGAATTGGCATGGGACGCAGTGTGCCTCAGCCAAATGGGACGACGGCCAGCACCAATCGCTGCTGCTTCCAATGCATCCAATGGAACAGCAATTGGCACAGCAGCATCAGCATTGGCCTCATCGGCATCAAGCAAATCTAAATTTGGCGCTGGCGTAGGGGGGCGTGGTGCCGCCTCTTCGACGATGCGAATTAGAACGGAATCACCGCCTCCGGCTGCATGAATGGCGGACGGTGGCGGCTCCACCGATGCAGCGGACGCAGAAGCGCCGCTTCTAACGCCACCCTCATCGACGGCCAGATCCTTAACCGGACGCACCTCTTCCGAGCGTTCGCTCTTTTTAACGCCCACTGCATAGATTTTCACATATGTCTCCTGCTTCGAATCGTAACCGCTGTGATCCTCGACAACGGCAATCAGGCTGCCATTGGCGCTAACACTCAAATCGTTGATATTCCGTTTCACATCGATGGTCGCAATGCTCGAATAATCGTACGCATCCAGCACATTAAAGCTCGTATCATAGGTGGTCGTCTCCACATCATGATCCCGATCTGCACCCAAACTAGCGCCATATATCACATGCATTGGCGAAAAGGTGCAGTTGCGTTGATCCAAAACGGGTACAGTCTGCAGCAGATGGAACGTGCGCAGATCCCATACTTCCGTATTGGCTATAATCTGGTGAACAAAAGGGGAGTTTATATATATATAGACGTTAATGAATTTATTTAAAGACTCACCTCGAGGCAGTTGGGATGAAAGACGCCGGAAATGCACTGATTGAACTTGTCAAATTTGTGTATCTCTTTGCCTGAGCGCACATCCCAGAGCACACCATCTGGATGGACAAAATATACAAATATGAAAATATAAATATAGAAAATATATAAATATTTATGGCGAGATCCTCACCTGAGAGCAGCAGTTCGTCTGTGCGGCAGAGTGTGGCTCGATTCTTGGTGTACTGATTGGGTATGGTGGGTGTAAAGGTGGACACCCTGGAGCCCGTATTCACATCGTACAACACAGCGCACTGTAAAAGGGGAAAAGAACACTTTAGTCGTTGATTTAGGAGCAAGTGCAGTCTCAGAACTCACATCAGTAAGGGTGCCCAGCAGACGATCTTGTGTGGTCTGGGCAAACTCACAGTAGCCCACCTCCGGCAACCGCAGCAACGAGCGGAACTCGTTGTCGCTGATGGACCACAGCAGCGTGGTGCGTAGACGCCACAGGCTGGTAGTCAACACCAGATCTCCGGCACGATTCGCCTGTATTGCATCCACGCCGTACGTGTGGCAAATGGAGGAGAACTGTTCGACGCCATCGTTCATGTTGAACACTTTGCTCTCGCCCTGATGGGTGCCCACAATCAAATAATTGCCAACGACATCACAGCACGTGAACTCCAGATCATCATAGTCGGCGGAGCGCATGGTGCGCCACGGTGCAAAATGTGTATGGACATGTCGACGATCGAAGCGAGCCGTGTTGAAACCAGCCTGGGTGCGAAAGTGTCGCGATGTCAGATTATAATTAGAGCTAACCAGTCGACTGGGACGTGGATCGGGGCACTTGTGCGGTTCGTAGAGATCGAACTGGGGACAGGTTGTCACTGGATTGTTGCACAACGAATGCTGATTCGTCAGATACTCGGTGACAATGCTGTTCAGCGTCACACGCTTTGGATGCAACATCGGCGAGACAGCTATGTCATCTGGTAATCCGGATACGCCTGCACCGGGTTCAACGATCTGTTTTTGGAGGGAGCGACTGACGGATGAGGCGGAACGCTCCGTTTTGCGCAGCTTGATGGGCGTCTGTGCGCTGAGGTAGTAAAAATTGGGCACACCAATTGCGGCAGATGCAGCGCCACCAGCAGCAGCAGCTGCTGCTGAGGTGGAGGCACCAAGACTGCTGCTGCTGCAGTGCGGCGATAGATCTTCACTGCGCGTCTGGAATTCACCATTGTTGGACATGATGGCCGCATTCACATCGTGCATGCGATTGCGCAAACGACTGCGTGACATCGAGCTGATGCCAGCGAATCCTTTATAGTCGAAGGGTGACTGATGAAAGCTGCGCGTTGTCGTCGTCTGGAGTGGGAGGCCCACTTCACGCTGCAGCATTTGGGCCGTCTGGGACATACCTTTGCTCTCCAAATGCTCAAAGATCAGCTGATACAGTTGCTGTTCGTTGTATTGAATGCGCGTCTGAGCAATCACGTTGGCCTTGTGCATGTTAGTTAGCGATGGATCCAGGGGATTATTAAGTGGCTTCGTTTTGCCCGATATGCGTTCGAGCAGCTCGAGGGCATATTTCTGAAAGAGCACATGCTCCGCCCGCTTCTCCTGCAGAATGGGATCACGCATCAGTGTCTGCAGCAGACCGCTGGCAAACAACGGCAGCTTGCCCACAATTTGACGCACACGAGCCGAGCGTGCGAGTCCGGCCAGAGCACGGCATGCCATGCCACGTATACAGTCCGCATCGGTGATGGGTCCTTTGGTCTGCATTAGCGAGAGGAGCACCACAATGCCATTGTTGGAGCATACCGATTCCCACACTTTCTCAACTAGTTCCTCGGCATATTTCTGATTCGCCTTATTCTTGCGCGATGAACTGGCGAACTTAAGGAGAGCTGTGCTTCCGTTATCCTTGCGTATGATGGGTGAACAAACGCAATGACAGAGCACGGCCAAAGCGGATTTGATGACCTCAGCATCGGCGGTAATTTCTCCGGCAGCGGCGCCCAGCACCGAACAGAAACCGGACGTTGTTGTCTTGTCGAGCATCTGGAGACGCTCGCAGAGCACCAAATAGACACGTGGTATCACACAGCAAACACTGAGCACATCCAGTGCGGAGCGCACTGTCTCCGATCGACCAGTGTTCACCCAGTCATAGCTGAACGCAATGATGCGCAACAGCAATGCAATCCCACCCAGCTTGAGCAGCTGATCCACTGGCTCCCAATGCGCACGCACCGAAGTGTGCTCCTGTAGGGTGCGTAGCTGTTCGTGCAACTGATCAAAGGTCAACTTGGCCGCAACCGTCGGCTGCTGGCTAAAGTAGTGCGCCGACGAGGAGGCGGACGATGTTGCATAGTGTTGGCATAGGAAGTTATTGTACTTGTAGAAGAAATGTGCCTCCATATAACGCTTCAGGGCGATGCACACATGTCGCACCATTTGACGCGAGGCGCACTCCACATCCTCATTGATATCCGAGGCGTTGTCATTGTCGTTCTGCGTCGGATCCAAGATCTTCAACACCGATATCTGAATAAACATACGTAAGAAATTGTAAGCAGGAGTAGTAAGGGTGCGTCAGTCAAGTTCAACTCACGACATTGTACAGCTTTCGCAGGCCATCCTGTGCATCAAACTCATCGAGTATAACCTTAAACTGAAAGCTCAGACTGAAGAACATTGTCGCATGGCACTTGGATGAGTCATGACAACGACCCAATATCCACAAAGCGTAGCGTACTAAATTCGATATCAGAGGACGCGACATGCTGCAAATGCGCTCCATGGCATCCTCACAGTAGGCCAAATAGTAAAAGGCTATGGAGACGCCAGTGGTGGCCAAACTGGGACGTGGCACATTCAACAGTAGCTGCAGTAATATAATAATAATTTTAAGATATAACCAATAAGGTATTTGATTCCCCAACTCACCTCCAGGCCACCGCGTGAAATGAACTCCAAGGCAAACTTCTTGTGGCAGAGCAGCGAGGCGAGATATTTGAGCACCTCGTAGGCGAGGCAAGTGTCGCGTCTGTCCAACTCCTCGAGATGGCCAAAGATTAGTGACATCACATTGTTGCCGAAGGCCATGCCAAGAAACTCCTGATACTCGCCCAGGCTGGTTAGGAAGCGCATGATGAGCATCTGGCTGGTGTCCGCTGTCGGCGGATGCAGTGGAATATACATGCGTTTGTAATAACGCGACAGCGGAAACGCATCGCGACTGTTCTCGAAGAGAATGGACATGTTGCTGGCACTACCACTGGCGCCGTTATGCTGCGGCGATTGTGGTGCGGATGCAGCACCACCACACGCCATCCAGCTGAGCATGCCCGGCGAGAAACTGCTGTCCGCCGAGCTGTTGTGTTGTGATGTGCTCGGCGCGGCAGCTGCGGTTTCTGCTGTTGAGTTGCTTTTACTCATGCGACTGCAGGCGAGCAGCAAATGGAGGCGATTGATCATCTTGGGCACCAGGCGCATATTTTGATCACGACACGTTATGGCAATATCGCTAACCTCCATGGCAGCGGCCAACAGACCGGTTGCATAGCTCTGCAGCGGCTCAATGCTGTCCTCCGCCCAATTGTACAGACGATTAATGATGCCATCTTCCTCGGCGGTTTGAAACACGGCCGTCGTCTCTAATCCCGGCATAACCACCAATATCAGGCGACAAGCAATGATGTTTAACTCCAGTGAGCTGCGACTCACGTTCTGCCGGGTAAAATAGTTCTCCCGGAGATAATCGTTGAGCAGCTAAAAGAAAATTAGAGATTAAAAGAATTAAAGATTAAAAGGAATTAAATTATTGTAGTAAAAAACTCATATATTAATAGAACAATTTGAGTGGATTTTAGAATGTTATAATTACTTACCTTGCCCATGAACTGATCCTTGCGAAAGAGTAGCTTTAGCAGCAGTCCATACTGGCAGCTGGGATCGGTGCGATAGGGATGCCTCAGATCCAATGGATCCGGATCCTTGCGCATATATGCATCCTTTTCCCTCTCAAATATCTCAGCCAGACTAAAATGATTACAATATATATATATATATAAACATATGGGAATATATATCATCAATGACTTTTACCTTCTGAGCGGAGGCACTGGATCGTAGCCACTTGTTGTTTGCTCCTGCTCCCATTTCTCAATGATTTGGGTGAGTTCCTTTTTGGTGGCCGAGCGTTTGTCGGCGGCTGGATCATCATCAGCATTGCCATTGCCGGCATCATCGCCAACGCTCTCATCTTCCGCAGCAGCCTCGCCATCGCCATCAGCTTCACCTTCAGCCTCCCCCTCGCCTTCAGCATCTGAATTGCTATCACTTTGAGCATCAGCTTCGGCTTCCCCTTCTCCCGCTTGATCCAGTGCATCGCCTATGCTGTCATCGCTTTGATAGGCAGCCGCAAAAACGGCATTATCCAAAGAAATTTCAGCTCTCAATTCATCGGTGGCATCGTCTTCTTCCTGCGCCGCGGCATTCCCATCATTATTGTCATTTGCATGCGACATTCTCCGAGCGGACCACGAGGCAAGCGCTGCACGCCAATTATTTATATTTTCGTTTCGAACTTTGTGTTAACTTGATGTGTTTATATTTATGCGCTAGAGTTTATTATACTGCAAATTCCTTGCCGCTAAACCACGCGCTTCACTTTTTTTTGCCAATGAAATAGTGTGACCATCTGTCTCGCTAGAGAGGAGCGTGAGAGTCGTGAGCAGGCAGATGTCAAATATATCGCAGTTGTGTTAAGCCATAGTCAATATTGAGTCAGACTAATTAATATCACCTCAAAGTTTAAATTGCTTTATAGCAGCAGTTATTATTAGTTGCTCTTATTTAACAGATAGTTCAATTATGTGGCATCTTTTTAAGCACATCGCATATTCAACAGCCAATTGATTACATGGCAACGCCGTATGCAAATAAATCGCCGCATATCGGGTAAGAATGTTATCGATGTGTCGCGTCATTGTTTTGTTTTGGGCACCTCATCAACAACCAGCACACATTAATTAATAATTTAGGCCATAAAATGGGTTTCCTCTTCATACTCAGTTGGATATCCCTGGCATTACAAATCATCTTCTTAACACTCTCCATAGGTACGTGGACAACTGAGCGAGCAATGTGTATTATCTGATATATGCCCGTATATTTTACAGTTGCTGGACTTTATTATCTGGCTGAATTGGCCGAGGAATACACAACGTCAACGCGTCGTTTTATATTGTTTATGATCAGCTTCACCATATTCGTGTACATCATGCTGATATTCTTCGAGGACTTCTCGTGGACGATGATGGTGTGCGGTTTGGTGGCGCAGGCATTTCATTTTAGTATTATGACTAGTTTTCCATTTATACGGTTGCTGTCATTGCCATTTATTGGCTCGCTGGCGATGCTCGTGATAAATCATCTGCTCGCCTTTCAGTATTTCACCAGCGTCTATGTGCCCTTTACGCAGGTTAGTTTATAGAATATTGGACGCGACATGTTGACTTCACATTTGTCTATTACTTTTGCAGGTGCTTGCCTATTTTACAATCTGCATGTGGATGGTTCCCTTTGCACTGTTCGTTTCGGTCAGCGCCAATGACAATGTTTTGCCCACAACGATTGGCCTGAATGAACGAAGATTGGGCAGCAGTAATCCGGATGTGGTCAGTAATTATTTCTCGGGAAACAAAAAGCTTGGCTTACTCTCGCTGTTCAACTATGTAAAGGAGACGTTGCTGCCAGGACGCAGCAAGAAATCGTTTTAAGAGAGGGAATGCAAACCGATTTATTGTAAAAAAATTTAATGACCCTTTAGTTATTTATTTTGTAATACAAGCCCCTTTTTAGAATTAATAGAGATGAACATATTTCAAATGATGATGGCAGTGATTTATTTATTCTGGACTTTGACGGTGCCGTCAGCCATGCCAAAATAGCATTTGATTGCCATGTCGACAAACAGGCCAGTCTCCATGACGCCCGGTATCATGGTTATCGCTCGATTCACTTCATCCCAGTTGTATTCACGATTCGCCACAAATTTCCAGTCGATCAGGAAGTTGCCATTGTCGGTGACAATGGGACCGGCTTTCCTCAATGCCAAACGCAGCTCAGCTTGTCCATCGAAGAGCTCCTCGATTTTGAGTTTGACCGGCACATGAGCTTGGGGTGACACCTCGATGGGTATGCCACGGCACCACTGTTCGCCCAGTCGTTGTGACTTCTTTGTGTAATCGGCAATGACAATCATCTTTTTGGCGCACGATGCCACAATTTTTTCCTGCAGCAGGCAACCGCCGCCGCCCTTTATCAGCACCATGGCATTGTCCACCTCATCGGCACCATCGATGTAAACATCGATTTTGCTATGGCGATCCAAATCGCCCAAAGTCAAATTATGATCGAGAATCAGCAGACGTGCCTGATATGATGATGGCACACAGATAATGTCCGCCAAAGCGCCATCCTTCCACACCCGTTCCGCAATGCGTTCGACGGCAAAGACAACGGTTGATCCACTGCCAATGCCCACCACTTTTGTCTCCTCGGTGACCCACTGGTCAACGGCGGCGATTGCTGCTAGCTTTTTGGCTGCATCCAATGCAATCTTATCCGTCATCTTGTTCTTGCAGACTGTTGTTGAATTATTGCGTTGATTAACAATAGCGGATTTAAATCCAAATGAGATCAATTGTGGTAAACCTCGACGCAATCGCAACAATGGCTTCAACATGTGCTCTTCTCTCTCGCCAAAAATCAATGTGACCCGGCTTCAGCTTCGCAATCACAAATCTAATTTCAATGACAACAGTTGAAATTTAGCTTTTGAGCAAGCTACTTATTATTTTGAAACAATAACAAATTAAATTATAGAACTAATCAATAATGAAAGTGTCTTCTGAATTCTATTTTATAGTTTCATTAAGTTGTTGCGTTGGAAATAGCAATAAAGATTTTTTATTTAACTTATTATTTGACCCGCAAAATTTTAGCAATATCGTATCGATACTTTCAACTAGTGTTAGTGCTTTATAAACATGTATAGAAGCTAAACTATCGACTCAATTGAAATTCATCGAATAAAATCAACCCTGCATTGTCGCCGCCGTCAGAAGCATAACAACAGCAAACAGACGTTACGTTTCAAAATATTCAACAGGTTTAAAAATAAAATGGCCTAAAATAAGGTGGAAATTTTTACTTTAATTTAAAGGTGATTTTAATTCAATGTATTTATTATATAAACTGGGTGTGAAGTTTGAAACCGTCTTCAAGTGATTTATTTCGAATACAATTGTTACAACAATTTTAAGTTTAAGTCGGATTTTCAAACTTAAATGTAGTATATAGATATTAATCAAATGGTTATTTTAATTTATGTATAGCAAAATATAAAACGACGCCCTATGGCTTGCTAAGGCGCGTCCAGATGATGATAAGACCCAGAAGGGCTGGACAAAGTAGCTGAATATCCTTTCAAAACAGTTGTTTTCTTGAATCTATTAAATGTATTAAAGGCAAGCAGAGCAGTGAGCAGAGCTCTACGCTTGAGTCAAGTCATTATTTTATTTCTTATTGCTAACAGTAGATTCAGAACAGAATGCGCTTTTATTATAATACAAATAGAGACATACTTGTAGAATATTTAAGCTTCGAAGCTCTTTGTAAACGAATGCCAGTTGACGGAAATGCGCCAAAAGTAAGTAGAAAGCGCAGTGATGTAATAATAGTTATCTGGATGCAATCGGGACAATGAAGTGCATACAATTTGCTCAACCAACAGCAGCAGCAAAAGCAGCAGCAGCAGCAGCAGCAGCATCAACAACAATAACAACAAGAAACCACAATACAAAAGTCGTTTAAAGTAAAACGCTTGCCTAGATAATGATAAGAAATGGCTGCAAAAACCATTAAGAGCATTCCTTCTTGGCTTAGATGGCGAATAGATGCGAGTAGAAAAGGGGCGGCAGGTGGAAAGGAAAGCGTTGAGACTTTCCATTTCTGACCAATGAATTGCAATTGGGGGAATTCCCCATTCCTTGAAAGGCCGACCGCATCATGTTTCTGTGTTGCTGTTCGCAAATATTCCGAGTGGGAGTTCAGCAACTGCTTGGACTATTTTCTAGTATGGTATTTGGTAGAAATTTAATACTTTTAGTGCACAAAGCGAAAACTCTGTTGAATGAAAATTGCGATAAGGCCGAATAAGGCAAAGTACAATCACAAAGGTGATTGCAATTTCTTCATTTTTGCTAAATGTGGGGCACAAACTCAATGCCATACGAAACAGCAAAAAGATAGCTACAAAAAAGCTGGTACAAAAAAAAAAGGAAACATCAAATGTGTTAATGGAAGCAAATGGATTACAAGTGCATCAAAGAAACTATGCATGTTTGCAGCTCAAGTTAGACTGTTTTTTTTTTATCATTAGCAAATTAAGTTGTCAGATGTAATCGAGATGTCTTCAAAATATGCAATAGTTAACTTATGTTGTCTCTATTATTATCTATAGCTATAGTCTTAAATTTGTGTCAAGCTGCACTGTTTTAGATAATTGATTTGAATTTTTACTAAATTAATTTACTTAAATACACATGAAAACAAATCAATTGTTTGACACATCGTGTAACAATATTAAAGCATCCTTTTGTCAACCGAATGCGAACAGTGCCAATGTAAATATCAATTATGTGAAACAAAGACCCTTCACACACACACACACAACATACACACACACACACACACACACATGTGAAAGCAAAAAAATGGTAAATGCAAATTGTTAATTAAAGGAATGCATTGTTTAATGTGCCCCTTGTGGGTGCCACACGCTTCAACACCTGCATGCAAAACGCCAACCCCAATCCCCAATCCCCATTCCTCATTCTCCCGAACCACAATTCCCATTCCTCAGTTTCCCTCAATTACACGCACAAACTTTGCACAAAAAACTGGCAAAATGGCAAAGAGCAAAGGGCAGCAATTGCAAATGGAGCCGCGACCCAGTTGCGATGCCGTTTTCCCATTATGCTCCCCAAATAGCTGGGATCGGGGAGCAAAGGGAACAAAATGTGCATTGAAAAAAAGGTATTTTTTGCTGAGTGAGATAGAGAGAGAGAGCAAGAGAGAGAGAGTTATGAGTTGGGAATGCTGATGATGACAATGTCAATGCTTGGTTAGTTGGACTCTGTGCTGCACTCAATGACTTTGCCAATGGGTATATAATTTATAATTTGATTAGCACATCGCTGACTGCACACACAAGGGAAGCAAATGGAGGCGCTACAAAAGTTAAACGGATGTGCATTTGAATGCAACTAAAGCTATTCGCCCAGAAAGAGGGTGGAGCATTTCTAAGCCTCTTATCTGAGCTTCCTATTGAACATGCTAATGGCGGACGGTAGATGGAAAGAAGGGGGTGGGCTTGGGAGTTGGTAAGTCACTCTCCGTTAACTGAGACAATGACAAATGATGATGAAGTGGTGGCAGTGGAAAAGGATGCCTTAGACTTAGACTTGCCTTGCCTTGCCGTAGCCTAAAGTTTTATCTTCAGCTTTCAATTAATATTACAAGTGGCGTTTTTTATTGGAACCCAACCACAAAAACACACAAAAACAAAGGCAGCCCATGATAATCAGTTTTGCATTTGTTGTTGTTGCCACACACACACACACAGAACAAAGGCGAATATTTGTGAGAAAGCCTCCTTAAGAAATGAATGAGACAAAAACAAGACTTCCACACTTAAAGTGGATGCGGCGCATAAGAAACGCCCCAATGTGAAATTTCACATTCATTCATTAAACAATAAACACAGCACAAATGTTGCAAATGGGGGCGTGGCATCGTTAGATTAATGACCGCAAAGCAAAAAAGGACTAAATCAATTTATTACACACACAATATATATTCAGCAGACAGTTGACCGCATAAAATAAATACATTCAAATGACTTTACTGCAATGCACATTTAAGTTAATTAAACAGACAGCAATTTTAAAAGCATCATTTTTAATTTTTTATTCCTGCTCCCAAAATTGTTGTCTATTTAGACTAACTTGTGAATTTTAGTTCAATAGCATCCGGCTGGCAATATGCCCATCGGTGTCCAGCGATAATGACAGCTATTTGTCTTTAACATCAGATTGCGACGCTTGATCTCCAGGAGCTGTTGGCTCGTTTCCCGCTCATAGAGTTCGCGCATCCGCTTCTGTCGGGATTTAATGACCAGTGCCTGGGCGGTGTTCAGCTCTATGCTTATCGGTCTTAGAAGGCTCTGGACAAAGCTGCCACCGACGCTGACCATGCTAAAGTCCCGCTTCGCAGTCAGTTTCAATCTGAGTGGAAGGGAATATACCCATATAGATAATAACTTAACTAGTTGCAATTACTTACAAATCGGTGTACATTTTGATAGGAAAAAAAATTGGGGTCAATAAAAAAAACACAAACCTTGCATAAGCTACAAACAATAACAATAAATTTAAGACAACTGAGAACTTGCTGAATTATCAAAGCCAATTGAGTTGGGAGAAATATTTAAAATATACTGTTAATATAAACATTACAATACAAGTTATATAAGCGATAAGTCAAGTCTTTAACTGGGCCGCTTAACCCCTCTTAGATAACTTAATAAATCTTAAGAAAGTAACAAGCCTTAAGTTAAAGGCCATCATTGTCAAACCAAGCTCAATAATCATGTTAAATGACGTTAATTAACACAATGGAATGGGTCAACAAGATTAACGTGGCATGTGGATAACCACACGTGTGGGAGTTTTAGGGACAGGAAGGAAACCAAAACCGTTTCAATGTAAAGTCGAATACGCACTTAACCATGTTTGTCACCCTATCGAAGGTCAACTGAAACGGGGTCACTAAATCAAATAGAAAGGGGGGTAGGCGGAGGGGAATGTGGTTAACTTGTTGGCCTAAGTCTGGTTGCAATCTCTTCATTTTAATCAAATGTTTCTGTCAAATTCTGTCCTTTAAGTGCAAACACTCGTTGGGTTGAAAAACAAAACACAATCAATTTTATTGGCAACGTGGATAAACGTTATTGGCTGGCAACCAACCACTTTTGTAATTAAGCGTAGTAGCTTCTCTAAAAGGGACTACACTGGACTTTTCATTAGTCTATTAGAGCGCAGAATAACTAAAAAGGACTCGTCGCTGCTGCAGAAGGAGTCGCCTGATAAACAGCTCTTTTCCTTTAGCCTTCATTTTGGGCAACTGTAGCCAAGCGGAGGAATGGCTGCCATTTAACTTAAAATTTGGCAAACAACGAGAAAAGCCAACACAAATCGTTGTTCGACAAAAGTCATATGTGGAGGGTGGCAGAGGGGTTGGTGCTAGGGGGGTGTAGCAGAGGAGAAGCTTGCTACACTCAGGTGTGTAATTGCAATTCGAATTGGTCAAGTGTAACAATGTAAAGACGCCAACGCAGCGACAGAGAAAGCGACAGATTTGTAAGAATGGTCAGGTCAGTGAGTGACCGACTAGAAGTATACCCTGTTTTCATGCAAAAATTAGGCATTTAACATTAAAAGCTGTGCCTCTGCTTGCAATTAAAAAATCAATTATTGAATTAGTTCCAAGTTTATTGTCTGCTTACCAATAGAATTTTGGTGCTTAAGGAAGGCAGTAGGAAGAGTTGTTGCCCGACTAGGTGGATACACTATACACTATACAATAAGTGATTTACACGTTGCAAGCTGTGCTCCTTCAAATCAATTGTTAAATAATTTTTATGTTTATTTTCGGAGTGCTTAAAGATGACAGTAAGAAGACTAAGTGACCGACTAGAAGAATACCCTGTATACAATACGTACATATACACATGGTCAGCTGTGCTTCTGCTTCTAATGACAAATTAATTGTTAAATAACTTCTCTATTTCAGCATTGTAATTCTTATTCTTCTTTCAGAGATCAATATAAAGATATAGAGAATGAACAATCCTGGCCATAATAGGTCGCCTATTCTCGCCAACTTCTGGATGTCCGTTTAGCGTTATGTAATGTTGCTATAGGGTATCAAAAAAAAAGAAGGACACATTCACATATAGACACTTATTTGGCTCTGCTTGACACCAAGCCCAACACATGAGAGCATGAGAGCAGCAAAGCGGCGACGACAACGACAACATTGGAATCAATTGGAATCCATGAACTTATGCAGCCAACAACTGCAACTTTGTTGCGAGTCAAAGTATGCCGAGTGAGGGGTGTGGTGGGGGGCAGTGAAGGGGAGAAATCAAATTGCAAATTGCATTCAAGTGTCACGTGCATGGACACATTTTTGGGGCCGTTGCCAGCAACGATGCCAAAGTCCGATGTCCGACGCCCGACGCCCGACGCCCGACGCTGTCGTGACATTTTTGGGCGCGCGCTTTGAACTTTGAACACATGAGCAGAGTTGGGTTATTGGAATCGCCGCCAAGGCAATCAATGCCAGAGACATGAACTCCCAAAGTGCATGTGTTATGCTTGTAGCAGCACAAAGCTGAAGCACACACACACACACTGACACTCAGTTGGGGATAGGACAGCAACACATGCACCTGCGTCTTGCCACACTTTTGCGCTGCTCTTTTCCGGGGTGGCAACCATTCATTATGTTGACCACGCTGTCACATTTGCTACGTGACATTTTGCTAACTGCCTGAAATGAGCAGAAAGAGAGACATACAGCGACGGAGTGAGGGAGTGCGAGAGAGAGAGAGAATCGTCAACTGTAAATGCAACATAGCTCCACACACACACACACTCCCACACACACACACTCAACCACTCATCACAAACTCGCAACCGAAGCAAATATGAAAACTATGTGGTGCTCCTCATCTGCCAGAGTTGTTCCCAAATGTGATTACCATAGGCATAACCTGTGATCCATGTTGTAAAATATAACTGGAGTGAAATAAATAAATAAATCTTTGGAACATCGTATTCAATATTATATTATATTTAGCTACTCTGGCTACTCTTATGTGGCAAAAAGATATAATCGAAAACTATCAAACGCATTTTTTTTAAAACAAACTAAAGTGGATTTCAAAATTTAAAATTCAGATCTTTAGCCAAAAGTCAGTAATTTTCTACACATTTACTTTTACCTGTGATTAATTTAGTGGAATTTCTGATCTGAAAACAAACTTATGGAACTTAAAAACAAAAGTTTCTATTAATATTTTGTAAAATAAATAATCGAAAGCCATAAAATAATTGGTTTAAATTATATTTGAGATATTTAGTCAAAAGTTTTTCCCTACAATTATTTTCTTGTACATTTTTTTCTTTGTATGATAATATTTAACAGGATCACGATTTATCTGTGACTCGATGCGCATCTCTAGGGACTACTGCTTGTGGTTAACCCATTTGGTAATGTGCGCTTTGGGAAACGTGAGCTTCACTCGAATTGGCTCTGACTCTGGTTCAGGTCCGAGTCCTGGTTCTGCTTCTGGTTCTGTGGCTTTGTGCGTCGCTAATCGCCCTCAACTGAAGCTAGGAACTGACGAGTTGTCGCATTACTGCATCCATTTGAGCTGTTGCGGAGTGCTTCATTTGAAAATTAGTGACTGCCAGTTGATACTTGCTCGAAGTTCCAACTGTATATATATATATTTATATATATATTCTATTCAAGCATGGTCCTTGAAGATGCAGTCAATTGCATTGCCATTACAATATATAAAGTTATGGCAAACGCTGCACATGGGGGAGAATTCAGAGGCCCTCAACTGCATTGCAGTGGAGCTGTGGTGCTCAAGTTGGCTCCGTTTTGCCTTTTGAGCTGTGTTGAGGATTTGTATCGAAGATTGCTGCAGCGGCACAGCTTCAGCTCCGGCTTCAGCTGCAAATTACAAGCAAATAAACCGAACGCCCCCGCAACCCTCCCCTCTCCCACCACACATCCCATTCAACCTTGGAGTGAGAGTTGAGTTATGAACGTGCTGGGAACAGGAAGCGCAACGAATCGAAGCCAGCAGGCAACAGCAACAGCAACAGCAACAAGAAACAAACAAACAAACAAACAACCCACAACACCAGTAGCCTCGTCCATACACACTGCAGACCGAAGGTAAAGTAAATGTGCAAACATTTATTTATGTGCCAACCATGGAGCACTTTAAAGCACTTCAATTGCCCTGATTCACCCACACTTGGCGAAAAACCTCTAAGCTCTAAATTGTATAAAATAGCTGCGTAAATCACAAGCTCTACTTTCCAGTAAGTGGGTATATTATTTCTGTAATTTCGGGTATTTAAGGCACATATATAAATGAAGAAATTACTTTTTATGGGTCACGTTTAATCTTTTACATTCTTTAAGTAAGTTATTTAATATTTTTAAAGACTTCTAGATAAAAACTTCTTTAGAGAAAAAACTGCTTAATTTTAGAGTTTTAAGAGAGTTGTTAAAAATAGCATAATTTAATTTCTAAAATAAAAAAAACCCGTTTGTAATGTTTAAATTTGTAGGCATACTTTTTTTTCCGAGTGCAGATTGAGAATGGAAACGGCTGCAACTCCAAGTTGGCAGCTTCGGGGACGAAAGCGCTTCGTAACCCAAACAAATGCTGTGTGCTTCGAGTGGATGCTGGACAACGCTTACAAATGACACTAGGCGAGTCTCGAGACCTGTCTGTTTGTCCAGCTATCTGTCCGTCTGTCCGGCTGTCCGCTTGTCTGTTTGTCAGGTAGTTTCGCCAATTCAAATATCAAATTTGTCGGGAATTTGCAATTGCATTTTTGCACACACACTCCTCTTCTCTGGCAACAATATGCCAGCCTGTGGCGAGCCTTGTTCCCCTCTCCCTCCCCCTTGTTGCAACCATCTAGTTTTACACTATACATATAGCATCAGTAATCGAAAATGGAATTAAATGTTTTGCAAACACACTTGGACGCGTTTTGCCTTTACAAACACAACTGGCAGCGTCATCCAGAAGCGTATAAATTAAATTTTATTGCCAAGTTTGGTCCGTTTGCGCTGTAAATTGTGATGGATTCTTCGCCATTTGGTTTTGTGTACAGTTTTAATGTGCCACCATATAAGGGGCACATAAATTTACTACACGCACACGGATGCATAACAGATATAGATGAGTATTGCACTGCAATAACTAAACCTTATATCGGATATGGCCAGTTGAAGTGGGGCTGTTGCCTTAAATTAAAACTTGGTGCAACAATTTAATATTACAAAATAGATGTAATTAAAAGGCCATTTCTTTTCAGAAACGTTCAGTTTAGATAAATCCTGCTTTTGATTTTGTGGCATGGAATTGCATTTAATTGTATTACTTCAAAGAAAGCCCTGGATTTTGAAAATTGTTGTAGTTTACTCACTGTAATGGTAAATTTTTACCTCATGCGATTCAATTATTACTCGAATTTTCTTAATAAATACATTTTCTGGCTGCAGCTGCGCACACATTTTCTCAGAACCAACAATTTATTATTTTTCCAGAGAGACATTTATTTTTTTAATGAGCACTTTTGCGCAGTAACTTTAATGAACAAAAAAGTGCTGTGCGCCCCTTCCACAAAGGGGTCTAATTAAGGTTTGCCAAATGAGAGACCTGCTGCCGAAGAATAAGTTGCAAGACACATGAGCAACATGAGTTGGGGCACATTTGAGATGACTGTCTTTATGTCCCTCTGTCCGTTGCCAAGGAACAGGAGCAAATAAAAGTCGCCACTAAGTTGTGTGTTCTTTTTGTTCATTTTTGCCTGTCTGCTGGCTCAGATCCGAAGAAGGGGGATTGAGAAAGGGAGGGGAGGGGAGGGAATGGTAGTTGTTGCACTTTGGGTTAAAAAAGCGGAAAATCGCAGCACATTTTTGCTTTTTAATTAAGCCCTCCATTTTTTATGTGGCTTTCGAAAGCGACACGCCGTGATTCCATGTGAAAAGTGTGAGAATAGTTTATTTTTCACTCAGAACCCAGAGAAAACAGCAAAATGGCAAAAATATAACGTGAGTGTGTAAACAAAAAAGAGGGTAACTGAAAAACGCAACGCTTAACGCTCAGTCCCGTGTTGGCCAAGTGAGTCTCAGAGTGAGGAGTGCGGCAAATGGGGCTTAAATGCCACGAGATCCATGAGCATTGGGGTGCAATTGAAAGAACTACCACGACGTCTACTAATTTACAATTCTTGCAATTTATATGAGCAGCAAAAGCAGCAAAAACAGCAGCCAAATGGAAAACTGCATCATTATTTTTAAATCTGTGTAAGGGATGAGGCGAAAGACTGGCGATTCTTATGTGTTTACCCAACTGTAAATAGTTTTTTGAATCATACTTAAAGTATGAATATATATAACATATTAATTTGCAATTCATCAATTTACATTTTTCGTAAAATAGCAG
Source organism: Drosophila mimica (assembly GCA_037043585.1). Taxonomy (NCBI): domain Eukaryota; kingdom Metazoa; phylum Arthropoda; class Insecta; order Diptera; family Drosophilidae; genus Drosophila; species Drosophila mimica. The sequence goes on along the minus strand of JBAMBE010000361.1, from coordinate 561,946 downwards.
ATAATTGTTGTCTACACAGTAACAAAAAACTGACGCTTTTTTGGCTCGTCGAAGTTTGTATAATTGAAATAAAGTTTAATAATAATATTAATCAATGAGTTCGTGATTTGATTAGTTTGATTCTGGGGTAGCTATGTGATATATAACATATATAATATATAACAGATTTATTACTTTAAAACAGCAAAATTAAATTTTTAAGAACTTTCGGAATAATAAGGTTTGTTGACTCCGAAAGTCCGGCAAATTTCTTAAACTCAGTGCCTTTTTCTGAGTGTAGTTAGCAAATAAGTTGAAAACACAGCGACAGTTTAGTTAATAAAATGCTTTATATATGTATGTATGTATGTATGTATGTACAATAACAAAAACCTTATCTTTTAAGAGCCAAAAAACCGACAAAAAAAGTTAAGGTCTTGATTGACGATGACAACTGCGAGCATTATTCAAAAACGCTGAACAGAAAAAAAGTGGCGCTGGTTTTTCAATGATGCATTCAGTTAACATCGCTGTTCCCAGCGCAGCAGACGTGTTTCTTGTTGTTGTCTGGTTGTTGGTCGGTTTCGAGATATATTTTGTTGATATCGGTTCAATTTGAATGCGTGACATGATTCAAGCGAGGTAAACGAGCGCATTTGGAGTTTGAGTTATTTGAGTGCAGCAGAGGTGTTTTTAGGGTGCGTCTTAAACTGGTTTTAGAAACTCAATGACCCGATACTGCAACGTCACGGGACTGTAGTTGACCAGTCTAAAGCCGTAGACTTTGTAAAAATCTACCAGCCAGCCCTTGGTGTCCATCTCGCCGGACTCGGGGGTTCGCAGCTCCTTGCGCAGCGTCAATTGGAACTCGCCGAGGACAATCCGGCGATGTGTGGGTGCCAATTGTTCGGGTATTTGAGACTTTTGGAGCACCTGCCTCATCTGCTGCCACATCTCCTGCTGTTCCACACTGCACGCAAAGTCGCGCACATCTCGCAGTCCCACAAAAGCAATATCCACATAAATATAGTCGCGTCCATCCTCGCAGAGACGCTGCACAGAGACCGGTTCGACACGGCACAGATGCTGACGCTCGAAGCGCACCAGTTGCGTGTATTGGGTTTTCCGTTGACTCTGGGTTAGGCCGTAAATGGCACAAGCGCCCTGATCTGTGCAGCAGCTGCGTATGCGACTCCAGTCCGCTCGACGCACTGCCTCGATCATCTGTGTGGCCGCCTGTCGTGCCCCCACAAGGAAATCAAACTCATCGAACTCGGGTCCCAACATCCGACGCAGCTTCCACATGTTGTAGCGGCAACGCAATCCGCTCCACCAATGCAACAAGGCTGCGTACGTCCCCACACCAGATTGACCCACATAGCTCAGTGAGCGTCTTGGACATGTTGTCAAACGAATCAATTTTGTTGAATTTGGATGGCAAAGGCGCATAGAAGAGCAACCCAAGTATTTGGCCATCATTTTGGAAAAAGAAAAAAATAAATCTACACTAAATATTAGAAATATAAAGGGCCGAAATGAGACTAAATGTCAAATTGAATTACTTTCCAATTTTGGAAATTTTATACATTTCATAGGAATTTAACGTGCTTAAATTTCAAACTACAGATGCCAAAATTGAATATTAGCCATGTTTACATTTCAAACATGAAACACCAAATATATATTTAAAGTCTTATAAGAAATATTCCTTATTAATTACTTACTTTTCTACTTTACCCCAGCATGCTGTACTACTTTGTCAGTCTTCTCCTGGCAACAGGAGTCCTGTCCATCAATGATTCTTATCGGCTGCCCAACGTCATCAGACCTCAACACTACGATCTGCGCATCTTGACCCATCTGAATGGACGCGATCAACTGCGTTTTGAGGGTCGGGTCAAGATTGATTTTCAAGTTGAACAACCAACAAATAATATTACGATACATGCCAAGAATTTGACTATAGACGAAAGCCAGATTACTTTGTCAAGGCGCAATGGTCGTAGGACAAACATAGTTAAAACTGAGCTGAATAAGGAGAAGGAGTTTTTCATAATGCATTTGGATAAACAACTGCTAAAGTCCAAGCAATACGAGTTGGCGATTCCCTTCCAGGCTCAATTGAGTGAAAATGATACTGGTTACTACCGGAGCTCCTACAATGATTCAGTCATAGGGCAAAAAACACAGTGAGTACTCGCTATGGTGTCGCACATTTGTTTGGTGACTAATTCTATTTTGTATTTTCATTTCAGTTATTTGGCGGCAACACAATTTTCACCGACTTTTGCCCGAACTGCGTTTCCCTGCTTCGATGAGCCGCATTTGAGGGCCACCTTTCGGGTCACATTGGGCTACCACCGAAACTACACGGGATTGAGCAACACACCAGTGAATCACTGTAAAGCGCAGTAAGTGAAGAATATAATAAATATGGGTCTTAAGTTCTTAAATATATATATTTACAATTGCTAAAGTGCTGTATATATTGTTATGATAAGTGTGCCTTATCAAAAATTTATTAACGAACGAAAAGAACGAAAATTTTTGATACTGAAAACATTGCAATTTAAGTCTGAGCATTTTTATGGTTTTCATTAATTCTCTCTCTATCTATATCTGTCACCAAAGGTTTAAGTTGTCAGCAAGCTGAGTCCTCTCTCCATCTTTAACTTCCATCAACGTATTAAGTTGTCAGAGTGCCCTCTATAAATATTCTGTTCTCTATTCTATATTCTATCCCTATTATCTCGTACTCTTTTCGTCCATTTCAGTGAAACCCTGGAGAACTATATTTGGTGCGAGCATAAGCCATTGTTGCCAACCTCAACATATCTGGTGGCATATTCGGTGCACAATTTAACCAGCGTTCCCAGTCCGCCCAGCGAAACCGTTCACAATGTCAGCTTTCTCAGCTGGATGCAACCCAAAGTGGTGGGGGAGAGTGAATTCTGTGTGAATTTTGCACCGAAAGCACTGAGTTATTTGGAGCAACTACTCGAGTATACGTTTCCTTTGGGCAAAGTGGATCAGCTAGCGATGCCAACGCACAAGTTTAGTGCCATGGAGAACTGGGGTCTGACCACCTTCAAACAGAGTCAGTTTGTGCACAACGACACCGTGGAGTTGCAGCAGGCGAAGGAGTCAAAGGCCCAAACGGTGGCCCATGAATATGCCCATCAATGGTTTGGCAATCTGGTGGCCCTTAATTGGTGGAATGATCTCTGGCTTAAGGAAGGGCCGTCCACATACTTTGCCTACCTCACACTGGATGCACTGATGCCCGAATGGGGCAGTAGCCAGATTTTAATAGGCAATGATTTGGCCAAATTCTTTAAGGATGATATGGTCAACAATTCAATTGCCATTTCACGTCCGGTGCAGGATTCAAAGAGTGTTCTCGAACAGTTTTCGCCATATGTGTATAAGAAGGGTTCCCTAACGATGCGAATGTTGCATTTGATGCTAGGGGAGGAGGTCTTTTTCCTGGGCATTCGCAACTATTTGAAGCGACATGCTTATGGCAGTGTTACGCAATCGCAACTCTTTGGGGAAATGCAGCAGGCAGCGGATTTGAATGGTACACTCAGTCCAGATATACAACTATCTACCGTGATGGACTCCTGGACACTGCAAGGAGGATATCCGCTAGTGAATGCTGTTAGGGATTATAAAACGGGCAGGGTGCACTTAAATCAATCGCTATTTCTGCTAACAAATACATCACGCGAGCAAAATGAATCCTGCTGGTGGATTCCACTGACGTTTGTCACACAGAAAAATGCGAACTTTAACGAAACCCGGCCACAATTTTGGTTGAAATGTCCCAGTGCCCAGCAAACCCAACAATTACTCAAGAAACCCAAATCAAATGAGTGGATTATGCTGAATCCGCAAGTGAATAGCATTTATAGAGTCAACTACGATGAACGCAACTGGCAGATGATAATTCAAACACTCAACTCAAGTGAATACTCAAATGGTATTCATGTGCTTAATCGTGCACAGCTAATGGATGATCTAATGACACTGGCCTGGACAAATCACCAGAGCTACGACCTGGCACTAAGTATGCTAGAGTATCTGCCAAGGGAGCAAGAACTTCTACCCTGGAAGACAATTCTGAATTTGCTCAAAAATCATGGTGATCTGCTGCGTGGCGAACAGTCGATCGTATTTCGAGTGAGTTTCAACTTGGAGATTTATCTACTTATATAATTATTAATCAACCTTTTGCAGACATTTATGCAGAAACTTGTTAGCCCACTTTATGCACGCTGCCCCAAAGTGAAATCTGTGGCAGCGCGAACCAAGTCAAGTCCACTGATTGCCCTCTATCGTTTGGCCTATAGTCAAGCCTGTCGCTATCAACTGGATGACTGCGTCGACCAGGCTCTAAGTTTAGGCCAATTCCCGGAGCAAATCGAAGAGGTACCCATTAATTTGAGGGATATTATGTCTTGTGCAATCATCGAACATGGCACTCAGGAGCAGTTCCAATCGATGTTGCAACGTTTCAAGAACTCCACTATTGACTCCAGAAGAACCGCTTGGGCCAAGGAACTCGGCTGTAGTCGCAATTTTACTCAGCTCCAAGAATTTCTGGATTACCTACTGCAGTCCACAGATAAGACTACGAGATCTTATTATATGATTGCCGTGAATTCGGCACTGCAACGCCAAAATGTTGCACTGCAGATCGGCGATCACGTTTTGCAACACGCCAAAGTACTCAAGTGAGTAATATTTGCAGATTACTTCAATGCAGACCCACAAATTAATCCACTTTCAACTTGCCCCACAGTGACAAGTTCAGCTCGAGGGAAATCAAGAGTCTGCTCTTAGCCACAATCGGTAATTCACACCACCAACTCGATGAATTGAAATTGAGGCAGCAAGTTAAAGGACTCGACAAATTTGAGAAGCATCTGGGAGCAGCACTCCACATACGTAATATTAATTTGAATTGGTTAACGCAACGTTCCGTAAACTTTATCGCAGCCTTAAGTAAATATATTTAAAGCAACGAGGTGTCTCAGCTAATTGATAATACTGAGCCAAAGTTGTGAATCTTTTGTCGTCAAGTCAAATACAAGTGCGCTGACAACAGCCAACATTCAACATTCAACATCCAACATCCAACTATGGAGTAGCTTGGTATTAATTAAGCCAATGCTGATGAAATCTGGGCATTCAAATTGAAAGGAATGAAGACGACGACGAAGACGAAGATGTGCGTTGGCGGCATGCTGAGCCTTTTGGCATCCAGCTGCTTGGGCCTGTCACAAACTTGGCTTGCTGTCGTGCCATTGACTTGTAAATTCCTTGACACGGGATACACACACCCACACACACACAATCACACACCCACACACACACACACACATATAGTTTTCTAGAGCCAGGATATGCGCTTTGTTTCACTTGGCATTTGACGTATACACGAAGATGACAATATGTTTCGCTCTTGGTCCTGGACATGACATGATGATACGGATTGTCTTCCATTTACACACATCTATCTATCTATCTATATACATAAGCACAGCTAGTCAACAGTTCTACAACAGTTGCGCCCTTTGTCTGTCGTCTCCCTGCCAATTAGTCAAATGGATCAAAAATGAATTGACGACTTGCTCAAAGACAGCAGTTGGGATTCGCTTGCTTTTACATATGGTTAAACCATTTCAGGGGATTATGGCTTGTTGTCATTTCAATTGAAATTTCAAATGCAGATGTTGCAGGTACAACTTAATCCTGCATTTCAATTAAAGTGCATTAACAAGTTGCTTTATTAACGGTTGACTTAGTCTCAACACGCTTGTCTGACATGGAAAAGACCAACTTTTAATCAGGCAAAAATTCGCCATGAAATTCAAATAAATGTATACGAGTGAAAAGTAGGCAATAATACAGATATTTACAGATATTTACAGATATTTAATTTAAATATTCAACTCCAAAATTAATTTAAAATATATTGCTCACAGGGTATTTAATTGTTAGCCAGATATGTATTAATTTGTTGCGTTGATCAAGCACATTTTTGCCACCGATACATTTTTATGGGCAAATAAAAAACGGTCCAATCATAAAATTAACGCCATTAAAGCAGTTATCGGAAAAAAGAGGATGCATATTAAATTAATGAGTATGTGTGCGTGTGTGTGTGTGTGTGTGTGTGTGTGTGTGTGTGTGTGTGTGTGTTGGGGTGAAAATGAAATTAATGCGTACTGACAGCGCCAAACGAATTATGAATGTTTCATATTTGTATTACGAGGATGCGTTTTACTTATTTATTTATTATAAATTAATTGAACGACAACACGTGAATGTGACACTTTAATATTATTTGCGTGTCAAATTACCAGTTTGTAAACAGAAAACCCAGCGACGGCTTCTTCAATTTTCCACCTGAATCAGATGCAGGATAAACGATTAATAAATGTACACAAATAAACAAATATTGAAACTGTGATGTTAATATAAAAAATTATCAAAGGTGAAAATGATTTTCCACATTTCACCAATGATCCCTTGGGGCTTAATATTTCAATTTTTGCCAGCCATAATGAGCCGGAATTAATTGTACACACTTTGTGGGGCATACTCAAATATATGTATGTATCGGAAAATATTGTATATAACTATGGAAAACACTTTAACTAATTGTACTCTCTGATTGCCCCGAATATTTGATTATCAATCAAGTGAATTAGCATTAATCGATTTCGATTCGGGGTGCAGACAAAATTTCGATTGCTTACGTTCAAGATTCGAGTGTGGGTCACAGGTTTGTGTCTGCCCCATTTTCAGCGTTGTCTGGCCAAGATGTGGCAGAAGCAGCAGAAGTAATAGAAGCGAATGAAACCACTGGTATTTTTAGCCAGTTTGCAGTTTGCTGATTGCCACAAACAGGCAACCAACCCGCACATAAACAGAATATAGAGTTTTGAGTGATAATTAATATGCAGCGTGCGTCTGTGTTGCACGATAAGGATCAAATTATGTAATAATACATTAAAATTGAATTTCTCGATGCGTGCTCGGTTGGCAGCAAGCGCTTCTTGGCCATTAGAAAATTGACTAATTAGCTCTAATTGAATATGGCGACGACTATCGACTGCTATTCTGGGAATTTTGTGGTAGTTCATTGTAATTCAATTGGGTCGTCTGATATACAAGCAAATACTTATATCCCTTTACATATTTATACATATATATATATATAAGTATATGAGCTGTTGTGGCAGAAGCGCGTTTATTTCAATTATGGGACACACCTGGAGGACGCACTGGAATTAACTTTTGTTGTAAATTGTGCAGCTTGTTTGCCTCTTAAGTTGCATGTTTATGTTACTTTCTTTTGTGCCATTTTGTTTACGCCGTAAATTCAAGCAGCGCAGATGCGAGGGGAGGAAATGGAAACGCAACAAGAAAATGTTGTTTACTTTTAATGGCGAACAGCAGAGAATAAATTCATTAAAAAGTTTATTTCGATATAATGCAGCAATGCGAGTATTAAATGCATATATTTTGCAAATATATACAAAATATCGATTTATAGTTTAATTTATTTTGAATTCTTGGTACTTTGTCTTTTATTTTTTAGAAGGTGCCTTTATCAACGTCATTAAAAGGAAAAGTTTTGCTTTGCATTTATTGCTTCCTTCCCAGAGTTTTTGTTTGAATTCAGCAGGACGTGCAAAGTAGTTTTTGGTCCTTGGTTCTTGGGGATCGGTTGGCTGCCGCCAGGCAGAGACATTCCATGAAAACTTGCCACCAACCAATTGCCACAAAAGCTGCAACGAATCCAAAAACTTGCAACTGGACCGGAGGTAACTTCTTTCTTTCTCTCTCTCTCCCTCTCTCTCTCTCTCTCTCCCTCTCTCTTTTACCACTCCAAGATGGCAAACTTACAAATTTAGATTAGAAGCACAATTGCCACACATGTTTGCACAAATGCTGGCAAGATTGTTTAATTTCGTTTAATTAAATTGCAAATATTTTATACTCCAAGTAGTTGCTGCATTTTCTTAGCCTTAAATTCTCAAGGCAACAGCTGCAAGGCAAAAGCTCTTCAGACAACTGCACTTGTAATCTTTTCGTGTACGGTAATTTAAAGTGCATAATTTGTTGCAACAGCTGCCAGCTGCCACAATGCCTCTTTTGGTGTGTTTCGCCGGAGGTTTGGTGTATTTCGGAGAAAATGAAGTGATTCTTGTTTGGGTAAAACGGTATTTAACATTGTTGATATTAGTTGTACAAGCAAAAATATATTTAAATTTATAGTTGTATGAAAACATAATACAGAAATGCATACTTTAAGAAATATAATCAACTTATTGTTAACTTATCGGATTTTTAAATTTAAATTCATGCTTTTGGAAATAGAAGTAAAGTAAAGAAAATCGTTTCTAGGCATTCCAAATATTACATAGCTTTGCATGCCGTAGTTAAACTGCCCATATTAAGTATAACTCTATATATTTTAAGAATCCTTAAAACTCAATATAAATCCAACTTTGATCTCGATCTTCTTTTTTTGTCAATTTAGCTAGGATACTTCGGGAAAGAACAAAGTTGTCAACTCGTTTAGTGATGCTATTCAAGAATTTATAATTTGTGATTGAAGACGTCACCTTCCGATGCAAAAAGACGACGCCAGATATTATAATGATATTGACTGAGAAAAACGGCAACATAAATCTAAGTAGACAGTAAACTTTTGTTGAGTGAAAGTTTTGCATTTCATTCAAATGCGAAAGGCTATTTTCAAAAGACGGATGGCATCCCGTTGCCCACTTTGAAAGGCCAATTGTGGAGGATGCACGCTCGTTGAATATGACCTTCAAACTACAGTACACACACACACGCACACACAGACCCAGAACAAATAGCCGTTACACAGATGCCCACCCACTGCCACGCCTTAAATAACAACCTCAGTTAAAAGTGCCTGGCAGTGTAGCAATAACATTGCCAACAAAAACAAGCACACAACAACGTCAAGTTCAAAGCGCCAAATTTTAAGTGCTTGTCCTTGTTGTTGTTGTTGTTGTTGTTGCTGGTGTTGTTTTTATTGGAGCTGCTGTTGCTGTTGCCGTTGTTGCCGTTGTTGCCGTTGCTGCTGTTGCTGACGCTGTTTACTCAGGCTTTGGCCGCACCCACCCACCCACTGTTGAAAAGAAGGAAAAACACTTTTGGCACGCATCGAAGGGGAAAACCAATAGAGCAATGCTTCAACGGACGCGACTCAGGCAACACAACTTGAAGCCACCTCAAGACAAGTATGATGAAAACAACAATGCCAAAAAAGCCGAACACCACAAAGTAAAATGTGTTAGAGGACATCAGCTGGATTGTTGCTCCTTTGGAGGTGCTGGCAAATAGCTAGTTAAATAAGAAGCGCTGTAGATAAGTGCTTTTATCTTTGTTCAAACTACTCCATCACCCACGTAAAATAAAATCACATAAAGCACTTGTGTTAAGTAAAAATGTTTTATTTGTTATTTGTGGCAACAACATTGCACAATTTCTGACTTGAATTTGCAAAGATTTTTTCAATTGTCTACCAGGTTTAAGGTCAACATCAGTAACTATAACACATTTATAATACTAATAATAATAAAAATAATATTAATAAAAATAATAATATTAACAATAACACTCAAATCAGTCGCTAGTTTTCCTTATCAAATAGTTTTCCAGCAATTTTCCAAGCATTTATCACTCCTTTAAATCTAGCGCCAAAATGTATGCAACAGTTTTTGTTGTCGAATCGAAAATCTTTTTAGCAACCGCCCCAAAAGAATGTTCACATTTTTGGAGACTAGCTGCAAACTGATTTAAACTCGTTGCATATCAAATGCAGAGTGTTATTAAAAATTTGATGCGATTTAGCGAGCGTCCACTGTGCTATGATAAATTAGTGGCAAGCTTGCCGATAATAATGGATGCGTGTTGCATGCTGCATTGCATATTAAACAGAGCTGTTTTATTCACAGGCACATTTGATTGTCAACTGTCTGTATTTCTCTCTCTCTCTCTTTTTCTCTTTCTCCCTCTATTGCGCTCTCTATGTTCGTTGGTGGCAAGCAGTGGAGGCATCGAGCATCAGACACACATTCAATTCGGGACTGCATATGCATGAAACGGCATTATTTCGATGCTGCTAACAATGGGCGCAAGGATTCAAATCTCTGTTTGAACCACCACCACCCACCCTGCTTTCCACGTGCAACATGAAACAATGCGTCAACGTGGCATTGTGTTTCAGTGGCGCATGACAGCAGCAAGCTTAGCGGGTGGTCTGCCCAAAAGGGGGCAGGCTGCTGGGAGTTGGCTGCATTTGTCTAAGCGCCAAATATTAATGACGCTGCGCTGTCTGGGATATCATTCGTCGTTGGTGTTTTATTTTAATGAGGAACGTTCAAAGTACAGCAGCAACAACAGCAATTTTCCTTCTTCTGTCAGCTTCCTTAAAATTAGGGGTGTTTATTATTTTTGATTGCCGGCACGCGCCTGCAAAAAAACGAAGAAAAAAAAAAGAATCCTGGCGTTGTCCCTGTCCCATTGTTGTCCAACAAATTGATAGCGCGTGTGCAAATTTGTGCCCCTTTTTTTTGTGTCCCTTTTTTGAGCAAGTGCTTTGTTTATTGTTTAATGACTCATTTCTGGAACGGCCCCGTGACAATTGGTCCTTTTGTCACGCGGTCGCTCTTAAGCCCAGCCTTAAAGCCCAGACAGTCGACGGAAGCTGCAAAGTTCGGTGTGAAAAGCCAAACAAACACGCAGCAATTTTCGGCCCATGAAATATGAATGGGAACAGGGTCGTTGCTTGAGGTCCCGGGGTCTTGCATCTCAGTCAGATTCTGAGTTGGAGTCGGGAACTCTGCTGTCTGGACGGAGTATACTTCCATTGTCTGGCTCATGGCTCAAAAGTCGCTCATCTAACACGTTTCCTTTCTTCATACGTTTCCTTCTTTCTTTTTGTCTTCAGTTGTTGTTGTTGTTGTGTCTCCTTTGCCTCGGGCACTTGACCCTTGACGGGGTCTCACAGCCACGCAATTAGCGCAAATCACGAGCTTCAATTAAGCGCTTTACATGCAATTCAAACACAAATGCAAGGATTGAATTATTTAAATAAGTTCGAATGGAAAACAAACAAAATTCGGTTAAGTGATGACGTAGTAGGAAATTTGCAATTGTTCTACTTTTTTATGGAATGGACATTTTGTTCAATTTGCAATTATTTTTTAAATATAGAGAGGAACTTAAAAATAATACATAATATTAAACTGGTGCACATTAGCTTAAGATAGAAATTTAATATGAAAATCGAGTGGGAATCAAGCTTTCAACTTTAAATGTCGATTTATAACTAAAAGCAATGGTTTTTGAAATTCTGATTAATTTTGATCAAATTATAGCGTTGAAAAGTTTGCATCCATTTAAGTTGAATGTCAACTTTAATGGAGATTAACTGATGACAGCCCATGATTTAAGTGGGCTTTGAATTTAAAATAGCTTCAGTTTGTACAAAGTTGTCTGTATGAAAGATGAACAGAATTTTTGGGCAAAATTGTTTAATAATTAAACAGTTGTTTAATTGAAACGAGTCAAGGAAAATAGCAACTTTGTGTTCATTTGCCTTAGAGCATACAAAAATGCTGGTTTATTTTGAAAAATTACCTCAAATGTCAAATGTATTTTAATAAGGTTTTATTCAATTTACAGTTAACCGTTAATATTATAACAGTTGTGAATTCCATTATTTATTAATATTTGACTTTTGCGGACGTTCACATTACCAAATGGCCTTGTCATTGCATAAATACTCACACATACGTATGCAAACGCATACATACACTCACACACATGCACTCACACACATGCACTCACACACATGCACTTACACACATGCACTTACACACATGCATATGCATTTATTCTGTGCCATTTTTAATGCATTTCCACAGTGTGTATTGTTGTTTTATTTGTTTTTCATTGTTTATTTACTTCTCGTACTTCATCTGCTTGGGTTGCTCAGCTCAACAGCTGTTGTTGTTGTTGTTGTTGTAGTAGTTATTGTTGTTGTTGTTGATGTTGTTATTGTTGCTGTTGTTTGTGTTGTTGTTGTTGTTGTTGTTGTGCTGCTGTTAAGCATTCTTATCGCTGTTGGTAGCATTTCCGTTTTTCTTTTTCGTGCATTTTTCATTTCCGCCTCGGCGTCGCGGCATTTCCTTTCATTTTTCACACGTTCCCTCTTGCCCAGCGCCGCAGCAACCCACTAGGAAAATCCCTTGGCACCCAAAACGCCCACAGCGGGCACATTTCCCATTTATATTATTTTGTAATGTATTATTACATTCCACGAGAAAACCCTTTTCGAGCTGCCTTTCTGCTACGAGACATTTTTGGTAAGCCTTTAAGAAATTGATTTTCGAAAAGAAAATGTATCACTCGAATATTAAAGTGAAAATGTTTCGTCATGCTTCATAAGGAAGCGACTTCCGTTGTTTCACTTACTCTCTCTCCCTCTCTCTTTCTCTCTCGCACTCTTTTTGTCGCATGGAATATATGTATATTGTGTGTGCCCCAGAAATACTAAATGGAAATGGTGCCATTGTCATTAGCCCATGCCGAGTGTACCATGTCTGTGTAGCTCCATTATGAAAGGAGCCTGAAAGGGAGAGAGTCTTTGGTTGCCTTGGACACCAGGCAATCCCAGAAATTGCTATTTGCATTATTTTCACGACAATGCGGCCAATTCATATCAAATAGAATGGAATGCGAAGTGGGGCTTTTATAGAATTGACTACGACTCCGCCTCCCTCAACTCCAGCCTCAAACGAGGCAAGAAAGGAAGAGTCAAAAGCCTGGGCCAGGCTACAAGTGATGGCGTCTGGGGAACGATGAAAATTGATTTTAATGCCAAAAATTATGTTATTTGCGCATGTTATGGACAAGCGAACAGGACACCCAACACAGGACCCAGCATAAAACAGAGTAGAGAGGCGAACAGAGCATATAGGACACAAATAATAAAAAAAAAAACAAAAAAGAAAAACGAAGAAACAACGTCCTCAACAATAAGAAAATTGTGCGCACTTAAGGCAAATGTCCAGGGGCAATGTGTGCTTCTATGGCTGCAGGGAGGGGCGAAGTAAACGACTAGAAGTGAAGTCAATTTACATAAGCCCACATACCTACACCAACACACACACACGCAAACACACACACAAAAACACACACATGCTACTTGGGCCCATAACTATACCCTGTGTGCCTATCAATGCATAAAAAAGGTATTTCTCGAAAAAAAAGCAAAAGTCTGCCAATGTAGATAAAAAATTAGGTTTCTCGTTTACTAAAAAAAAGGAAACAAAATATTAAATAAATTCTAAGAAAAAAAAAATATATAAATAGTTGTTTTTGTCGTAAAAGTTGCAATATTTTAGTTTAATTTAAGACTTCACAGCTGACTGAAGGGACGCTGTGAAACTCAAAATATATTGGAATATATAAAAAATTAAAAATTATTAATTAATAAAAAAATTGAGACTTTCGTCTGCGAAAAACATTTACAAATAAGAATTTTAATTGTTTGTTTGCATATTTTTATAATAAGATCTGTTTTTGATTTGGAGCCAGCAAAAAACATATTTAAATTTAAAATTGTGTCTATTGTTGTATACATTTTTGGTGTAACCAACCAGGCATAACAATAATAGTAGTAGCTAGCACTGCTACAGGGTATTTATTAGTTGAGCAACATTTTTAAAATAAGTCAAACTTGTTATTTTTATTTACCAGACTACCTGCAACCTGGCTCCGGGGTATTTATTAGTTGAGCAGCCTTATTGCAATTATTTCGGCCCTGTTATTATTATGTACTTGGAAATATAACAAAAGATATAAAACGTGCAAATGAAACCGGGCTATCAGCATTTGAGGAGTGGGTTTCATTCAAGGTGGGTTAAGTGAAGCAGCAAGCGAAACAAGTAAATAGAAACCTTAACAATTTATCCAACCGAAAATAGCTACAATTTGTCTGAGACGTAGATAAATGTGTAAGCAAAATTTGGTGTACTTTTTATCGGCACAAATCCAATGCAATAAAGCTAAATGCATAAAAATGGCATTTCCAAAAAAAAAAAATAGGAAATGTAAAGAGAAATGAAATATGCTAAACACCAAGCAGGTGTAGACTTGTAGATACCACTTAATAGGAAAAATTGATCAAAACTCAACTTAGTCAAACTATGCTTCAGCATTAAGAAAATAAATTTAGAGATAAATATTAAAAATATACACGAAGAGAAAAAGAAAGTTGGATAGTCAAAAAACTGATGTGGAATTATAGATACTATTAAATATCAAAAATTTTCTTAATAATTCCTTGCTATGTTTTTATCATTTAATAAATCAAACTAAGACCATAAAATTCAGCAATAGGAAATTGAAATTAGGCTAGTTAAAAGATTGGTTTTCCAGTTAATATGCCTTGCAACCGATAAGCTGCGTGGCATATAAAAAAGTACAAACTTTGGCCGCATCATAAAAATGTTGATCAGGTTTTCCCAGCAGCCGCAGCAGCAGCAGCAGAAGGGGCAGCAACATCTTCTCCAATACCAAACACCAATTCCGAATCCGTTTGGCGACTCGTGCGGAACTTTTATGCAAGTATTTTTTGTTATTTGTTTTTCATTTTGTTGTTGTTGTTGTTGTTGTGGAAAGTCACATTGCATTGGACTGCGTTTAATTTGTATGATTTATTTGGTTTGCCACGACTTGGCCTTTATCTTTTTGGCTACTACTGACAATGACTTTGATTTCTGTGTGCGTTCTCCGGATTCCGGGCCATAAATCAAAATAAAACTTTTGTCACTTGAGCTTTTGAGTTGGGTTTGCTGCTTGTGGCTCGTGGGCTAATCGATTTTAAGTTTATGATGTTGCAAGGAGTCGCGAGTCGCGAGGCGTATAACAATAAAAATTGACTTCGCGTCGTCGCCTCGCGTCGATCATAAAATTTTATTATATCCTTTGTCTGAACGCCGGCGACATCCGTAAACTGATTCGCGCCTCTGCGAATGCCAAATGTGAAATCAATGTCGACTTCGAATCCAGCTGCTGCTTGTGTTGCCTGCCCCATTTATTCTATTTGCCTGCTGCCGCGCTTTGCATTCTGTGGCTGTTGTTGTCTGTTGAGGGCGCACATGATTTGGCTTTCGAGCGAGGCGCCACCGCATGAACTTAAATTCAAACTGAAACTCAAACTGAAACTCAAAACTCGAGCATGGCCATCACGTCGCTGGCGTCGCGCGGCTCGCGGCACATTGCTCCAAAAATGTCAAAGTGCTGCAGCCGCTGACACCGCTGGGCCCTTGTGGCATGGGCGTGTGCAGGGCACAATGGTTGTGGCAAGGCAAGGGCACTGTTTAACATGCTTACATGCCACAGCGGCAGCTCCATGCTGTCTCTCTATGTTTGTGTGTGGTTGTGCGTGTGACACACACATGTGTATCTCTATGTGTGTCTGTGGCACCCGCGGGAAATACGCCGCATTTTTATAACCGGCACCCATTAGAAATGGATATCGAAAGGGTATCATGCGGTTGTGCCACATCCTTGGAACAGGTGCCAGGAACCGATTTATGAGCTGCTTAAAGTATCTGTTTTATTGAGCGAAGGCACATAAATAAGGACGATATGTTCATATATCTGGAGCTCCGACTACAAGAGCTACAGATTTTATTTATTTATTTCTTTAATAAAAACAGTGGACTTATAAATTACAATTTGAAATGAAATACAAAAGTTAATTATATAATAAAACATTGGATGCTCAAATGTAAAATGATGCAAGAAAACCCCAATCAGATGAAAAACCCAGTAAAAAAGAAGGAGAGAAAGAGGAAGATAGATAGATGAATGTTTAGATTGATACACAGACAGAAAGAGTTATTTATGGATAGATAGATATATTGATTTGTGGATGCGAAGATACAGCAGAATAGTAAATTGGTTTATTCACTTTAAATTTGAAGAATAGACACAAAAGTTATTAAAGAGTCAAATGTGTGATTTAAGGGAGAAGAGGGAGTGTTAGTTGAAAATTAAAGTTTTCACTTTTACCAAATCAATCAAATAAGTCTAGGAATATAGCTACTCTAGACTAGTTCCCAGTTCTGCCCACAGGGTATGCTCTGAGTCGTGCACTCCCGCCGCTCGCACTCTTAGCTTATTGCTCTCGTTGTTTTGACCCACTTTGCTATGTCGCTGCTGATGTTGCTCTTGCTCTTCTCTGGCTTTGCTTACTGGCTGCCACTCGACGTACGTTTAAATTGGGCTGCTTTAGTGTCGCTTTGTGCAATATATATTTTTTTTTTCATAAATATAATGCAAACAGAATTGAATTAACCAGCCAAAATATGCACAACGGAGTCAGGCACAAATTTTTCGCCACAAAACCAAATTAAGTTGTTAAAAATGGGCAAGAACATTAATGTGTGTGGGCGAGACGAGCCTCTCATTCTATCTCTCTCTCTCTCTCTGTTTCTATCTCTCTCTAGCTCACTAGGTATACGTTAGAGTTCCGGCTGAAAGCCTTCTTCATCCTAAATGACATTATTATGCATGCATTCAGAGCGAGGCTGTCGAGAGGCACAAAGCTTCCAGTTTCCGACTAGACCACTTGTGTGTTTATAAATGCTGTTATGTGTGTGTGTGTGTGTGTGTGTGTGTAGGGAGAAGGGGAGGTGTATCCTCCTGTCACAGGTTGGCAGCACGACAAGCACTCAACTGGCGCAGCCACTTGGCCAAAAATTTGCATAATAGAAATTAAAATGGATTTTAATTTTTGTGTGCTGTCTTTTTCCTTATTTTACTTAACATTTTTGTTGTGTTTTTTTCCCTCTTCTTCTTTTTCTTTTTTGTTTAACAACCCACTTTGGGGGACAACAGGTCGGGGGAAGTGGGGTTCACTCAATGTTTACCTTTAAAATAAAGTTGCCAGCCAGTTATGCATGGCATGTTCAAAGATAGTCACATGCTTTGGAGGAGTTTGAAATATGCAAAGTGAAAGTGTCATAAAAAACGATGAATGAATCTTTCATCCAGCTAAAGTGAACTCCAAGCATATGGAGAGTTACTAAAAGGTTTATTACTGCCCTTGTTCCACATGGACAAAGGCCTTAAAGTCACGTTTTGCATTTTAAAGAGATTAATTTTTGAATATTTAACCAAGGTAGGCAAAGGTTTGTGGTGCTCCGTGTCGTATGAGTAATATTATTAAGTAAACACAAATAGAACAGTATTTTTGTAAAGGGTTTGGGAAGATTATAACCACGTGATATGGTTTCTACATAAATTTAACTTAATTTAATTGTAATTGGTAGTTGGCTAACGACCTTGTGTTGTTGAACATAAATATTAAGAGCCAAATGTGTTAGCATTGAGAATATTTAAAAATATAAAGTTGCATTTTTATGGCTATAATAATCTGTGCTGATAACAAAAGTCAATAAAAACCAGGCCCAACACAAAAACCCAAATAAACTTTAGCGAAAGTTGCAAACATTTTTGGTTTGGGCACTAAACACAATTAGCGCATTAGGGCTAAGATCGGGAGTGGGAGAGCGTTGAGTTTTCTAGTTAACTAGTATGCTGAAGGCCATTTATCTGGGTGTCTAATCTAATCCTTTTACTGGTCAAATAAATTAAAATGAAAAGCCTTTTTCGGCTGCCGCCGCAACGGCCACTAAATTACGCCAAAGATAATTAACCTGTAGACTGTTAACAGCGACGTCGACAGAGGCAGAGAGCAAACATGTAGTACTATATATATATATGTAGTACATGGTATATAGTATATATATTACTAGTATCTCTGCCGGCAAGGACTCTGACTCTTTATTAGGCCCTGCGACCCTTGAAGCGGAAGCGCAAATGGCGCTGAAGCTGTGCGAGAAAAGTAGCCAAGTAGAAGAAGAGGAAGATGGAGGAGCAGAGAAATTAGAGGCACTGCCTCCATGAAATTACAAAATGGGGCAAAGGACGTAGGGACTCGCCGACGACGTCGGCGTTGCCCATTTCCGTTCGAAGGCATTTTTCCAAATGAAGTTTACAAGTAATCATGGAAAAAGGTAATTTAATAAAAGCAAAAATCGAGCAACATAAAACTAATTTACGGATTCTGAAATTGCTTGTGAAAAAGCGAGTCAACACAAAAAGAAAATATGTATATATACATATACAACAATGTGGCATGAGCTTTTCGGCCACAAGAGCTTGCTACACATCACTCTTTGGCTCAAGTTCAAGGTTAAACACATTTATGAGGCACTCAGAAGTCAACGGCATTTTGATTTTTAAAGTGTTGCGCTGGAGTCACAATGCTGCCATAAGTGGTCAACTTAAAGAGCTCAGGCAGATGCAATAAGTGGCCAAGAGAAGCTGAATGGATAAGCTGAATTTCCGGACCAAGCAATCTGGGCTGAGAATGGGTTAAGTCCACACGGAAGCACAAAAAACATGTTTAGCCATTTCACGCAGCAGCCATAAGCTGAATGCTCCTGCAAATATTGGAGCTAACTTTTGCTGACACACAGGATGAGTTGGGGGAGTGGGAGGGGGTAGATGAGCACTTGGAAGAATGCTGCCCCAACCAGGCATGCTATACACACACACACACACACACACACACACACACACACACAGACACACACCCTGACCAACCGCACGTATGACAAAACAATTTGGGCAGCTTATTTATTCTAGGTTTTCTCGGGGTTTTTTCTTCCGTTTTTGGCTGGCATCCAACAAAAATATGTGCAACAAAATGTTACAAGGCCAAAATAGTGCAGCAAATATTGCAAATACTAAAGGACAACATGTTAAAGTTTAAGCACACACACACACGCACACACAGACACACAAACAAACACACATATCCTGAATATCCTTTTTGTGCCAGGCAGTGACCGACATTGGCTGCAATTTTATGCCAAGCTGATTTTCCAGCCAACTTGCGCCACATGCGAGAGTATTTAAGCAAACTTTTGTGTCTGCATTTGTGTGTGTGTGTTGATATATATATATATATGTATATATATATGTATACATAGTCATATATATATATATATCTGTGTGTGCTTGTGCGTTCTATGCGCATTTAAATCATTGAATGCTGCTTTAATGCCATTTTATTTCGGTGTGTGCCATTCAAATTGGGTAACACCAGCTGTAAGTAAAAAGTTTTGGCCTAAAGCGGCTGCTTAGTCCGCATTGAAATTGCAATTGTTGTTGTTGTTGTTGTTTGTCTTGTCGCTTTCGGGCAATGCGACATTTTAAAGAGGATTGCTAAAGTTTATTAAACTGTTATGGGAGACACAGATGCACTGGTCTCAAATATAATAATATTCCACAAAAACAAATCTCTGGCCTACATTTGTAAATACATGTTAAAGGATTTATTTCGAATATGTTATAAATAAGACTTTAAGTGTGAAAGAAATATGCATATTCATGTTATTCACTTTATGTAAAATATTACGCATACGCAGCATTGTACAAGGACTGATTCGGTGGCAACATGCTGTGTTTGGGTGGGTGAGCTTTCCAAAATGCTCTGATTTTCAAAAATGCCTTAAGACAAGTAAACAAATGTTTTTATTGAAGAGATTTCTAACAGCGATCTAAATCTTTATGTTGGATTTATAAATAGCTATAAAATATTTTATGGATTCCTTCACATGTTTATGCGAGAAAAATAAATAAATATATTTAGTCAAACAATTTAAAAGAGTGTTAAAAGAGTGTGATTAATAAACACTCTTCTCAGTTTTAGATTTAAGATAAGTAACTTAATAAATTTATTATTAAAAGCCAATTAAAACTAAATGATTGAGGCTTGAATTAACTATGATAGACTATAACTTTAACTGTAAAGGTATTTAACATGGCTGATCGATACCGTTGTCAAACTGCCAGCAGCAAATATCATTAAGAAAATTGAATTCGCGAAAAAGAGACAAAAGTAACATGTGTTTGTTGTATGTGCGTGTGTGTTTGTGTGTGTGCGTATGCGTGTGCGTGTGTGTAGGGATACTTATACTCACTCACAGGCTATAAATCAACAGCGAAGTGAAGTGAGAAGAGGACAACAATAACAACAACAACAGTAAAACTCCCAAATGGGAGCGAGGGGAGCGGAGTGGAGCGAATTGTGAATTGTGAAATCCGACTGGTGACAAGTGTCACTGCGAGATGCTATGACAAAGTGTCAAAAGAATGTTTGACATGTGACTGTCTGTCTTTCTGTCTCTGTCCGTCTCTCTTTCTGTCTCACACTCTTCCCTCTCTGCGCCTCCCCCTCTCCCTAGCCACTGCTGCTTTTTGCTTCACTTTCATATAGCCGCTTTTCACTTGTGCGAGTGTTTTTTATTACACACACTCACATTTATATATATATATATATACATATATATGTATTGGCAGAGAATCTCGCACGTTTTTGTTTACCTGCTGCAAAATGTGCTGAGTGCTGTTAGCCAGGAGTCTAAATAATATATTCTTTAGCCTTTTGTCACCTATCCCCCAGCTACCTCTACTTCCCCCTCACACACAAACATACCCCGCAGTGTATAATTTCTTTTGTCAACACGGCTTAAACGGACTAAATGCAGTTCAAGGATTTTTACTTTTAAAGACCGCAAAAACTTGATTTTCTTTTGCTTAAGCGAAAATCAGTCAACAATAAGCAATTTTTTTTTATTAAATTTTGCTTTTAATATCACTATTTAAATATATATTTGTATGTATTTAATTTATTATTTCATTTTATTAAATTGATTATAATTGAGTGACGGCTTTCCTATTTTATTATTAATTTAATTTTGATAATTACAGCAAATAAAAAATATTCAAAATTTATTTATTATTTTATTTCAATAAATTTAACATTGTTAAATATTCATATATTAATTACGACTTTCCGATTTTATTGTCATAAACTGAACATTGTTTACCAAAGATATTTTAAATTTTAGTTACGTTTTTAAGAAACGAAGGCTTGTTGAAGGCAACCGAATGGCTGGAAGCAACTGAGCCAAACCCGTTTTGGCCGAAACCCCCTGCAGGCTGGCTGCACAATTCGCCAAGAGGCTAGTTGTCAATGAATCGGCAATATTAAAAGGAATATCATGTTAAAAGATGCAGATACGAGTGAAGCAAAAAAAGAAGAAGGAAAACAGAAAATACCCGCCATAAAATCAAAAGAGGCATAAAAAACAAAAACAATATTGCTGCATAAAATCAAGACTCGCTTAAAGTTGTCTGAATATGAAGCACTGGCTGCCCCAGAAGGGGATTCTCTCTCTAATTGTCGGTTTGCGAGTGAATGCATAATTTCCAATAGGAAACGATGCGTGCAGCAAGTAAAAGAAAGAAATGCATTGAAAGTGTAGGGACGGAGAGGGGGAAAGCTAAGGGGCTGTTGCAAGTACAAGCCAAAGGCGAATGTTACTCGTTAATTTTATGCGACTTTAGCTACGCGCCTCACCATATTAATTAACGATGCGTTTAAATGCGTGTCAAAGGTTGCAACTCGCTTTGCCCAACTGGGTCACTAATTGCGACGTCTTTAAACTTTGACTTAAGCCAGCAATCAAATTTCGAATTCGCCAATTTGCAGCCAACTTGAGCAAAGTCTTTGGCAGAACTGAAGTGGAAAGAAAAAAATTTGTTGTTGAACGAAAACTTCACTTAACAGCAAGAGCGCATTGTGGACCATAAGATAACAGCGCCAGCAAGAGCGAGCCTAAGAGCGAAAGGCAGAGCGAGAGAGAGAGAGAGAACTTCCCCAAGCGCCGCTCAGCTCTGTTACTCAATGTGGATGGCAAGTTAACAGCAGCGCTTAAGGGAAATTATAAATGTACTTGTTGACTGTGGCGTAACATTGCTGTGTGTGTGCGTGAGTGTGTGTGTGGGGTGGGTAATAAATAAACTGTGGGTCAAAATTTTCGATCTAATAAGCAATCAAAGATAAGTCAAAATTCAGCAATTTACTGCATTGCTTGAGGGTATTTTTTTATTATATTATTATTATTTTTTTGTTGTTTTGTTTTTTTTTGGGAATAAATTAAATAAAAACAGTTAGACATATTGAGTAGCGATGCATTGACATCTGGGAAAAAGGCAACAAAAATATGCAAATTAAATATTTACTCAAGCACATTTATGCAAACCACTGTGCAGGATATGACTGAAGTTTCCATGCTAAGTTTCGTTTTATTTGATTCTGTTTTGTTTATTTCCCCCCCGCCTTGGGCAGTTGACGTTAGTGGTTGACCAAAAGTCTCTCGCGCTCTGTCTCTCTCTCTCTCTCTCTACCTCTTTATCTCTTTCTATCCTTTTGGGGTTCGGCTGAGAAACTTGGCCTTTTAATATGATGGTAAAATTAGTTGAACTAATTCAATCTGCGGCTGGAGTCCTTTGCTGGTCAGCGCCAAAAACTTTTGCGAAACTTCAACTTTTTAGCTTTAAACTGTCGCAAATTGTGGCTGAAAACTGTCTTCAAATTAGGGAAATTTGTCTTCTATATTTTCTTTCTCATTCTTTTTTTTTTTTTTTTGGGTAATTAACTTGTTTCTAATTATGAGTCACAATTAGTCAAATCATTTTTTTGTTGTTCTTCTTCTTCATTATGATAATTTTGTTGTCTGACCATTTGCATAATTAACGAATATAAAATATATGTTTGCCATATGCATACATATGTGATTAGTTGGTCAACAATCCCAACAAGAAAGCCCCGCGGCGCCAAGTCCTTGTTCCTGTCAACATGTCCGGTCGTTGATTGAAGGTTGCCGAAGGTTGCCAGTTGATATATAAATTTATTACTAGGCAAAGAATTTTCCTTATGGGTTTTGTGGGCTTGCAAAGTTAAACATAACTTGGATAGTTAAATGTAACTTTATTAGTATCGTTATTATTTTTTTTTTGTTTTCTGTTTAGTGCTTTTAATTATAACCATTTTTTGTTGATAATGTGTTGAAATTATTGTCAACATTTTTTTATCCACAATTATTATTGTTTAAGGTTTTCGGATCTAGATTAGATAAAATTCAAAATTGTATGCCTAAAAGCACAATGTGTCACTCAATGGGTCACGCAATATGCGAACTGAAGAATATGCCGCTCTCTGGCGATAAGGAGCTGGATAGCCAGATAAAGAAGTGGATCAAATGGGATCACAACCAGGACACACTGGCGCAAATCATGGACGCAGTCAAAGTTGAAGACTGGGACACGTAAGAAGCCCCCCACAAATTGCCAAATATATAAATATACATTTTATTATCATATCCATCAACAGATTGAGGTGTCGTCTCTGCAATAGGATCTCATTCGGAACATCTGGTTTACGAGGCGTGATGAGAGCTGGCTTCGATTCAATGAACGAGTTGGTTGTTGTACAGTAAGTTAAGGATTGAGTTCCAATTGAGATACACACTGAGACACATCCTTTGTCGTTTGTTCGGCAGGACTGCGCAGGGATTGTGCGCCTATCTAAAGGAACAGTATCCGGATGAGACAATGTGGGCCGATCGAGGCATTGTTG
This sequence comes from Drosophila mimica, assembly GCA_037043585.1. Taxonomy (NCBI): domain Eukaryota; kingdom Metazoa; phylum Arthropoda; class Insecta; order Diptera; family Drosophilidae; genus Drosophila; species Drosophila mimica. The sequence continues at coordinate 538,341 of JBAMBE010000361.1, read as the reverse complement.
TTGGCTTCGATGGTCGCTACAACAGTCAACGCTTTGCGGAGCTGACAGCGATTGTGTTTTTGAGCCAGAATTTTCGCGTATTTCAATTTCGATGCCTAGTTCCCACGCCCTTTGTGCCCTACTCCGTATTGAGGCTGAATTGCTTGGCCGGTGTGATGGTGACAGCCTCCCACAATCCCAAACAGGATAACGGCTATAAGGTATATCTTTGTTTCATTGAAGAATATTGCATTTTTTTTTAAGCCAGCATTTTGTTAAGCTTGAAATAGATAGGATGATAAATCTATGTCGCTCAGTTAGTCCATCAATCATTTAATCAGTAACTTATGCATTTTCTGGTTAAGAATCATAACTTTGTTAAATTAAAAATTGATTTGTGAAAAGTTCATCTTTCTGAGTGTTGCACAGTCAGCGAGTTAGTTTATCAATCAATCAGTTAGTCAATCATTTACACAGTCATTTATCAGTTACTTAATCAAACAGGTAGTCAATCAATCAATCAGTAATTTACCTATCTTCTACTTCAAATTAGCCCATGCTATAATTCTTCTCTTCCTCAGGTTTATTGGACAAATGGTGCTCAGATCATACCACCACACGATGAGGCCATCTATCAGTCCATCCTCGATAATTTGCAGCCTGCTCCCGATTCCTGGGATGAGACGGTGCTCTGCGCCAATGAGTTGTTGTGCGATCCCTACAATAGCGTTGTGCCTGCCTATTTTGATGCGCTCAAAAAGGAGATCTCCTGTCCACTGATGGAGGCCAACGGCAGATGCACTTTGAGTTTTACTTACACAGCATTGCATGGCGTTGGTTATCCCTATGTGAAGCTGGCCTTTGGCAAGATTAATCTCAAACCGGTGATTCCGGTGTGCGAGCAGGTTGATCCCGATCCCGAGTTCCCAACGACACCCAAGCCCAATCCGGAGGAGGGCAAGGAAGTTCTGCAATTGGCGCTGTGCCGTGCGACTGCCAAGAAGAGTTCCATCATTCTGGCCAATGATCCGGATGCAGATCGTCTGGCTGTCGCCGCAGTCGAGGATAAGGACAAATATAAACTATTCAGTGGCAATGAGTTGGGTGCTCTGTTGGGCTGGTGGGCATTGCACAACTATCGGATGAAAGAGCCGAGTGCCGACTTATCGAATTGTTCGATGGTCGCCAGCACGGTTAGCTCGAAGATACTCAAGTCGATGGCTGAAATTGAGGGTTTCAATTATCAAGAAACGTTAACTGGTTTCAAATGGATTGGCAACAAGGTGCTTGACGAGCTGAATGCAGGCAGAAAGGTGCTGTTTGCGTTTGAGGAATCCATTGGCTATATGCTATCCACAAATGTGATCGACAAGGATGGCATCAGTGCGGCGGCCCATGTGGCAACAATGGCCTGCAACCTAAAGTGCAAAATGTGCATGACAATGCAGGAGAAGTTACGTGACATATACGAGTCCTACGGCTATCATACGAGCATCGTATCCTATGTCATTTGCAAGGATAGGGCACTCGTCGAGAAGATCTTTAAGCGATTGCGCACCTTCGAGGACGATCAGGAGAACACCTATCCCAGCAGCATACTGGATGGCGAATTCGAGATTGAGAATGTACGCGATTTGACGACGGGATACGATAGCAGCACACCCGATAAGAAGGCCGTTCTGCCGGCCAGCGAGAGCATCCAGATGATAACGTTCACCTTCAAGAATGGCTTCGTGGTCACCCTGCGCACCAGCGGCACCGAGTCCAAAATGAAATACTACGCGGAGATGTGCGGCAAGCCGGAGAACAAACGTTGGGATGAACTCGACCTGACCCTTAATCGGATGGTCGCAGCCGTTGTCGAGGAGTTCTTCGAACCCAAAAAGAATGGCCTGCAATTGAGAACAGACTAAGGACGAAGTAAATAATAAAAATTAATTAAATAAATAATAATGAACTGCATCTAACTGAAACCAAACTTTTGCAAAGTGTATTTTTTAATCACAAAAGCAAATCGTAATCATCAATAAATGTCAAAAAGCGCAGTTAAAAATATTTAAAAAACCTTAAATTTAATTTAAAAAATAAAAAAACAACATATAAATCAACCATATAAATATTACATTAGTTAAAATTAAATATTTAAGCACGTTAAATTTTTCTGCAAACATAATTAGAAATTTAGCTTTTCCTCTCGAGCACCGCAATTAATCGATTCATTTTTTAAATGTAACTCTCGTATATCTGTTTGTTTAAACATATAAACATTAAATCAATTTAAATTAAATTTTTATTCGATGCCACTTAGCACAGCAGGCTAGATTTTTGCATTGTCATTTAAAAATTAGAATATTCGACTCAGATGCAAACGAAATGTGCTCGAAATTGTTACGTAAATTGACCACTGACTTGGTGCTGCCTGTGGCAGGTACAAAGTCGCCGCAGTTGCAGTTGCAGCAGAGGCATTTCATAATGCCACCCAGCCAGCCAGTGAGGATAATCAAGAATAGGCTCGTGCCGCAACTGGTCCTCAAATACAATCCACTGAAGTACTATCTGAGCAAGTTGCGCATGTGGCAGCTGCGATGGACCTGGGATCGGGCATTCAAGGAGCACGACTTTGTCGAGCAGTCCAAGCGGACAGCTGTCTCCCTGACGGATATTCTGCGGTTGCGCGACATGGCAAACATTGATGCCTATTCGAGCTCCAATGTCTACTACCAAATGGCCAATGAGGCCGTCAACTTTCCACACGAGGCATTTGTCGAGCTGTTGCGTTTCCGTCAACAGGATATCCGTCAGGCGGTGCCGATTAATGTCCATCTTCATAATATACTCGGCTTGAAGTATGCTGTCATCGATGTGGTCCTCGTGGGTTTGCGTCACGTGGCCGACTGTGACAGCGATGAGGATTTGACCAAAATGAAGGCTGCTCTCATGGAAATAGAGCCGGAACTTAAGCTACAACTGGAGGAACCCAGTGCTCAATTACCATATGTGTTCATTGAGCTGTTTATGCGCTTCCGGCGCAACTATTCCAATGCCGAGCAAATATCTGGCCCGGAGCTGGTCGACCAAACGAATCGTTGGCTTGTGTCCGTTTATAAAATATGTAGATTCAACATATTTACGGTGCCACCATCTAGCTAAATGGAAGAGATACTTTTGTTGCAAGCGAATAAATGTTTACAAATGCATTTGTTTAATATTCAATGCGTAAAACATCGATAACACCAAAAGGACTGCTTGTCTAATAACGATATTTTCTATATCGATATCTATTATTTCATTCAATATTTAATGCAATCAGCGATATATGTCTATCGATAAGTCAGAATTTATTCCTCTGTTCTATTCTTGCCAATTGTATTTTTTTTTTCGGCTATAAGAAAATTTTATTTAAAGGTAACTATATTACAAATAATTTAAAAAAAGTTAGTTTTAGCCACTTTAACATTTTGGCAGCATGTTTCCGCTTCCGTTTCGCGGTAAGCATTCGCCGGAGATAAGCGCTTGTAAGAAAATTCTCCGTAGTCTATTTTCGAAGCGCTACAAAGATCTGGCCTGGATATTTTATGATCCCATCAATGCCGATCAGCTCTGTTTAAATGACTACCATGACATTGTGAAGGAGCCCATGGATCTGCGCACCATACAAAACCGCATCAATTCAAATTTCTATGCGAATGCCATGGATTTTGCACGCGACGTGCGTTTAATTTTCAACAATGTCTATTTGTACACAACTGCCGACCATGTCTGCTTCCAAATGGCCCACGAGCTGCAGATGATCTTCGACGACATGTTCTCCAAGGTGCTGCTGGCCGAGAACTTTGTCGAGCACGACACCGGGCCGGAGTCATCCAACTCCAACTCCAGCAATAATCCATCAAGTCAACCGGCGGATTATGAAAGCGATTCGGATGAGAGCCAGGAGCAAGCGTTGCCGCTGACCCACGAAGAGGATTACAATCTTTATATACGGTTGCAGCAGCTGGATGGTGCTATGCTCCATCATGCGATACACATAATCAAACAGTTGGAGCACATCAACTATTTAAGTGACAACGGGCTGTTGGAGTTTTGTGTGCACCTCTTGAAAGCCCACACAAAACGCACACTTTTGGCATATTTGTCGGAGAGGGATAACCGGCAATTGCGACACTAGCTCCTCTTAATATGTTATTTATAGATATATCTATATATATATATCTATAATATAATCAATAAAAAACAATAATTTTATTTCTTGTGAGTCTCTCTGTAGTTATCGCGAAATCGTCGAATATTTCGATATTCGCCATTCCAGACTTTGTTGCGCATTATGTCCCTCGAATTGGACGACATGTAGGCGTAGAACGTCTTCTTCGGAGGTCCTCCACGGCACAGATAGTTCCCCATCGCATTCCAGCAGGCAATCATATGATTCATATATATATCGTTCAACTTTTTATAGTACTCGGCCTTCACCTTGACAGCCTGCGGACAGAAGAGGTGGGTTTATTATATTATTCATTATTATCACACTATAAATATTTCGAATTTAATCAACATTTAGTTTAGTTGATTTAAATTTTAGTTTAGTTTAGTTTATAAATATATATTTTTAGGCATTTTAAATCCATAAAAAATAAAGTGCCAATCAATCCCAATTTATTTTACTGAATGAATTTAAGCATTTTAATCAATTAAAAAAATAACTAAAAATTATTGCAATTTATTCAAGTTAAATTGCATTTAATTTTTAGTTAGTCCAATAATATACATATATATATATATATATATATATATATATATATATATATATATATATATATATATATATATATATATATATATTGTAAGTAGTGTTATTATACTCACTAGAGCCTTGGCTTGGCTGTAGTAGGCGAAAGTCTCCTTGTGTGGCGGCAATTGATCCAGGCCCATCAGATTGGCGGATGGTGGTCGATTCTGCAGCTGGATTATCATTTCGAATACCTTAAGAGATTCCTGGATGCTCTTCTGAATCTCCTCCTCGGTGTATAGTTTGCCATAGCGTCGCTTAATCCACTCCTGCAGCACGGGCAACTTGTGCGCCTCCGGCAACGAGGCGAGCACAAATCGTCGATTTTTGCGCAACTCCTGCAGACCCTCTTGGAGCATGCGGCTCATCAGCTCGGCATTGTCGGGATCGATGTGATCGACGGCAAAGGTGAGATTTTTTGACTCCGTATCAGTTTGTTGTGCGTTCTGTTCGGCCGCCTCCATTTCGGTGCGTTTCATGTTGACGCCCCTCATCCAGATGTCCTTGGCACAGCGGACAACAGCATCGACAATCTCCGCCCGGCGATCCTCATGACTGCGCTGGCTGTGCTGGCTCGAAACATCCGAGGACGAACAACTATCCGTTAGCCGCAAGCCACTCACCTCCATTTCCAGCCGGCCATTATCTTCGTCGGATGTGATCTCCGGGTGCTCCTCACACAAAGGCTTTGAGGCAGCATCGCCTGTGTCCAGGGCATTCACAAAGGCCCGATCAATGAACTTCTTGACATCGGGTGGCTTCTCCAGTCTGGTATTGAAGATGCGCCTGTATTTGAACTGATACGGCTTGTGATCGCCGGGCGCCGTGAAGAAAATCTTCTTGGTCTGCTTGGCCTGGTAGCGCACCTCCACCGTTTGATCCTTGCAATTCTTGCGCAGGCTCTTCATTTTGCTGTCGTCAATGAGGAAGGAAATGCGCTGCTGGTTTTTGCCCTTGTGCGCCAAGCACGATGAGGGATCCGGCTCGGGGTAGACCGCATCCAAATCAGTTTGATTCGTACAGGTGCACAGTTCATCCCGGAATTCAATGGGCTGCCGATGCAGACCACCGCCCGTTAGACGTTCACCCACACACCTATCGATGGCCTCGGTGTGGGCCAAATTGAGACAGTCACCGACCAAGGCTCGACCCTTTCGCTCCTGTGGCTTGGCCACCGGCAAATCGACACGCTGCTCCCGACAGATATCGCAATCGAATCTCCGGGTTATCGTGTGCACCGTTGCACTCTCCATTTTCATGGCAAAGCGTCTCATGCAGCAGTCCACATCATGGTCGAGCTGGGCGAGAATGCGTCGTCGTCGCAACTTGCGATAGGGCAGTGTCACATCCATCAATTCCATGCAGCGATCGCGTGCCAGGACAACCAGTTCGTCCTTCACCAGCTGTGCCTCGTCCACCGCAAAACGATGATAGGCACAGAATTGCGGCTCATCAGTGTTATCTCTTATGGCTTTATGCAAAGCCACCGCTGATCGGCGACTGACTTGGGCCTTGGACTCCAGCTCTTTCATGTGATTGAGATGATTGAAATATTTATCGACCGCTTCTCCAACGGAATTCTTCACCAGGCGGCTGACTGGATTCAAATTGTAATCGCCAAACCAGGGCGGATCGGTCTCCTTGCCATAGTTGGGTGGCCCATCCAGTGGCCAAAATGGGAATTTCGCTATCACTTTGGATGGCTTACTCGTGTACTTAACCGCAATTTCTTTGGGCCGTGGCTGACGTTGAAAGTATGGGAATTTTGTGGCTTTTTTTGTCTTCTTTGGTTGCTCCAGTTGCGGCTTGGAATTGTTTGGGATTATCGTTTTATCCCGTTGTCTCCTAAGTTCCAATTCGCTGAGTTGCGGCGGGGGCAGTATCCGATCCAATTCCCGCAATGTGGGCAACAAATCAATTTTGGCCATTGCAATCATTAACAGCTTCTCGTTCGATGTGTATTCTCCATTCGTGCGGCAGCTAATATAATATCCCTCCAGTATGAAAAAGAGGAAGGCGAGATCATTGCCACGACTCAGTTGAATCATGGTGCGGATTTTCTTTTTACTAATCAGTGGACTCAGGCCGATGCGCATTAGGATCTTCTCCACACGAAAACTTGTGCCTTGCTCGAAATCATCGCGCAGATCGTTGGACAACTGTTTGATGGCTCGCTCCTGGTAATTGGAGAGGCCCGTATACCATTTGGGAACATCGAGTGCTCTTTGAATTTCGTCTAATTTCTGCTGATAATCAAGATGGCCCATTTTTTGTCTCACAATTTATACACATAATTTTTGTAAACGTGGCAATTTTATTTTACAATTTTCTTCTAAATGTTGGGGAAATAGAGTTGATACAACTGAAGTTTGTAGGTGTAAAATCAAAACACTGTCAACTCTAAAAGACGACAAGTTTTCTTATCCCAAAATCTAAGTCGATGTTGCTAGCAATAAATCATTACTCTTACTTAGAAAGAACTAAATACATTCAATATATCTAAATTTACTACATTTTCCCAAATATAAAGGTTTCTCCTGAGCGCTTTCTTAAATGACCTAAAATACTTTAATTTAATTACAAATTTTTATTTTAAATGCACATGAAAATGTCAAAAATTATTTTTTACTTTCTTTCCATCGCTAAACATTTGCTTTTTATGTACATTTAATTTAATCATTTTGTTGGGCATCAAATTTTTAGTTATGTTGAGGAGTGGTTTGAGTAGAACATGAAAATGTCGCTGCCAAGAGGATCGCCGGGGACTGGAAAGTATATGCGGAGCCCGGATGTGTGCCGACCCATGAAATGTCGTCCAGTTGACGATGTTCGCAATTGGAATGCCAATAGGGATGTGCGAGAAAGCCAGCCATCAAGATACAAACCAGTTGAGCCACCTTGTTGCTCTGAAAACGTGGCAGGGCGGCAGCCAGTTGCACCAGGTTATGGTCGTAATATTCCTGAAATCAGCGGAGGAGGGTTCCAGTCTTTAGACTATATACCAACTGTACCTGGAAATAAATGGAATGGATATGAAAGCGCTGGAACCTATATGGTTGAATCAACCTATATGGTTGAATCAAGTTGTGGTTGTTACCTAGGCAATGACCAGCAATTAAGATACAAACAATCTGAGGAAGATTGCAGGGCTGACGATGAGAATCCCTTTATGGCTGTCAATAACCTCAAGTATGTGCAGGGTACACCCCAGATATGTCCATTATCTGAGCAGACTATAAATTATTGCACCTGCTGTCCGCGTAAAAGTCCCCAGAGCGGTAAAAGAAACAAGAAGCCCATGATGTTTGGGAAACTCGTTCAGACCTCGGATACATCGCAGGAAGATAAGACGACTCAATTTCCGGATGAAAAAAAACCATTTAAGGATAAAGAGATTGAGTATGAGGAATACGATGTAACGAGTGCCACAGGTGAAAGGGAGGTTACGATTAGGAAACTAGAATCGGTTACAAGATTTCATCCAAGTGATAAATCCCAAGGGGTCAAGAGAACTGAAACTGTTACACAATATGATAAGACTGGTAATGAAATTAAAAAAGATGAGTTTATCGCCTATGAAACTTTCGATAATTCGCAAGTGACGAGAAAAACATCCGAAACCAGATTTAATGCGACTGGCAAAGGAATACGAATACGAAATAGGGATGAAACGATTACCTCCAAAAATGTACGGGCTTCCGAGAGGTCTGAGATCCTAAGGAACATCGATTCAAAAGAGAACAATGGTTCTGCGACTGATGATGAATTAGTAGAGTCAGTGTTAGAGTTGTCGACGAACGAGGAAGGACCAAGCAAATCGATGGGAGAACCACCTGCTGACAAAGATAAAACATCGAGGGAGATTTCAGGCAGTTCTCCTTTAGATATCGTATCTGATCGACAAAAGGATGAGGACAGACCGAAAATTAAAAGGCGCTTTCACAAAGAAACAGAACATCAAATCCAAGACGAAGATACTGGCAAAATCGATAAGGTCTATAATGTTGTATCCGAATCTGAATCGGAGACGAGTATCGAACCCGAACCTAAGCCTGAACCTGAACCTGAACTTGAACCTAAGGCCGAACAAAAACCATGCTGCAATTGCCAAAATGTGAGACGACAGTGTTGCAACTGTTGCAAGCGATTCCAATGCTGGAGTCCTTGCACCTACCGTTGTCCTTACAATTATCATCTTAGGCCCTGCATATGGAAGTGTATGAGACCCAATTGGAATCCCCGTTGCTGTTGCCGCAACTGTTGCCATTCGCAAAATAGTTGAACACACACACACACATACGTGTGCAACAATAAATATATATATGCCCAACAACAATATTTGCTTATTGGCTTGTTGACTGCCTCTTTATCCTGTGTGGGATTAATTGTCTTAGTTGTCCGGCAAATGGAAATCCATTTTAAATAATTTGCGGACAACCACATCGTTAACAAAAGCTAGCATGCACTTTACCAAATTAAATGCAATTCAAATGCACTTGATATTAATTTCAGTTGGTGGGGATAGAGGGGGCCAAAAGAGCTTAACTGTAGTCCTTGGCTCCGACCAAAATCCAAAAGCTTCTTGGTCGGGTCATAAAGATTAGACGGCTTGCAATAATGTGCCAGGCCAAATGGCAAGTGGAATTGCAATGGATTTGAGCTCCAAATTATTAGTTCTCAAGCAAAATGAAATGGGAAATTAAATGGAGTGCTTCCGAGCAATTCGGCAATTAATTTAACTATTTTGCAAGAGCAGGTCAAAAGTTGACAAATTTATGCGATAAGTCAGCTAAGTAAATCTTACACTAATTTTGTAAATGAATATTTTCAGATACAGAATTAAATTGGAATGAAATATTTGGCAAACCTACAATTTGCATTGCAAACTGCATATTTTAGTCGGCAGATAAAATTCAAGCTTTTCCTTTAATCAACTAAAAAAAATTGTATTTTTAATATTTATAATTAAAAATATACCGATGAGTAAAATTTACATTCAAGAGCGGGTAAAAAGTTGACATCTATATGCGACCAAAAGTCAGCGAATGATGTAAATTCATATTTTTATATTCATTATTAAATTTGATTGAAATGTTTTTCAATATCTTCTCATGATTACAGCTTCAATTTCAAACTGTTCTTTTGACGCTGTTAAAATGCATTTTTTCCATTTTAGAAACAGACAACAGAATGAATAATAAAAGTTGCAATTTGCACAAAGGTTGTCAAGTGGGCGCTGGGGGCATTTTGTGGCTTTTGGGTTTGGGTTGTTGTTTTTGTGTTCATCAAGTTTATATCTGGGCAGGTAGGAGTTTTTGCCTATTTCCTAGTTTTGTCTTTTGGGGGAAATTGAATATTTCATTTGCGGATATTAAATGTCTTACATCAAGTCGACTCTTGGTTGGCATTATGCCACTGGGCCGTTGCAGGAATGAGAGAAGAGAGTTTATAACAGACGGCTCATAATATTTTTCGGTTGCATCGATGGGCCCTTGGAATAATTCAGAGATTTGAGAAACGAAAAACTAATCTAACGCACAACAAGGCATAACGGAAGTTCACTTCTCGACACACACACACTCTCTCTGTGTGTGTGTGTGTGTGTTGGCCTCTCTACCAATGTTCGCATGCTTAGCTGGGAGCTGGTAGCTGGTAGCTTTGTTTATTTTATTTCGTTTCATGTTTTATTCACCACTTCCGCCGGAAATAGACATACAAGCAAAGAGCGTTAGGCAGTCAGTTATATCGGCCTGGCTGACTAGCTGACTGGCTGGATGACTGGCTGGCAAACATTTGTTTTGCCCAACAAAGTAGAAACTGTTTTCGCAAACAAATCCCACATAAATGCTCAATTTATAACAAACCGGAAGTTAAACTTAATCAAGCGTACTTTTTGGCTTATTGTTTAGTCTCTCTTTCCCTCTCTGTCTATCTGCTTTGCTCTTCTTTGTCCCCATCTGTCCTTCCGTATTTACTTAACATATTTTATTGCGATACTTTTATGTTCTATGATAGTCTCGTGTCGCTTTTTGGGCCAGATTACGTTGGGGATTTGTTTGTCACTGTGTGATTTGAGCAAAAATATTCTCATTTTTGCCGTATTTGATCGCCACTGTTGGCTTATGCATTTATGTGTACAACATACACATATGTTTGTCATACTATAAGCATATTTTCGGGCATAGTTTTATTGTTAGCCATTTATGTGATAAATCGTGCAAGATTCAAACATGACAGTAAATATTTATAGCCGATGGTAAGAGTCTGAATGGGTCCATAAAATGATACTCTTTAGAAGAAAAGATATTAATTAAATATGTAGAAAACTCCGAACAGATTCTTTGCACAGCAATTCAAAAACTTTTCAGTTGATTAAATTATCGAAATTACTTGGCTTTTGATAACTTTAACAATCGAATCCAAAATCTCAACTCTTCAGTGTTGCATTTGTGTGTTTATCTATGGCTAGATGACAGTTGGCAGCAGCAAGAGAATAGCTAAATCTAAAAAAAATTGCAAACATGGAAAAACAGGTGAATGAAATCGATGCGAATGTCGCTAATAAACCCATATTCCGGAAAATAGAATCGCGCGGTAAACCTGCAAATTGTGTGGCACTCAACGGGCCACAATTGGGGCAGAACTGTGAAGAGAGCGAAGATGAGACCGAGAATGAGGATGAGCACGGCAATTACGTTAATCCCCCGGCTGAGTCCCAGTCTAAAAATGATGATTTCGACTCCACTTCCTCCATTTCCACAGAGGAGGAGCTGGCGCCATGAAACGCGAACACTTCTCAGGAGCAACAGCAAACTGGCCAACTAATTCTGTGGAGTGTGCAGGACATTCTGGGCAAATTCTATGATCATAAGCAAAGTGCCGTTAAAGCTGCAGACAATTAAAGCATCATCATCACCGTCATCCTCTTCCCTATGTCAGCTTATTAAGTATGGCCTGGCCCAAAGGGAGCGTAGGTTGGAAGAGTATTGAAGCTGGCTATATGTATGTATATATATGTATGTATGTATATATAATCAATAAATGAACAAGCATCTATAGTATTGATAATCGCATAAATTATCGGTCCTTTGTTCATTGCTTGTTAAGTTGGGCAATAATTGAAATCAACATTGGTTGAATGCAAATTTTGAGGGCAATTGCGAAGCAATTAACCCAAATGATATAAGTTGGCAAACATGTCTTGGGGTTGGGCGGTAAGTGGGCGTGTCTTCTGTGTGTGTGTGTGTGTGCGTGTGTCTTGTTAGCCATTGTTTGCATACAGTTAACAGAGCTCAAGTGCACACACACTCACACACAGACACACGCACACAAAGAGAAACAGAGACACGCAACACACAGAACAAACACACAACACACCTGGATAAACAAATAGAGTGTGGGCGGGGTGATGGGGGGAGGGGGGGGAGGGAGAAATGCAACTATGAATGCCAGAAGGGTTGTGGTGAGGGGGTTGCTTACAAATGTTTTCCATTTGCTAATGCGTTCGATAATTGCACGTCGGCAAACTGTGCATTGAGAATCAATGCTCACCAAACAGCTTCAGGTTCCCACGAGGCAGTTTCATCAATCAGTCGGTCCACAAAGTCAGGTGAATCGATTATCCTCTTGTTGCCACAATTAGAGCTCATTGTTGTGCTTAATCGCATATACTTATGTACATCTGTCTATGTACATATGTATTATGTCTACATACGATTAACCTGACAAAGGTCAGTTGAAGACAACATATAATTTTCCAACAATTGCAGACGTGTCTATTCATCTGCTCCGATTTGGAGTCAAATACACAATAATAATCTGTGCTCCATATCGATTGCCAGGGCCTTTTAATCCTGAGATGGAACCACAATTTTAGATCCCAAAAAATAGCGGTGAGGATGGCTTTACCCTTCCAAATGTCATAACTTTCTCAAAAAATATTCGATTTTCCAAAAGCAGGTCTTTTAAATCTTGTTTTGATTTTACAAAAAAAAACTGCATTTAAATTTGAAAACACAACCAGAAACACTTTTGGCCCTATAAATATACAAAATTTTAAATAAAATTCAGTATTATGGAAATATGTCTACAAAAAGTCCACTAAAATTGGGCTGGGCTCATCTGACAATTGCGTACAGAAACCCCCTACAAAGAAATAGACCAATGCCCAGCAATTGCCTTGGGCTGCACACGAATCGTCGGGTCATGGCCTCCAGCTCTGAGTTGCCATCCCGAGAGGAGCAACCCAAGTGGAAGCTGCATGTGGATATACTGCCCGCAAAGGAGGAGGCTAAAAGTCGAGAGCTTTCGTTACCAATGCTGACTCATCTGTACTTTCCGTGGCAGGCGATGAACATTCAGTGGAATCTATGGAAACTGAAATTGCTCTGGGATTGGACATTTAACGAGTCACTGTTCGTGGAGAGTTCCAAACAGGCGCTGGTGCTGGCCACCCGGTTCATAGCCCAGCAACGACAGGATTATATCAAATGTTGTACTACGCCCATGGGTTACAAGCAGATCTGGCACGATCTGATGAGACCCAAGGAGCAGGAGTACCGGTCATGTCAGCTAATGCTATTCGAGCATCGGCACATATATCGAGCGATGCCGTTGAAGGTGCATCGCTTGACCCAATATGATCGTAAATTCGCCTTTATAGACATGCTCTTCCTGGCCAGCCGGAGGGCAAATGATTTCGCCACCAAGCAGGAATTACGTAGGATGCAGATACTGATTGAGGAGCATTTGCTGAGTTCTTATACGGAATTGGTAACAAATCCAATTGTGTTTGCCAAGATTTTTGTTCGCTTTCGTCGCGATTATTCGCTGCCAGCTAATTTGCGTTCCAGTCATTGGCTAATTTCCAGTTTTAAAATCCTGGAACTGGACGTACACAATTCTTATCAATGATACTTTGAATCCGATCTCGGCATATTTGAATGTAATGTGATAATATAATTTATAATAGTATTTTCTTGTAAATAAAAGTTGTGCAAGTCCAAGTTGCTGTTGTTGAATCCTTAAGCTAGTTGTGTTTTTACTAGAAGCTAAGGTGTCCATAATCTGTACGATAATGAGCTTTGCGCACCCCCCGCCAGGTGGCGCCAGTCGAGTAAACAGCAAACTCGTGTAAGGCAACAAAAAAAAAAAAGAAGTAGAAAAGAAAAACAGCAAAGGAAGAAACTGCAAAGTGCAAGATGTGTTGGTTCACTTAGTCCTGCCATTCAAGCTCCTCTCGCATTCTTCTTCATCTTCTCCAGCAGACAACTTTGTTGTGCTCTTGATGAGCTGGCGACGTTGCTCATGAATTTCTAATGGTAAACAGTAGGGACAGAAATAGGGGATAGGAGCAGTGGTTTTGGGGCAGGGCGGGATTGGGCAGCACTTGAGTGATGGCCATGCACAGCTTAACGCTAGTCAGCTACAAGTGGACAACTGCATAAGGACTTCCATTGACGACAACAACTTGAAATAGTCAAGCTTATTTCAAGGACAATCAGGGACTGCATTTATTTGCCATTTCTCTCTATTCAATGCTACTTTCCTTTTTAGAGTTTGTTGTGGCTTATTTCGTGTTACTGCTTCCTGTATAAATTATACCTATTTATATATATTTAAGAAGATATATTCTCACTAACTTCGCTTCTGCCAAGCAACCTGAAAATTATAAAATTATCACAAAAGATCTTAGTATTTTTACAAGCAAACATTTTAAATTAATAATTTTATTTAGTTTCAAGAATTAAACGGAAACTTGAATAAAGACAGCTGCCAGCATTTGAGCAAAAGCTTTTGGCTTTAAGAATCTTTCAAAGTTTCAACTTTCAAAAATGCAAAAACCAGATATTTGGCCACATTCGCCATTAGTTCTTGTAACTATCGGACGGCAATATATCTCTCTCGCCATATCGCCGCATATCACGTGGTGCAAATTATTTGAGTTGCCGCAAGGCGGCAAATGCGGCAAGTCGTGGTAGAAAGTCGTAGCAGTTTGTGGCGCATTCAAGTCTGTGAGTGTGGCGCTTATCAGAACACGTTGCATGGCAGACTGTCGATAAGTTGAATTTAGTGTGCGTGTGCTGCAGCGGAGGAGGAAAGGGTGGGGGGGGGGGGGGGTTAGGAACTTAAAATTCTTCTTTGTTTGAACTTTTGTGCGATATGCTTGCTTTGGACATCACTTTGTGGCAGCTGCGGTTGCTGCTGCTCCTCGGTTGCATTTGAATTTAAAGCATTCAATTTTATGCTTTTAATTTTACGCTTTATAAATTTTTGTGGTTTCGCAAAGCGCGATTATCCAAGTCGGGGTAGACGATGTCCGACCGTCCGTCCGTCCGTACAACGGATCAGTAATAATGGTCTTAAGCAGCATACCAACTTTAATGAGCACCAACAAAACATTGAAAGGCCATAAACTTGAATATTAGATGATTTTAAGTATAATTTTCAGTGAGCAATTAAGCAGTTTTATTTTATTGTGCAGCTCACTCGAATACAACATTCTTACTGATTGTAAATAAATTCGATTAAATTATTATTAAAGTATATGCAAAACTTAACATAAATGCCATAAAAGTTCTAAGCACAATAGAATTTTCAATGAATACCAGTTGAGCGTATAAACTTAATACTAAGATAATGCACCTTCTTGGAAACTTATTGCTTAACTTGGCTATAACTTCTTGTCAGCTGGTCTTAACAATGTTATTATGCATAGAAGTTTGTTTCAATGCAGGTTTTGGCATTTAATTCATTGAACACTTGAACACTGCTGTTGTATTATTATAAGTCAGTTTTGTAGTTTTCGTTGGCCACACAACAATGAACCTATTGGAATTTATTGGAAGATATCTAAAACTGCTAAAAACTGCAATACACACGCTCTCTCGTATATCTCATACATCATTTGCTGTCAAGTCTTTCAAGCTGAAAGGGGCATAGAGAGAGAGAGAGAGAGAGAGAGAGTGCAAGGGGGGCAGGCAGTGACAACAAGTTGGGCGTGTCGAAAAACTTGAAATTGTTTTCGAAATTGCAATGTCACGCAATCCCACAAAAGCATCGCAACCACCCTCGAAAGAACAACAGCAACAGTAAGAAAGGACTCGGCGAAAGTTTGTTGGGTAGTGAAAGAGAAAAGTTAGCACAACTGGCAAAGATATCCATCGGTTTGACGAACTTTCAATATCCTTTGACAAATTCCAGTCAAGTAGAGGTTCAACCAGGTTGAATACGGTATCCGTGAAAAATTGGTGGCGCAACAAAGGAACATTGCGACCTGTCACCCGTTCTTTATTTCTTTAGTGTTTTCCCAACGCATTTGGATAGTTAAAGTATCCGGAGCTGTTTGTAATGGCGACTACAAACAATTTGATATGTTGCATTTGCGGGTCATTTCCAGTAATGACAATTTCATTTTGCAACACAGACGCAACACGACGGACTGCTGCTGGTTGCTGGGCTGCGAGTAGAATTCGGAGAGTGACCGCCATAATGGGCAATAAAACAAACGATGCCATTGACAGGACACTTGCAACACTTGGCCGGACTGATGACAATGACTTTTTAAATTGTTTCATGGAAAGTGTCAGCTATGGTCAGAAAGTTTAGCAGCTGCTGAAAAATAAATGGGAGCTAAGTGCACCACATTGCAATAATAGCTGGCCCCATAATGAGCATCATCATTATCTTCATCATTATCGTTATCATCGTTAAGGTTACGTGGTAATGAGCATGAGCGGGCGAAATCAGACTTTATGACTTCATTTTCGCCAGACGCCGCAACACGCCTCCCCTTGCAACACGTTGCGGTCCTCACGCAGCACTTAAATTGCAGGTGTGGTCGCCACACCGCAGACTGCGTTCGTTGTCAGCAATCTGACTGCGGCGACCAGCTACACTCACAAAAAAACATGTGCAAGAATTAAACTCTTTCGAACTACACGAATCCCAACGGGATTGACAATTTATTTTAGAGTATATAAAAAATAGAAATAAATTAAAAGAGCCATCAAAACAATATTTAACTTATCTGAAGTATGCTTAAATAAAAATATTGTCCCTAATCAAAATAAGACAATATCTTATTTATTGAAAATATCAAAAATAAATTATGTAATCCAGAAAATAGAGTGAGGTGCCCTTTAAGAGTTAATTTAATTATTTTTGTTATTTACTTGATGGTTTGTTGTTTATTTAAATAAATATTTTGGTTAAGCTAAAGCTGAACATATGAATATATAAGTCTTTACCACATTTTAATCTGAGTGTAGCCACGTCCAAGTCACTCGTTGCCTGCAGCATCGACAACAAACAGACAGACACACTATTAAATAGACATTCGTTGACTTTTCATAGCTGGACAGGACAGACAGACAGATGGGACAAAGCAGATGCGTAGGTGGGAAAATCAAACGCAGGTGACTTTGTGCATTAAAAACAACAAAATCCTTGCAAGCCAATTTCATCAACACATTAAAGTATTTTTGCTGGAATAAAAAACCAAAGCTGTTTCCTTGTTTAAAAATAAGTTTCCATTGAAAGTAAACTTAAAGCAAGAATGGCTTTAAATAATATTTAATATAAATGGTAGTTATTTAATATTTAATACGAATCTTGTTAAGGATTTTCCCACTTCTGCTGCTGCTACTCACAATATTATTCATACGCCGCATTCATTTTCTGGCTAAGCTGCTTTTACTTGTTTTAGTTTTTCCTTTCTTATGCATTGAATGTCAAATTCAATGGCCAAGAGCAATAACAGTATATTTTCGATAATCCAGACAATTAAAAACCAGACAATGTTCGACAAAACGAATTGAGATAAGGAAGAAAATTCACTAGAATTATTGCTGAGCGCTAAATGATGAAATTAAAATGCAAATCCTTCGACCGACTGCCAATTACCACTTTTATGTGCATTTAACAAGTTTAATTACCTTTCTCGTGTTATTTAACACAACTTGCCATAAATCCAATTATTATTATGCGATTACAATTGCTGTTTGTTTGGGCAATAAAATGCTTTTGTTTCCACTATGTGGAGACGAAGCAGTAAAACACTTTAAAAAGCTCAAATAATCCCAAGTGATAGTTGATATCAATTAAACAGCCAGCTATAAATATTAAAAATATATATTTATGTATTCTTGTATACACATATGCAAATAATCCAAATTGCTTTTGTGGCACATGCCAAAAATGAATTTCTTTAGAAGTTGCAAAATGCATAAAATGCACAAAATTCACATTTGGCTTAATGCAATTGAATTTATTAAGTAAATTTGAATGTTAGACGTAAACAGTTTGAAATGCAAATTGCGGAAAATAAAACTGACAGTAACTAAAAATCGTTTATTTATTTATTTTATACCCTGAACACTTCAAGAATAGAGACTAGATAGAATCTTCAAATATTGGTTACAAGTTCATCCATTGTTTCAGTTTAATCGATAACAGCATTTGTTTCTTGAATTTTTATATATATTTATTTCAGAAAGCAATTAAAGTTAAAGAGCTTTTTGGAATTAATTTGCATCTGAAAGCAGTTTGATTGTCTTTGACTCAATAAACGTGCTTC